>OZ012678.1:56784925-58020664 GCA_963942445.1 Argyra leucocephala | reverse complement strand
AGAAAGAAGACATTATTTGTTCACACTTCTATTTTTATATTATTTTGACTCTTTCTTTTTTCACTTTCTTTTTCACGACTTTTAAAAAAAAATAAATGCACTGAAGCTTTTTTGATCCATTTTACTTTTTGAAATGAAAACAAATTTTCATTTGAACACTCTTCAATGTTACCGATAAAAAAGTGTTGCCGATATAAAAGAAATAAGAGCGATTTTTAAAAATCATACTTCATTGAAGTATGGTAAAATAAAATTTTCACGATTTTTTTAAAAATATCCCAAATTTTTTTAAAAAATATCCCCAATTTATTTTTGCCAGCGATGAATATCCCTGATTTATTACGTTTACTGTTCTTGTCATACATATTGAATTCTCATATAAAATAATGTTATTTCATGTTATCTCATTCTAAAACGCTGATTAAAAAATAAATTGGGCTAGCTAAAATGCACCTTTATTCTAAAGTTATTTAAATTTTTGGCACTTTTTTTATTTTTGTTTTGATTAAACTTCGCTTTAAAAACACTGTTGAAACACAAGTTCAACAGTACATTATATTTCTTTAGATACCACTGCATTTTCTAGTATAATAATTCAAGGTTTCTGTTTTTGGAATCATGTATAATTTTTGGTTATAGCTTCGTACATTATTTTTTTTTTTTAATAGTGTATTATAATATAATGTATAGATTATAATAAAGATTTATCTATACACATAAATCTATGTATACACACCAAGAAGTACAGTTATTGTTATGCAAAAGGATTTAAAAAAACAATGATTGTATTTAATACACAAACATTATAAAATGTACATAATAGAATATATAGATACACACATGAATATCTGAAAGATAAATTCATTTTTTGAATTTGTAAATTCACGACCAAAGTAAATTTGCATTTAATAAGAATTTCGTTTTAATAAGAACAAAAAAAATAATAATAAATTAAAACCCTTTACTATAGCAACAATATAAAATCAAAAAGTTGTTATCTCTCTCTCACTCTCTTTTGTTCTAGAATAAAATTATTTGTTTTGAAATTTTTGTTAAATTACTATATTGGGTTTACTAATTTCCTATTGACTAGCAGGATTCATGATAAAAAATAAAAATTACAAAACAAAAAACATTGATTGCATTGGAAATTGTAATTTCTTAAACATAATTTTGCTGTCACGAGTCAAAACTAGATCGAACAATGTTTCAGAAAACATTTAACTTTTCGAATGAAAATTTTGATTGCGGATAATTTTCCACCAGTAAAGTGGAACAAAATATTTTACAGTATCTAATGTTAGTATGCATAATTTAATTCGGGCAATTCGACTTTGTAATTTTTATTTAAGATTCTAGTATAAATAAATTGGATACTATAGCTGTAATAGTATGTATACGATTGTTGGGTACTAATAGTATATATAAGCAGTTGAAATGAAATAATAAATACGAGTTGACGCTTTACTATGATGTTTTCAAAATGATCAGAGCACTGGCAGTAGATACAAAAGTATAATAAGTGGATGAGTCGAGCCATAAGATGTATCCCGCTAGAATGTAAATAAATAGCGGGAGAAGTATGAAGAGAGTCGTCATAAATATCGGGAAATAGTTATATAAAAATGTCTTCGCAAAGTTATGTTTTATCGCCGATATTGTTTACACTAACATGAAAATTTGTTTGTTTACACAGAAAAAGTTGTTGAGAGAAATTCGCATACTACAATACAATTCCATTTTATAGATAAAAATCAAATTTCAATTTTGGTATTTTAAAATTGGTATATAAAATATTATAATTCTACTCACTCGCTCATATTTAACAATATGGGGTCAATGCCGGAAAACTGTTTTTGTTACTATTGTAAGAAAGTCTATAGCAACAGACTTTTTTACAAAAAAGAAAAATTTATTGATCTTAATCGCTGAAGTCTAGAAAATATTTTTCTTAATATACTTTTAAAGTCGACTACATTTTCTTGATAGATTTTGGTGGGATTTTTTTTAAAATGTAGAATAATTCATTTATTTTTATTTTACATGTTTTATAAAATTTGTTGTTGTTTTTTTTTATTAAGAAAAAGTTTTAATAACAAAAGGCTGTTGAAGAAAATTGTGAGTTTGATGGAAGAAAATTGTCAGTATCATATCATTACCAAATTTATTCGATAGTCATTCAGTTACTAACTATCGATAGTCAAAATTATTTCATTGTGTCCATCACTGTATCATACATCCGACAATTCAACTAAATCTTATGACATGGTGAAGACAAGTAGTTATTCAGTTTGATCAATATACTGAACGATCTAGAGTAAAAAAAATAATTTTTTGTGGCCAGTAGTTTGCGCTAATTGAACTTTTTGTCCGAAAGTGTTCTAATCTATGTTCAATAGATTGCCCAAAATATTTTTAAATTGATCGCTTTTGTTCTGAATTTTTTAACATTTTTTTTTTGTTGTTGTCTTTAAATTTTGAAAGTTAAACAAAATTGATGGTCAGCACAAATTAGAACAAGAAACTACAAAAAAGGTATCAAAAAGTGTTTAGTAGATTTTTCTATTCTAAATAATCCGTCAATGTTTGACATTTACATAATTGTCACTGATCAAAATAGTTCTGTCCGATTCTGTTCTAAATCTAATGAACAAACTGATTGTATTTCCAAAATATATCAAACTAGAAAATTTATATTTTTGACATAAAATATTTTGAACTGTAGCAACCTTTTAGCAAGTCTAAAAGACTTCTTTTGAAATCGATTCTATTGAATACGAATACACTTTCGCCATTGACCCTTATGTACTACACTCCCTCTTCTTCACAAACTTTATCAATAAATTTTTAATTAAAACTTTCTTAGAGCGCTACAGCTCTGGGTGAGCTTTGGCCTTCATCACTATACTCCTCCAAAAAGGTCGATCTTGTGCCACTTGTCTCCAATTTGGTATTTGTAGGATTTGAGCATCGTTTTCCACCTAATCGGCCCATCTGCTTCTTGGTCTTCCTCTTTCACGGCTACTATCGGGCTTTCTATTCAGCACCACTGCTTGTTTTCGACTTTCGTGCAATCGACTTACGTGGCCAGCCCATCTTAGTTTTTGGGCCTTTACAAACCGCACAGTTTCCTCACTATCGATCATACTATTGAGCTCGCTGTTGCTTCTGATTACATATTCTTCATTCTGTAATCTTTTTGGACAGAGTATTTTTCGGAGAATTTTTCTTTCGATTATGCGCAGGCTAATTTTACTATGGTGTAATGGAGTATTAAGTTGAATAATAATGTGGATAAGACATCTCCTTGTCGTACTCCCGTTTCTATTTTAAATTCACAGGTTATTTGGTTTTGTATAACAATTTTAGCTTTTGATTCTTGCGTTGTCATTATGGCTAGGTTTGACAATTTCTGTGGTATTCCCAAATGTCTAAAAGCTGTTAAAATTATGTCTCTGTTTATGCTGTCAAATGCTTGCTTCAAATCTATGAAAAGCTTGTGAAGGTCTATGTCGTGTTCATAACATTTCTCCATGCTTTGTTTCATGACGAATATCTTGTCATCCGTAGATCTTTGGTTTCGGAATCCGTATTGGTACTCTCCCAGTATTTCCTCAGTTAAGTAGGCTAATCATTTATAGTAGATTATTTATTTTAGTTAGGTTAGATTGTTAATAAAAGAAATAGGTCAAATTATAATTAACGACAAAAATAAGCGGTATGGAAGAAAAATATATTTATTTTTTGTAAGCACCTAACAAATAGCATTAAGTTAAAAAAAATAAAGTTCTTCTGACTTGGGATCATCCGGAGTGCTTCTGATTGTAAAGTATTGGGTGTGCTTTTCTTTAATAATATTTTTTTTATTTTGTACATAGGTTATAAATTCGCATGAAGCGTTTTGTCTTAAATTGTCTAAATCTATTATCACTGATACAAGAAGAATTTTAATTTAGTAGTCCAGTACTACCAAATTATTTTTTTCAGATTCTCATTAACTTTTTTGTTCTTTTCATTTTTAATATTTAAATATTCTGTTTTTGATCACAATATTGGCAAGAACAACTATGTTTTTTTTAATCTATTTTTTTTTTTTTTGTTATTTAGTTATTGCCTTTAAATTGGTTTTGGGTTTATGTTTTGAACTGAAGTACTTAAGTAACAAAAGAATTTTAAAATTTTCATTCTTCTATGCATGCACAATCGATAGATGATAACAAAAAAAAAATAACCATTTTTTTTTCCTGCAGATTATTAATCTTTCTAAGGTAGCTACTACATACTGCACCATATTCAACTGCCATCATCCAATTCAAAGCATACATTAAGTATTGATAAAACTATAATTATCATCAAAATCATCATCATCATCATCCTTCTATACTTCATCATCATCAGAATCATCATCACTAAACAAAAAGTTAATACAATACATATAGGCATTCATATTTAATGAAGTAGTTTTAAATTGTGTCCTGATTTTCTGTTAAGTGGTCAGCATTTCATTGAAGTTTTTTTTCATTTTTTTTTTCTTTTTATTATTTTAGTTTTTATTTTTATTTCATTTCCGAAATGTAGATACAGTGAATTTGAATTTTGCACAATAACATAGAAAGAGAATTTGAAATATTTCAAATTCAGGAATTTTAGATGATGTAGTTTTTGTTGCTTTTTTTTAAAGGATTTCTTTTCATAATTCATGTTTATGTATATGTGAATGAATAGCAATGATGATGTGTAGTGTACCTTGTATTGCCTGCTGAAAAAATTCATATAATATTCTCTCATTAGTTTAGTTAGTTTTAAAATAGTCAACATACTTAATTGCTCATTCCAATAAGAGTGTAAAAGGACGATTTTCATATTATTATTGCATAAAATAAAGTGACCATATGTTTTTAAAAATAAATGCAAAGAATTTAATATATTTTTATTTACAATTTTTTTTTTTTAACTTGCATTTGATTTAAATTAATTAAATTTACTTATGTATGAATAAACAGCAAGGGCAAGATTACTCCACGCTAAGCAATATACATGCAGGAGTACCACAAGGGAGCCTTCTGGGTCCCATCCTATATTTAATCTACAACACTGATATTCCAGAACTAGAAAGTGCAACGATGGCAACTTTTGCAGATGATACTGCAGTATTAGCGGTTGGTAATAATATAAACGAAGCAACAAATAAATTACAACAAGCAAACAACAAAATCTCCTTATGGTGCAAAAGGTGGAGAATTAAATTAAACGAATCAAAATCCACACATGTTAATTGTACAAACAAAATAATAGAGTCGGCCACAGCGGTCACAATAAACAAGGTCGTCATACCACATCAAAATTCAGCAAAATATCTTAGTATGACACTTGATGCAAAGCTTAGATGGAAAGAACATGTTAAGAAGAAAAAACAAGAGTTAGAACTGAAATACAACCAGCTGTATTGGCTAATTGGGCGGACATCTTCGCTTTCAACATATAACAAAGTCAAATATAACAAAGCCAGTCTGGGCATACGGTATTCTTATATGAGGTTGTGCCAAACAATTTCATATTAAAACAATCCAAACGTTCCAAAACAAAGTGTGGCGAAACATTGTCAATGCTCCTTGGTATGTTCGCAATGCTGACATTCATAGAGATCTTAAGACTCCTATCATAAAAGACGAAATCAAAAAACTGGCAATACGCCGAAAAATTCGTCTTTCTCAACATATCAATAATGAAGTTTTACGCTTAGCTGACAGTCAAAATTTTGTTAGACGTCTTAAACCTTTCGAACTGTGTTAGGAAAAAATCTTTTATCTCTCAATAATTCCTAATAAGATTTTGATTGATCAAAGATATCTGAAGTAAAAAGTCAAAATGAGAATTAATAGTTAGCCTAAATTCTAAAAGACTAGTTTTGATATAAACAAAAGGATAGTAATTTTTAGTGCGTTAAAGTCGACACAGTTCTTGACTCAGTTTCTCCGGAAAATAGAACGATAAATGCAGACTCTTTTGATGATTTTCTTCTACCAGAAAAAAAAAATTAATTAATAAGCAGGTAAATATTTTAAATATTTTGTTCCAGGGATGTGAATCAGGTTCCATTTTTCTTCTTCTTTTTCGTGTGTCTTATCTGTTGCGGAAAATTCATACAATCATCGCTATTTTCACTTTATCGAATGCTTTTGCAGTACTGTTGAACCATAAGTGGCTGATTTCAACCATGGTATCCATTTTCTTTCAAAATCTCAGCTTGATTAAATTTTCTAGATGATTTCTGATTTTTATGATTTTTCCTGGTATCGAACTTATGTGCTTAAAGTATACCAATTGCCAGGTTTAGCTACTGTTTATAATAATAATAATTTTCTTTTTCATTATCCACAACATGATTATTTATGAACTTCTTTTTCTTTTTTTTTATGTTCTTGACAGTAACTTAGATAGTAATCATCTTTTCGTGCCTAATTAAGTACGGTACTGCAATTTTACACTACATATTTCGAATATTTATTTAACAAAATACTGGCTCTACTTATTAAATTGCTTTTTGTCAGGAACTAAGCCTTCTTAAATAGAATAGTTTCATTTTATTTAATTTGTTACCAGATTATAGTAAATTCTCTCCATTCAATTTCATTTATGTTAGATTCAGGTATCTGGCTTATGGCAATATGTTTGGTATTTGCTTATTTAGTTTTTAAGAAATATAAGTTAAAAATAATTCCTGGGGTTCTTAGATTAGGTTTTGTAGCCTTTATACTGCATTCGTATATGCAAATTCATAAGAAGAAAGTAAAAAAACAGAGTATACGAAATATTATATAAAACATGAAAAAACGTATTAAAATATAATAGGACAGATTGATAGTAAAAATGTGATCGAATAAATATAATTATTATATAATGTAATCAATTTAATGTAGTTAACGTAATGTAGTCAATAGTGCAATCAATGAAAAAAAAAAGAAAAAAAGATATATCTATATTATAATACACAAGAGCACGATTAGTGAAGGCACACTATTCGTGGTTTTTCGTACGCTTTCGTTTTGTTCTTTTGTTCTAACCCACTGGTAAATCTTCGGCCCGCCCAAAAAAGGAATTTTGCTTCGAAACGGTACAATAAAATGATTTTTAATAAATTTGAACTTTTGATATGTTTAAATTATCTGAAAATAGTGTATAGAATAATAATATTAATAGCAAACCATAAAAAAATAAAAATTGTTCAAAGTTTTAAGTTAGTCTTTATAAAATGAACTCTTTTATTCAGAAAATAAAAAAAAATATCAGATAGAATGAAACTTTTTTTATAACACTTTATTAGACACCAATTTTCAGTAAGTCTTGCTTATGCAATATCAATCCATAAATCACAAGGTCAAATATTTTAAAGAGTCGGAGTTTTTCTTCGTGAACCTAGTTTTACCCACGTTCAGCTCTAAATAGCAATGTCAAGCGCAAAAGAATCCAATGCTCTAAAAATTAAAATTTTAGCAGGACCAAGACAGGGGAAAACTACCAACAGGGACAGTGTAACTGACAATGTTGTATACCACGAAGTTTGCTGGAATATTCCATTTTATCCAATTTTTTCTATATGATAAATTTTAAAACATATATATAATATAATATTTTCGAAACGGTAATGAATGTTACTAAGCCATTGCTAAGATTTGTGGTGTAATAAAATTTTAGGAAACTATTTTTTAATAATATTCCAACATTACACTTTCCCAACTAGCGCGAACAATAAATGAATCGGTCAATAATATCAGTTATGGTAAAGGGTTTCGGTGGCTTTAATGGGTTAAGTCCAACATAGCTAAAAAGCTTTGGACGTGGTCTGCTTAGTATTTCCGTCGAAAAATAAAAATTAATAAAAATAAATTAAATCTTATAAAAAAAGTTTAATTATATTTGATAGTTTTCATATTTTATTTTATAAAGATCAACTTAAAACTTTGAACATTTTTATTATTTTATGGTTTGCTATCAATATTACTATTCTATATATTGTTGTCAGATGCTTTCAACATGTTAAATGTATAATTTTATGAAAAATCATTTTATTGTGCCGTTTTACAGAAAAATTGCTTTCTTTTGCTCGGCCGGGTATGTACCCGGGGTTTTCTTCTAGTTATACTATGTTAAGTAATGTATATGTTTATATAATGTGTGTGATAAAGATAAAAATATGTTTTATATTGCTGTTGATCAGTAAAGTATTATGTACCTAGATTTTATATGAAAAATTTACATGTGGTCAGAATAAATAAAGTGCTTGATGAGAAAAATTAAAATTTGCATTATTTTAATTCACAAAAAAATCCCTACAAAAAATAAATGTTTTAACACAAAAGTATGTGTTTGGGTATTGCACTAAATACTGACTATCAATTTGAGACAATAGTGTAAGTACTACTGGCAAGTCCACGGGACAGTACTGATAAGAAAAATGCTTACAAATTTTCAATAATATACAACCACATTTTTGTAACTGTCTTGTCCATTGTCTTAAGTAATTTCAAATACTAATTTGTTATTTATAGTGAATTTATTATATTGGCATATACAGGCGTGTATAGAAATTTGTAAAGTTTAGATAATTAGAAAAATCAAGTGGTTTATATAAATTGTATAGGTAAAACAAAACTGCTTTAATATATAGCAATAGTTTTTGTTCTTCAAAAAAAAAATAATAATATATACTAGTACAATATGCCATTGCTAATCAATGGCAAAAAAAAAGTATTAATATTATTTTTTCACTACATTTTACTTATACCAACACCTACTTCCATAATACATTAAAAATAATTTGATTTATTCTCTCAATTCTCATTCCTTCGTCCATGATGAACCGGTTTTGATTATTATATTGTATAATTGTTATAAAAGGCTTCAGACAAAAGCAAAGTATATAACTCTTTTTTTGTATGTGTAGGTCTATGTAGACACAACCTCCTCAGATATATTGTACTCTCTCGTTTGTTAGAATTTCAGGTGCATGTTCTTAATAAATGTTATTATTGCTTATATGTTACTGTCTTAACAATACAAATATCACCTATGTCACACATACTTCAATTTGACGTTTCGTTAATGTTTCGAATGAAACAATCATAACAGTAATTGTCTTTTGTCGTCGTTGCTCCGTAAAATCCATATATCCATCCGGTCCATATGGTCATTCCAAAATTTCATATAAGATAATTATCACTTAGTCAAATTGCTTTATTGTGGTGTTAGTTTTTTATGTCTTTTATAGATTAAAAAACAAATCAGAAAAAAATATGTCAAAATAACCTAAAATTATAATAAATTCTCATACAAAATAATTTCACCACCCAATTCAAAACAATTTCATTTGAAAATTTATTTCAAACGAATTCTTAAACTCTATGTTGCTATTTTTGATATTTATGAAACAATTTTCAATTTTCAAAAATATATAATAACTGTTAATTTCAAGTGAAAATTATAATATAAAAGGTTCATAGAAATTTTTCTGAACAAAAAAAAACATCATTCTGGATTGATATGTTGAAATTTAATGGCAGAGGTAAATTATATGAGGTAAAAAAAGCTATATATAAGATTATATTGCAATACATTACAAATAATTATTGTTGTGGAGGACGGCAACTAGTTAGAAATTCTGAAATAAAATGTATTTATACTAAAGAAATGTATGATGCACCAACTGATGGCGACACAAAACATATTTAATATTAGTTAGTAATAACAATAATAGAAAATGTAATTTAAATTTTTTTTAAAGTTAATGCAAATCTCCGAAATTATCATTTTGGAATACATTTTGAACAAAACTACTTTTTCAAAAGAGAATTTCGAAATAAATAAATATAAGTAAATTTCATAGTATATTATAGCTACTACAGTTTTTGTTTTTGGATTTTAATTTGCATAATGTAGGTAGCTATTTTGAATTGCATCATATTTTATTATAAAATTGTTTTAACTAAGTGGGCTCTACCTTTTGAAATGTAATATGTATGTAAAATATCAAATTAGTATAAAATATAAATTTGTGAAATGTAACAAAAAAAAAAAATATGTACATATAAAATTATATCACTTGAATTTGTACCACAGGCGAGAATAAAATAATGATGTAATGTATTTTGTTCTTATTTTTGTCAAAAAATGATTTCAATCTCAAACAATAGGAGAAGAAAGGTTATTTTGAATTGTAAAAATAAAACAATATGCATGTAGCTAAATAATTTTGTTAAAATTTTTCAAAAAAGTTTCTGATTTTCTATCAAATAATTGTGAATAATTTTGTCTATACAAAAAAAGTTTCCATTTGAATATACAAACATACATACATATGTATATGAACAGACATTTTTATTTTGAAAGTTTTGTTATAATTGAATTTTATAAAATAATTAATTTTTAAAATTTTTAAAACGAATTATTGACGACAACATGCTTGTCGATAATTCGAAATAAAATGCTATGTTACTTTAATTTTTCTTGTTCTGAAATCTGTGCCAACAAATCGTAACCGCTTACGTCAACATAAGAAAAAATCAATATAAAACTGTCGCCAGATTCAGAATGTTTCAAATAATTGTTCTGTAAAAATTTTGTTTGTTTCTGACTAGGTATCTGTGATCTATAAGTCACATTTTTTTCAAAATAAAATGCTTTCGTCTAATTACGATCGAGTCAAGTGAAGTTATTGGGCAAAAACAATCAACGATATTATGTTAAAATATTTTAATTTAATATTCCAACTCATCTATGAATCAATTTTACCATAGTGAACTGAGAATAATTCTGCGCCAACAAATCATAACCGCTTATGTCACATAAGAAAAAATTTAGATAAAATAACCACCATATTCAGAATTTTCGAAATACTATTAATCTTCCTGTAAACCTTTTGTTTGATTCTGACATCTATAAGTCACATTTTTCCTAGCCTAGTTTATGTCAATATAACCTAAAAATGTTTATGTCATATCGCGATTATTGAACTTAAAATATTTTAAATATATTCCTACAATTAGCCTTATAAAAGCTTATAAGCGTTTTTCATAAATTTGAAAAATCATTTTCAAATGTATTGCAAGTGTTTAATAGTGGCTTATTTAATTTATGGCTTTTAAGCGATTTTAACAAAATTTTATTTATTAACAATGACATTTTATTTACAATTAATAACAATTAATAACGTAGGCGTGTTTTCAGAAAATAAAATTTTTAGATTTCAAATGGTTACATAATTTTAGCGATAAGATGATACATTCCTGTTACTATATTTTAAAACTATTATTTAAAACTGATTTTACAGGAAACATCAATTTTGAGACATATAAGCGGTTATGAATTGCTGCCACATAAATGCTCTACCGTCTTTTTATAGTCTTATAATTTTAATATTTCTCTGAATCTAATTTCTGTACGTTTTTTTTCAATAATAATAAAACTAATGTTAATATTTAAATAACCTTAGGTTATAGTGTTTCTATTATCGTAGTAACACCACTATTACCACCGCGCTAATATAATTTTCATCTTTTCTTGAAAAAACATTACAATATTATTATCAAGATAAAAATATCTTATAGATGAAAATGTATTATTGTTTGGTAATAGAATGTACCTTATATTATAATCAATCACTAAACACTTTATCAAAATACACGACTTTATCAAAATACTTAACTATGTATTATTGATTTATACATTAGTTATAATTTATATTTTATAGTCCATTTACGTACATTAACATTAACCTGTATTAATTTATTAATTAATTATTATGTAGTAGTATGCTGATGTATATATTATATAAATTAAAAAAAAAAAAAAAATCGAAAAATATTAATTGGAAGTTTTAATTTAATTTTATTTTATTTTAATTGGATTATATAAATCTTTATTGCTGAGCTTTTTGTGTAAACTATTATTAAATTGTTTGTGTTAATCATTTCAAAATAAAATAAAATATATACCTAAGAATATCTTATTTATTTTATTCCTTTCCTTCCATTTCTCCTATTCAGTGCATAAAGACAGTAAAAATAAGAGTAAAATATAATAAAGTGTTATTATAGACCTTAAGACCTAATTCTGGATTGTTATACCATAAAAACGGTAAATTAGAAACTTAGTAGATACCAGGATAGGATACCATCCTAGGTATCAAATAAAAGTAAGAAATATAGAATATGCAAATCAATCAAAAATAATAATGTAAAATTAAAATAACACAAAAAGTAGATACCAATAAATACTTTTGAGACAGAAAATTAACTTATATTTTTGATTTCTAAATTTTTTATTTTTAACTTTTGTTAATTATGATTTAATGATTTAATGATTTTTATAATGAGATTAATATAATAATGATTTTTATATTGATTTAATTTTCAAAATTAAGTCTTAAATTATTATTTTAATTTTTTTGGAAATATAGGAAAAAACTGTGTACATCTAAAACAATTTTTTATACAAACAATTTTAAAGACTAATCGTTTTATATAAATTGAATTTGAAATTGATAAATAAATAAATAAAAAAAAATATATTCATTATATTTTCCCTTTCAGACCCAATTTAATCGATTGTACAATATGATTAAATGCTTCTGTATTGCATGTGTAAAAATAATCGAAATCAAATTTCTTTCTTGTGGCTAAAAGAATAATATGTAAATATTGTTTTTAAAAAAATTATGTTCGTCGCAAAATAATAATTTATTCTAGCTATAATTGTCGAAAGTATTAACATATTAAATTTCATTCATGAAAAAATATATTTTGTACCAATTAAAAAAATTTATAAATTTGATAATTTACTAAAAATTATATTTTTCTTTTATTTTCAGGTGAGTTCATCTTTTGAAATAAATTATTAAGAACTAATAATAATCGAATAAGTAATTTTATGTGGTAAGCTTTAAAACGTGTATTAAAATTTTATATCAGCAATTTAAAAATAAAAAAAAGTACGACTCTATTTAGAATTACTTAAAATTTTGTTTTATAAAATTTCCAGATGAAATCGTGTTGGAACGTCATTTGTTAAAAGGTGCAATATGTTCAATAAATATGAAATCAAATCATAATTTAAAATTTTTATTACCTCCTTGCAAACACTGGAATACTATTTGTAACCAACTTATTCTTTATTTATTTACCAACCAACCGACATATTGTTTTATCAGAACTTTTTTCGAAAACTGTAATTTGCTTTGAAAATTATTCGTGACTTTCGAAATGTCAAAAATTACGGGTTGTTCTTTTAGTACCACAATGCGGCAAAATCATGTGTTTAAATTGTATTATCTATACAATGTATTATTATTGACGTTAATCAACACTTCTGGCAATTTTACTAACATTTTGTTTTTTCAATATAATGCATTAGAGATATATATTATATAGATATGTATTAATTAATATTATATTTGATAATTCTTTTGCATCTGTAAAAGAAAATATTTTTTTTTAATAGGATTTCCACATGTGGCGGCTTACTGTCCCTGTTTCTGTGACGTTTTTTTAGAGCGACAGCGACATGCGACTGATTGTTTAACATATTCAAAATATATTCAAAATAAAAACAATTATTATAATATTTTAAATATTCAAATAAAATATGTATGTATATACAAAAAATATTATAAATTTTTCGATTTGTTTTAATTTAATTTGCAATAAATTTTAAAACAAATTTGAATAAACTATTTATATTTTTGAATTAGTTAATTATATATATATATATATATATATATATGTACATATAATTATATTAACAACACAATATAAAATATTTTGTTGTAATTTAATATTTATTACCTGTCATTTTTGTTAAATTTCTTGACATGTGTGACCATCGTCACAGAAAAGAAAATTCGTTAATCTTCTAGTCGCGACGGTTGAGTCTAATTGGTTATTTAGCAGTCAAAATCGACCGTGACGGTAAAACGGCACATCGAGAGATCCACTTTTAAGCATGAATTTATTTAAATTATTTTAAAGAGAAGAAAAAAGCAGGGAGCATTGATTTTATCCAATCAAAGAATTCATGTCTATATCGAATAATTTAGAAAATATAAGCATTTATTAAAACAATTTATTGTTCTTTACCCTTTTTCTATATAAAACAAGGAAGATGTCTTTTACGAAGTAACAATCTTCTGAAGTAAATGTAACACATAACTGAATATATATATATATATATATATATATATGTATATATATAGGTATATATATATATATATCTAATAGATCAACAGATATAACGGTTTGTATACAAAAACATCAAAACAACAAGAATACTTTCAAATATCCGTTTCGTCCTTAAAGGATAAGATGGGTCATTAAAGATATATATTTTTGGAAAGTTAGGAACACCAGGTATTATTAGGATATAGTCATTAGTTCCTACGCTGATACAACACCTCTCTGAGAGTCCCCAAAAAATTATTTTTGTTTTTAAAACAAATAAAAACACTCCCAGTTGATTATTTTTTGCTCTATTTAAAATTTTCAAAATTACTATGAACTTCAAACAATTATTGTTGCATAACAAATATTTAGAAATTTTTCGATACCTTCATTGCACATTAAAAGCGTCACGTATACATAATTTAAGCGTTTAAAAACTCAACACATTGCTTTACAATTTTGATTTGACGAATGTTAACACAAAACTTTTTTTAGACGTTTCGAAAGTCTATGTGTTTTTTAATATAAAATAAGTATTAATAATTTTTGTATTTAATGGCGGTGTCTAGGAGATCAGTCAGTTTTCACTGTCAGCTAAAACTGAGAAGTGTCAACACGTTCAGTTTTGAATGAAAAAACTTACAGATGGCGAAAACTGAGAATTGTCATCTATGTCACAAGTAGAAGTGAAACTTAAATAATAATAAAAAGTAATTTTTAGAAATTGCAGCATTTTTTATTTGTTTGGTTCGTTTTAAAGCAAAATAATTGATAATGTTTATATTATTAAATGCCTTAATTCAAATGTAAAATTCAAATGTTGCTTCTCTAATACGCTTTTTTCTATGTTTATATTTGTGCTGTATATTTTGAAATTAAGATTAGAAAAGTTGGCTATGAAACTCGGAACGATTGAAATAGAAAAACTGACGACAAGTTAAAAGCATTTAAACTTTTTTTTATTATTTTCAAACAACAACAAAAACATGGATTTCACTGAAAATTGACAGTGTTCACTGACCGTCTAGACACCGCCAATGATTATTTACTAATTTAATAGAAAAAGCAGTAAAAACAAGTAGTAATGCTAATTCTGATTCACGCATTTACTTTCATAATTTTAAAATCTAAGCTTAGTCATATTATTCAGAAGAAACCAGATTAATAAATAAATATTAATGAAGTACTCTGTTCAAATAAACCATAATTTAATAATGTTTTAATAAAATTTCTGGAACAGGAATCACAAAAAAGTGAAAACAAAATTTTAATAACCAAAAATTTCATTTATTTTTTTAATTCCAAGACTTCTCATCTCATATATAATTTCATCAGTAACGAGAGTATAACAATTTAACTTCACATTATTTTAAATTCCTTTAAAACAAAAATTTTTTCCAAAAAGGAAGGGAAAATTTTAAAAATTTCATCAGAAAAATTATCAAAAAAAAAAATTAATCCTTAAGGTGTACTTCAAATTCTTTTGCCACCCTTGATGAATATAAATATACCTACATATTATATTATGTATATTAAATAACATTATGTAAATCATAGACCTAACAATTTCTATTTTTATAATATTCCAATTAAATCCAATACCCATTTTTTTTCTTTTTAATTTTGTTAAAAAAAAAAAAAATTTTAATTATCAAAAGTACAAGAATTGGGGCTAATAATAATTATAATTACATACATTTTAAAATAACATATTCATAAATATCTAATGAATCCGGTAAAATTTTAATACACATGTATAGGGTATATATATGTATATATGCTTATAAACACATGTGAATATCTGTATTTTAGTGTTTTTGTTTTTTATTTCTTTCTCTCTCACTTAATTAGTATTACACATTAGATTATTACAGGAAATTAACTTTAACGGCTGCGTCCGATCTCATAGCATTATTATATTCATTTGCATTCAATCTTCGCATATAAAATATATAGTGTTAAATAGAAACACCCTTTCTTAACACAAAAAAAAACATTAAAAAAAAAAATCATATAATTAAAATCCTTAAACTTCCTTCCTCATGAATAAATAATTATAAATCTAAAAATGAAAATTTTCGGTTTTTTGTTTTATATGTTTTTAAGAGTTTTCCAAAAAAAAAAAAAATTTTTTTAATTTTTCCTCCACACATGAATAATTTTGAATTATTTTCAATTTTTAAGAATGAGGTCTTACAAGAAAGAGATGCACCCTTTTGTTTGTATTTAAATGATCCGTTATTTTATTTTATTTTTTTTCATTTTAATTGCTTGTTGTCTTGTCTCATACCGTTCTCTTAAATTTTCTTTTTTTTTTTATATTATAATTTTTTTTCATTTTTGGTTGTAAATAGCACCCCCGAACCAAAAAAAAAAAATAATCAAAAATCAAAAATTAAAAAACAGGAAACAATAATACACCTTAAATCACAATATAAAAAGAAAAAATTCGTTTAATTTTCTTGAAATGGGCGAGAGTGAAAAACTATTTAACTCTACTCAAAAAAAAAAGGAAAAACAACAAACAAAAAGTAAAAAAAAAAAAAAAATTCAAACCAAAGTTGAACTGAAATGACTCCTTAGTAGACCCAATTGAAATAACAAGACCGAAAAATTTTATTACAAGAACAAAACAAAAACTGACTCGTAATACACGATTATAAAAACAAAAAAAAAAAACAAAAAAAATAAATAAGAAAAATTAAATGTATCTATCTGTAAAGAAAAGGGAGAAGATTATTCCACCATAAAAAAAAGTATCTACAAGACTTGTTAAATTTTTGGTTATTTATTTTCTTTGAATTTTATTTTTTTATGCTATACGAATTTTTAAGCAGCCCTTAGCACTTCTTTCATTGTCTTATCGAATTTTTATTTTTTTATTTATTTATTTTTTGTTTTTGCATGAGTTTTACAATGAAAATTTTTTGGGAAAAAAAATAAACCTCGAAAGTATCGAAAAATATACAAAAAAAAAAAAATTTACGATTGTCTGGTCAAAAATAAAAGAAAACAAAATAAAAAAAAAAATGGCGTAAAAATTGATAAAAGAAAAATAAATAAACAAACAAGCGTACAAAATTTTATACTAAATATATTTTTGAGGTTTTTGTGAAAACATAAACTCCAATGAAATAAGTCCGGTGGCAAAAATACCTATCAATAAAAATAACTGTTAAAAAGTTGATTAAATTTATTGAAATTTTTTTTTATTAATTTTTTTCATTTTCAATTTCTGTTCTGCAAACATTATCGGAACTGTCTTTAGTGTTTCAGAATATTGGAGGTTTTTAAAGAACGGGATAAAAGAATAGGTGGGATACTGAAAACAATACTTTCATTTGAGAGGGTTTTGGTATATTTTTATTATTATTATTTTATTTTTCTTACCTTAATGTATTTGTATTAAATATGCTTAATTTCATATATTTTAATTTACTATTATTTATTTTTTTATTACTTATCATATATTTTAATTCTATATTTTAAGAGGCTATACAAGAATATTTATATCTTTGATTTGGATTTATTTAGACTAACCTGACTCAGATATTGATATTAGGATATTATTATTTAGGTTTAATAAGGAATTTAAAAGTTACTAGTAACCGCAGCTCAAAAATTGTGATCAATTTCATTATGAATTGTTTTTCATCAGTTTATTCTTGGCAATATATAATTTTAGCTTATTGATTTATCTTAGACAACAACCGTATAATATGTAATAATTTATTTTAAAAAAATTAAATTTAAATTTAATTCTGGCGAGAAAAAACAGAGACCATGTACATGGGTGAGTTGCGGCAATTTGATATATTTAAAATGTTCTATGTTAAAATGTAAGTGTATATTTATAGTTAAATGAGGTAAAATTTTCAATTTAAATTTTTAAATTGAAAACTAAAAAATTTTGATGACATATTTAGTTTCGCTACGTCTCCTTACAGAATAATGATGAAAATCACTGGTGAAATAATTAAGATATTTGTATCATATTTTTTTTTAAATTTACGATATTAAATGTAATGATGATAATTTATTATGTTTGAGCTTAAATTTTTTGCAGAAATCAACGCTACCGTACTATTGTTACTGGAAGAAAAGTTAAAATTTTTGTATTGTTCGGTATTGTTCAAATTGTATGAAAATGTTTTATTTTGTTAAATATACTCAATACATGTTGTTTTTTTCTGTACTGTTTATTAGGGGAATTTCATATTTTGTTTTTTTTTTATATAAATGTTCAATATACGTAATATGTTGTATTAGCCTCTTCAACAATTTGCTTTATTCAAATTTTTTTAATACCTAATGTTATTCATTTTAAAACAATAGTTATTTCAATTATTTAATATACTTGTATTATCCCCTAATTTTTTCTAATGTATTTTCAAACTCTAATTTCCAAAAAATTTTGCGAAAACCAATCGTCAAATTAATTTTTATAAACGTCAATGATAAATGCAGTAGTGTTGCATTGACGCTAAAATCAAATGCAAAAGTCTTCAGCAAATGATCGTCAAATTGTTGACATTTGTTGAAGACTTTTGCATTTGATTTTGAAGACTTTTGCATTTGATACGAAAAGTAGCTGCTGTTTCGGCAATTTGATAAATTAAAGATTTTGTGTGTTAAAATGACTTGTACATGTGCTAAACTGAAATTTCTTATTAAAAACTAAATTTTTTTAAAAATTATTTAATTTCGCTATGTCTCCTTTTAAATATTGATCATTTAAAAGAATAATAATGAAAATCAGTTGTGAAATGATTCAGATACTTGTATACCTACCGTAATTTTTTCAATTTATTGATTAAATATAATAATTGTCAATCATTGAAAGGTTACTTGTTATATCTACAGGAAACACACAATATTATAGTTAAGTTTGAAGTTTTGCAGCTTATGCCAAATAAAAACCCATTACAATCAATATGAAATAATACAATTATTGTTGATTAGTTATTATTATCATAGTTTACGATATATTTATTTCGATAACTGATTATTCAAGTAGGCGACGCTACAATCTAAATTGGGTCTAAGTCTTCTTTTTGTATTAACAATAATATATCAGTTATTAGCCTTAAATATTATATTTCTTTATTTATATTAGTATATAAACATTTCTTGGTACCGAGTCATACACAATTAATTAAAAATAAAAAAAAACCAGAACTGTTCTAGTAAGTTCTTAACACAGATTTAGTAATCAAATAAATGTCATTCTGTTATCACAAGTGCGATAGCTTTTTATGTCATTATACAAAACAACTTCATATAACGGAAATAATATTTATCGGTCGGTTTATTGTTTCTGTTATATTGTATATTCTTTAAATAATAGAATGTATAATATTTGTCTAGTTTTGGATGTTGGTAGATTAGACCTATGTTGTAAAATATTTTAAAATTAAAATCAATTCAATGGATAACGCAAAAATGGCTTCCACCATATTAATTTTTAGATAAAGCAAATTTACATAGGACGCGAAATCGCATATGGTTAGTCCTGACTGTACCTAATCGTATTTGACCACTATATACTTATATAATGAATTTGGTTGTAATTGTATATTGCCTCAAACAAACTTGTAAATTTGTGGACTTGTTAACAAATATATTTGTATTTTATTGCAACACTAAATATCTAAATAATAAGATACGAAATCTGTTTTTCGAATACACCTAACGCGAATAACGTAGGTGTACGCAGAAATTTTACTTTTAGAATTTTTTTTCCACTCAACTTAAAAATTCGCTACGTGAAAGATAAAAAGGCAAACATTTTTTATGTTTTCGTTGTTTTTTTCAATCCCTTTTTTTTTTTTTTTTTGTTTGGGTTCATCTTACATCCATATTGAGAAATAATTCCAATAAATTATAATTTTAACAAGAGAAAGAGTCAAAATAAAATGTCAGAGGAGAAAAAAAAAACAAACCAAAGAAAAGGTAAAAATGGACAAGTGCTTTTTTATTTCTTTTTTTTTTTTGTGTTCTTATTTTTTTTTTTGTTTTTTGTTCTAATTTCGGTCTTTTTGAAAAACTTTTGACAATATTCCAGAACACAAAGCATAAGAAACAAACAAAATAAAACAGCAAACAGCAAACATAATAAAAACTTCTAGGGCAAAAGATTAACATGAATAAAATAATATTGTAAAAAAAAAACAAACACACACAAACAGAAAAGAAAAAAAAGTGTTGTAAAAGTTCAACCTAAATTTTGTTGTTGTTTTTGTTGAATAACATAACCGCACATTAAAAACTAAATACAGTGAACCCATATATATATTATATATATTATATAATAATGTATATATAAAAAAAATGTCATGTTTTTAGGTTATTCTATTTGTGGCCATATCTATATTATGTGGTCACATTAGAACATGTGAGTAAAATGATAATGATGATGATAACAATAAGGATGAATATATGTATTTGATAATCTCTGCAATTGTTGTTGGATTGTAGTAAATCAATTTAATTTATTAATGTACAATTATAAAATTATAGTCAATATTAATCTGAAATTCTATAGAAATTAAATTGTTCAATTTCATTGCATAAATAAATAAAGAACGGTTCTTTTTAACCTCACGTTTGATTTTGCTTGATACAATACGTTGAATTATATTTTATTCTGTTTTAATATTAACAAATTATATCTATATAATTATAAAGTATGAAAAAGTTTCAATTAACTGCCAGATTTAAAAGACATTTTAGTCTGCTCCACTGGTACACTTGTAATTTCAAATTTGAATCAGTAGTAGAACTTCTTACAACTTCTTCTCTTCTATTTTTGACTTTAATGGTTATGCTCAAATTGTATTTCACAATCTGTTATTCAAAGCAAAATATATAGAAGTATAAACAACAAACTTGTTCTAAGGCTAAATAAGATAAGATAATAAATTGTTTTTATTATAATTTCAAATATAATTTTTTATAATGTTCATTCAAAATATAATAATCAATAAAATCAATTGGGCAATAATATTATTTTAAACACATTAACTAACAAGTTGTTTGAGCAGACATGATTCGACACGTATACTCAATATTGCGTTATGAATTATTTTCCATTACATATTTCAATTTATCATGGACACTATGTTTATTATTGATTTATCGTAAACAACAACTTAATACGTAATAATTAATTTAAAAAAATAAAAATTAAATTTAAAGAGGTTTAGAGAGTGTTGTTACGGTAATTTGATAAATTAAAATTTTTGTATGTTAAAAAAATTAGAAAAAATATTTAGTTTCGCTACGTCTCCTTTTAAATGCATAATTTAAGAGAATAATAATGAAAATTGATTGTGAAATGGTTCAGTTCAGATATATGTATCTACCGTACTTTTTTCAATTTAGAGATTATTAAATACATAGACTTGATATACAGTTTATAAAAATCAGTTTTATTATGAATTGTATTGGATTATTTTAATTTATCCTTATCTTTAGTAACTATTATATTTTATTTTTTATTAATTTAACTTAGACAATAACCATGTAATAAGCAAATGTAATAATTATTATTTGAAAGCAAATAAAATTTTTGTATGGAGTAAAATTGTAAATTTAAATTTCTAATTGCAAAAAATATTTCCTATAAAAATGTTCAGTTCTCTACGTCTCCTTTTAAATATTTATAATTTAAAAGAATAATAATGAAAATCGGTTGTAAAATCGTTGTGATATTTGTACCGTGCTTCTTCCAATTTACAGACGAAATATAATGATTCTTAATAACGATTTGACTTTGTTGTATTTATCAATAATTTCAACATTGTCAAGAACTAGTTAATGATAGTAATACTAAGAGCGTTATTAGAAATTTAATTTGTAAGATTGATTGCCCATAGAATGAAAGATATAGATAAATATGTTATATGACACTTCTCTAGCTATTTTAATTTACGTTATTCTCATATCGTTTATTACAGTTTTTCGGCAATAAGTATTAAATGCAATTATACGTTATTTTTGATAACCGATTGTTCAAACACTCAATTATTAATATAAAATATCCTTCCTTGTAGCCTTTTAAAATAATATCATCGTGTTGTTGAATCACTTTGCCTGTTTTACAGTTATGTTGTAGGGGTCGTTACTTGCTCAAGTGATTTAAAAACCTTAATCCCACTTGTTGCCAAAACATTAGAGGTAGGAAGTTGAGTGAATTATAATTCACACATTATGGCAACAGTAAGCACGCTATTGATATTCTGTGTTAAGAGAACGAAACAACGTATAGTAGTCGAAGACAACTTAATTTTAAAATTGTAAATTAAATTATACTAAATTTAATATAACTCTTTTGTCAAGAAATACATTGTTTAGATTAATACCCCACCCTTACTTAGTGGAAATTCCTAGGTTCAAAACTGGCTATGGACATTTCTTTGTATTCAAATTTTGTTATTTTTTAAGTAATTTAAAATATCTCTAATATAATTATTTAATAATAAAGATATAAAACTTTAAGTATGTTTGACTAATTTTAATTCATATTTTCAGTCTTCTGATGATGGTGTAATAATTGAATTCGATCAAGATATTTTATATTATTGAAATGCATTCAGAGTTTTAAGCCTTTTTTTATTAAAATTTTTTCACCAGGAGCCTACAGCATATTCTATAAAATAACATAAAATAGATACATTTTGCTTTCTCAAATCCACAACGAAGTAGTGCAAGATATCAATTCATGGCAACATTTAGGATCTAATTTTTAATTACATAAAAACATTAAAAAAAGTTAATCGAAAGTGCGAATATTAAAATCATATGCAAAATATTTATTTTTTGCACTCATAAACATGAGTATAACCGAGTAATAACCGAATAATGTAAATTAAAATAATAGAAATAACTGAACAAGTAGTTATTGACGTAATCCAAACGCCATATAAAACTGTTTAGGTGTAATCTAATATTATTTATATAAATTGGTAAAAATTTGGTATAAATTTGTGTTCCATTTGAACTGTTGACGTTATTGTTGTTGTTTTTTATTTTTAAATATTTTGATTGAATTCATTTATTGAGAAAAAATTCTTAAATTTAAATTTATTTTATATTAGTTATATTAATTAGCTGAAAGGTGGCAGCGCAAGTTTTTGAATGTAAGTGCTACTATATACCATGCATGCAATTGCTTGGTTGAAGCATTGCTCATCTGGTAAATTAAACCTTGCTAATTTGGAATGCGCTTTACTTTAGACGAAGCATCATATGTTGCATTCATGAGGATGTGAATACTGTTTTACAAACCAAGCTATTTATACAAGATTTTCTAGTAATTTCACAATATTGAATGCGAAAAAATTAAACTATTTATGAATTATATACTATGTTATTTATAATTATATACCTAAAATACTAAAAAATACCATATTTTACCATAAAATTATATGTTGAGGATTAATAGATTTAATTTTATTTATTTATTATTTATTTATTTATTTCGCCTTAATTATAATATGTTTTTTTTGTTTTACAGAGTTTAATTTTAGTTAGAGCTTATACTATGTATTTACACCTATGATTTAGCATATTTTACACCTCTTTATTTACACCTCTATGTATTACACCTCTTTATTTAGCATATTTGCGATACTTTTATTTTTTGTTTTTAATATTTAGTTTTGAGGAAAAAATGGATTGAACAAAAACCTTCTTAAATCTATTTTTATATAAAACTTACTTAAATTTAACCTATATCCAACTAAAATTATCCTAACTTAATCGCTGCAATGAGCGGATTTTCTGGATATTGACAACTTTTCAAAAAAGCGGGTAGCATTATTATATCAATATGTTCGCATAGAGTATTTACATTTGATAATTCGTGTAGTTTTCTTGTAGAAAAATAAAAATTTTTAGAAAGTATCATTTTTAAGATTGCATCTTGTTTTCTTTGCTGTATTGCTAATTTGTTTTGATTGCCTGTGCTCAGACGGGGTAGCCGTATGTGAGCGCGCTGCGAAAAATTTCTTTAAAAAGAAGAAGTTTATTTTCTAAATGAAGATTAGATTTACGGTTTATTAATGGATATAACAGCCTAATGTAAAAGTCTCTCTTGTTAATAATTGTTTTCATGATATGTGTCTTGAATAGCAATTTTTTATCTAAGTGAACGCCGAGATACGTAATAAATTCATTTTCCCAAACTCTTTCAGACTTGTTTATATTTAGATTTATGTTAGGCAGAAACCATGGTTTTTTTCTCGTGGTGAAGAAAATCTCTTTTGTTTTCTCACCGTTGATTTTGATTTTCCAATTATAATAAAAGTCTTGAATATAAGAGAAACCATTTTCAAGATTAGTTATTATCTCGTTTGAACATATTGAAGTGGACCATAGAGCAGTATCATCTGCATAAAGTGCTAATTCACAGTTTGGTGGCTTTGGTAAGTCTGAGATAAAAATATTATATAACAAAGGAGAAGGTGATGAACCTTGTGGAACTCCTGCTTTAATTTCCTTACCGATTGATTTTTAACTCTACAAACTTGATGAGAGGTTGAATGTTGGCTCCTGAAACCGAATTGCTCATTTGGTAGAACGTTAGCAATTTTAATAAATTTTTCGAGCCTAGTTTTAATGAGTCTTTCAAATAGTTTTCCGATTGTGCTTAAAAGACTAATTGGACGGTAGCTCTCAATCTTTCCGGGATCTTTTCCTTGTTTTGTGATGCAAGAAACTAAAGCAATTTTCCATTTGCTAGGAAAAAAACCTAGTTCCAAGCACTTATTAAAGATTTTACTTAAGATTTTATAACTTATCCTGGATAAGTTTTTAGTACTATATTTGGTATTTGATCGTGTCCTGGCTTTCTTTATTTTCAACTTTTTGACAACTGAAGTAATTTCTTTCATTGATATGAAAGAAATTTCTGCAGTATTTTCGATTAACAGGTTGTGGATGGACTCCTGAACATAATAGATTCAATTTTTGTGAAATTTTTACAGATATTTCTAAAATACTTAATTACTGTTTATAAAATGTAAAAGTTAAAGAAAACAAATTATTTTGATTTTGTATCGCATATCGGTGGTAACGCCAAAATTTGGCAGGCATATCTAGTATATAATATCACAAATAAAAAAATGTTTATTATTTTTCATTCCAAAAACTACCAAAATTCTCCAAATAATTTATTTTAAACAAAACTGGCTCCTTCATACCCACTCTACCCAATGTTATTAGTATTTTATGAGAAAATAAATATTTCTATAGCTAGGATTCTGTATTAAACTGTTAGTAATTTACATTATAATACATAATATGAATTGAATAATTAAATATTACTGTTCCAATTATTTAGTATAACTGTAAATATCGATTTTTCTTCATAAATACAGAACTTTAAATATAGAAAATTCAATATTTAAGTTTTTCAAACTCAACAACAACAACAAATTTAAACTACAATCATTATACAATTTAAATTAAATTAACTATATCTTAAATAGATCATCATCCTTGTGGTCTAAATAAATAAATAATAAAAATAAATAAATTATTTATATAAATATTTATACGAAAAATATTGATTTAATCATTTCTTGAAATTCTATATTTAGAATTTATTTAATTAAAATAAATTTATAAACTTTAAAAAACAAAATTAAACCCAAACAAAACTGTATCCTTATAAAAAAAAAACTTGTTTTCAATAAACAAAATACAGTAAAAAAAAAAAATAAAATAAAATAAAATGAAAACATTACCGTCATGAGACATTCAACTTTTCATTTACGACGATTCTACCCTTTCTCCATTTAGAATTCCGTACAGGAAACAATTTAAAAATTAGAGATACAAAAAAAAATATTTTTATATTTATTTTTTTTTTTTAAAAAAAAAAAGCCATTTTATAAAACAGACTAGAATCTTTGGCCGCATAAAGCGTTGAATATTTATTGGAAAAGTTTTTTTTTGTTGCGACCCAAACAATAAAATTTAAAACTCAACCCAACTCTCCAACAAAATTGTGGAAGATGAATTTAACAAAATTTCCATTGCCGTCGTTCGTTTGTCAGCTAAATCTTCCTGCGAGGCTTGTTTTTTTTTTGCTTTTGTTTTGTTAAATAATACAACAACAAAAACATTTAAAATGTAAAATAAAGAAAAAAAAAATAGAAAAGAAATAAAAAAGTAAACTGCAAAACTTTTAAAATATATAAAAAAGTTTTTCACACACAATTTTTTATTTTTTGTTTTTTTTTTTTATATAACAATAATATAAAATTGAAATCGGCCTTCTGGTCAACATTAGGATAGATGTTTTACATTATGCGTTACTGTTTAATATTTGTCTTGATTTAATTAAAAACAATTGAATTATACATCGTTTTTGTGATAGTTTGATTCGACATCGGCTTAACTTTCGATTAAATTTTCTTGACAGTAATTTAGGTAAAATTAATTCATGCTTTAAGTACTGTACTGTATATTAGTTGAGACTTAGGTTAGGTTTATATTAGGTTTTTATATTAGCTTAAAATAATTAATTAAAGGTTTGTACTTGCCATTTTGTCCTTTGCAAATAAAATTTATTCTAAATATTTAAGTCGAGTTAGTCTAAATAATTACAAATCAAAGGTGTAAATATTCTAGTAAATATTCTAGCTCTTGAAATATAGAATTAAAATATATGAAAATAGCATATTGTACAAATACATTAAGGCAATAAATAAAATAATAATAATAAGTACGGTACTGAAATTTTTACTATTTACATATTTTAGGTATGAAAATATTTTGCCAGTATTTATTAATCAAATTTCTGGTATGCCAACGCATTAAATATGGAAAAGTAGTATACTTGTTAATATATAATTATCATTTATGTTATTCCAAAGACAAAGCTTATCTTGTCGGCCGAGTTCTGAAAGGATCCATATGCCATCAACTCGGTTTCGAGTAAACGCGATTTGAAGTTTAAAGTTACTTAAAAAAAAAAACTATACGATACAATTTTTTGTAACTTTCACAATAAGTTAATACTTATTTTTCTATTTTAATTACAAAATTTACAAGTGCCTACGCCTTTTAGTTTATAAGTTATAGGCATTTTTGTTTTTCGAAATCAATTCCCAAACGACCCATATCCACTTTTTTGAACAATTTGATTTTAGTCAAAGTATGTGGGTCGAATTTACTTGGATATGGGTCGTTTTATCACTAAACTTTACAAATCAATGTATGGTCGTCCACTACAAAATATTTATAGTATTAAAAAATTTCAAAATTAAAACCGGTTTATTTCATTGAGATCACGGTCTCTTATAACAATATGATAATCTAAAACAAAAACAATATAACATAAAACAATAATTCAATTACTACAAAAATAAAGAACTTAAATTTTTTTATTATATACCTTACCTAGGTATACCTTAACTTATAACAATTGAAGACGTATGGTTCTATTATGGCGAGAATAACCATACGTTTTTTACATCAATGGTTATTCCCCCCATAATAAAAGCGCTCGTTTTCAATCAGAATTATTTTATTTTTAATAATGCTTTTAGATATTTTTGATCATTTGTTGGGCATATGTATGTGTCAGGCATATGGATATGGGGCATTTCAGAAATAAGCCAATTTTGAGGTCCAACTTATAGTATGGGTCATTTTATAATTAACGAAATATTACAAAGGTGGATATGGGTTAATCCGGAACTAAATATCTCCGAAACAGTAAAAGATAGCGAAAAACGGTTCGGGCCAAAAGAAAGGGCGTGTCGCAAAACCTAAGAATCTCTTCCTAAGTAAAAAAAAGCGAAAATGGCTTATGCAGCCTTGCAGAACTCAGCTGACGATCTATTGAACCAGGTCGAAAAACACATAAACCATATTTTAGTTGATTTGAAATCTCTTTTCTCTTCAAATTAACTTGAAAATAAATATTTGTATAAAAATGAAATTCTAACAATTTATTTCCTAAATTTCTTTGAAATTGCATTTTTCATTTCCATACATAGACGTGAAAACGTAATTGATGCTGTGTTGTCTGTACATATTTTGATTAAAAAAGGCCTCTATCTGTCATTTTTATGCTTTCGATCTATTTTTTTTACTTCTAAATTTCAAGTCCACCAGAATAATATTTACGATTAGCTTTAGTCGAGCTGGCTTCAAGTACTATTTATGTAAGCTCTAATTAAGCTTGAATTACGCTTGAAGCTTATCATTTCAATGACGAAATAGTTGCAATGGAGCTGAAAAAACTTTTTTTTTTCAAATACATTTATCTTTCATTTTCAAACTTACAACCTGAATTTTTAATTTTAAATTCCAAATCAACCAGAAAATTTTTTCCGATTGACTACAGTCGATCCTGCTTCAAGTTAAGCTACATTTATATGAGCTCGAAGTATGCTGTCATATAAAGGAGGAAATAGTAGTTGGAGTGTAGCTGAAAATAGCAAATTCTTTAATATTAAGATTTTTTAATTGTTGATTCTTACTACACTTTTATGGACATTTTTAATTTCTAAATTATTATGAACAGCTTGCTGTATCGATAAAAATACCATTTTATTTAACCTTAATATTTTTAAATTTTTCCATTTCTCTTTGATTTTCTCTCTGATTGCTTAAATTATATTTTTTTCTGTTCCAGTACTATGTATCTGAACTCTTCGCGGATAATCTACTTTTAAATATTAAAAATGTTTGGTATCAAAAATATACGCAGATCCAATCATAAATATTTGTAACTTGTCATTGTTTCTTGTTATCTTTTAAATGTTTACAATAATTTGGTTCAGCGTAGACCGCTACCAGATCATCTGTTTATAAAAATGCTTTACCATTTAGCTGTGTAGGAGCTTTCCTAAATCACACCGTATTCTATATGTTGTTCTCCGCTTTTGATTCCTTCACATTCGTTGTATTTTTTCCGCTGATGAAAATAACTTTCAAAAAATTATATTCCATAACCATCAATCCACATTTCCACAACAGTATTTGAAGCATTATATTTCTGTTCACCGAATCTAAGCCTTAGCTATATAGATCAAAGAAAACAATAATTACTCGCTTTCCTTTACTGATATTTGTTTATATATTAATAACTACGTCAAACAGCGCTGCGGTCGTACTTGAATGACATGTATATCAATATTGTCCTTCGCATAACAATTTGTTGTGGTTTTAATGTTCAGTCAATTGTTCGTTAATTTATGTTTCAAGGTATATCGGACTGGATGACGTGATAGTACGTTTGCTTGCTCGTACCGATTCATTTACAAATGCTTTTAAAGGTTTTGTATAAACTTGTTATTTTTCATGTTTATAAAACGAATTCCAACATTGCTATCCATTAAATACCGAGCTCAATATTTATATTTTTGTTATATTATTGAAAATCTTTTGTCGTAGATGAGTATGAATCTTTGTATTGTTGTTCTGTTGTACTTAATTTGAATTATTTTAATAATTTTATTTACGATTTGCGTTATACTGATATATCGTATATCTTCATTAAGATATACGCTATATCAGTAACACAAATAAAGTTAATTCTAAAAATTAATTAATTTAATAATGAGCGTTTTAGTTTGGATTAGTTTGGACTAATTCAAAAATCAGTTGACTTATTGAATATTATAAACTGAGAATCAAATTTATTATATGTTACTGATTGGATATAATTTGTATTGTAGAATTATTATTGTTTTTCTGTTAAGTAAAACAACAACAGGAAAGCAATTCAATTCATAAGATCTATTCACATATTATTATATAAATAGTGCCCCCCATGAGTTTTTCCATATTTAAAAAGTTTCAAATCTTTTGCTTTTAAAACTCAGAATTTTATTTTCTTTTTTTAAAAAAAAAATATAATATATTTTTTCAATTGTGAACTATTTTGAAAGAAAATATTTTAAAATTTGAACATAAAGTACTATAAATTGTAGTAAATTGTTTTTAAAAGTCTGAAAAAACTTTCAACTGTTTTGCTTCAATGTTTTAAAAGTTAATTTCAAATTAAAAATTTTTAAAAATATGGTTACTGCTTTAGTATTTAACAACTATAGCTAACCGACAAATTGTATGATTCTTAAAATAATTGTTCAAAAATTAAATTAAAAACTTTTTCGAGCCTATCACACCAAATTTTGTTAAATTAATTATCAGATTATAATCATTGACAATATGGAAATATGTACAATATGTATAATTTTTACAGGATCTAAAACTCATAAAATGTACATAGTTACTTCTAGTAGACAAATTGTAAGACTTACTAGCATCAAATTTGTGTAGTATAGTATATTAATGTGTCAAACACCTTCACTTACTTACTTTGATGGTCAACAGTCCTTGTAAGTCCTCGACCTGACTCATCAACGTTCTAAATTTATTTCGACCACAGGCGGCTTCTCTCCAGTTCAATATGATATGAAAATGTTTATATCTGCCGATATTTTTTCTCCCCAATACAAACTTGGTCTGCTCAGATGTCTTGTACCTTCTGGTTTGGCTCTTTCTGTTATTCTCTTAGTTGGAACAAATTTAATATCATTTAATGTTTGCCTCACCTGTCGCAATATTTTCAACGTGTATTCCAGCCAATACAGTATTTTTACAACAAACTGCCCACAAAGTCTACATCTTCTTTCTGTTTTTTTGTTAGTTAATTTTATCAAAGTAATTCAAAGAATTATCCTTGGTTTCACACATTGCTGCTACAATATTTTTTTTTTTTAATCATTTCCAGACCAACTATTTTGCATTATTTACTTTTGAATTAGTGCAAATTGCTCAACAAACGTGCTCCTTATTGTATTAATTTACTTTATCTGTATCTGGTTTGTTCATATATTCCCAGCCAAATGCAGTTCTACCTCAAATTTTTTAATAAATATCTCTTCTTTCTATGTTACAATAATTGTTCTGAAAAAAACCTTCTTTTAATATGGACTTACGACTTTTGTTGATTGCAAACGATAGCTTGTGTTTGGATTTTCGATTACTAAAAAGATATACCTTTATTTGTTGTTGAAGCCATCTAAAATTTCAAAATTATTATCTAATTTAAATATTACTTTCTTTCTCTCACCTCGAATTAATCTCCGCTTTAATAATATACAGCAACAACGTATCTGTCCTGACAATTGATACAAACTATACAAACACAGGCATATAGTTAACATATTTTTGTTCAAAGCTTAAAATAAAGTTAAATTTTAGATTTAAATACATAACAAGTCTGGGGTGTGCCGGTATGTGGGTGTGTTCTATAACCGCAGCTTATTGTAATTACCCGTATTACTGCAATTAAGGATATGTGTCCTTAAATAAGACTGATTTAATGGTCATATTCAAGATATTCTGTAGTGATGTGCTGGGTAGCTCCCATTGTTCGGAGCACCCTAACGAATTCTGCTACGAGTGAATCCTTCGCATAAACAAAGAAAATAAAAAAAGGTAATAATGAATTTATCGGAAAACACTTATAACATAACGCTAATAAATATCGTTTAAAGCTTTCATTTAAAATCAAAACGCACAGAACCAAATCGGTCAAAAACCAAAAATGACTATAATCCAAAATTATTATTTTAAATTTCTGTATTCAGAATAAGAAATTGTTGGTAAATCGTAAAATCAAAAACGTTGATGTGTTTTTGCATGATAACTAAAACTCAGCAGGGCCATATTATGATGATGATGAGATGATGATGATGATGAATAATATACCTTTTATTATTTTCTCACATCAACATGTTTTGATTATCGCATCGTAACAAATGAAGAGCAGACATCACAAATAACACAAATATATTCATTTTCAAATCATTAATTTTTACAGATTACCATCCTTAAAATAGGAAAAACAAAAATAAAAAAACATGTCCTGAATTCTAAAATACCTTCACCATTTTATACAAATCAAAAAAAAAAAATAGAAAACAAGTAACGATTTCCATACCACATGTGGATTTTAAGAAAATATTTCTTTTAAAAATGAAAACTGAAACAAAAAAAAAAAATTTATAATCTAAACAAATTTTAGCAATTTTCAAAACACCTCATTCCATCCTTATTTCATATCAACACAGCTGTATATGTTATTTTGTTAAATCCTTTAACTGACTCTTTATATATGTATACAATAAAAACAAAACAAAATGAAAATACTTATCTTAAGTGTTACACAAGGACAACATCAGGACTCTCAAATTATTATATTATTGATTAAACTAATCAACTGGAAGCATGCACAAAAAAAAAAAACAAAAAAAACACATACACTTAAAAACACTTTAAACAGGAATATAATGGATTGTTATCCTGTTTCTCTCTCTTATTTCAATTTTAACTGAATTTCACTTACAATTTTTGTTTTTGTTTCTATTTCTATTTTTGTTTTTTAAAACAATTGCTATTATATATTATTCTTTTCTTCAAGAACATCTTTTCATCATCTTCATCTTCATCATCATCATCATCTTCATCATGTTCATCACCAATACTTCTAATAGAAGAAAAGAAATAATCATTCATTTTCTCCAATGTTCAGCAATAAGTTCTCTCTCTCTCTCTCTAACTGTAACAGGAAAATTTTTCAAATTTTCACCCTTTGCAATTGTTTATTTTTTTCACAACCTTTTTCCATTTTATAATTTTGATTATTTTCACCCTGAACTTAATGAAAATTCAACATTAAAATAAAGAAGGATAAAAACAAATAATAGAAAAAAAAATAAACGTTGAAAATTTAAGAAATAGCGGTGGCGCCCCAAAATGTGTTCATGATAAAATTGCGTTGGCAATAATATTAGGTGTAGGTGGCAAATTATATGAAAATGAAATCAAGAATAAAAATGGAATGAGAAAAATTCATTCAGTAGATTCGATGTATAACAAAAGTGAAGGCAATTTTATTGACGAATCGTTTATTTTGTTTACACATGTGAGAGTACAGGACTAGCTTTTTATGCGTAGTAAGATTATGAGGTAAATTGTTCAATTAGAATTAAATTGGTTTTAAAAGTTTTTATACCATAGAATATCATTTTGGAAAATCTTAGTTACACCTAAAGATCATTTCAAAGTAAGATAATGAATAATGAATTAAATAAATTTATTAACCCATATAATATTTTACACTTAACAGTTGGGTTTAAATATTTTTAAAAATATCACAATTATTTGATTAAATAGTAAGAGACAACACGGCTTAGTATGTGTAGTTTAAGACATTTACCTGTCATTTATATCATATTTGAAACACTTTTTTATGCTAACTGCAAGGCAGAAATAGATATTGTAATGTCATGTGGTACTGGAATGTATATGTAGAGGACTCAATTATCAGCTTCTGCACTTTAATACCTATTTACCTAACGTGCTCTATTATGGATGATTTGTGGAACAAAAAATTTGAAACAATAAAAATAAGCTAATTTTAGAACAATAAAAATAAGTTGCTATGTTAAAGGACAATGAGGTAGTTATTTTGGTAGGTCGAAGTAATTATTTTGTGCCCTTTTTTTCTTCATTCCTTGTTAAAATTTATGAAGGAAGCATTTTTTTCTGTTATAAACTCAAAACAATTGTTTTTTGTTTTTTCAAACTATAATTTTAAACAACATTCAGTTCCTGGATATGTAGGAAGCTTTACTTTATATATGTATTTTCTAATGCTTTAGCAACAAAACTTGCTCCCAAAAAACGAAACATCACCGTTAAAAAATTTTCAGCACAATTTTGGAGTGATATTAACATAATCTGGAATTATAAAAAGTTTTTTTATTTATTAGTCCAAGCAGATGGAATGTCAATGCTTACAATCGGAATTCCAGAATTTTGAAGTAAATCAATTACGTGAATAAAACTGTCACTCACAGGAGGTTTAAAGCTAAAACCAAAAAGAATATCTACAATTAATTCATATTTCAGTTTTACATCATCAATTTTCGGACATTCATCTACAATTTTAATTTTCATTGATTTTAATTGATTTGTTAGGTTGTTAGATTCAATACATCAGGTTAGGTGATTATCTTTTTTATCAGGATCATTCATAGATCAGGTTAGATCATTATCGTTTCACTTAGAATAATAAACTGTTGGTTCATATAACATTGATGATAAATGATGAACTAATCCATCTATATTATCTGGCCCACAACAAATCAAAATATTTTTATAATTTTTAGATAAATATATTTTGCTAATAGCATGAGCACAACTCAGTGCAAGTAATTTCATAAGTTGATCAACATTAAATTTGTTGCAATTTTTGTTGCTTCGGTTTGTTTAACTTAAAATTTTCATTGTAAATGCCGATTAAATCATTCTTGTAATTTAATGTTATTTTAGTTAAAGAGTTTAAAATCATTAGTATATCAAATTTTAAATGTATGTCCTATTTATGTACAATAAATATTCCAATCGCTTCTGGAAAACCAATTAAAGTCAAATTATGAGTTTTTGATGCAACAACTCTATTAAACCATATTTGATAATTTTACTTGATTCAGTGAATTACTCATTACAAGGACTTCAGGTAGTAGAACCAAATTTTTTTTCTTTTATTTTTTTTTTCTTCTAAGGCAAGTCAATGGACATTTTACTCTTTAAAGTAAGTTAGTTAGTTTGTTTAAAGTTGTACTCGTCAAGCAAATATCAAGCTTTTGCTAAATATTATTTTTTGTGCTTTATTCATTCAATAACTTTATATAATTTCATTATACTATATTTAACATTAAAAATTCAATTTCGTTACATTTAATTATTAAAAAAAAATATATATTTAATTAAATTACAATTTTAGCCTTAACTGTGTGCTCTTATATTACAATTACGAAACTCTGAATTTCTCAGATTAGGTTATATTCCTTTACTTCAAAACGAACCGAATAAGTAACATAATAACTTCGAACAGAGTTTTGGGAATACTATCAATTCTATTGAAAACAATAGCTAGCTATGCTTATTGCAACAAATATTTTCTATTTCAATTATTTAATTTCTATTACAAATATATTTGTCCTAACGCAAGCACACGTCGTGTATCAATGCAACCCTGTAATGAAAATAGCAATGATATAAAAATAGCAATTTATTTTGACGGGAATACAAAGCAGCTCTTCATTCTCCACATTAACTTTTATTTCATTTCAAATTTCCTTAAAAATAATGTGCTTTGCAAAAGAATAACCCAACAGAACAAAAACAAGAACAATAAGAAATTCACAACAATGTAATTTTCCTCTATATGTGACCGTCATTGGTGTTATTTTATTTGCAACGTATTTTTAGAGATTGTGAAACAAAAAAAAAAAAAAGTTCTTACACATTGTAATTTATTATGTATATGTACCTATGTATAATTTATATATATACACATATATTATGTATATTTCAGTCGCACACCAGGACACCAATTTCAGTATCAGTCTATTACATTCACGTAATTTTCCTATCTATTTTGTGACATTTGGTAAAGTTAATTTGTAATGCCTTTCAATGCCTGCTTTTTTTTTTTTTTATTTTTTCGTATTTTTAAGAATGTTTGGTAATAATGAAACAAACTACAAGATAAAAAAAAAAAAATAACTAGAAAAAGTAACGGAGTAAAATAAATTGCGAAATAATTTTTTTTTCTTTTCAAAAATTTCGTTAAATTTCTTGACGGATACAAATAACATAATACAATAATAACAACAACAAAAATTAAATTTAAAATGAGATCTTGAATAAATGAAAAAACAAAAAAAACAACAAAAAATAAATAAATAAGTCAAAAAATATATCCTGGCGGCGGCGAGTCAACGCATTAAAATTAGAATTAATGAAGGCATTTTGCGAATTGAAATTGAATTTTCTTTTCATTTTTGTTTTTGTGTTTTTTTTTTGTTATTCTTTACGAAATATACAAAATAGTGATGATAATTTTTTGTTCTAATGATGATGATGATAATATAGAGGACATGGTTGTTATGGGATTGTAAAGGATATAACAATAGATGTGAAAAAAATAAAAATATAGAAAAACTTAATTTAATGATGGCGTATTCAGTAGTAGACATGCTGTCATGAATTGCGATGCGATGTTATGTAACCAGAAAAACAAAAAAAAAAAATTTCGGATGTTATATTCTACTCCATTTCTTATTAAATAGAGGCATAGGTGACATTTTTAAATTCACAACGTGAAATTATATTTCACTGAAACAAAACGTAGGTAGATTTAAATTTAATTTTTTATAAAATGTAATTCAATTAGTTTTTTTTTTTTTGTTTTGTTCCTACATGTTAATTCTTTGTACAATTTTGTCACTTCTAAAATATTTTTTATTCAGTTTGATGCCAAAAAAAATTCTAAAATTTATTTCAATAAAGAAATTAAAGCTTTTGACATAGGTACCAACATTTTTGAATTATTTTAACTTTTATAGACCTTATTCTGGCAGGTAGATCTTGATTTTAGTTATCGGGAAATCAATTTATCAATTGATTTTTTCAAGAAATATTGCACATGCAATCGCAAGGTGTATAAGCATTTTGAACATCTCCTGGATTGAGTTGTACATTCCACATTAATGCGGATCATATACCGTTGATATTTGAGTTCAAACAAAAATCAGATGAATCTACACAGACAAGACAATCACGTCACTTAGATTTTATAGGCCAATTGGTATTCAACATGTTTTAAGTAACAGTAATCTAACTGCAGACTTCCTGTCTCGAATAGAATCAATAACACAAAAATATTATGAACAGATGTCATTTGCAAGGGTGGTGTGAAAGAAAATTTATTAGGTAATTCAGCATTCCAAACATCAGTAATAAAATAATTTACTGCAATTCAAGTACTTTTAATTTTTTTTTTATTTTTTTTTTCTCAAATGAGCACAGTCGCTCGTGTAGAGTGCATAAATCTTCAATAAATCTTGTAATACTTTAATTATCCGTCCTTTCTTTCCATTACCATTTCGAACAACTAGTTTAAAAAATTTTAACAATTTATCTCAAGATAGCAAGAGGAGTACGAAAAAGTTAGTAATATCGTGGTATGTTTGGCCTGACATTAGAAAAGGTAGCGTTAATTTCGTCAAATTCTGCCAAGCTTGTCAAAACACTAAAAATACAGTATCACAATCAGCCAAAGCTTCAAAAAATACCAAAACTAGAACATCGATTTACAATTTTTAACATGAATTTAATGGGTTCATTTCCACTAAATAGAAATGGCTAGAGTTTATTTCTAATGTATCAATTTTATTGCATTATTAGTGATCATCACACAAAGATGACCGCAAATTATATAACTTTTATTCAACAGTCAAATAAATTTCCTGTAGAGAAAATGCATAAAGAAAAATAATTTAGTCGCAAGCAGAACAAGAATAATCTTCAAATTATATTTTCCATTTTGGTATTATACTCCACCATGTACTCGATTATATACTCGAATCAAATGCTCGCTCTTAATATAATGTTTTAGTTGATAAATTAAATATTCAAGTTTCAAATATCATTATTGTAAACGAAGTATATATAACTGTACTATTTTATTAATTTAACCTATATTCTAATTCAATTAAACTCTTGCACGATGATCACACATTTTTCTAATGCTGTCTTAACGGTAGAGTGTTCATTGTAGGAGCGAGTTTTTAAAATTAGTTTTTTTACTTCTCCGTTTAATTGTTTAAAACTGCAGGACCATATTCTTGTCGCGTACAAGCATTTATTTTCACTTTTAAATAATCTAATTCTAATACTATTTATATAAATTGTTTTCAAAAAGCCTGCATGTATTGTTTTACACAACACACAATAATAATATTAGAGAAGAATACACATTCTCTGAGTATTCATCTTATAATCTTCTATATCCATATATACATTTTCCGTTTTTTTAAAGGTACTCTGATTGTATGCGTTTGTATTGTACATATCCCATTTGGGTACAGATACTTATTTTATTTTATTGAGTTTTATGTGGATCAAAAAACATTTTTATTTTATGTTTGCATTTTGATCAAATAAATTTAATCGATTATTAGGTCAGTTGGGTAAAGCGTCATTAGAGTATCGCAAGTCTTGTGTAAGTTCAATTCTCTGTTGAGTCAAATTTTTTTTCTGTAGCTAAATTCGTCAGCTAAATTTGCGTTCGAATAATATGGAGCGGGGGCTTGTGGACGGCAGCCCCTGACAACAAAACAAAATATAATACTTTTCAAATTTTGTTTTTTCTGCCGTCAGTAAAATAAGGATTTCAATAATACGGAGTGGGGGTTTAAGGGCACATACCCCTAAAAAAACAAAAAAATTAGATTAATATTTAAATTTTGCAATTTAATAACAATAAAACTAAGCTTCCCTTAAAACTAAACTGTATCACTGTGTAATCAGTGTACGCAATATTCAAAAATAAATCAAATTTTTAGCAACAAATGCAACACTTAGCAACATTAGAAAAATTCAACCAAAAATTCAGATTTTAAGTTTTCTAGAGTGTTCTAGAACAGTTTATTCAACAAATATAATAATTGAAAGTATTGACATACGCAAAAATTCATACATGCATGTGGTTCTTATTTAAGATAAATCAATAAAAAAAAAAATTATATATTCCCAAAAATAAATTGAAATAATAGAAAACGACTCATATTGAAATTGAATTTCGAGAAGTGGGCAATACGAAGGTGTTAAAGGTGGAAAATTGTTAATACGAAATTGTTAAGTGTAATTATAATATTTTAATTATAAAAGCGTACATTACAGGATTATGATTATTGAAAGTATTCATGAGAAATTGGAAGCAGAAAGTTCATCAATTTAATTATAAAGTCCGAAATATAGTTTTTGAGAAAATAGCTTTCTATTATTTAACTAAAATATTATATTTATTTTTTCATATATTACAAAAACAAATTTGAATTGCAATATGTATTCTACAATATTCTATTGTGACATTAATATATTTTTTCAATTAACTATTTATTATTTATTTAATGTATATACAGGTATAATAAATTTATATGAATAACTCTGCTGCAACCATAAACCCAATTTATAAATTTTAAAATGTTATTAGCTTAAATGAAAATTTTCTCAAATTAAATTAACACGTCAGAATATAAAACAGGTAGTCTGAGAATTCAATTAGTATACAGAATATTTTAAAATAATATGGGGATAGGAATTATGATCAAATTAATTCAGATTTGAAAACAGATCTTTATTATAAAATATATTATTTTGATATTGAACGAATTTATGTTTTTTGATTGGGTCAACCTTGAAATAACTTGTACGTATGTAAGTACATACTCTATTACAATAACTGTTATGGACTATTTATAATAACTTACAATTTTTCTTTAATTACATTTTCTAATTAAATGTAATTAAATTAGATTATAACATTTCATTTATCAAAATAAATTGTTAAGATTAATTACAAAATTATTTCGTGTAATCGATTGAAGAATGCTTAATAATAATGAATTATTAATTAAAATAATTTAAGAAATTAGAATAATTTAATTAAAATTTTCAATTAAAAATAACAATTAACGAACTGTGCCGAACAATTAATAGTAAGTTGCGGCATATTTATTTATTTACGAGCTAAATTCAAACAAAAGTATAATGATTTATTTTTAATTAAATTAAAAGCTAAAATTAAACTTTCCAACAAAAAAAATAATAATAATAAAATTAACAAAAATTTATATTACAAAACTAAAAAATCTTATATTATTAATCATTTACAATTAAAGCGATAATAACTTCAAAACCTGTCTTCTTGGTCAAAGATTTGTCACAAATTTTAATTACACAAATAAAGATTATTTTTTAATAATTTTTTAGATAGATAAAAGTTAATGTGGGGTTTATATGTATTTATTAAAAAAAAAAAAAAAAAATATCATCTTTTTAATTCTCAGTTCCTCAAGATAAATGCGATATATTACATGTAAAAAAAAACAAACAATCAAAGAAATGTTATAATTCAGTAGAAAAGTTTAGGATTAAACTAAACTATGAAAAATTATATTATAGACCTTTAGAACAAAATTGTAAGTATTATAGAGAATCTAAATAAACGAATAAATAATAAAAAAATATGTATTTATTACAGAGGAGACATCATCCTATTAATTCGTTCATATTTACTATATATAATTAGTTCGATAAAATTGAAAATTAAACATATTGGCAGATCTTAGAATACTATCAAAAATTAAGTTAGCAAACAATTGAGGATACGTTTATTTAATTCTATTAGGAATACAATATCAGCAATTTTACTATACGTTTTTCAACAGTATGTTGAGATGCAATATAGAAAAATATTCGCAACAATAAGTATCTATTTTTATTATAATTCATATTTGTGTTCACTGCTATTCCTAAGTCTTTAAAGTAATAACTGTGATAATACTTTTTAGGATTACATACGTCAAAATAAGCATATAAAATTTATTATCTTATACGTACGTGCAAATAATTTGACTTTTAATAAGAACTTAAAAAAATATTAATACAATATGTGAAATGTAATTAAACACATATCCAGGACCACATATGATTTCTGTTAACCCAAAGTTAATATAGTATGAGTAAGTGAATAAAAATGTAAAATTGAAATTGAATTGCGACACAATCGAAAAATTTTAATCTTAATATCTATAAATTAATTTATTATATTATAATATATTATTTCTATCAACCGATATGAAAAAATGTTGTGCTTATTTATAAACATTTTTTGCCCCTTGTAATCTATACAATGTGTCTCTAATGTACAAAGGTGTAAGCATTCTGCAATCTGTAAACAGTAGTTTGTATTATTTTTTGTTTCTATGTGGCATCAACATATATCATGACTTGTGTGGATGAAACACCCAATGGTAAATCATCCATACCAATCTAGTTATACTCTGTTAGTATTTGTTGGGTAGTTGCAGAATGTTGTGACGTTTAAGTTGACCATTTGAAACCAATAAGTTGTTTGCTAGGGTATTTGAATGAGAAGCTAATCTTGTTTGGTATTTGCAGTTCACTTCTGATTATGGTTTTCATCTGCAGGTCTTGATGTAAAATATCGTAACGAATCATGGTGCGCGTGCGATTATTCATAATACTTTTCACTGAAATCGCGACAACATTGTAATATTTAAAGTGATGACTACTCTCCACAGTTGGATCCCGTATATCCATACTTAAAATAACTTGATAAACATCAGCTTCATTTCATTTGGTTACAAGTTCTTAGGCCAAAATTCCTTCATTGAAGCCATATACAAGTTTAACTTATACAATTAAATTGTTTTAAATTGTATTTTATTATATAAATTTTATATTATAATATTATATATTTAAAATTAAATATATTATGTATTTACATATATTGAAATTTTAAATTTTAAAAATAATAATTTCATTTTAAGTTCATTATATACAAAAAACAAAAATACATCCCAATGTTGACTAATTAAAAAACCCCAAAAATAAAGATTACAAAATAAAATTCAATAATAGAACAAAAATAGAAAAATAAAAATGACACTAGGGAATTACTAGTAAATTTTAATTTACAATTAAATAAAATAAAAATAATATGCATAATTATTTAAATAATTTTTGAAATTCAAAAATAAAATTTTATGATTTTGAAATTTGAAGTTATGAAAACTTTTATAATATGAAAATATAAATAGAGTTAATAAATATTAATATAAAAATTTTGTCAAGTTAAGATTTTAAAATTACAGTTTTTTATTTCAAAATTTCTTTAGTTAGGAGTTCATACCAGATTCTAGATTTCTGCTAAGACTGATATTTTCTCAATTTTTGTATTATAATTATGACATTAGTTTGATATACCTTGTAGGTATCTAAAACTTCTTATTTTGATCGATTTTGAACTCTTCTACATCCATTTGATCTTCGAATTACCTGTGCAGTATTCACAATTATAGGAGTTTAATATACAAAGTATTTTTGACGTATACTATAAATATTATATAATATACACTATGATCATTCTGAATTTTAAGTATAAAAATATAATTGAGGTCATTTCTGATAACTACTTAATCCATTCATAAGTTTTAAATATATTTATTAAATATAATATTCCTACAATAATATCTTACAACTAAGTTTGTTATATAACTTATATAACTTATACTTGTAAAATAATTAATTTTCAGATAAATTTACATAAGTATACATAATAATTATTTATTGTAATATTTATAAATTGATATGTCAAAGTAAATAATAATATATATATATGCCAATGAAATTTATTTTAAAAATATTTTATTAAAAAATATAATAATGGAAATGGAAAAAATTAATTAAAAAACCTCCCAAGTGATTAACAGAAAATTAAAGAAAATGTCAATAGTTTTTCATTTTACAAAAAAAAAAACATTATTATTTAAAAATACATAATACTTTAATGGATATATTATACGAGTATATATTATATTATAATATATAATTTAACAAAATTTCGATTTTCAAGGAGAAGTTATGTTTTAAAAACTATGTCTGCTGGGACAAATTGAACTTACAATCTAATTTCTAAATTCAATTTTTCTTTTACTTGAAATTAAAAATTTTATTTTACAATACATACAGAAATTCATACTTATATTTTTTTTTTGCAATTTTTAATGAATTTTTAATTTGAGGATGTATCAATTATCACTTTGATTAACTTATTTAATTAAAAAATAAAATGAATTAAATAAACAAAATTAAAAGATCATCATCCAGTTTGTCAAATCTGCCGAATAAATTCTATTGTAGCACAGTAAAATATAGATCAGTTGGAAATTTAATAATTTTACAAAGTACTGGTCAAACAATTTTCATGCAATAACCATATTGATGTTGTACAATTCCAGGCAACTTTGTGAGATTAATTAAAATTAAGGTTATCAGCAGTAATTTCAAATCATATTTTCTGGAATCATAGTTTGTTTGAAAATAAATTAAAATTTAAGTAGACAAAATTTGTAAATGTATGCATATACAGGATGTTCCAGAGCATTCGTATCAGATTTTTAAGAGGGAAAGCAGGAGGTTATTTTAAAATTTAACAATAAATTTATTAACTAAATCGAGACTGCTCTATCGATTGGTGATATTTTTAACTTCCGGGAAAGACCGGAAAAGGGTTTTTGAGCCCAAAATTGGCCGAAATCGAGATTTTCAAATGGGAAGAGGTAATTTTTCAAAATTGGATTCTACGGCAAAAAAAAAACAAGGAACTGCATACAGAATGATATAAAATGTTTATGTTTTTGTAAATTTAAAGCTTTAATATATAGCGTTACTAATCGATTTACAAAAACTAACAGATTTAAAAAAAAAAAAATCTACTTAACTGAAATTCATGAAATCAATTCTAAATTTTCACATACTGGAATACAAACTTTCAAGACGAAAGAAAACAATTCTCTCATCTATTCATCAGTGTCCTTGAATTCGTAGGACAGTAGTACAATAATTTAGTTTTTTAATTTTGTTTAAACAGTTTTTGATTATTCATAAAACTTACTTTGAAAGACCTCCTCCGTCAATACTTTTCTTGAATTCAGTTATTAAATTTTTTTTAACTAAACTATATTTTAATATCTAGTATATCTGTTCGGTCCTCAAGCAAAACAAACCAAAAATGGCATTGTATTATATATATAATAATCTTTTATTTTGAACAAATTCACTTTTTAACCTCAAAGTCAATCAATTTTTTACCTTCGTATAATATTCTTTAAATATATATATCAATCATTCTTCTGTATCCTCTATTATTTTTATCTCCCTGGAATAAACAATATGTACACAATGGAATTTAGAAAATTTCATTAATGATGTAAAAAATGTAGATTATATTATAATTTTTAGATCTCAGTTCTAATTTTTGTACTTAAATAAATGCAATGAAAAAATAAAGAAAGGGTGCATATCATTTGACATCCACATCATCCATGAAGAGTAGAGTAATATTGAAGACAAATATTATCTTGTATAGCATCTCAATACGTCACAAGATTTTTGTTTTATTCATTTTCTAACGATAATTTTTATATGCAAAATTAATATAAAAAATCTATACAATATGAATCAACATCATTAATCATTTTGATGTCGAACCGTTCTGTTCGTATATTAGTATAGACTTAGAGAATATAACACTTAGTTAAAGAAAGGGTCCCAACATAAATTTAATGTATTTTTTTTTCATAAGTGAAGTGCTGGATTATCAAAGTTTGAAATTTATCCAATATTCTGTTCTAGCGATTAGGATAAAATAATTTTTATTTACAGGACGCCATTTTTTAATTTTTCGATATACAAAAATGGTCCTTCTCTTAGAATAATATCTGATCAATTTTAGGTTTGTTGCCATACTAGGCATGGTATAATACTCTTATTTTTTTTGTTATCAACAAAATTGTTGTATTTTGTGCAAAGAAGCTTTTATTTATTTTATATACATATATGGTCATTGTCCTGTAACCCCATCTGTCGGGTATAAGGCGGAAAATATGGCTTTACACCTTCATTTAGCCTTTTTGCATTTTTTAATACTTTTCATATACAATTTTTATTTATTTATATATTATTTATTATTAATAATTTGCCACAATTTACATCCTGGTCAATTTTATGTAGCATGAGCATCAGGGGTTCTTGGTTTTATGTATAGTTTTTAAATATATTACCGTTATTTTAATCACATTATTGTATTGAAAATATTCCTTTCTATAAATCTTTGATAGTCTCTCATATAAATTGTTTTCATCTCCAAATTTGATCTTCCATTATAATCGTCGTCAAGCTGTAACCTAATCCCCAACTTCTATACATCGCCATTTTTTTTTTGAAACAGTTCTCGATTTCCACTTTGAAATATTTTTTTTTTAGACTCTACCCAAACATTTAGAAAGGAAAAAATACAAAACTATTGTTGGTTCGGTTGGGGACAAAAAGCATTTGGAGGAAACTAGAAGAAATTCTGTGGCGACTAAGTTGGAGACTAATCTGTTTTTATTTTTAAAGCTGTAAGTTGTATAATGAATCTAGAGTGGAACACGTGATTTGGAACCATGTTCCACATTTTAGAAGTTCTTGCAACAATTGAGTTTTCTAAACAAACTTTGGACCATCTGGGAATTACCATACGATGTACAAAATAATGTTTTGCTTTGGTATTCTCCCTAGTGTTGCGGTGAAATTGATCGAAGCGAGGCATTATTGTTTTTATTTTAATAGAACAAATATTATTTCCAACAAGATATCTAGCGCTAAGTGTTAAGAGCAGTAAGGAGTGAGGGTAAGGAGTATATGGTACTGATCAATTCTAACTGCATTCATGTAGTTTTCTAGGTATTCCATATACAGCTCTAAGCGGATATTCAAAGATGAATCATCCTTCATAATTTCTTAAAACGTGCATATTGAAAGCTTAAAACTCAATTGAGTGCTAAATCGAATAATTATTATTTATAGCCAAATATGTCTTGAGGGTAGACATTTTTTGATCAAAAAATTGCGTTATCGATTTAAAACTACCTACTTATTGTAAAATTTTAACATATATACATCTGTAGTATACAAAATGTAACGAAAATGACAGTGAGCATAATGTATTGCAAATAACAATAACACAAATTTGAGTGTGCAATTCTTATGATAGAACAATTAGATAAATCTTAGCTGTCACATAAAATACAAAATATCCAGATAAAAATATGTACCTAATTCACTTAGTTTCTGTCACACTTGATGGCTTGAAACTAATTAATAGAATATCTTGGTTTATAAAAATATTAGCGTACGCAAAAAAAATCTCTTTAATTTTAATCAAGGTTTAATTTGAAAAATTCAGAATTCTCTTCCATTTTGTTTAAAAAAAATTTCTTCCTAACATCATCATAGCTTTGAATAATTTTTATTCAGAAAATAATTTACAGTTATTCATTCATCAATCCTATATAGACATTTTTTTCTAGATAATTTCTGTTTGTTTCTTTTTTTTCTAATTAAACGGTAGCAAAATTGGTTGGTGGTTGACTGGCAACCAATTTTTCATATTCAACTGAAATCCCAATTGAATCAACGTACCACGAACGACTGAAAAAATTATGCGGGTGGGCTATTCTTCTTCATATCTAAATTGGATATTTTAGATACAAAAAATTAAAAACAAAAATTACAGTACTTGATAAGAATCTGAGTAGTACTCATCTTTTTGCCTTTCTTTGTAGTACTTATGTTTAAATGTTGGCTATTGCGTATGCTCTTGTATTGGTGTTAAATAAGGTAAAACTGTATTAAGTAAAAACTCATTAATCAATCTGTCAACTTTATAATATAATATGAGAGACATAACTATATCGGAATAAAAAAAAAAAAAAAATTAAGTGTGGTTATCCGGACACGAGACGGTTGAGTTGATTTAAAAAGGGATTTTTCAAATATGATTATCTGTCGCGTTTTATATATAATTTTTTTCTTTTTCATGATAATTACTAAAATGTCACAACGTTATCTATCATAATTGAAATTTTTAAACAATATTGATGACAGCTCTGGTGGCTGCTGTCATTTTTACTATACAAAAAATACATTGATATGGGTTAAAACAGAAGTGCATTCATATTGATGCATTCTAAGAGTTTTTGTTGGTTTTTATTTTTTTTTTTTTACTACTGAAAGGGGATTGGTTTTATTTTATTTATTTTTTTTATGATAATAAACGAAATAATGATGAGAGAAGATTAATGAGAGTATATTTTTATATTTATGATTATTCATGAAATTGAAAACTTATTCACATTTCTTTTTTTTAAAGTAAAATAATAATTTTCATTGATTATTGATGGAATTCAAACTTACTAAACGAATGCATTTATTTGATAACTGAGTAAGGCAAGCTTCGATATAAACTTTACTATCATCATCATAATCAGTGGGGTATAGAACAGAGTTTATACACTTATTATTTTTATTTTATTCTTTTTATGTTTTATAATATTTGCTGTAATCGGTTGTCACATAATAAAGAGTATAATTTCCTGTTATGTAATAACGGAGATTTATTTATTTTTTTTTGTAATTTTTTTATCAATAAAAAAATATTAATCGATGTCATTCGACTTTCAATTCATTCTCTTCAAGGTCTCTTCATAAAGTTAAATATTTATCAGTAAATATAAAAATAAAGAAAAAAAAGATTGAAATGACATTCAAATTTATGCAATTGATTGCAACCAAGCTTTTGTTTATTATTTTTTTTTATTAAAAATATTAATATTGAAACTTTGGATTTTCTCTTGATCTATTAAAGGACATGAAAATAAATTTTATATTTGTTTTTTTAGGATAAAGAATATAATATGCAGTCATACTATAATTTACTGTATCTAGTATGTAATGGCCCTCATTACGATGTTCAGTTTCCAGTCGACTGATAATAATTGACAAATTTTGTCAATTTGATATTTTATTTGGTATTGTGAAGTTATACGACAAAATTTTGTTCTATTGTAAATAATCTTCTTAATATGAAGCTGATGAATAAAGGAAATAAAATAAAAATTGTCATGAAATAAATTCTGAGAAAATTTACATTTGTTTGACAGTTAAAATTTTAAATTTGTAGTTTGTTTTAAGTTATTTTAGAAAAGAATAATTAATTGTTTAAATTGTTAGTGGTTAAAGTATTTTATTAGTAAAATACAAATATGTCACAACTTGTCAATAATGTATGTCAATAATTTATCTATTCTCCATCAATTGAACAAATCGCTTTCATTGAATTTTACCACTTTTATAGTAAAAGAAAGTACATATTTTTAATAAGCACATAAAATAAAAAATACTTTTACAGTTTTATTAAAAACGAACAACATAAACAAAAAAAAAAACACTTTAAATAAACAAAAAAATTTCTTTAACACAATGTTTTTTGTCGCGCTAAAATTTACAACTGACGTTCACAATATCAATTTTTGTCAGTACTCATAATTTATCAGTAGTTTGCTGACTGCAACTGATAATCACAATACCCATTTTGAATATCTGTTGACCCTTCTCATATATTTTTTGACAACTGACACTTCATAATAATCAGCATCTTTCGTACGCCCATGAAATAACGAAAAATGTTCAATATAACGCTAAAAAGCTAATATGACAACAATAATTTCGACTTTTTTTTTAATTTAAATAATTATGTAGGATTTTAATAAAATATTTCAATTGAAGAGAGTTATCCAAAATGTTTTACTAAGTGAGAATATCAGTTAGTTTTTATAACTCACATACATTTTTTTTCATTTAATATTTACAATCTAAATTATTTACAATTCAGTTAGTTAAAAAATTTTTGTATATTATGATTGTTTGAAGAGGATCCTATGATAGCATCATTTCACTACTTTTGATATAATTTTACAGGTCGTATTGCATTTCAATCTCCTATTTAGGTTATTTTTAATCTATATAATGACTTATGAAACTAATCAGAATCAATGTAAACGAATCATTTGTCTAGGACGTCTAGGTCGTCTAGGTAGACCAACACCTAGTAGGTATTACTACAGGTATGATGACGAGCAATACCTACTCCACGTATGATGAGCTCCAGTAATGTTATAAATATTTACTTTCTGTTCTTAAACATTAAATTTTTTAATTTAATTTTTTTTTTGCGCTGCTATGATTGATTTTGAACAATAATTTTAAATTATACTTATATAAGCACTCTACATGAGCTTACATGTTTCTTCTCCTTATATTTTGCATAAATAAATTTCTACCCATTTTCAGTTTTTGCAATTAAGTACACATTCTAAATATAGTTAACAAATTATTTATCGCCAAGCTTTATATCTACTTCCATCAACATTAAATTAATGATATTATTTTCTCTTTTCTAATATTCAATTCGAAAATTTTGTTAATCTACCAATTCCAGAATAGCACTGTTATTTTCTTTTTTGTCTATATTTTTCTAATGTTTATTTCGGAAATTTTATTATTTTCGAATTTTATTCTTTTTTTGTTTTTTTTTTTTGCACATGACATGAGTGTTGAAAATTTTATTGAAATTAATCTATCACCAACAAATTCATCATTCAATCAGTTTCACCACACAGACTACAATTACACAAACCAACCAAAATAACAAAAAATAAGAAAAAAAGAAATTTAATCAAAAATAAGCAAATAAAAAAAAATACCTAAATAAAATGAAGAAAAAAGTTTTTTCTATTCAGATATACCGTTATATTTCAATAACAAAAAACAAAAAATAAAAAATGAAAAAAAAGAAAGGGTTAAAATTTATTCTCATCGTATTGTGAAATGGAAGGATAATGATGGTGAAATTTGAAAGAAATTAGAAGTGCGAGATTGCAAATATACAACGATAAAAAAAAAAAAACACAAAATTAAATTCCAAAATAAAGTTTACAGACTTGAATAAAATATTATGTAAAGCAGATAGAAATATTCAATGGCCTTATATAATCCAAGTCCATTTCAACTTCTTATGTTTGTTTTTAAATGATTCTTCATAAATTTGAATAAAAATTTCTTGTAGAAACGATAAAAAATACAAAAACCAAAATAATTTATATAACTGTAAAACATAAACACCTAAAAATAACCCGTACAATGAAAGTAATAAAATAAATGGTTGTTAGAATAATTTGCTGTATGATGCTTTCCCTTTCGGTAACCAATAGTAAGACAACCCCAGAAAGTATTCTCAAACATAAAGTTTTTTCACTTTCACATTTGCTATCAAAATATTATCCTTTTTTTTGTTTTGTTTTTTGAACGATTCTTCCATTCCGCTCTCCCCTTGTCAAGCCTACTTTTATTCAATGTTTGCTGTTAGCATGTAGAAAAGTTCAAAATTTTCTAGTCGAAATTTGTTTTTTGGCAATAAAATTTTTATTAAAAAAAAAAAAAAAACAAAATTAGAAATATTTTTTTTCTTATGCCCTGTGGCAGCCAACATCAGAAATTTACTTAAAATTTAATAGAAATAGAAAGATGGTTGATTGGGTGGGTAGTTGTTGTTGGGTATAGGTGGAGAGGAGGAATGTTCATTTCGATGAGAAATTTAGATTTTTCATTTCTATTTTATAGATTGGTATGAGGAAATAATATTATAGAATAGGGTAATATTTATTTTTTTGTAAGCAGGGAGGGGTGAGAGTGGATGAGATTGGGATGGTATTATTTGAATAATTTACTTTTTGAAAAGTTTTGATGTGGTTAATAAATTTTAAATTTTCTTCTAAATTTTTTTTTTCTTTATATAATATACGTATATATTATATATTACATATATTTATAAATAATATAATAATATTTTAAAATTTTATTTATTGTGTTTTGAAACAGTTTATGTTTGGTTAAAAATAATTATGTTGAATATTATGAAATTTTTATGATTGTTTTTACCTTATATACAAGTATTTATTTATATACATAATATTTATGTGTGAATAGGTTTTTTTTTGTATTTTTGTGTATTTAGGGTAAATAAATTTAATTTTTGAAATTAAATAAAAAATATTTAGTTTATGAAGTTTTTAGATTTATTGACATTAATCTACATATTTTTTTTTTTTAAATGTATATATATAATATAAATAATATTATATAAATGTATATGAATTTATAAAATTATAATTTTACTTCAAATATAAAGATATTATTAAATATTAAGGTTGCCAGTTATAATTTTATTTTAAAAATATCTATTTTGATTAAAATAATATGATTGTGATTTTCCAAATATGTGGAATGAATACACTAACGGCTTTTACAGTGTTTATTAATTTCATAATTTTAAAAGGAGCGTAAATATAAATGGTCAATAGATAATAGATAAACTAAGACTACGTATTAGATAAATTCAGATAGTTCGTATATAATTAGTTGATGTCTGAGGACATTGTTATTTAAATTTTTTATTTTGACTTGTAGGATACGGAAAAATATTTACCTAAATTGAAATAAACCTTTTTAAACAATTTGAAATTTAAAATGCAAAAATTCAAAAACAATAAAAATTATTTTTTTAATTGGAATTTTACTATTTTTATACTTTTTTTCCACATAAAACATTTATTTTAATTTTTAACAAAAATTTTAAGTTAATTAATAAATAAATAATCAAAATTCTATTTAATTAAATATTGGAGGAATATTAATTGTTGATAATTTTATTACTATTTAACAAATTAATATTAACTGTCAACAATACGAATTAGATGACATTCAAATAGCTCCAAAACTGCTCCCAGGCGTTCAGCCTTGTTTGCAATTTTTCATTCAATTTTTTTAATGTTTTAAAATGTTAAAATATTTTCATGTGTCCAAAATTTTTGTTTCAACAATTTTGATAGATATCGAAATTTTACTTTTAATAATATTTGCGGAGCTTTTTTTTTCATTTAATGTTGTCAGATTAATGCTTAGAGCAAAAACATTAGACGTACTATATTGTCATTACTAGACTAAAGCTAACTGTAGCTAGGTTGTGCAAAAATCATCCAGTGGTTTTCATAAACAAGCAATATTGGTTCTGTGACAATATGTCTGTATAAATAATGATTCATACACAAAATTTTGCCATAATGAAGTTTATTCATAAATATTTCTAGGTTCCCAAAAAAACTGTAAAATTTTAGTTGATAGCGCATGACAAATCAGTTGTCTTAGTTTTTTATAAAACAAAACTGCAAATGTGGAAAATTCAAATTTTAATAATTTTTTTTTGCAGTATGTGTTTATGAAAAACCCTATCATCATCCAGTAGGGTTAGTAAAAGACCGCCACCTTTGATTAAAAAATTTTTAAAATAAACTAAAAGAATAGCTATACATGATGTTAGTGGGAAAGTAAAAATCATACTTAATACATACGAGTATGTCAGAATACATTTGAAAAATCAAATGTAAACACTTTTACGTAATTTATTTGACGTTCAATTTGTCTTTTTGGACATTTTCTTTACATTTTTTCCCTCAAACGAGAAAACTGGATAAGTAGCATAGCAATTTATCAAAAAGTAAACTGCAGAAGGCCTTGTGAGATTATTAAATATTTTGCTAAGCCATATACGCTGGGTGGCGCAGTAGGTAGAGTTTTCTTGATTGGTTTTTAGACTTGCTCTGGTATACCCTTTGTCATTGGGATATAATAAAAGACAAAAAATAATTGAGAGTATATAATCTGATCGCAAATTAAATAAAATAAAACTATTCTATTTAAGAAGGCTTAGTTCCTGACAAACAGTAGTTTATTACATTTAATGAGTAGATTAGCCAGTAATTTGTTAAATAAATACTCGAAATATTGTAGTGTAAAACTGCAGTACCGTACTTAATTAAGAGCGATAAGGTGATTCTAGCTAAGTTACTGTCAAGAGTGTAAAAAAAACTGATAGAATATAATTGAACTCATTTAATTTTTGTACAAGTATTTGAATAAAATACATTAGGTATACAAGGAATCACTTCTTTTATAGATGTTTTCTTACAAATTTGTAAACGTTAGTTTATATTTAAAAAAAAAAATTAAATTTACTTAATTTATTTTTCAATACAATTTTACCACCTTAAATAACAATTTTCAAAAAAAATGTTCATCAATTTAAACTGAAATGTGAATTCTTATTTTTCTCATATTGAAAAGATAAGGTAATCCTTTCAAAAATTAATTCACAAATTAAATTATATTTAATTTAATAATAAAATAAAACTTCAAATATTCAAAAATTAATTTAAACAATGCAAAATTCATTCAGATCAACATATACACTCATAAGCTACATACATACATATATATATATTTTAAGTATTTCTAAAATTGTAATAAATCATAATTTTTATTTTGATAGTTTATTATAGATTTTTGAGTAAATTAAAATTTAAAATATTTAAAATATGTCAAAATAGGGTTATATTGCCAGAAATAAAAAGAAAATTAAAATAAAAACATACCTTAGTGGTAAATATATATATGTAAATAATATATAGTGATTTATTGCGTAACCAAGTTGATAAAAATTTTATTTAAACTCTTATATAACTGTATAGAGAGTACATCAATTTCTAAAATTTTATAATATTGTCAGTATATTCGGTTTGATTTATTAAAAAATTAAGGTTTATAAGTAAATATAAAAAATTTCTATATTCAATTCAGAATCAAAATCGAAATTCTGTGCATTATAAATGACGTATAAGAATTTATCAGTTCTGTTATAAATGTTACGTGGTTTTACTTATTAACGTTTAATTTTTCCAGCATATTGTAGCTGAATCCAATACAAAAAATTTATATTCGAAATCGAAATGGAAGTATACCGATGTATACTAGTTTTTAATTGATTTTTAAAATGATTAGAACAATTTTATTAGAATTTTTATTAACTGTAAAAATCAAGATAACGAAAATAACTATTCATTGTCTTGTAACCGCTTTAATGTTATTACAAAATATATATATATATATACATGTATATATATATATACTAATGAATGGAAATTATTATGAAATAGTAAAATTGGTGGAAATTATGACCAAAAATCATCAAAACTTCCCTTTAAATAAAAACTATTCAAAATATAAATTTCAGGTACATTCTCTGAACCGTGCACATTTTGATTTATAATTTTTGGCCACATTTATCAATTAATATCTTGGAAGACATTACAACAAAATAAATATTAAATAAATAAACTTTAAAAAATTTTCGATAAAAACTTGTTAGAGTAAATTTTTTTGTATAATTGTTGAAAATAGTCATTTTCCTTTTAATTTTACTAAATATGCTTATCATACAGATACGCATAGATTACTTGACTTCTTCAATGTTTTGTACTCGACTTGTTGTCGCATATCAGTACAATTAAAAGGAAAATATTTGACTATTTTCGACAATTATATAAAAAAATATTTTTTGAATTAGTTTTTATACATTTCAGATACAATTTTTAGAAGTTGATAGAAAATATAAAACTTGCATTAGTTATGAAATATTTAAACAATCTTCAGTTACTATATTGATGAGTCCAGTAGCATATTTTACGCATAATTATATATAGTAGTCAAATTAGTAAAAATATTTTTATTTTAAACAACAATATGCTTGGTGTATTACTTACAAATATTATTATATAAAATAACATCATTACCTACATTATAATATAAAATAACATCATGAATTAAATAAAAAATAAGATAAAACAAATTAAGTTTGGATATCCAACAAAAAAAAAATTTATACAAAAATAAAGACTGAAATATGTTTTTTATTAAATATCGATAAATTTACTAATTAATAATTATTAAAATCAATAAAAGGGAATTGGAGTTTTACAAACAAAAAAATTTACATAGATTACAAATCATCATAAAACTCAGTAGCTATCTTATGTATTACAAAATATATATATAATTCCATATAATTTCTAAAGTGTTACTGGCTAACTTAAATCCTAAAAAATTGATCCAAAAAATATATAACAAATCTTATTTACTTCATAATGTTGTATATAGAGATAAAATATTATATTTAATATTACAAATCTTAATTAAACTAGAAAAAAGAAACAAAAAAACCAAAAATATGGTAATACACATTTTATTCTACATTGAGTTTAAATTGCACAATTTGTGAGTTGTTCTAACTTCTGTATAGATAAATCCGCGGGTATTTAAATAGATAAATCCGCAATATAGATGTATAGTTGTGTATGTGTTTGTTTGATGTGAAATTCTGCTTTATGTTTGGGTTTGCTACATGTCGTCATAGATTTCGTTGTTGGTGAGGAAGGATTTAATTAGAGAAATTTTGTCTTTGTTTAGAAATACGCTTGCAGTGGCATGAAGCTGAATTTGGATATGACGGGAATGTTGTTTGGGCATTCGGATAGATTTTATGATTAATACCAATACATAAATGAATATGAATATTAAAATGAATACATGTCTGAGGTGGGAGAGATGTACTTTTGTGAGTTTTGAAAATTGGTTGTTGTTATAAACAAATTTGTTAGTTATGCTAGTCCACAAAGAGAGAAAAAGATGTTAGTTATGCTGTTAAACTCAGTATGTAAAGCTAGTTAATAAAAAAAATATAACTACATTGTTTTAATAAGTCGGAGTTAATTCAAAATTTATTGTCCAAGTTTGAGATGGATTACCTATTGAAAACTTTTTTTACTCTCATCACAATAAAAAAAAATTCAAATATATTTTAAACATTTTATCATAATACAATCAAATCAAATTGTGATTTCATTAAATTTTATATTTAAAATTAAAGTTTTTAACTAAAATTCCATTATTAATTTTTTATGAAAAAATCCAATTTAACCTTTAAAATTCCATACATTTTTTTTTTAACCAAAAAAATTATTAAAAAAGAATGTTTTTTTCAATAAAAATTATTTAAAAAAAAAAAAACGTAACAGAGATAAAAAAAAAAATAGAAAATTTTTTAATTCATTCAACTTTTGGATTATAATTGAATCAAAGAATAATAAAAACTTTTTAAAAAACTCCAAAAAACAAAATAAATGAAAACAAAAACAATAAATTCCATAAATAATTAATGCATATGCATCAGATGCATCACGGATATTATAGGCGCTACACATACATGCCCAGACCAGGAAAATATAAAATAATGTAGAGAGAAAATTTTCGAATAAAAATTATATCGTACTTTTAATTGCCTATAATTGTTTGAATTTATTTTATAAAAAGTTTGGACAAATTTGAAATTAAAAAAAAAACGAAAATGAATGTATTGTTTTGAATTTTATAGAATCCTAAATTTCAATTCATTTTGAAAATATAACATTTTAAAATCACTCGTTATATTTTTAATGATATTAAAATAGATTAAATAATGATTTAATGATTATTTACGATATTAAAATCTATTGAAAAATTCATAATTGAATCTTTTCAAATAATATAAATTATTTTCAAATAAAAAATATTATCGGTATCTTCAAAATTTATTTTGCTTGTATATTTGTTTTTTTTTTTAAAGATTTGAACCATAGATATTGTTGTTTGTAATTAAAATGACTACTTAAAGATTAAACGAAGTATATTACACTATTGTGAGAATAAAAATACAATCTTGGCTCTGTTTACTTTACTTACTTTATCTATAATATGCAAAGAATATCTCATTCTTGTCTGTCCGACTGAAAAAAAAAATTTCTCTATTGATTTCTACATCGGATATAGCTGTTGTACATAGCTAGTCATTTTTGAGTTATTAGCTTTATTATTTATTATAATTTGCATTCTTAGATTCACAAACTATCTTCGTCGCATAATTTTCTTCCATTCTTATGAAATTCAAATCAACCAAATTCATTGTATATTTCGTCGGCTGAAGTCTCGTGTGTTCTATATGCCACTTTTTGACTTTTTAACCTATGAGTGAATCTATAGGTTTTGTATAGTTCTTTTTCTGTCTATATAACCTGTTTTTCTCTATCTCATTTCGTTTCTGAGATACACAGTGTTAAATCTGCTCCATAAACCACATTTTTGTGAATTCCTAATTCATGTGTGCCTCATGTTTCTTCTCAATGGAGCACATTTTATATAGAAAAAGCCGAAATTTTTAAAATTTTTTTATTGTGCTCCACTTACATATTCTTATTTCATAGATCATTAGAATCTACAACTTTACAATTTTTGATTTTACTCCACATATATTATACAATAATTATTACAGATGCAATTCATTTATAAATTTACAGTTGAAGCAATTACATTTTAGTTAAGTTTTTAAAATTTTATTTTTCCTACATTCGAAATAATATTTTCAAAAAAAATTAACAAAACGATTAGACAGACATAAATATAAAAAAAATAATTTGAATAATTCAAATTCAACCAAAGCATATAAATCAGAAATTATTTTTTTGATTTTTCGTTTATGCATCATGGTTTATGCGGATGCTGGGCATGTTTTTTAATATATAAAAACTTTTTCAGTCATTCAATTTTCCAGTGAATTTGATTAAAAGTAAATGATGGTGTTGTTGTTGTTGTTGATTCTTCTATATATACATATATTTATTTTTTTGGTTATTAAAATTAAAACCCTTTCAATTTTATTCAAGCAACTGATATTGATAAGATCGGATATTTTAATTTTTTTTTATTCTTTAGTTCCAATTTTATATTCAGTTTGCTTAAGAGCCTGTGATTTATTGAACAAGTGCAATCATCTCATCTTCCGATATACAAAAAAATAAACAAACAAAATATATCTATTATATATATATATATATATATATATATATATATATAAATAAAAACAAACAAAAAAAAAGTATGTTTTTAAATACGAATAAAAGAATAATAATAAAAAAATTATTCAGCGATGATTATATGAGATGTGATGTTGACCGTATTTATATGTACATGCGGATTTATACCGAAAATATCCATCCACCTTATCATTGGAACACATTTTGGTGTCATAGTGATCTTGATGTTATTATATATATATATGCATATTTTATTATTATATTATATACTATATTATATATGCATATCTATATATATATATATATATATATTATTTATATATATTACTTTTTTTATTTAACATTTTATTTTGAAAGAAAATTAAAAATTTTCAATTAGTTTCTCTCTTTCTCACTGCATTTTTAATTTTATCTTTTCATCTCTTTTTAATATACGTATATAAATTCAATATGATTTTTTGCTAAAGATTTCGTTTTTTACATTTTTAAACTTTTCCACATCCATAAAATATGAACCAATTGATCTGTTTTTATGATACGAATAATGTTTGAAAATTATAATGGACCATATAAAAGTTTGCTCGAAAAGCATAAATTTAATTGGGAGGTTATCGTGATAAATGAAAAATGTTTGGAATAAATCTTAGTTGATCTTTGTAAAATGAATAAAAACTGTTAGCCGCTTTCGAATATAAAATGTTGAAATATTGAATAATTTGAACATGATGATGCGTGGAAACGGAAGAAGGATTGATTGAATTGGTTTACATTGTCACAAACAATACAAGTAAGATGAAATATAGATGATGTAACAGACTAAATATTGGATCACTTGCGAAATGGCCTATAATCGTAATCATCTATTGATCGATCAGCATCAATAACATTAAGAATAAATAATTGTTAGTAGTGTTACTATATAGTAGTTGAATTTCGATCGTTTGGGCTGAACTATTTAGTATCCCTAGAAGTTAAAACAATTTATTAATCTGCCGTAGCTAACTTCGAAAGTATTGAATTATAAAATATCTATAAATTGAATTTTGGGCGTCATGAATAATTTAATTCCCTTTTACAGGAATTCATCGGCTGCATTCCTATATATCTAATATACCAAAAACAAATTGTTGAGAAAATCAATGAAAATCAATGTTTAATGGAAATTTTGACTGGAAAAATTTAAAAACAGTTAAATAAAATTTGCGTTTAATAAACACTTGAGTAATTTTTTTTAATATCTACAATGATTATAATTTTAATATTTTGAAATATCAAAATAATATATTTAAAAAAAAAGTCATATGAAAGTTATGTAGAAATTTACTGCTTTACAATGTAAAGCTTCATTCATATGTGTTTGGGCATTTAGAAATAAAAATGGTCTGTTAGATAGTTAGAAATATCTAATCATATACGCAATGTTTTTAAAACATTTATTATCATTAAAAAAAAACTGTATTTTGGATAAATAGGCGCAACTTGAAGGCTTAAAAAACAATAAAATATTGTAGGTATTTTGGATAAATCAGAAAAACATATTTCGTTTTGATATTTATATAATAACTATTAACTATGACAAATATTTTGAATACAAATTTGGAAAGGACATAGCCCGAAATGGTTAACATCATAGTACATTGAAAAGTCAATTTCGGAAAAAATGGTCTGATGGACACATATACGAATGCACACGACAATTTACACCAATTTTTTACTCTACCGTAGTTTAATTGCGGGCGTATTGAATTATTTAATAACCCTTTGCAGGAATACAACGAGCGTGTATTCAATTATTTAATTCACTCCTTATAAATAATTACGCTACTTCTCAATTGTTGTTTTATTTGTAAATTTTATAATTTTAAAATTGTAAATGTTTCAAGTTTTAGTTATTCATTTTTACTTTTATTGCAACAACAAATTTTCCTTCAATTTTAATGATATAATGTACACCAAATCTAGGATAATTCGATATAAAGTTTTCTTGAAGAATTTTACAATTTTCTGACATACTTTTAAAAAAAAAAAAACCTTCATTTAAAATTTCACAATAATGTAGATATATAGCTGCACAATACAAAATTTAATTATTTCTGTTTAAATTTGAAATTTTAATTTTAATTTTTAAAAGCACTGCATTATTCCATTACTGATTTTCAAAATAATAATATATTTATAAGTATCTAGATTCTATATTTCTAAAATAAATACGTAAAAGTTTAAAAATTAAATTTTTGTTTTTTTCAGAATTATTTCAATGCTTTAAAAAAAAAAAGTTTAATAAAATTAGATATTAAATTTAGATCCCAAGAGTCATTAAAATTTGAACTCTTTTTCGATTAATTTTTTATTTTTATATTTTTTTACTTATTTTTGTATTTAATATTGATAAATCAAATATTTTTACAATTTCAAAACGAATCCATTAATTTCATATACGTATATGAAAGTCTATAAAAAAAAAAACAATATTTTCTATAAAAACAAAATTATCTCATAAATTATTTTAAATTATAACCATTCAAAGAATATAATTTCAATCTACAAAAATATATAGAAAAAAAAAAAATAAATAACAAAAATTTCGCAATTATTAATTGGTTCTCGATTAATTCGAAATCGACTGAATTATATTTTCTATTCAGATAATTTGATTTAAAAAACCATCAATGTATGAATCACTAATGTTCGTTCAAAAAAAACAACACAATTTTTAAATATGAAGTTAAAATGAAAAACTTTTTTATGTTTTTTTTTTATTATTGTTTTTATTTATTTTTTTTTTAATAGCTACAGATGATGAGCAATAAATTCCGCTCAACCAGCTATAATTATTATTATGATTTTAATTTGAATTGAAAATTAAAATGTAAAAGAAAAGATCACACACATTCTCTATACTTCTAAAAATGCTTTTTTGTCGTCGTTGTCGAGTGATTCTAATATACTTGATTCCTTCTATATTTTTTTAATTCTTTTTTTTTCTTTTTTATTTTGTTTATTTATATTTCGCTTAAGGAAATTCTTAATTTTCCTTTTTTTTTTTTTGTTTTTTTTAATATTTATGATTTACCGCTCCCCATAATAATAATTAGAAAAAAATTATAAAAATCCTAATAAACAACAACAACAACAACAAAAAAAAAGAATAACAAAAATGAAATGACAAAGTAAAGCATTTTGATCATAAAAAACCAAACCACAAAATAATACCGCGCCGTTGCGCTATAATAACAGTTTATAATATTATTTTTTTGTGATGCCTAACATTACCGCTGTCGCCGCCAACGCATTTTATTTTTTCTTCTTGTATTCAGTGTATATTATATACAATAATATATTTTTAAATATAACTACAGTTTTTTAGGAAAATATTTGTATATCAAACATTGTTTTTTTATAGATCGGTGTGAGTTATAAGAAAGTGAAATAATATAATATTCACTAAACATCATGTCACGAATTGTTTTTTTGCGTGAATAGACAAAATGAGCCCCGTAGCTTCCAGATTTGTGTCAGATTTTTACTGACAAAACCATACTCCTCCAATTAAAACTAGTCCGATGGACTAACCATTAGTTTATTGTTAGTGTTATTTTCTTAAAGAGAAAGTTTACGAAATTCTATCGTATTAAATCTAGTAGATTAGTTCTTTTAAGCCTTCTGATATCATTTTGATTTTGTAGCAGTTGAGTGGCCTCAACGTTAGCATGTCCCTTCAGCCAAATGTTTAACTGCATATATTTTTATTTTTTTTGCTATATACAAGGAATTTTTAGATCTCTGTGCATCAAGTTACTGTTGCCAACATACCAAGGGGCATTTACTATGTTGCATGGAATTTTTGTATACAAAGTACATTTGTTTGGTTGACGTACAACCAATACGGGTTTGATTATCTGATTATATAACAACTAGTGACCCCCTATTTATTAATTATAACTCACTTTCAAGCCAAATTTAACGTTTTTAACGGAACAGGGACTTAAATATACTGATATTTTTCTCTATAAATGAATAGGTATAAAAAAAAAACCAATAATAATTTTGTTTACAGCTTACTACGATACACATCACATTGTCTATACCTAAGAACCTACCTACATTTAATGATAAAAATAAAACTCATAAGATGCTACCTATGCTATGCACTCTCTTGAAATTTGTATAAATAGGGTGGTGTACTGGTGCAGGTATGGTGATTTATTTTCTCTAATTTTTGGTGAATAGATTGAATAATTTTGAGGTGAAATGTTGACAACTAACTCTATTATAATATAGTGATATTTTGTTATGTATAGGCAATTTCGAATTTAAACCTAGGAGCCAGTACATTTCTCCATATTTGTTATCAAGCTCAAATCTTTTCTTTTTGATGTGCTCTTTCCACCTAAGTTTGAAATTTAATGTCATTCTTATAGATGTATTTTGTGACTAGTGAGGTTTTAATTTAGATTGAATCCAATGAATTCAATACATACTTCTACACATGTGTAATGCGTCGACCAAAATTCTAACAAAACATTTTACTATTATTAAGAATGCATAACTAGGGTTAATTTTAATTTAAAACACTAATATTTAAAAACAGTAAATACTATTATTTTGTTCAGTAAAGATTATTATTTAAAATAATTAAGGCAGTCCTCGTTATTGTATCATAATTTAAAATCGTTGATTTTGTTGAGGGGATGTACAATTTTTGAATAATTATAAATTTTGGAATATGATAAAATGTCAAAAATTTACATGATACTCCTTCCTTACTAGTGCTTCCAGCTGACATCAGATTTGTTTTAAATTGTTTCTTGAACATCTTAACAATCAAAATATTTCAATTGTGTTGAATGGGAGTACTATACTAAATCGGAATAAAAAATAAGTCATATTTTCAAAACTCTTAACTTTCTTGGGGATAAGCTAAAAGGTGTTAAGTTCATCTGACTCTATTCTGCGCTAGGTATTTAATTTTATTCCATGTTATGTACCAAATGGTTTCTTTGCCCTTATCGGACTGGTCTACTTACTTCTCTTTTCCCTGCAGTCTCCAATCCAATATATTTTTTATATATCTTCTGAGTACGTCGCCAATTCGCCTCAATTTCTCTCTTTATTTAAATGCCTATTAGTTATTGTTTGACCATTTCCCAAATCATAACCCGACAATAACCAAGTGACATTCAGTTCATTATTTTGAATTATCCTGTGGTAGAATATTTTGCACATTACTCGCAGACACTTACTAACGAAGATCTGCATTTTCCCTATATATTTCTTATTTATTAAACATGTCTGGCTGCCGCGGATATCATGTAGTCTAATGTCTGGATACAGCGGATATCATGTAGTCTAAATTTAATTTTCTCAACTAACGAGTTTTAATAAATGTTTTTACATTCACTAACCAATTAAGTGTTTGAATACTTTTTTTAGTAACTGTACCAATATCTATAGGTATGCATGAATACATACTATAATACAAGTTGAACAAAATACTATATATTGAATTGATTTTTGTTCTTTTATTTTTGTTTATTTATATTGGCGTGTGAATAGCCGGAAAAACTCTTTACTCAATGATGCCATCAAAATTCTGTTTACAAAGTTTTCAAATCAAAACTGATTTCATCCTCATCGTTGTACATCGCATCTATGTTCGAGACGCACATGATCATCATCATTGAAAATTTTACGGATGAACTTACGTTTCTTAAAGGTCATAATAATGAGATGAAACGATCATTGTGAATGATTATAGTCTGACCATACTATTTTGAGTTGCAACGAATTAAAAACAAAAAAAAAAACAAAAAAAAACAAAACTGAATTTGTATAAGAGAACAAAATAGGGGTGCAGTAGATGCAAGACTGGTGAAATAACTGAAAATTATTGAAATAATTTTAAAGTAGAAAAATAGTCTTGGCATTGTTTGATTTAAAAGAAACTTTCTGGGTATATTGATTTACATATTTCTATCAAAAAGTCAAAAACTATGAAAGATTTAGTTGTTTTAGGAATGAAATTTATGCTTTGAGATGAAAAAATTGAATTCAATTCTATGAAATTGAAATAATTCATAATATGTATATATATACATGTGTATTCGAGAATATGCATATATGCAAATAGAAGCTAAAATTTTTGTTTTAAATTTTTCAATTCTTAGAAAATTTTTATTTATATCATTTTTTCTTTCATCCTCCATTCATCTCGTTTACATTTACAATAATATGTAAGTAAGTTATGATGGTGATATGAAGCGTAGAAAATATTTTGACATTATGATGATGTTTTTATGATTTAATATGCATGCTATACTTATATACAGTTTGACATTTAATTTTTGATTTATTTTGGTAGTTGTGGGTAGGCTTTTTTTTTAATTAGTTATAATTTTGTTATTGTTTGTCAATGCATTGTTTCCGATTATCATTGAAGTCATAATTAAATATTATGGACGGTATATTAACAATATTATTATGTAAATTAATTGGTCTCCTTTAGGCATTCAAATTGATAAATTTCTAATTTTAAATATAAAATAAAATGTTTGTAATATGATTATGTTCAAATTAATACGATTTGATGAACGTTAACTTTATTGACGATAAAACTTATCTCTAGGTTTGATTCAAACTGGTGAAGTATTGTCACAAACTATTTGCAATTCGTATTTTCATGTAAGAATATGAATTTAATTTAAACTATGGGTGTAATCGGAAATGTCAAACTAAGATCAAAAGCAAAAGCATTTGACGATCAAGCTACAGATGCTTGACAATGTTGATGAAAATGCTTTTGTTTCGTTTGCATTGCAAGTGATTGTTGTAGTTTGACTTTTAACGTTTGATGTTTGTTGCAATTTTCTTAGCAAACGAACTTGAAGAAATTTAATTTAATAAAATAAAAACGCTTACATTTGCATCTGTTTACAAAAAAATTTTTAATAAAAACAAAAATAGAAATAAAATAATGGAATATAATATATACATATATATAAAAAATATTTTGATACCCAAACGATAATAAATTGAAAATTTAAAATAAAAAATTTGAGTCAAAAGTTCCTCTTCTAAGTCAATTTAACTAAAATCTGCAAAATAAATTTACAGTTTGTTGGTTTTTTTGTAATTAAAAATAAATTTAAACTAAAGTTACACATAAGTTATAAAATTAAAAACAATTTTTTATTGCTTTACATGATCCAGAACCCCCATTTTCTAATTTTAACAAAAAATTAAATTTCACGCATCTAAAAATTTTTTTTGACTAAAATGCAGCTTCAAAACTTGCAAGTGACGTACAAATGACATTTTCGATTAGATGATTTTTATCTCACTACATTATCGATTACACTGCAAAAGCAGTCATCTAAGATTGACATTAAAAATTATATGACTAAAATCAAACTGCATAATCTATTAAACTGCAAATGCATTTGAGATTTGTTTGACATTTCCGATTACACCTATTGATGGTGGATAATTGCGTGTTCGCCTTACTAACAAAATAAGTCAATACTGGCTAATTACTATTACAATATCATTAATATTTTTAGAATATCTCTACCTATTTAGATATTAGCATAGATTTCATTTTACCTTTGTTTTGTCTAATAATTTCATATATATAAAGTATGAATATCCTAACTGATTTTAAACAGAGATTTGGAATATACAGTTCAGTTTATAAAATAGTTTTTTTCTTTAAATTTAATTAAACATCTATTGTATATAGTTATTTCGGCTTTATTATATCATAGTTCCATATAACTTTAGTGATAACCAAATTGTATTTTCAATTAATTCCAAAGACTAATTGAAAAAAAAACCGTTGACAACACCCATGTCCTGAGCATGATTCGAGCTCCTTCGACCGCCTTCTTATTAGCAGTCATTAGTTAAAACCACTTGGTACACCATATGGATCGGCTTATCTAACTTCTGTACTAATAAAAATTTGTTTGTTTTTTTTTTGTTTGTCTGTTTGTTTGTTCGCTATACACGCCCACAGTTTTGAAAATAGAGTTTTGAAATTTTGCACAGTTATTCATGACAAAAAAAGTTATTCGCGGTACCTTGCAAATCCATCAAATGACAAATTTGTGTAGCTGCCATACAACTCCTATCACGTCTCAGGAATATTTCAAAAATGAACTGTGGTACAGACATGAAAATTTACACTTAGATCCTGTTTCAAAAATAAAGAAAAACAACTGTTACTGATTTCGTATAAATAACATTCACAATAAGCCAATTAATTTAACAGCTACGTGAAAGCAAAATTTTAGAAGACTTAAATGTCAAGATTGAAATGGCAACGATCATAAATAGGAGTAAGCCCTCGATATGATATGAACTAAAATGGTCATACCTAATCATATCAAAACGTCAAAACCAATATAAAATATCAACAACTAACTGTACAATATATTTCAGAATTTCAGAAATTAGTATAAAAATTTTATATGGCTATGTGAATTACAAAAAATGTGACAATCCGTTTTATTAATCAGAAAATAATGCAAATTATTTCAGTTGGTCCATGTATACAAATCGATAGATACAGTATTCCCCTTCCATGGCCTAATCGGTTGGAGCACAGAAATGTGTTTCAATTACGATGTGGTAGTCACGGGTTCGATTCCCCTGGGGGGCATAAAATATAACTAAAAAAAAAAATAGCAAAATATTATATATACAATTTATAATCAATGAAAATAAAGCTGTTCACTACCGAACAGAAATTCTTTTTTGTTGGATTTGACACAGTTTCTTCCTCACCAATTGGAATTAAAACTAGCAGCTTCAATATTGATTCTACGAAGTTTGAAGCAACCGAACTATGGTACTAGATTAATAATAAGAACTTTGCATCGTCATTTCATTGAAGCATAAATTCAAATTGATTGTGGAAAAGTCGAACATATTTTTATTTCAAGAATACCTCAACAGCAAGGAACGTATTTGCTTATACTCCATCAAAACAAAAAAAACCCGAAATATTGCTTACAAAGAAATAATATTAATATAAGTATAGTTTAAATTATAGTATTATTGATTTCGTTACTGTAGTAGAAAAAAATATATTTTTGATAAACCAATTTTTTTTAGTTCTGTTCATAAATCAAACTTTATTGAATTAAATTCAATACATTTTGTGGTCGACCCGGACAACGTCGGGTAACTTTACTAGTTAATATTAGAATAGTATTTTGGTTTTGAGTTGTTAATTTTCTATTTATTATGATATGCGATATATTTTCCTTATGTATTTATAAACAGCAATCACTAAAATTGTATTAAATATTCGTATTTTATTCTTTTTACATTCGAATTTAGAATATACGTATTTTTACAATATAAATACAATATGTCAGCGTTTTAAACGCAAACTAAAAATTGTTTACAAAGTATTGGGATCATAAATGTAGTTTAAAAATTTCCAATTTTAAGTATTAAGAACTTTAAGTAGAATTTTTCTATTATGGACACATTCATTTTTTGAATGTTTTGCTCTTTTCTATTTAAATACGTCTAAAACAGGTTTGCTTTAAAATTAATATAGGTAACAATAATCAAAATATTAAAAATTTGCCCACTAAATATTCAAAATTCACATTGTATTTATAAGTATAAATGCCGTATTTATTTTTTGTATCTATATACGATATCAATACCGTATAGTTAAACTCTTATTTACTACAATTTAGATTTTAATGAATGTTTTGCTCTTGATTTATGTGTGTATGTATGTATTACCGACTTTTAACTCTAGAAATAAGTTTTTAAATATATTCTGGTGAATTAAACATAAATAAAATATTGTCGTACATAAATAAAATTGTTGAAGAGAATGAAACTGTCCAACACCTACTCTGTTCCTACCCTGGTCTCTACCATAAAAGGAAAACCCTTCTAGGAGCCTTCTTTCTGGACTCGATAGGTGACATTGAAAGCACTAATATCAAAAATCTTCACCGCTTCGTTAGAAGCTCAAATTGGTTCAACGAGTAAAGTCGTACGCGAAGAACGTTCCCTTGGTATCACAATAGACCTCGCCGGTTTAAATGTGTTGACGTACTGTTGGCAGCCACTACTACCTACCTACCATGATATATTAAAGTGTTATATTATACATACCTCAAATTTAAAATCGTATGTGCAAACAAATATATTTTTAATATATTTCATTAAACTAACTCTATTATTTCAATTGAAATATATCCACACTAGTCATGTATAATTATAAGATAATTACTATTAAATTAAATTGTATATATATATATAATTTTTTTATTTTCAATTTGGAGTCATTTATATTCTCTTCCAGACTAAGTTCGGCTGCATATATATTACTAAACAGTTATCAAATAATTTCTCAATTTTTTTTTCTAGGCCCTATACATATTTTGAGCGGTTTAGTTTATGAATAAAATTATACTAAAGTATCAATAATTAAATAATATATTTTGTTATCAATGAAATCATTTATAAACTCGAATTAGAATTCAAAAATTATTTAAATTTTCCTTTTTTTTATTTTTTATTAGTTATTAATTAATTAACTCCAAAAATAATTTTTTTTACCAATGACCTCACACATTTCAAAACAACATACCTATTTTTTTATTTATTTTGTATTCTTATTCATAATTAAGGACATTTCTCATACTTAAAAACTTAATTTTTTGGACAGTTTAAGAGGAGGATGATCAAATCATTAAAATATTATTTGTCTCCGTGAAAAGAGATCATCATTAAATTAATATCTATTAGACACAGAGTGTTTCATTAGAATAAAATAGTATAAAGTTGAAGAAGTGGATAATATTTTGAAGACAATTGCAAATAAATGCGGTAAGGAGAAGAGAGGATTCAAATTGATAAATTTTGCTTTAAGTCAAATTTGGACGTTAACATTTCTCAGCAAAAAAATTTAAATTAAAGCTAAGGTTAAAATTAAAGTTGAAGTTATTAAATAATTACACATCGTGTAATGTTATCAAGAAAGGAAAATTAGAATTAAAATTAAAAATGTATTCTCCACGTCCCCTTTTAAATATCTTTCATTTAAAACAATAATAATGAACATCAGTTTTGAAATGGTTCAGATATTTACTTTATTTAGCGAACTTTTTTTGATTTACTGATTAACTTATTAATCTTAAAACACTAAATTGTAAATTACAACTAAGAACAATATATATACTATATATGAGCAAATTGCTCTTTTTGAGATAAAATAAATAAATAAATAAAATAAATAAATAAATATAATAAGAAATTAATGATGTTGATTTTCCAAAGCTAGTACCTATAAAATTATATTTTGATATCTAATTTTGTTGTTGGAGGACACCACACTACCAAGTACTTCAAGCCATAGGTAGCATTCTATTAAAAAACAGTTCATTTTCAGTTCTAACTCTATTTAACTTAACCCATATAGTCCGTGGTAGATTTGAAGCCGTAATTGCCTGTTGAAGACCCAAAATAAGACTATATAAAACTTTATTTTTATCAAGTTATATTTAGGATTTTTTAATTTAGCAATCTTAGGTTTAAATATTACTTATTATTAATTTTAATTACAACCAATTATAAGCACTGGCATCTTCAGCGGCTTTCGGCTCAGATCTTTAAATTTCATAAATATTTTAATAATACCTTAAAAAATCAATTTTCTCTAACTTCTGTTACTTTGCGTTCACATAAAAATATGTATTGAAAATTAAATTAACACAAAAAAATGTCCAAAATTTTCCCATATGGTTCCACTTTTTCAAACATTCTTTTATTATTTGAAGCTACTTCTCAAAAAGATATGAAATACCTTACACAGTTTCATCCTTAGCAATCCCCTTTTTAAAACCTTTTTAAACTTAACATTAACCAATTAAATCAGGTAATCAACGAAACAAGATACAATGTCAGAACACTGACAAGGTTTATTACTGGTCAAGTTACAGTCAACAGACATCGGTTCAAAATTGGTAAGTCCATCATAGAGAGATGCAGATTCTGCTTAGAAGAAGAGAAATTCCCCTATCACATTCTATTTGTTTGCAACACCATAAATATTTGCAAGAATATCCCCTGCTTCGCAATTGATTAGGCAAAATTAGTATGTAGTCACCAAGGAAATAGACCTACAATTTTAATATAACAATTGGGGGAAGTACAATAGATCTGAAAAGGTCGCGTCTATATAGAACTCCGCATCGCAAGAAAAAAAAATACTATTTCCGAAACACCCTGTACATAACTAGAAATAATTATACTGTCGCATCTTAGTATTCTTATCGCCAACGCAATTTAAAAAAAAAATCATAAAAAGAAAAAAAAAAAACATCTTTTGTCATGCATGATCCAACAATTAGTGTTTGTTTCCCTGTCAATGATTGTTTCAGTGCATCAATGAATTTCTAATATTTGTTTTTCATTATTAAAGCCTAGTTGTTGTGCCTTTGAAATGAAAATGTTTCTCAGATGTTGAATTTGAAATGCAATTAAATCCTAACTATATTTTTTAATATTCGTTTGTGTGTACACGGTCATTCATGATAACCTTTTTTTCTTTTGTAATTTTTAAATGAGATTTAAATTTTGTTATACTCAAACCAAAGTTTTTTTTTTGTTTTGAAATGCACTTGTTTCAAAACCTAGTAGGTATGTATCTTCTTTCTCAACAAGAAAAAAATCGGTGCTCATATTATAAGAGAGAATGAAATCATATAGGCATATCGTATCAGAACGAAAATACAAAGAAAATGCTTTCAATTCTTTTTCTATTTACATCCACGACTATTCCTGATCGATTGGATTCATAATATACGGAACGTACCTACATAGAACGTATTTTTATGTAGCTATTTTTTTTATTTTTTTTGTTTGTGTCCATAGGGCATCATTCAACTTTGCATATTTTTGTTTTGTTTTTCTTTCTTAATGTCTTCTCTTCTACTTGTGTTTGTTTTGTATTTTTTTTTTGTCGTTTTTTTGAACTGATGACGCCCCTAATTATAAATAAATATTAGGAAAAACTATTATACATAGAAAATAACAATAATAAAGACGACAAATACTTTAGTTTAGAATAGAATGAGATAAAATTATTGGAGAAAATAAACGAGAGGTAGGTTTGGTTACCAAATATCGTACAACCCGCTGTGTCTTTGATGTTCGTGTGATTTTTTATTTCTTTATTTAAGAAAATTATTTTTATTTTTTTTTATGTTTAGTTTATTTTATTTTATGTAATAGTAAAAAAAAATTAAATTTATTTTTTTATTATATTCGTATGGGAAATCTGTATGGGTTTTTTATAAATTTTACACAGATTTGAAATTTTTAAAAATAAATGTTAATGTCTAAAATGTTGCAATTAAAATTATTTGAGTTCACGTTTTATTTTAATAATAATTCATCCCTAAAGGGGATGATAGTTTTACGTTTGGTGAGAAATTATTAAGATTTGAATAGAGGTCTATATCAAATTGTGATCAATTTGTGGGTTGTTTAAATTTGAGTCTGGGCGACGTGCTATTTACAATTTGTTGTTAAAGATAGCTTTAATTTGACCAGAAACTGCAGTCGCACATAGAATCTTTCTGTCCTGTACTAATTATATTTTGATCTAACCTAATATAATTAAAACGCGATATACACTTTCTGTTTAGAGATCTCTATTAGACTTAACATTAAATTTCACATAACACAAACTTTCACCGAAATTAACTTATGAAGATAATTTCGATTTATCTGCAAACGAAAAAAACGAAATTAAATTGGAAATTAGGCTGAAGCTGAAGTTAAGAAATGACAATTAAGTGGTGCAATACGAACATGGTATTTGTTTAACTTCTCTGTGGAATACATTAATAAAAATTTATAAAGTAAAATACTGAAATTTCTTTCACAAAAATAATATTACCTTTTAAGATCACATTAACTCTCAAACCGGACTTAATATAAGAAAGATACCTCCGAGTTAATATTATTATAATATTATTATATTTAATCTGTAAATTAAAAAAAGTACGGTACAAATATCTGAACAATTGTAAAGCCGATTTTCATTATTTCTTCTTTTAAATGATAGATATTTAAAATGAGACGTAGCGAATTCAAATATTTTTTCAAAGTGTTTTTAGTTTTCAATTATAAAATCCCACTTTTAAGTAATTTTAGCATACAAAAATTTTAATTTATCAAATTGCCCAAACTCTTCTATCGCCAGAATTATATTTAAATTTATTTTTTTGTTTTTTAAATAAATTGTTCCATAAACGGTTGTTGTCTAAAATAAATTGTTAACACATGAGTCAATTTAATACACAAAAAATTTAATTTTTCCCATTTCTAAATAAATTATCCCATATGAGGCTGTTGTTTAAGATATTTCAATAAAAAACATAGTGTCTACTGATGGGAAACAATTCATAACGAAATATTGAGTACAATTTTTTATATCGAATTTCAAGAAGCGGTCAAATACTAGTTTTAAATTACAAATAAACAAAAAATGAATGGTCGCAAATATAAACTTTGATAATTAAAAATAAAAATTTTGTCAGACAGCTAGAAAGGTTTGTCAAATTTGGTACAATATCAAAATTTTGCCTGTAATTCTAGAAATGTCAATCAAACGAATAAAAAAAAAAAGAAAGACTTAAATTATAAAATCAGAATAGAGGAAACAGTTTTTAAAACGTGACCATATACAGATACAGTCAATACCTTTAAATTTATATTTTACATATTAGAACCGATAATTTTAAATTTGTACTCAGATATAGTATAGATCCAATGTTTTGCATATTTCATTTTCTGTTAAACTCATTCACCACAGTATGAAAGCATTTCAAAAACAAAAACAAAAAACAATAATTCTCAATGAGTTTAGAGAAAAATATTCATTTGCTTTTGTTATAATATTATGTGTGTATGTACATGTATGTTGTGGTTTTTCACTGTTTAAAACCATTTCAACTATAATGAAATTGTATGCACATACAAGTTGTTGCCATTTTTGTATAACTAGATTCCGGCATAAGATTTTCATTTTTATTCTTCATGGTACCATATATTCATACATATTCTGTTTCACAATACATACCCCATATCTACCTAAGACACCAATCATGACCATATGAGACAATCCATTTATTAATAATAAAATATTGTATATATAATATCCCTCTTCTATATTTCTATATCATCATATCCATATCTCATAATATTATATACTATACTTGTTCCCAATTTGAAATCATCTTAAAACCGAGATGATGGTAATGTAGAACATATAAAACATAAAAATAAAAATCAGTTGTTGGTTTTATTTTTGTTTTTGTTTTTTTTTTTAAATATCCAAAACTAATATTGGCATACTTATGTGATATTTCAGATTATATACAGCTCAATGAATAGTAGAATGCATAAATTTTTTGTACTATACTCTGAATTTAGTACTAATACATTTTAAATTGGAGCAGTACAATGACTGCACACAGTACAATATTATCTTCGAGTATTCGAGAGATCTCTTAACTTCTTGGAAATAATAAATTGAGAACGGATGAAATTATTGATTATATATATAATATTATACACTTCTTCTTCTATCTTATATAATATACTTAGGTACTAGAAAAATGAAAACGAATACATTTTGTAGATAGGTACTAGTATATCAAACTAAATATAATTATGTACTTCTCATATATATTGATATGAAAACGAGGGAAGTAAACACTTTCTGGTCAAAGAGATAATTTACTAAAGAATTATTGGGTTCTTAATGAGTTCTTTGAAATGTGTATGTTCTATGTTATATTTATATAAATTGTTTAAAATATAAATTTATAGAAACATCAAAGAGATTAGACTTGAAAATTTTTTATTTTGTTTGTTATTGACTACAACCTATATATAATTATACATATATATATAGAACCGACGGGTATTAATTTGTGTCAATTAATTTGGTTTTGTTTTTAAAGTTGTTTAAACAATTATTATTATTATTGTATGGATGTAAGACATCAAGTAAATAAATATAGTATAATTTAAGATAAGTTTAACTTAACAGTCACAAAATAATTAAGATTGACAAAATATTTTATGAAATAACTCAAAACTCGTAACAATTTTAATTGTTTAAAAATTAATAATAACTGTGGAAGAAAAAGCGTAATGCGATATGTTAAAATAAAATGAAATCGTTTTGAAAATATAACTAGAAGAATAGCTTATATTAAAATTTCATAATTCTTTTGTTGAGAATGTAATTAGAAATATTTTGGTATTGAGAAAAAATATCACATTATCATGAAAAAAACAAAAATTTTGCCCGGGAAATTTTTTGATCGCAATAACATGAAATAAATTTACTTTGCTTCGGCGTATATTTCACATTATAAAGACATGAAAATACAAAATTTGAGTACCTACTGTAAGACTTTATATCGTTTTCAAAATGGAAAACATTTATTACATTATTAATCGATGAGAATTTAAGTCAAATGTTAGATTGGTACTGGTACTCTGGTACAAAGTGAAGCTTTACAGTAGAAATAAAATATTTGTTCTGTGACTGATCGTACAACAGGCTTTTGAAATTATTTTAAATAATAATTAACATAATAAAATATTAAATAATATTTAAAATAATTATATATATATATATATCTTCCCAAAATAAATCTTAGAAATCGTTGGCTTAACATTCTTTACAAAACTTGAAAATGTAGGAAATCCAAATATTATAATAGAAAACGTTATTAGGGTTAAAAACTGAAGTTTGTTTTTGACTGTCAAGCAATACTAAATTTCAATTTAATATTTAAAATATATTTTATTTTATGTTATTTTTGATAGTTAAATATTGTACGATAATATTTTAATTACATTTGATTAATACATTTACATTACATACACATTATAGCTTGTTTACAAATTTTAATAAAAAATATTTATTTTCTATTTTCAGGTAAGCTTCAAATCCAAATAGAATTTTCTATATAATAATTGTAAGTATATAATATTATATTATACACTAGTGATGTACAATAATACGATATGTATCGAATTCTCGATATAGTCGATATTTTGTTACGATTTTTAAATTCGATATTTGAGTACATCGATATAATATGACTCCATCGATCTTTTTATGTACGAATAATTGTTTTTGCACTTTAAAACTTTGTCGCAAAATAAATGTACATTGTGTTCTAGTTTGCGTTGTATTTTACACCATATATACATATTATTAAGTTTTAAAAGATTAAACGTTTTAGAGGGTAGTACTAAAAATTGATAGACAAGCGTCAAGCAAGTAGGAATTTAACAAAGAAGCAAAAAAAAAACAAAATTAAAAAATTTTCATTCGTACCTTGGCACGCTATTTTTTTTTTAAATAAAAATAAGCCTAAATAAAGTTAGATTGATAACAAGTCGTGATTTAATACATTATTTAACATTTTCTAATACTTATGATCAAAAGTATGAACAAAATTAACTTTAAAATTTATACATAAAAAATCAATTTAAATTAGTTAAGTTGGTTGGTTTTATTTCGGTATTTGCTGCTTCAGAAAATCGCATGCCTATATTGTTATGTCAAATCCTCTACTAAAAATCTAGAATTTTTATTTTCACGATTTAAGGCCCAACCATAAAGAACTTAGGTTGGCTAAAGCTAATGTCAAAACTTAACGAAAAGCCAGCTAAAGTTTTGTAATTTGTTTAAGTTACCCATAATAGACTTTAGCTAACTTAAGTAGTTTTGACTATAATTGTTAAATTATAAATGTAAATAAAAATACATAGATAAACAGAAGTTTTATTAAATATAAATTATATTTTGTTTGTTATTTTAATTTTGTTTTTCATTTTGTATATTTTAAATTTGATTATTAATTGATGTAATGAATATTTCAGTGTTATTTTAGATATAATTTTAATTAATGTTTTTTATTTTTTTTTCTCTTTTATTATTATTATGTTTAATTTGTTATGAAGTATGTAAATTATTAAAAAATTAAATAATTTTATTATATATCACAAGTTTTCAATAAGTAATAACAGCTCCTACATCAAACGCCAAATTTCCATACAGAATGTGCGAATGAAATCGCACTTTCCTTAGTCAGCTAAAGTTAACGAAAATTTTACGAAATTCTCTGATATTCCTATTATGGTTGCACAATACAATTTACATGTAATCGTACATTTCCTTAAACGTTTAGTTGGGCCTTTAACTCGTTGTGTTGGTTTTAATTTTTAAGTATGTGTCGATACATTTTATTTTGATATGTATCGATCGATATATCAATTTTTTTCTTGCTTTTCATTTGTTCATACAAATGTCGACTAAAATCTAAATCTTGATTTTTTTGAATTTTGAAAGGGTTTTTGATTAGAATTTTTGTAAATATTAATTTTTTTACAACATATTCCAATATTTCAACACTTCAATATTTATTTGTCACTCGTCTATGTGAAATCAAAAATGGCTTATAATGTGTGTTATGACATTGGAGAAAATAAATTTCTTACACTATTGTGTTCTTCAACTGTATTGCAACTTAATATAAAAAGAAAAGAAAACAGGTTAATATATTATTTACTTTTTTAGAAAAATTGCATATTAAATAACATTAAAATTTTTAATATAATACTTGGAACGTATAACAGTAGATTGTTTATAAAAAAAAATAACCTAATAATTATTTTTTTTCACTTACTCTTGTTATTTATGGGATCAGATATAGGGGATAAAAATTTTGTTGATCTTAAAACTATATTGATGGATCCCATCCGCTTCTAATGAGACCCATGTTAGTATTAAGCCACGAATTTTTAGCTACATTATATTGATAGATTAAACTCCGCTTCTGACCTATTGGTATCAATTAACGAATACCCTCCGCTTCGCATATACATTTGTCTCAATGTTTTTTTGTATAACAGAACATTATTTTTTGTTACACGGCATTTATATAAATTTTTATTTTATACATGAATTAAATTATTTAAAGATTTCCTCACTGTAAATTATAACAATTATTACTACGTATACAATATGATAGATTGAGTTGTTGACTTGAATTCTTATTGAAATTTCAATCTGTTCATTCGATTAACCAGATTGAGTGACTGACCATAAATTTTGACACCTAAAGCTTTCTATTTCAACTAAAACTTTCTATAAATTGAAAGTTGTAACAAAAACTAAAATATATAATTAAGAAAATTTTATTTATTTACTTTTTTAAATCTCCTATTATTTAAATTCACTCTAAACATTAAACGAAACTTTTGATATATAGATAAATAAATTTTTGTCATTGAGTGTCAACCCAAGCTCTCAAGCTTCGCATTTGCTTAAAAATTTCAAGTTAAATAAGTAAATTTTTGTGATTGACTTGAGTGAATCTGATTTTGAGAAACTATCGTATACATGATATTGAACCCTACTTGAAATTCTCCTGAACCTATATCATGTATACGTGGTAAATGGTTATTATACCTTTGCAGTTTTAGTCAATGAACTTAATGTTGCTAAATATTTTGCTAAAATGAATAGAAATAAAATTAATAACTTGCATAAGGATTCCATAGTATTACAACAACATAAGATTAATTAATTGAAACACTAGAAATATTATAGTAAAATAAAGCGAGATCAACATTGTGACGAAATCTTATTAAATTTACATATTTTAATATTGTATCAGAAGCCAATAAAATGTAAAAATTTTCAATTTCAATTGAATTTTGAAAACAAAATCAAATTTTTCTTTCTAAAAACACTAAACAAATAAAATATTATTATTTTACACTGTTAAGGCGGAATTTAATTAAATTGATTATCAAAGAAATTGATTCAGAAATCCAAATCAATTTAGAATTTAATTGATATCAACAAAATTGATAATAGCTATGTTAAGAATTTTATTAATATCAAGAATAATTTCAAAAATAATTAATTTATTTTTTTTATTGAATTTTTGTATTAGAAATTTTAATAATATTTTCACTTTACATTTTTTAATTGTGATATCAAATCAATTGAAATTGACAAATTCTATAATAAAAATTTAAGATTCCTTACAAGATTATTTAAATTAATTTGAATTTTTTTTTTTTTGCTGGATAGTGAAATTAAATATTCAAATTTAAAATAAAATTTTATTAGTTTTCATTTGAATTTTTCCTGAAAAATTAATTCGAATGAAATAAAATTTATAGATTTTATTTTAATGGAGAAATTCTTCATTCCAAATAAAAAACAAAAAAAAAAAATCTTAAAACTTTTTAAATTTGTATGTTACATAAAAACTAATAAAATATATTTGAAAATCCATTAAAATTAAAAGTTTAAATGGAAATCAATTTTTAAATTAAAAAAAAGTATTATGGTGGGTTTTAAAATCAACGGGTGGTGGTGTGTAAGAAAAATAAAAACAAACTACACACAACTTTTGTTTTTGAAATACTTGTGAACAATAATATGTCTAATATATTTTGTAATAATTCAGATACAAGAGCACATTTTTATGATATAATCATGTTCATGTATTTACTGTGATAATTATAAACCTTTGATGTTGAAAAATTTCACATTAATTCAAAATATTTTTACAAGTAAATTGAAATATTTCATTTAATTCGATTAATTAAATTTTTTAATAATGATAAAATTTAAATATTTAAAATAATTACCGTAAAGTTCTGAATGTAATACGCAGATACTCTAATTGGAAAATGACAATATTCTGAAAAAATAATATATCCAATTGGTATACCCAGGTACTCTAATTGGAATTTTACACCCGGGTACACTATTCGGAAAGTAACATTTAGATATGATCGTTACCTGTCCATACATATGACAGATTCTGCACAGATAGATTCTGTAAATGGAAAAATGTTTCGATTAGTTTATTCGGGGTACTTTATTGGAGGGGTATTATATTCAGAACTTTACGATATAATTTTTTAACTTACAGTCGCAATTAATTGAAATAGCAATTTAAAATTTTCTTTAAAATTATTTTCTTAACCCATTTTGTGGATTAAGTTTTAAACTTATTATTATTATTATTATTATTATTGAATTAATTGAATTAGCCACAATTAAATTATGGCTAAATTTATAAGCACTAGCACTGCATATGCTTTTTTGTTTTTTATTTAACTATTTTATATTGTATGCATTTCGATACTAATATTGCACAATCTTTAACAGCTTACTTTTTGTAACAATTACCTATTTTTTTTTTTATTATTTATTAAATTATTACTTAGTAACTAAACTTTATATAAAACTAATTCTATTTTAACAAATTATATTAGATTTTAGATATTCATTAAAATATGCTTCAATTTATAAAGTGTTTTTTAATGTAATAATTAATATATTAAAATTAAGACCTAGCTAAACGCTGTCTGGTCGTATAGAGTTGATGATAGTTATATAATACACAAGATAAACGACGTGGGGAGTAAAAAAGCAAAAATAGTTGAAGAGTAAATTACACTACAAAAATATTAAAATTTTAGCAAGTTCTTAAACCAAAAATACAAATATGCAAAACGGTGGTGATAACTAAAACATTTAAAATACTTATAATAACACCATATAAACGACGGTTATTTCCGAGTAGAGCGTCATCTACTCTAAAATAAATTTTAATCCCAGACAATTACAATATTAATGATCTCCTCCATCTATCTTATTTCGCTAGGGTATATAATGTACTTGTGTTACTATTTTTTTTATTGAAATTACCAAATTAGCATGTTTAGAGATCTCTATAGGATAATAGAAATCTAATGGCAGTGTATTAAAATTTATCATGTTCTATTGAAACAATTGTTACAATGTAAATAATATAAATTATTAGTTTTCGAAAAATTTTATAAGATTATCTCGAAATTGATCAAATTATGTCGATTTGCTTCTTCAGAATTATAATTTTTCATAAAACGAATGCATTTTTCATTTTGAAGCTCAAATATTTGTTTATAATTTAATTATAAATCAAAATCGAAATTGTCCTTAATTATAATTTTATGACTAAAATACAAACTAAATTTTAAATGTTGTGTTTTCTTTTTGTTTATATTTTTTGATAAAAATTTACCACATTAAAAAAAAATCTCATCATTATAATCTACCAGTAATCTTTTTCGTTTTCGGTTAGTTTTCAAATCCTTTTTATTAATCTAAGCATCATCCACATACACACACCAATTCATACCAATTCATATTACATTTCTTCAACATATTTTATTAATTTTGTATCTGTTCATCTGTTGTTTTTGATGCACCCATAGGATTAACAAAATGTATTATGGTTGGTCTGCTTCTATATTTATTTTTAGTTATATTTTATTAAAGAATATATATATATATATATATACATAATATATGTACTCGTAGATATATTTAAATATAAATATAATACTATTATATAGTGTATGGCATGATGTCGATGTTTGTATCATGTCAGTGCATGGTGCAGAACAAAACTAACAAAAGAAATGCAGTGCATTCTTGCATTCAACCATTTCAATATATATATATATATATATATATAGAAGATAATATATGAGATCTTAAAGTGTAAGTTTCGATACATCACGAACAGATCAACAAAAATTTTTTTTTATATTTTTTTTACTTTTCGTCATCATTACATTTAAGAGAACCAATTTTTTTTTGTTTTTTAATGTAACTTTTGAAAATTTAGCAATTGATACCTTCGCTATAGTATAGCTAGGGTAATAAGTTTTTTTAGGGTAATGATAACAGTTTTAATACTGTCAGATTGATGGCTATAGATACATTATGTAAAAAAAAGCTTGCTATATTAAAACTGTGCAATATATTATCATCCAGTAGGGTTTTGTAAAACACTGACACCGCTATTTAAGAAAATAGCATTAGTAAATTAAACTAAACGAGACATAGACTTGTTCTTAGTAAACAAGTGGAAATTAAAAGTAAATAGATTTGTTAATAATAAATTTTTTTTGTTAAAATACTCTAAAAGACTTGGACAAACTGGTAAATAACAAATTATTAAAAACAAAAATTGTTATAGTTATAACTTTAATATTGAAATATTGTGCTATGAACAATAGTCGATGTTTCTTCGATTTTGATTTGAAACAGAAGAAAACTTTTTTTAATTTAATTATTATTTAATTCTAAACAACCAAAATATTATTCACTAATCGTACTGTATAATAAATTATCACCCATATTTTCTTTGACCCATCGCTGACACGAAGAAAAAATTCATGGCGTCTGAATAGGCATTTCTCTTAGGCACAATTAGCGAAGTGATCGAACATTTTATTATGTTGATAGTACTGGCCACTTTTTACTGTCAAAGAAGATTATTGATATATAAGCAAAATATTAAATGTCCCCTACTAAGTCTTGTTAATCATTTTCTCGCAATTTAATCTCGTTTATTACTCCAGCTGAACGATTCATCAGAACTCTCGCAATTACTTGAAATTGAAGAATATTATTAAAAAAAAAAAAAAACACTGGACAACAGTTTTTTTTCAATCCTATCATTTCCATTTAAAACACATAATATTTTTATGAACCTTGTCCATTTTGGACATAGGATATTATACTAGTGGCGCCATTTCCTTTAACAACGTCCTAAAAATTATTTCTCAAAAACTTATAACACTAGAGTGTTTGTGAAGTTTTATTCTAAAAATAAGAAAATAAAAGTTTTTTATGACATGCAGAGAGTCTATTTGTTTTTTTTTTGTTTTTTTAGATAATTATATAAAAAAATAAAATAGTCTTTTTTTTACGATTAGAAATCAGAAATTTCGTTTAAAAAATATTCAAATAATAAAAAAATTTTGTATATTTAAAAAATATAACTTGTTAATAAAGTTTATTTCTCTCTTTCATTTCATAAATATTATTTTCAATAATATTTAGACATACACACACATACATAAACTATCACTTTTATTTTTTGACTATATAAATTTCAACTTCAAATAGAATTCCTACAGTACAGATCAGGAATCAGAGTTAAGAACCAGTAGTATATTTAATGAAAAAAACAAAATTAGTTCAAGGACATTCAGTTTTATTAATATATAGATATATAACGAAGAAAAAAAAGGATAAATATTTTCAAGGATAAAAATAATAAAAAATTTTAAGTTAACATCAAAATATCATAACTTTCACAATTTATTTTGGAAGAAAATAACAAAAATTGTTGAATAACTTTCAAAAATATGAAAAATAATATTTTTTTTAATATACTCATCCTAAAAATAACAAAACTATCGAATTTATAGCATTTTTTTTTTATCTTCAATCATTCGACCATATTTTATTTTAAAAATTTATATTAAATAATATTTTTAATAAATACTTTAAAAATAATCATATTAAAAATTCCTGTTAAAAAATTATATTGAAAAAAAAAAAACAAGTAAAAGCAATGTACACTCGTACATTTCTAACCCAACCTTCGTAAAATTTTGTTAATTTGTATTGCCGCATTTTGCCAATTTAACACGAAATCTTGTATAATAGTTCATGGTACGTGATGTGTAAAAGTGCATTAAAAGAATTGTAAATTTCAACACTAACAGAAAATGGAAAACGAATATAATAAATTTTCCACATTTTTGGTCATTTGAGGCTAATCTAGATTTTGAATAATATAAATTTTGTCAGTTTGGATCGTTTTTTTTTTTTTTTGAATTTTGAGAGTTGATTTGAATTTGATTTAATTTTTTTTTTCTTTTCTAGAAGTATTTGGATTAATTTGGTAATATAAGATGTTTCAAGATTAAATGCATAAATTCTTACGAAATTTTTCCGCACAATTTCAATGTGTTACAAATCTAATCTAATATTATATTGTAAAAGCAGCAAAAACCATAAAATCCAGAAACAAATGCTTATATTGTGTAGCTTAATAATTGTATAAGCAGATGATCTCTGCGAAATTAAAAGTAAAGAAACTTGTATGTGTATTTACTTTAGATACGAATTTGGGTAATTTTGGCCTTTATTCGCCTAGCCAACCGTAATAAATAAAAAATAAAAAAAGTAAAATGAATAAAAACAAATTAAATTAAATTAAATAATAATAAATTCTTAAATTAAGTAAGCATCTCAAATCTCATCATCATACATTTTGAAATGAACTACGTTAAATTTTAATTTTTAATTTTTAATTTTTAATTGTTAATTTTAAATTTTAAATTTTAAATTTTAAACTTTAAACTTTAAATTTTAAATTTTAAATTTTAAATTTTAAATTTTTAATTTTTAATTTTTAATTTTTAATTTTTAATTTTTAATTTTTAATTTTTAATTTTTAATTTTTAATTTTTAATTTTTAATTTTTAATTTTTAATTTTTAATTTTTAATTTTAATTTTTAATTTTTAATTTTTAATTTTTAATTTTTAATTTTTAATTTTTAATTTTTAATTTTTAATTTTAATTTTTAATTTTTAATTTTTAATTTTTAATTTTTAATTTTTAATTTTTAATTTTAATTTTTAATTTTTAATTTTTAATTTTTAATTGTTAATTTTAAATTTTAAATTTTAAACTTTAAACTTTAAATTTTAAATTTTTAATTTTTAATTTTTAATTTTTAATTTTTAATTTTTAATTTTTAATTTTTAATTTTTAATTTTTAATTTTTAATTTTTAATTTTTAATTTTTTTTAATTTTTAATTTTTAATTTTTAATTTTTAATTTTTAATTTTTAATTTTTAATGTTTAATTTTTAATTTTTAATTTTTAATTTTTAATTTTTAATTTTTAATTTTTAATTTTTAATTTTTAATTTTTAATTTTTAATTTTTAATTTTTAATTTTTAATTTTTAATTTTTAATTTTTAATTTTTAATTTTTAATTTTTAATTTTTAATTTTTAATTTTTAATTTTTAATTTTTAATTTTTAATTTTTAATTTTTAATTTTTAATTTTTAATTTTTAATTTTTAATTTTTAATTTTTAGTTTTTAATTTTTAATTTTTTAATTATTTATGTCTTCGATTTTGTTCTGTTTTAATAATTCAAAATCAAAATCAGATAACAAACAAATAATTCTATTACGATCTTAGCCAAAGCCGTAATTATGATACTGCAGAAAATACTAATAAAAATAATTAAGCCAAATAGAAAAAAATTAAGACTAAATTAAAATGAGTATATAAATTCAGACTTCAATACTAAATATAATTTAAAACTATTACTTGTCTAACTCTCTTAACTATATTTTAGTAACAAGTATTGCGTTTCTTCTTTTCTTCATTTCTTATTTTACCCAAATTTACTAGTTTTTAAATTTACTTTTTAATATTATTTTCTAGAATATCTGATACAGTTCCATGAAAAATTAATTGAAACATTTATAAAAACAAATAAAATCGTTTTGGCTTGAAATTACTTAATTAACAATTCTGGTTCTATTGGATTGCCCTCATAATGAGAAAAATAATACTAAAAAAATTGAGATATAAAAGAGAAATGAAATAGAAATGAAAGGAAATGTATAGGGAATAAGATATTATTTAATAGCAAATTAGTAGCATCCGTTGTTATAATATATCGTACACAAACACACAAACACATTAATATTTTACTTGTGTTTATTACACATAAAACTCTTTTCATTGAAAACATCCCATATTTCACTTTTTTTTTTAAAATGTTGTTTTCGTTTTTTTTGTTTAAATTTAAAGAAACATGTTTTTATAGTTTTTTAAGGAGTTTATTTAACGAAAATAAAAATTTTCTCTATTTTCTAATATATAAATATTATAGACAAGAGAGTGAGATGAAGAGATAGAAATAAATTTACAGGATATAAAAAATGTTTAGTTTGTTTTGAAGAGTTAAATATTATCATATCGTTAAAATATTTTAAATATGTATAAATAAATATGAAAATTATTTAAATTTATTCAATTTAGGTATTTTAATTTTAATATAAAATCAATTGAAAATTTATGTTATGTGATATTATTATTGTGAGAATGAAAACAAGTTATTTTTTTAAAAATTATATGGGAATATTTATAGGAATAAAATTCAAATACTATAGTTAATAGAAAATATTTGTATGTAATGTTTGGGTTTTTGAAAAGTGCTAGGTCCGAAAATGTACCCCATCTAATATTATATTAATATATAATTTTTGCCCCCTAGAGTATTTATTAAATTTCTGTGAAGGATACTTAATATATTTTACATTAAATTTTTATTTATTTATTTATGCAACAATCGGATCTGCAGATAAATCTGTAATTTATATAGTTACATATTTTGTATATAAATCCCCACTAACTTGACCAGAAATATAAAATGAAGATTTGCGAATGGACTCACTCACCACCTGTTAAATAAAAGAAGCCAAAACAAAATACTCAATATCGTCTAATAGTCACATACTATTATTAGATAAAAATTAGATAGATTGTAAAGTTAAATAAATAAATAAAAAAATTGTATATTATATTATTTTTATTGGATTTTAATGATTATATATATTATAGTAGAACCGATGAAATTATATTGAAAAATTCATATACATTTTTTTATGAAAGCTAGAAAAGTTTCAGAACGATCCTCTTGTAAATTTGTAAAACAATCTTGTATTTTTTTAATAACTTTGAAAACAAAATAAATCCTATTTGCAATATGAAAGGATGGAGAATGAAACGAATAGGCATGTTTTTTTTATCATTATACTATTGTTTGGTATAATGATAATAAACACGCAGAATATATATTAATACCTAAACATATTTGTTGGTATTATCTACTATTATCTTTATTGCATTTCATTACTATAGAATTATTAAGTCCTGATTGAAAAATCACTAATAATATTCATTCCTAGTTAGATCACTAATATAATGAATAAATCATTATATTACACTAATCCTTTTTTAAATTTAATGAAATTCAAATTCATGATGGCATCTCAAAATTTTATTATACAATTTAAAAAATTTTCAATTTAAATCTTTCACTTTAAGTTTCAGCAAAAATAAACAGCGAAAAATAGATTTTTATTTTACTTTATATTTAATTTTTTGTTTTTTTAATATTCTTTATTTCATTTGTGTTACGTTATATTATATATATATATATATATTTTTTTTTGAAATGTCAAAATCATTCACATAATATTGCATCACCACCACTTCTACTACTACTACTACCATTATATATGCATCCTCTACATCAATTCAAAAAAAGAAAATTCAAACAGATGCAATTTTTATGAAATATGAAATTTCCTGAATGAATCCATTTAAAATCGCATTAAAAATTATGTTTTTGGAAAAACAAAATAAAAACAGAAATTTAATAGAAAAACTAATAAAATAAAGAAAAGTTTTAGTGAAAAACAAATAATAAAAAAAAAAATGAATTAAACTAAAAAAATGTTGTAACAGAATATTGAAAAAGTTAAAGAAAAATATAATAATAATTTTTTCTCGTCATAATAAATGATTTTCTGTAATATTCTTGAAGTAACACAATTTTCTAATGTTTTTGATGTTTGTTTCTTGTTTTATTTTTTATTTTGTTACTTTACTCTTCTATTTATTAAAAATTTACAACAAAATTTAAAAAAATATTTCCCATATAGATTGAGATATTTTTTTTTATGGCATTCTACCTAGGAAATCTATTCCATAGCACTGGTGTTATACGTTTATCTTTGTGTTTATAATGTCTCTGTGATATTAGAACCCTACTTTTTAATTATGATAGTGGTAGATTTAGCGGATACTTTGAATTTTAATTTCTTCACTCGAGCCATGTTTGTAAATTGTAAGTCTTTGTTTGCACAACTTTTTGACAATGAAAAAATTAAACGATTTTGTGAACTTGATCAATTTAATACTGTATACCTACTCCACCCCGATGTATCTTTGCTTATTAGGAGCTCTCGCACGGAATTTAATGGAAAATTATCACTCTTTTCATATTATTTCCTTGTAGAAATATTTATTTATTTATTTATTTATTTTAATAGTTGATTCTACAGATAAATTTGTAGGCCAACTTTTATAGGTCCTTTTCCCTTTCGAAATGTGGGCCTTTTTTTTTTTTTATTAAATTATATTAATTTTTTATAGAAATATCTGTTAATATATTTTTGTTTTCTTTATTTATTTTTTCAATTTACAATATTACAACTTTTCTTAACTTAATGCATCTTAATACTAATATAAATTTAGAATGACTATACAGTAGTGGAGCTCTACTAGTCTTGTATAGTTTTATTAAACACTAGTATAATGCCACTGCTAATCACCTATAGTAAAGTTTGTGCAGTTTAAACAATAGGTACCAATGTATTACTATCATAATGATTAAACTCAAAACACCAACAACATTGTAAATAAATAATGTAGTTATGTTTCTCATTACATTCCATTTACTTATGCATTCTTTTTTATTATTATTGTTGTTGTTATAATTGCTATAATTATATATGATTACACAAATATGGTTGTTATGAATATCCATAGATGCGAAGTAAGTACAATAACATGTACGGTAACTAAGGCCTCAGACAAAGAAACAAAAAAAAGTATATATAAAGATATTATATACAATATAAAAAATTCCTTTATTCAGTTTTTTGGTAAGTTAACTAATTTTAATATGGAAATTAACTATTTACTATAACTAGGATCTCCCCTTAACTTGTGCTAATTTCCACCATTTTAAAATTAATTACCAAATCATAATCAATACTTTTTTTTTATAATTTACAACATTCAACCTCGGAGCGAATTGCGAATCGACATATATAACCACAATAAAATATTGGTGGACTTACTTTTGAAAATTTTCACATCAACATCTTTCAGAAAACATAAAGTTGTAGAATGCCCTGTATCTTAATTCTTCGAGAAATTATCTTTGTATTTTACTGTGTTCTAGAAATCCTGCCATACAATTTTTTTGTAAATGCTTGGAAATTGTCTTATTGAAAATTAAATTTACAAACCTTTAATCTCTAATCAAATATAAAAACATTTAAACTCCGCAATCAGAAGAACTATATAAAACAGTGAGACTAATTAAGTAGTGTAGTTCAGTCATAGTACTAGTTTTGACATTACTTTAAATCTAATCATAATATATTTCTATGAAGCCTATAGTTATTAGAAACGTCTATGCTTATTTTTATTATTTTGAAATTATTTCAAAATAATTTTTGATTTTTACATCATTTCTGATTTTAATGTTCTGATAAAACTTAACTATATGGCATCAAACACTTGCATCCATATATAATATACACTCGTGAAAATGATATGAAGTGATATTGAAATGATACTGCTGTGAAATCTTCACTAACATTTTAAAATTTATAAACGAGAGCATCAGAAATTTGTTGTTTATTGTGCAAACAAATTAAAAAAAAATAAAATAACGAAAAAAAAAGAATTAGAAAAAAAAAGAAAAATTAGGAAAACGAAAAGAAAATTAGAGAAAAAAAAAATAAATAAAAAACATGAAATTGAAAATGAGTAAAAAATGAAAATAAAATGTCATGTGCAATACATTAATAATTAATTTTCAAATAACAAAAATAAAAAATTCTCCGAGATTAGAGGTACTAATGAAAAAAAATATAGAAATTAATGGTTATTCCAACTAATTGTAGGATATATAAAATTATTTTAATAGAAAGTATGCAAAATATGTTGTTTAAAATAATAATTTTACGAAATGCAAAAAAAAAAATAGACTAAAACAACAATTTTAACTTCACATTGCTGTCTTTTAATCAAATCTCTAATTTATCTTTCTATCCTTGTAATCAATGAATATTCAATGTCAAATCAATACGTTCAATTAATTTAATCATGATTATTGAATCTATTTTGATTGATTAAATGAATTATTCCTTTCATGTTGTCTATGGTAGTGATATATAATTGACCTTCGATAAATAAAATATCTGTAACTTTTTCAAGTATTTACCATTGTTTTTACAAATTTTAATGTTGTTCAATTTGAATTCCCATAGCAAAAAAATCAATAGTTTTTCGACTAGTTTTCGAGTTATTTCACATTAAACCTTTAAAATCGATTTATTCAAAATTTACCAAATGCCGGATGGGATAAAATAATTCTGAGCCGACGTATTGTGATCACATACGATGAACACTTTATTAAACAGATAAAGATTTCAACTTCTCAAACTTATACGAAATCTTAAATTATCGAAAAATGTTCAGGGAATCGTTAGTTCAATCGAAACACTTTAATATGGTATATTGTTAAATTAAAAATGAAAAAAACTGTTTAATAAAAAGTATTATTCACTATGACTATTGATTGAACTACATATGTATCGTTGTAATGGTATAACACAATATAATGTCATAACTTATTATACCATATACACTAGCTTCCGAACATATTTTCGGATGTTTTACACTATGTGTAAAACAATGTGCACTATGTGTAACACAACACTACCAGAATTCATCAGTAGTTATTGTAGTGGTGTATTAACTAGGCAATTTCTGCTTTGAGTTTTGAGTAGTTTCATAACATAGATATAATATGTATATTTAAAAAAAAATATATATATATATGTAAGTTATAAGAACAAAACATAATTTTAATTACATATTTATTTCCGTAATTGATAATTTAGAAATTTTTACCCTATTTGTAAATTTTTTAATACACGTATTAACAAACAAATTTCATATCTTTTAACATTGATTATTTATACAATTGCAGGAGCTTCCTACAATTATTCCATTCAAAAGTACTATCCATTATTATTTAATTGGATAGGTTAGCCAGTAAATAAAAAATAGTTTCTACAATCATAATTTGATACAATCTGATCGCTTTTTAGCTTTCAATTAATATATTATAAAAACAATACTTAGGGTAAAACAATTAATATGTTTTTTTTCAACAAAGGTTACTATATCATTTATAACACAATTATCAGAACACTTTCTTTTTAAATTTTAACATATTTATGGCATACTGCAGAAAATTGAAAACAACAAAAAAACTGATTACCGAAATAAATTTTCTACATCAAATTTTCTCAACTAAAAAACATTTTAACAAATCTAATATACCCCTCCAATTGAAAATGAAATAATTTTCGTGTGAAAATGAAAATATAAATTTAAAACAAAAAACAACAATAACAAAAAAATTATTTTAGAGCTCCATCAAAAAGGAAAAACCAATATAGAAATCCCAAAAGGAAATCAAGTAACTTTTTTTCTCAAAATTTTTTATTTTATTTTTCATTTCCATCAAAGTGTGATTTTTAAGAAAATATTATTATAATATATACGACACTCTAATTTAGCCAATTCTATCATCGTTAGATGATGATGATTATGATGATGACGATGATTGAAATAATATTGATTGTGAGATAATAATTTTCTTAGAACTTCATTTTAATTATTATTAACTATTTATGAGGATAAATCATAAAAATTCATGTACATTGCATTTTTATTTTCTTTTGTTTTTTTTTTTTTTTTTTTGGTTTAAAATTTATTTTTATTACAGTTATAAGTAGAATGATTTAAAAGTGTATAGAAGTTTTTCTCATAATTTCTAAAAATATAAAAATATAAAAATTTAATTAGATGATTTTTTCATATAACAAAGTCAATGCTTATTATCTATTGAGATAGTTTTGTGCGTATGTGTAGTAGACACTTTATAAAATTGATTTCGAATTAGGTATGTTTGTTTTAAATTTTAAAATAATTATAATGAAATAATTTAATTAATTAAATGAAATGTTTTTTTATATTTCTTCATTGGTTTTACATTTTTAAGTTTTTTTTCTGGCCGCTTGAATATTGGTTTATCAAATCAATAGTTAACATTTTTGTTATTTTGTCAAATTATTTTATTTTATATGTATATAACAAACGTTTTAGAACAATTTGGTGTCGTTATTAGGGATCTTTTTACCATTATCTAAAAAATAAATTTTATTGAACTTTCTTCGAATCTGGTTTTTTGTGTTTTTTCTGTTTTAATTTATATTTTAGGTGTATTTTTATAAGCATTGTATTTTCCTGTTTAATTCTCAAATTCATAACTATAACTTAATTTTTCAATTACGTTCTATTGTCAGTAATACAATCACTAATAATAATAATAATAATAATAATAATAATAATTCTTTATTTCATTAACAACTTAAGCTAACTTACATTCTAAATTTACAAAATTATATAACAAATTAATTCAGATTTCTTAGCCTTGTATTGTAATGAAATAGCTAGGTTCAATTTGTTATCCAAACGATAAGAGGCGATTAAACCCTTAGATATAGCCTCACTTTTTTTCACAGTTAATAATTTAGTATAAATGAATACTTTTCCAAAAAAAAAGTGCCTTTCGGCATTTACATGTACAATTTAATCCAAGTCAATTAAATTTACGCTAAATGGGTTTGTGAGTACAAAAAAATCAATGAATTTTTTTAAAGTAAAATAATATTAATTTTGTAAACTTTATGACAATAGTACAGTATGCGATAAGTTTTTAAAAAATTAAAGTTAGAACATAAATATAGATTTATTTATTTATTTATACATGCTTAATAAAAGCATATTACAATATTTATAAGTGTACAAAAGAAAACAAACAAAATATAATTTTAAACTTAATCTTATTCTAGATCTTACTGTAAAATTCTGAATATAATACCCCAATAAAGTACCCCGAATAAACTAATCGAAACATTTTTCCATTTACAGAACCCCGGGCACAGTAATTAGATTTTATATTTTTCGAAAATTAATTTCACACTATTTCGATATTGGATGTTATCTAATACTACAATAAATAACATTCATATCTATATGTTGCTTTCCGAATAGTGTACCCGGTGTAAAAATCCAATTAGAGTACCTGGGTATACCAATTGGATTTATTTTATTAAAATTGAAAATTATATATACACCTTTGTAATTTATTTTCAAAGAATGTTAGAAAATTATAAATTTATACCAACTCTAAGATATATGCAAGTGTAGGTAGCTTTTTTTTAATGTAAAATCCATGTGGTGTTTTTGTTTATTTATTAATATAAACATTCTATTAACAGGGTCATATTTACCATAATTGGTACGATGAAATATTGGACGAAAAATATTTTTCAATCTAAAGCAAAAGTTTCTGTTGTTTTGTTAATATGTAAGTGGATCATATCTCTAACATAAGAAGAATCAATTTCATTATTTAAAACTTTAATAATAAATATAATAACAGCAACCTCCCTTCGGGACTCTAATGATTTAAAATCCAATAACTTTAACCGGTTCCTATAAGGTAGCAGAATAACTGGATTTGACCAATGTAAATTACGCAGCGCAAAACTCAAAAAAATTGTTTGTGTAGCTTCAATTATTTGGATATGATTAAGGTAATGAGGCGACCGTCCTTGACCGGCATATTCAAGATTTGGTCGAACAAGAGACGTAAAAAGTGATTTAAAGACGTATGGGTCGTTAAATTCTTTAGGAAATCTTTAGTTGAATTTACTTATTATGACATTTAAATGTTGTTTGAAACACAATTTATTATCAAAACGAACACCAAGGTCTTGAAAGTGTGAGATAGATTTATTTTCATTATTTTCAAAAGTATAATCAACCACTAATGATTTAGAAGAGCGAGAAAAAATGTCTTTAAAGCACATTTATTAATATTTAAGGTTAGATTGTTAATTTTACACCAATTTAAAAAAGAGTTTAAGTCTTGTTCAAGAAAGGATGTGTAGCTAAAATGAACAATAAAAAAAGCAATAGCAGTTGTAGCCAGGGTCATTGCATGTTTAATTGCAGAATATATAAATTAATAAAAATTGCAAATGAAGAGTATGGGTCAAACTCATTCTATATGTGAAACAGAATTTTTTGATGTGCAGAGTTAATTGTTAACAGATTTCTTGGAATTATCCAAGAAAGATATCCTTGGACAATAGGATATCTTTAAAAAAATTTCACTAGAATAAAGTATGACATTTTTGAAACTCAACATGGTACGGTAATTTGAAAGCTTAAATTCCAATATGATTATGACTGAAAAACTATTTGCTTTTAAATCAAAGATAGCATTCAGAAACAGGAAATCGTTATGAGACAGAGTATATCTAGTAAAGTTAAACAACGTTCCACAAAACTTTCATTGAATTTTCATAAATCCTATCAACTAAAATATTACTCATTTCAACTAAACGAAATTAAAAATTAAATTCTATAAAAAAAAATGTTCAGTATAGGCACTTTCAAATAACCGATGTAAAAATCAAAACTCTTTATTATCAAAATCAACCTGAATACAAACAACAAAAAATAAATCGTTGCCAAAATCAGGTGAAAACAGAATTTAAATAAAAATTTACAAATTCGCCATATTTTATTCATGAACTCTCAAATTTGTTTGGATGGAAATTGAATGACCATCCAATTTGATTTACGAAATTCATACCATCAGATTGGATAGAAAAGAGCGTTTTCACGATTTTTTGACATTTAAATCAAATTCATGGTGTAAATGCCGCCTTTGTAGTGCGTATCAGCAAAAACAAAAAATCATTCAAGCTGAAAATAAATAATTAACAATTATTGCAATAAAATTGTGATTTTATAATTGAAAACGCATAAAGAATCATAACGAACGCAAATTAAAAAAAAAAAATATAATGCACAGTTTCCTTTTATTTTACTACATCTTTTATTGGCCTTTTTATAAAAAAACTAATATTTCGACAAAAATATTATGCCTTGTTCAGTGTATATTCGTAATTCTAATAAATCATTAAAACTACCCAGGTAGTGAAGAAAAGAATACAATAAATTTTCAATAGAACGAGTATTTCGTCCACCAATATTGTTATTGTAGTACTGTATTAACCAGACAATTCCTGCTTTGAATTTTGAATAGTTTCACAACTCAAATATAATATGTATATTTAAAAAAAAATTATATGTCAGTTATAAGAACAAAATAAAATTTTAATTACATATTTATTTCCGAAATTTTATAAACAGGACCTTATTTGTAAATTTTTTAATAAAACTTCGAACTTTAGTTTCCCGTGTCTAAATTTAATTGAGTTGTGAATAGAGTTGTAGATTTAAATTGAGGTTTTTAAATTTAAAGAATCACACCTTAACCATAATATTCAATTTTTTGAATAAAATGCCGTGTAAAACAGCCGAAAATATGTTTTAAAGCTATTTTATAATATTCTAATAATTTATGATAATATATTGTTCTACCATTATAACAATACATTAAGGTCAATCAATAGGTCTAGTGAGTAATACTGTTATTATAATAATCAGTTATTTCAATTTTAATATAACAATATAATGCTAAGGTACACAATTCAACTGTATGAGTCACTCTTAAAATAATTTTCAGAAATTAATTCTAGCTGATGGGTTTGTGATTAAAACAGATATAATCGCTAACATAATTTGGCTAATTTATTTTTAACTGTAAACTGTTACGATCAATACAAATGAAGGTGCATTTTTTTTTTTTGTAATTGAAAGACAACACAATATAATATAACAATATCCACTAAATAACATTATTCTACTCTTTTATTTTCGAACTCAAATGAGCTTACTCAAAGTTTCTAACAGTTTTTTTTAGTTTAGTTTAGTTTTAAAATTCTTTATTCTCAAATTTACAATTAAAGTGCTTACAAATAAAGATCGATTTTTATATAAATTTTCTTTACAAATAAGAGAATAGTTAGTGACACTTTTTATTAAGAAAATAGTGTTAAGCGCCATTTCAATAAAAATTTACAATTTGAAATTTACAAAATTTTTTATTGTGGGGTAACAATAAAGTATTAAAAATTCAAAATACCCAAATAAATAAAAAAAAACAAAAAATTAAAAATAATACATTAATTAGGTAATAAATGAAAACAAAAAAGAATAAGAATAAAAATAAAAAAAAAAAACAAAATAAGTAAACTAAGATAAAATAGTATGAGTATAAGCATGTGAAACAAAAACCGAGTATATTCAATATTTTTAGCAACAATTAATTTTCACATTTTTATCATCTTAAAATTTTAGTTCAGAAAATTTTTATAACTGTACTTCTACGAGTATAACTCATCTCAGTTCAACTTAATTTAATTCATCAAGGTTAGTTATATTAATCGCGAGATTATGTAATTTTTTATATTTATGGTTTGCAAACCTATAAGTGTCAGGTTTGTAGATAGTTTATATCATGGCATAGTTGAGAACGTGAGATATACATAAAAAATTTATTATCATTCAACTAAATAAATTATCAATTATTATTTTGTGAATCATCAGAATAAATTAAACCTTGATCTAACTCCTTGATTAATTTGACAATCACTTTGACCTCAAATCCATGTTAATTTTATTTCCCTATATTTCCATTATTATATACATAAAACCATAATAATTATAGAATAACCATTGCTGTTGTTATTATTATTATTATTCTTTTCATTAAATGGGTAGAATTCCAAGATCTATTTTGTTGAATGAAATTCTTATAATTTATTTTTTGACATTTTCAGGACAGTATAATTTTTCATTCTGTATTCATTTCCGGTTAAATCCTTTTGTTCAAACTTATATTAAAAAAAAAAAAAAATATTAACTCTTTTTTTTTATATAATATGTTGAAATCCTGCTGTTTTTTAATTATTCAAATCGGTCATATCAAATCTATTATTATTATTATCCTTAATTATTAATTTAGTTCATAGTGTAGTGGATATCATTCTACTGTCAATTAAGTCTGTTGTTGTTGTTGTTCTGTTTTTTATTTTAATAAAAATACCGACCCGTTTTTATTTGAAATTATCTTGTCGGAATCGTTGTGAATATAATTTAACAAAGCATAACAGCTATTAAGTAATTTTTCATTCAACATCCCAGATGTTGAAATCTATTTCTAATAAATAAATTTTATTCTTTTTATTATGAATTTTCTTTTGATATCAATTGATGATCACGTAGAGTTATAGTGTCATAAATCTTAATTGAAATTCAAGTTTACAAATAACTTGCGGGGAATTTATTTCTAACAAATTTTATTATAAGAAGTAGGAAAGCACATTCAATTATAAGTAATTTTTCAAAAAACATATTTTATCTTTGATAAATTCAAATGCTTTTCCGTTTTATTGTTAAGGAAATTCATTTCAAATTATATAATGTTGGAAATTTAAATACAAAATTTAAATTGTTTTATTTTCTAATATTATATGTAGTTAGATTACAGCTCAGTATGAAGGTATTCGTCTTGTGATCTGACTAGTTTGGGACCGAGAATAAATTTTTGAAATAAAAAATAAAAAACATTACTTAAATCTAATGCCATTTAAATCTATCTTGACAATCGAAAATCACAGTTTTTATGATTAGTATCAACTTTATTGATCCTCATTGGCTTCAAGGCATGTCAGAAATTCACAAGCTGATTAACATTTTTGCTCTTGAATTTCCAGAAAAATATTTTATTTCTATAGTCAGTTTTAACTCATCTAAAAATTTGAAGAGTGTACAAAAAATTTGAAGAGTGACATTTTGTAAATTTTCTTATATAATGTACAAGACACTATATAATCCTTTGTAAAGCAAAAACTCAGTGTTGGCATTTTACGCGTAAAGTAACGTTTTTTATGATTCATTACATATTCGACGTAAAGAAGTGTAAAATACAAGTAAACAACTCTAAATAATTTTAAACAATTGTAAATAAATGTAAGTTACTGTAAAATTATTTGTTTTGACAAAAATTTTGAAAGTGTGTCGTTCTAACCTGTTATAAAAAGTTCTAATCTTGTTCTAATGGATTATCTACCTACATTGATTTATAAATGTTTTAATTAATCTGCGAAAAAAATTCATTTCTAGTTTAATACCATAACGAGTAAATTATAGACTAATAAAGATTAGTTTTAATGTATGAAAATTGTCTCAATGAACATATTCAACGGCTGAAAATAATTAATATTTCGTTAATACAATGAATTTTTTCATTAGATATTTTACGTAACAATTTTTTAAGTGCCTTTGCTTCTGTTTTTTTGCATTTCTTCAAGTTCTGTGTCATCTACATAAGCTTTATTTTCTTTAATTATTTTTTTTATTGTGGTATTCCAACATTAAATCAAAATAATCTGATGTATGTTAATTTCTAACATTACTCAACAAATCTTTTAGTAGACCTTTTTCGAATTCAACATTTTCTTTAGCTGGATTTGCATCATCCAAATGCATTATTAACAAAACGTAAACTTCAAAAAAATATGTACGTACTGATTCCAAACTCCGCAAAACATATGCTCATTTTTGGCTGAAAATGACATATAACTTAATAAGATAATGTATTAGAGAGAAAGAGAAAGCTATACCAAGCTGTCAATCTATATTTATTATATCTATGCGCCATTCCAAAAATAATATAAAAGTTTTAACAATGATTGATGTATAAAGAATACAGATTGTAAAGTTATAGATATCTTAATAAATTGCAGGGTAGGTTCTCAGAAAATTGTGATTTTAATTAGTTTTTGAACATAATAATTTTATATTCGTAAGTTTTGATTTGTTAATATACAAATATTGCAGCTAAATTATCTATTTTGAGTTGTTTACGTTTTTTTACATTGTTTACACACTTATAATAAAAAACCATCCTTAATAAATTACTAAGTTCTTTACATGTAAACAACTCGTAAAAAACTAGACGTGAATTTACTTTGCCAAGACTGCAAAAAATTGAAAATATCACTACAAATTTAAAAATTTATTACCACAATCTTAATTCTTTTAAATCTCTTACAATGTTACAATTTACCACTTAATATCAAAAATGTATAGGCATTTTTTTTTAAATATTATAAATATGAGTTTACAATATACATGCATTTGATTTACATAAAATGACATGTCCTAGAAAAGCCATAGAAGAAAAATACATGCTAAAATGTTGATGTTATGAACATGTTGGTAACAACCAAAATATTATTCATTATAACTGTTGTCTTAAAAAACAACAAATTATTTGCTTGTGTTGTTCAGAATTTGATTTTGAATCCAACTTTGATAGAAATCCACCTACACAAAATTTAATACAATATTTTTTTTTTGTTTTGCATTTCGACACACTCATTTAAGTTTTTTTTTTTTTTTATTTTATAAATCATTTTTAAATATCTATGCTCATGTTCAGAACTTTGAAATGCATTTCTAAAGGATATTGTGAATATTTAAGTATATTAATTAAAGTATTAGATTTTGAATGAATCTGCTTCCCTTGCTATGGATTGTATACTTACAAAAAGAATTTAAATCCCTTGGAAGTAGTAAAAGAAATTGAAACATGGATCAACACCTACGTTTCTTAAATTATAAACATCATCCAGCTAGGAATTATTGTACTTAAGTAAACCATTTTAAATATTAGGACTTAAAAAGATAAGTAATTGTGTTGTTTTTTTTTGTTTTTTTTGTTTTTAATTTTATTTCGTGAATCATCATAAATTCACAAAAAATTTAAATATACATGAACCTCTAACAATATTCTCCCTGAAATTTCCGTATTTATAATAAAAAAAACTTATTAATGGATCGAACACTCTATGCTAAAGTACAGAATTCAATATTGGAGCCATTCACTGTGGATTAACAAAACATGAAAAAAAAATGTATGTATATATGTAAAATGTACTAGTTACTCGTACCACAAATTGTTTTCCATTATCTTGAATTCACTTAAATTTATCTATTTATACCTACCTACCTACACAACACATATAAAAATCTTAATATGCACTCAATTCATTTTCAAAAGTAAATCTCTATATCTATCTTGAATTCAGTCCTTATTTACTTTAGTTCAGCTTAGTTTATTTTATGTGCAAATATTGTATTGCAAATAAAATCTTCTTTAAGGTATTTACCAAAAGTAAAAAAGAAAAAAGCCAAAAAAAACGAAATAGAAAAAATAAGAAAATTAGCAATAACTAAATTCTGCGTGCTTCGCATTTGAATATTATATACCTTTTTTAGCAAATGAATGAATATCGTTCTCATCTTCATCACTAAACTGGTAAAATGCTCATTAAATGTGCGCAACATAAGAAACAATTTTTTTTTTTTGTTTTTTTTTGTTTTTTGTACCTTTTGAATCTTGATAATAATATTATCCTGTAAGTAAAAGCAGTTTGGCTAACTGAGATGCTATGCGCTGTTTGTGAAATGTATACACAATATGCGATATGCATTAAAGTACTTGGAATTGCTACACTCAGAAAAATTAATTACAAAATAAATTTAATTTATTTATTTTTATTCCGCTTTAGAGGCACCTTACGTTAAAATTTGTTTTTTGTTTAAAAAAAAAGGCAAGCGTTAGTTGTACTGACGTACCTCTTGCTTGGTCTATTGAATGAACATAAGTTTAACCCAAATATTCTCCGGAGAATGGACTTTACATTCATAAAATTATCGTAAAAACTGTCAAAAAAGCATGAAAACAATTCTCATTTAGTTAAATTTCTTTTAAGCATGATATGGGGCGACTGTCATCATAATAAGGACCCTATGAGAGTATGCGAACTAATTCAACTTCATTATAAATTTTTTAAACTTAAAAAAGAATGTAAATTAAAAAAAATTGTATCAATTTTATTTCAAAGCAATTTATCAGTCCGCAATGTCTCAGTAAATAAGCTATACATGTACCTATATAATAACCAAGCGTTTTGTATAGACACATCTTAAATCCGAGTAAAACCAACCATCACCATTTTTCTCGCCCCAAACAAATATACGGTATAAGGATTTACATTTTGATCCATTCTATCAGTTCAGCCCATATTGCTTCTTTTCGATCATGCTCCATCTTTTAAAACGAACCTCAGGATCAGTTGCGAAACATGTAAAAGAAACTGTTGCAATAGAATTAATTGTCTTTTCAGCGCGTTAAAACTTTTTCAATTTTTGCAGAAGCCGTATCGATGTAACCTGGTTTTTTTTATCATATTTTTACCATTCAAAAGGCTAAAGGTACTGCCAACATTTATGGTCTTGATAAATCATTTTCTTCACCTGAATTCTGTAACCTGTAAGATTAGATACTTGCATCAGGTAACTCAATATAAATATTTTGTACGTGATCACTACCACCTTCCTTCAAAATGTAAAAAATTTCAGCCAAATTAAAAAAACTCGAAAAACATTCAAAATATACATTTATGGTACCTAGCATCTTCATCTGACTACATCCAATATACAAATGTATTTTTAAAAATCTACTTTTAAAAAAATTTACTTTAAAATTAGAAATGGGTGTAAGAATTTCAAAGATCTAAAAATATAAAAGCCCTATGACCTCTCTAAATATGTTAATGTCTTTCAAACAGCTTTTCCCGTAATTAATGGAAGCCCTATAGATCGTTAATCATACCAGGCAAAATAAAAATGATCATCTTCACAGATATTTAACCCGCTGAACAAAGCTTTGGTCTCGGACAATATTTGTTCTAAGCTAGTGCAACAATACTAAAACTAATTTAAACTGTTTTTCAATCTCTCAAATCTGTGTTCTTGGCTACAGTAATATAGAGGGGAATGTGAGAGCTCATAGAATGACAAAGCAAGGTTGTAATCTTAATGAATCACTTGAGGAGGTTTTACTCTACATTGGCAGCCGTCAAGACGTATTAATTCATATTTTCTGGCCGCGGCAAACGACAGGTGAAATGGGTTAACTTCCTGTGAAATCTTCAGGAAATAATGTCGCTCGCATAACATTAACAAAACCAAGTAACTTTTAGTCAAGTTCCGTAATGATATAAAATAAAAAATATTTATTTTTCCCTATACGATAACATTCTGGTATATAATATTTCTCTATATTCCCACAACACAGTTGATAGCTACCATACTACTGGTATATAAATTTTCGTCCTTCCAAAGTGCAATCCCTTATACATTCCCATTTGTGACCCGCTTACCTTGATCACCAGTCATATGTACAATTTTAGAATTTATAATACTTTTAAGAAGAAAAATTTTGTACACCAAGATGGAGATATTCACGAAATTGATATATTGACAAACAGCGTCTTAACTCAAATTTGCTAAAAATGAACATACAATTTTTTTCAGTATAAAATATTCAACAATTTTCTATGCAGTTTGCTGTAAGTTAGTTAGTTGATAAGCAAAGAGATGAAACAAAGGAGTATGTGTTGTTTAATGTTGTTAGTTTTGTTATTGTTGCTTATCCATTTATGGCAAGAGAGGATAGAGTATACAACACTGGTAATAACATTATTTTGTTGTTTTTTTTTTCATTTATAAATTCGTCGAAGAATTTCCGCCATAATCCGTGATGGCATTTTCATAAGAGTTTTTATGATATTGTTAATATTAAAAACTCGCGTCTGCCCTTCTCCATTTCTCTTTCTGCATCACTTAAAACTTTTGTTTTGATTATTTTGTTATGGTCTTTTATTGTTATTTTTGAAATTACAAATCTAATTTTCAAACCTGTGATGATGATTTCGCTTAAACAAACTTATTTTGTTACTTAGTACAAAAGTAAGGAAATCTTGAAAAATTATTTTCTTCCAGTTGAAACAGCAGAAAGAATAACCATAAGTGAATTCGCGTTCAAGTTATTATTTTTGTTTTGTTTATTCTAATTAAATGCAATTCTCTAAATATATTTTTGAGTTTATTCATATATTTTTTTAAGTAAATTAACTTCAAGTAATGAAAAAATAACAAAAAAACATTTTAAAACAAAAACATTTTAAAACAAAAACATTAAGACTCCGATAAAAGGTGTGACAAAGATTAGTTGATACCATTTACCAGAAGCACACTACCTATAAATAAAAACAAAAAAACGAAGAAAATAAGTATACCTGTCTTGGCTTTATTTATTTTTTTATTTTTGTTTTTGCATGGAAATTACGTTTCTTATGGGTAAGTAATAAACATAATCATTAGATATTCACGTATTCATGGTCTATTATATTACCTGAAGAATAAATATCTATCAGATTACGTCATGTCAATGACCCTTAAATTGCGAAAGATAATCTTATAATTTTTTTTTGCTTTGTTAAGTTTTAAAGTTATTTGCAGTGTAAAGTGAAAGTCATTTTGAAAACGGTGTAGAATAATTTTGACGAGAGTATTTTTTTGAATTTTTATTCGTATTTATTCTATTGTTTTTTTTTTTTTTAAAATAAAAAGAATATTACAAATTACTAGTGAACCCCTGTGCAATTGCACTGTAGTAACTTTATTTAAAAAATCCTGGATACCAACATCATCATTGATTCATATCAATAATTTATATGAATTTTATTTTTTGTTCTGTATGTAGTTGGGAATCCTCGAAGAACACCATGTGGTTTCAGTCACGCGCGCGCAAATCAACGTGGGTACTGGGGGCCTTAAACCAACTAAAACCATCTCTTTTTTGCCTTTCATACATAACAAATCCATGATAGATCAACATGATCCCAACAGAAAAAAAAATTATATGTTTTTTTAAATAATGTAAATTGTGGTTATGTTTCTGCATCTTTAATTAAACATATTTTTTGTAAAATATTAAAGTAAATTTAAATTAAAAATAATTAAAAATTTTTAAAAAAGTGATTTAAAAATGAAATAAAATATAAAAGTGCAAAAAATGAATGTAGTTTTCTACTTTTAGTATTTTGTTGTAGTATTGTAATTGCTTAACTTTTTTCTGCTATTAAGTAGCGTATACTTATAATATCTCTTCAACCTTAATATGTACCATGAAAGAGAAATTGTATCTCTATCAATTTTTTTTTATGATCTTGTCAGTAACTTAGGTAGGTATTCACCTTTTCGTGATTAATTAAGTACGGTACTGCAATTTTACACTACAATATCTACAATAATTCGAGTAAATACTCTGGCTTACAAATTACTGGCTTATCTACTCATTAAATGTGGAAAACTACTACTATTGTCAGGAAGTAAGCCTTCTTAAATAGAATAGTTTCATTTTATTTAATTTGTTACCAGATTTAACTCTCAATTATCTTTTGTCATTCATTATATCCCAATGACAAAGGGTACTAGACCAGCTCGAAAAACCAATGAAGCATTTTTTTTTTTTTTTCTTCATCAGGAATCGAACAAAGGCAGGCGCTTTACCTACTGCGCCACCCAGCGTATCATTTGACATCAATTACAGTAAAAATCAGTTATAGTCACTACTGGTTATAAGCACAATTCGCTTTTAGTCAACATTTTTACTGTCATCATCTTTTTAAATATTTTTTGTATGTATTTTAATTCGTTTATATTTGTAGTCACAATAATTTTGTTATAGTCAACAATTTTTTTGAAAGAAAGTAATAAACTTCATAAATTCATGCAATCGATGTCGTTTATAGTCACATTAAAATATAACGCCAAAAGTGAATTTTTGCGTGAGTTGACAGCGAATTCTCCCTAAGTAACCTACTTTTTTAGAAATTTTATTACTTATGAAATCAGTGTATTTGTTTAATTTTAGCTCCTAAATATTTCATGACGTTTACTCTTTCAATGCTTCGACCACCAACACTTAAAGCAACATCACTGTCAGTACAATTATTTATGATCATTTGCTTAAATTTAATTTCAACTTATTCATACAGATCCAATCAAATAATATGTTCAGATCTGCATTAATTTTACGGCAACAATCCTCCACATTGCGACTTACTATGTAAAGCAGAGCATCATCAGCCAAAAGAAAAATTTTACAATCCTGTATACACAATTTAATATCGTTTATGTGCAGTAAAAAACTTAACACTCCTAATATTGCACCTTGTAGCACTCCTTTATTTATATAACAACTATTTTTAGATTTTTAATTTTAAGTATAATATGTCCCTCGTGCTGTGATGCCATTGATGATTTCAGATTGTTTTATAGAACCTTGGTTTGGGCAACTTGTAATTTTTTTGTTTGTTGCAGTTGGTACAATTTCTTAATTCTGTGGATCCATATAAGTACAAAATTTCTATAAAATATTGATTTAAAAATTAATGCTTTGTTTTGCTTTGATAGGATAGATACCAAACCATAGAAATTGGATTAAAATTAGATTTTTTTTATATTTTAGCTTCACTGAGGAGTCGATAGTAAGTCAATTCCTAAATATTTAATCCTGGAACTTCATTCGATAATAGTATTGCTTTTAGGTTAATGTTTCTGCTTGCCAAGTGGCATAGTTTTTTTTTTCCTGAAGAAGAGGTAGACAACCGTTTAAGAAGGGTTGATTTTAATTTTCCATTTGTACTACGGTGAAGAGTATATTGAACACATTTTCCAAATTTTGTATAATAACTGCAGGATTAGCATCAGTACTATATAGGCTATTGTCATCAGTAAACAAACCAATGCATGGATCCAGGATGATAATGTCTGTTATAAAAAGATTATACAAGATAGGACTTAAAGTTAATCATTGGGGTACGCCTGCTGGCAACTGGAGCTTTGAAAAGTGTTGTTGATTTTGACACAGAAAGTTGTCTATTTTGTAGAACATCTAAAGCCACACCTATATATTTACACAATAAGTTGATATTTGAAAGATCACCCAGGGGTGTGAATTTAATTGTGCCGCATCACAATGGCAGACTTAGACATATATCGTTCTTTGTAAGAGTTGCAATATTATGGAATGCACTGCCAAGTACTATTAGCTGTGAATTATCTCTTAACAAGTTTAGTGAGCTGTCTTGGGAATGCTTTAAGCTAAAATCCTAGATAATAGTTAATATAGCAACAATATATTGTTTTTTTTTTTATAGTTGAAGGAGGAAAGAATGTAAGGTCTAGGACAATGTTTACTTGGATATTATAAGAATTATTGTCTTATGTTTTTACTTACTTTCTTATGTTTTTACTTACATGAGATTTTTACTTAAAAATTAAATATTTTTATTGTTTTTCTTTTTATTTTTTTTTTTGTATTCTTTTTAAGTTTGTTTAATTTAGTCTAATTGAATCAATTGCTTTATTATCTGTAAATTATTTGGCTGGTTTAGTTGTAAGTTAAGTATGTATTGAAATTAATATTTTCTTTTAATAATTTTTAGTTGTATACACTTATAAAGACTAATCGTCTTATGTATACAAACATCAAAAATTGAATTGAATAAATAAATTTGAGCCTAAAATAACATTTTTTAATTATTTTGACTAAGTATAGAGGAAACTGTCCAGTTCATACAAGTTCAAATGCTGTTCAATATCACAAATTAAAATACTAACAGACTTCTTTTCTTCAAATTTTTCTCTTATGGTGAACAGCAAAGTGTTAGATATTATGTATTTGTTTTTGTTTTTAATACCGAAATATTAATGAAAAAATCTATTAAAATAATTCATAATTACCCAATAATGCACCCACCGAGTATGATTCATTCTGATAAGTGCCTTAGTTTCGAGAATATATTATGTAAGCGTGAATTGTACATTCTGGGCTTTAAAATTATAAGTAATCAAATTAAGCATTATTTCATTTTGAAAAGATATGTAGATGTGCATAATTATAACACCCGAAACAAATGCAATTTTTATCAATTAAACAAACTGTCAAAAAACAAATTGTCTCTACAATTGTTTAAAAATGTTTAATGGTCTGCCTGATAATATTAAGTAGATTTCTGCGGATACAAAAAAAAAGCATTCAACTTCTTAATGTTTAAATGTGTAATTTTTAAATAAATTTGAATAAATTTGAAATTATAAATGAATTTTTAACTTATTGTGTTATTTGCCAAACAATTGAATTTTTAATAAATTATAAGACCAGACAGCTTCGGCTACGGTCGTAAAATTCTCATGTACAATGTGTGTCAAAATTACAACTTCAAAATGTTATTCAATTTATATAGAATTAATTTGTAACTATTTTTGAATTAATAAAACTGTAAATGAACACAGTTAAAGAAAAAAAACCTAATAAGCATTAAATATAACAATATTTAGAATAATAATAATAATTTACTAAACCTTAACTAATAAAATCCTATGCCTATAGGAACCGCAAATTTAATAAATAATTTCATATATCATTAGTAATTTTATATGTGCTATATTGCAATGTTTAATAAGAATTTCATCCTAGAAAAATAAATATCTTCTATTTTAACATTAAAAACATAAATTCCTATTGTATTTGACATATACACACGCACACAAACTTAAAAAAAGATTTTTTTTAACACTTTAATATTTTTATCAATACAATTAAATTTTATCTATTTCATGTCAATTCTCTATTAAGAGACTATAAATATCATTTGACTTTCCTTTAATTATTATCTACATGCATTATATACTATTATTTCTGTATATTATTAATGTTGTTACTTTCTTCAAAAATATAAGTTACCTTTATAATATACATAGTTACTTTTGTAATATTAAATTTGTTGAAAATAAATTATTTAATCACACCTTTTCTCTTCTAATTTTACTATTTTAATTTTTCTTCACATACCACTATAATACCATAATAATCATTCATTTACAAAATAACCTTAAAACTTGATACTAAGAAGCCAGTCAGTCAACCGATATTAAATAATAATTCTTTTATTCATTCATTTTTAGTGGTAATTACGTATAAGCGAGCGTGTGTGTGTCTGTATGTAAATAAATGAAGAAAAATAATTCTCACTAATTTCCTTTAATTTATTATTTTTTTTTTTTGTTTTTATTCTTTTCTTTCTATTTTAATTTCTATACGGCATCGTATGTGTATACATACATTTGTTATATAATACCTATCCCAAAAATGAAAGCACTTCAACGAGAATATAGAACCAATAAAACAAATGAAAATAAAAACTGAAGAAATGGTATGATAGGTAATAACAAATGCCATAAAAACTAAATGAAATGAAAAGAAAAATAATTTCTTGACTTTATTTTACAACAACTGCCGATTTCACATCATATCCTCTTATATTGGATATTGTGTCAGTCATGGTGAACTTGGGATTAAAAATGGAATTTGCAATTATACAATATGACTAGCGATTGTGAATATGAAACAATTTTGTAATACATTTTTTTTCGTACAATTGGTTCACAGTTCTTAGAGTTAACAAGTTTAAGTAAGAAAGTGATAAATAATTATTGAAGGAGTGTTCTAAAATTATCTAACACTGATACTGGAACTCATCAGTGTAAGTAATGTAGGCTATCTATCAATTTTAAAATTTCTTTATTTGATTTAATTATTATTGGTATGATGCTGAAATATTTTGATTGATTTTTATAACTCACATATGTTATTTTCAGGATTTTGATATAAGTTATAGAATCAATTAGAATTGAAAAACAGAAACTGTGTATGGGTATAGTCTAACAGTACAATACATACAGATTTATAGTTACAATAGTGTTAAATAAACGACACAATAATTTAATCATTATTATTTAAACAAAGGGTATACGCGTAAAGTAAAGTAATCATTTTATATAAATAAAGCGGATTAGTCCTGTTATTACTAATTTATTATTTGTAATCCCTTACTTTTATGTAATAATAGTAAAATAGGTATGAGTAGGATTTGCAGTAGACAGCGCTTACATTTTATGTTATTTTACCATTTATTTTAATAGTAATAACTATATTTCACCTACTATTTCTACATCAGATTGGCTCAAATGAACCTCTAGGGATTAATTCTAATGTATAGATAAAATTCTATTCAACCCCTACTTCACCTACAAGGACATTGTAGTATTAATTATTATAATTATACTATTAAGAATTTTAATTCTTGTTAACCTACTAACTCTACTTACTGAGAGGATAATTTTATCAAAGCAAGCCTCATTGTCACCCTTGTCCATTTTACAGAATGATATTTTTTATTTGCTTATTAAAATTATCAAAATCAGAAGAAATTTCAAAATTTATTTATTTTATTTCCACCAATGGATATTCCCACCGTATGGAAATTAATGTTTAAAAAAATTCAGGGTAAAATTATGCAAAATTTAGTAAAGCTTATTGAAGCCGATACTAGGAATAAAACAAAATCTTTTATCAAGATGTAAAATATTACGAAAAACTCAGGAGTATAAACTGAAGATAAGCCGATCGTGGCACAGTATGTACAGCGCCTGCATTTCAACCGAAAGGTCCCAGTTTCGATTCCTGATGAAGGAAAAAAATAAATGCGTTATCATTTTGTTAAGCGGGACAGTACCGTTTTGTCATTGGGATAAAATAAATGACAAAAGATAATTATTGAGAGTATATACAAATTAATTAAAATGGAACTATTTTATTTAAGAAGGCTTTGTTCCTAACAATAGCAGTAGTCTTCCACATTTAAGTAGTTGAAATGCTCGAAATAAATATTGCGGTATAAATTTGCAGTAAAGCACTTGATTAAGCGCGAAAAGATGATTCTAAAGTTACTGTCAATAACAAAAAAAAAAAACCAAAAACTCATTAACAACTACAGCGTCTTTCATGACCCCTATTATTCACTAGATGAGATGAATTTTATCTTTCAGTGAACTTGCACATGTCCTTGTCTCTGTTATCATTTTAGATTATATTTTTCAGCCATACTACCAATTAGGATAATGATTTATACGTTTTTACAATACCCAGTTGTAAATTAGACCTAAGATATTCATTTTTCTTTCAATTAAATTTTTCACCAACCATTAAAATAGGTTTGCTTCCTCTGTCAACATCCTATACTTACTATGTATTTAGTATTGTATCTATATCTTTTATTCTTTTAGTATACGTATTATGTTTTCTTTTCACAATATTTTACCAACGTATGAGAATAGTGTTGAGTCATTATTATTGTCAATTATTATTATACTAGCACTAAAATAAAATCTTGATTGATAATGATAATGATGATAAGAATAATAGTAGTGATATTTGTGAAATTGTATAGCATTATTCAGTAGGTATCATCTTATCAACATCATCATTATTATAATAAACATCAGACAAAAATTCGAAATTTTTAAATCACCTTTCAACAGCAACAACAACAACAACAAGTAATTATCCTGAAAAATATTCCAAATGAACAACTACAACTAAACATTTTTATTGAATTTCAAATATATATATAGACAAGACGTTACCAACTAAGCTGGTTAATTAATGTTGTTGCCATGTTATACGAGTAGGTACGTACAATAAATAAATTCAGGATGGTTAATTTTACAACAAAAAATAATCAAGTTCGTCATCCAAAATCTCATATTTCATCTATTATAGACATACACATCAGAGGTACAAAAATTAAGTCTTCATTTCGAAGTTTTTTAGAGAGAAGAGTCAGACAAGATGTGCGATTTATATCGTACTGTATTTAAAAAATATTTGTAGAGAAACAATTTTTTATTTATTTCAAAATCCAATGTCTAAAGAGATTTGACTATCTCTCATGAAGATGAAAATTTCGAGATTTTTACTAAGCCTAAGAGTTCCTAAATTGAAACAATTTTGTTTAAATATAGAAAGGGAGACAAAACTGATTGATGGCACCTAATGATTACCAATTATTATTATCTTCGAAAAGAAAAATTTTTATGGTAAAATTTTTATATAAAAAAATAAAAAAAAAATCACACACAAAAGAAAGTTAAAAGAAAGTCAAGGAAGAAAATAAAATTAATGTTTATTTATATTGCCTACAAAAAAAAAATAATTACAGTGTGAGAGAGACGAAGAGAGAGAAAGAAAATAATAAGAATTATAATAACAAAAGTATTTATGAAATTAAAGAATAGGAAAAAAAATAAAATAATAAAAACAAATTAATGTCCGGGAATTACGCACGAAAATTAACAGACGTTATGTATTTAGTTATAAAAAACAGAATGATATCGAAATAAATTTTTGTGAGCGGATATTATTTTTCATTTATATTTTCTTCTTTTATATATTATTTACTTATAATTCTCATCATCATTGTCCTGCAACTCCATCTGTGGGACATAGGGCGGAGACTGGGGCATAGTATTATTTACTTATAGGTACTACTATCGTCCTTGTTATTTTTAATGGTTTTGAATTCTATGAAATTTTTGAATATTTAATATTGTTAAAGTTTTACGACAGTTGTAAACATCGATTTGTTAAGATATAGATTTTTAAATAAATCCTGGAGCATATCTTAATTGAAGCGGTAACTCTAATAATAATATAATGTATGTCTAATCTTTTAGCAAATCTGGGAGTAATTATTAACGAATTCGGAGCTTCTTTGATTAAAAATTTCCTGTTTGAAACAAATTAATTTCCATTTTTTGTAATATCTTGTGGCCAAAATACCATATATTATGTCTTTGGCCTGACCCATCAACATACCCCATTTTGGTCGGTGACAGCCACCCGCTTCTGTCCAATTGAATATACTAAATTGTTTCATATGTTTCGATAATTCGACTCTCCAACGCATGTTTGTACTAGAATTTCACAATTATTAACTGTCACAGTTCTGTTTTTAAAGTAGTAGTTATTCTAAGTATCTTGAATTCGGCAAGACATAAAATTAGTCTTGAAATCAATATTGGTGTTTGATAAGCTTATTGTCATTTCATCCACTCTCATTTCTCATTTTCATTAATGACCTTCACAAATTAACTTTCAATCCAATCCATAGCTTTGCTGACGACAACACTTTAGTACAGTATCATATGTATCATTCGCTGGGTGGCGCAGTAGGTAGAACGTCTGCCTTTCAACCGAAAAATCCCAGGTTCGATTCCCGACGAAGGCAAAAAACAAAAAAAAAATGCATTCTAAACTTTTTGATCTGATCTAGTACCCTTTATCATTTGGATAAAATAAATGATAAATAGTTGAGAGTTTTGGTTATCACTAAAAATAACATGAAACTATGCTATTACGAAGGCAAAGTACTCTACTGTAGATATAGTTTTCCACATTTAAATTAGTAGATATACCATAAAGATTCTACAGAAAAAGCTATTGTATGTGATTGTGTATTCCCAATCTCTGTGTAAAAGCAGTTAGGGTGTTCATCCCATAGACTTGGAATTATATAAAAAAAAAAAAGTAATGCTAGTCTTCCGTAGTCCATTCCAAAAGAACAATGATTACCCGACGCACACAATCCCAGCCCAACCAAAACTTTTGGCTGGGGTAAATTAAATAGAGTTAATTTTAACACTTAAAAAACTCAAAGATGTCTTGTTAGTAATAAGCTAAGAGCATTCAAACCAATTCTCCGGTTTCAAAATGGAGAAATTCTGCGACTCAAAAATCTAAATATTTTCAAAATGTCAGTGAATCAAAATGTACTCTTGAATTAGTATATTATTTTCTATATTTCGAAAAGCATTGCAAATATTTAGTGGTTTAGGGAGTAGCTGCAAAGCTTATTTTTCATCTCGGGACTTATTAAAGCTCTATAAAGCATATACATATATATACGACCAACAACCAGTATAACTCACCTTTATTGGTGGGTACACCAAAAACTGTCTCAAGTTTTTTGGACTATCTTTTTTTAAACATTCAGGTACCCAAGAACTGAAATGTTGATAATCTACGTTATGGCTATAATATAAAAAAGTGTGTCGTCTGCATTACCATACTAAAGCAAGAGATAGACCGAGGTAATAATTCCGATACCACTTACTATGTTTACCACTTACTATGAATTTATCACTTACTCTTAATTTACCACTTACTATGAAATAAAATGAAGAAAATGTGACAAAAACAAAAATGGCTGAACAAAATCGAACTGTTAAAAAAATTAGAGTTAACGGGTGGAGGACATTTTTACATAAGATAAAGAGCAGAATGAACCAATTTTAAAGAAGGTTAACAACCTTATCCTGATCTGTAAAACCAACAGGTCATCATCTTGAAATTATTTAAAGTTTTAAATTATTTTCGTTGCTATCACAACTTGGAAAAAATGCAAAATTTTAAATATATTGTTCACCTTCTGTCTTTTGTTTTTGTACAAGTTTCTGATGATGTTGATGAACTTAATGGATCATTTTGAGATACTGATGACAAGGACTTTCATACTATCTTTATGAAGGTTCTCTGATTTGTTTCTTTTCATTTATAGTCAATATAAATTTTACCACACAGGGTCCAACGTACGATATCTTCTATTCTGAAAATTTTTCTAATACTTTCGTCCCACGTTCTGTATAAGTAAAGCCACATATTTAATTATTTTTATTCAAAATCATTAAAACACTACTTTATTGTCTCAGTTTTTTCATCTTATATGGTTCTGAGTATTTGTATATTTTATAAGTATATCTGCTCTTGTTTTCGTTGCATTACATGTTATTTTTACCGTTCCGGGTTCACCTTATTTTCTACACTTTGTCTTTCTTTAATTTCTCACTGTAAGCTTAAGTTTTTGAATTTCCTCTTGTACATAGTATAGTGCTTACTTATTTATTTATTTGTTTATTCTTACTTATATCAAGTGTTTACCAACCTAACAAAGTTCTCCTATACATATTTTAAAGTATACATATTAAGCAGTTTAAGACGTTCAATGTAGGGGGGCAATATTAAGAGATTATTCCAATTTAAAGCTCTTAATGCAAACCTAAGCAATTTTTTTGAATACTTTCTATTCTATAAATGTGTTGGCGATAAAAAGGGGACCAAACTTGGTTAGCATATTCAAGAATTGTTCTGACTAATTTCGTAAATAATGATTTAGTAACATCAATTAATCATTTTTCCTTCATCAATTTCCTTAGACCACCTTCTTAAGCAAGCATTGAGTTTGCTTTGTTAATGGACTTATTAATATGTATGTTAAATGTAAGTTTGGAATCAAAAGTTACCCCAAGATCATTAAATTATATCTAATTATCGGCAATACAACGACATACTTAGACCAGTGAGATCCATTGTGATAACGGCCTGTTATAAAATTTGAGAAAAATTCATAACACTACGCTTCTAATTATAAACTCACCTACAATTTAAAATTAATAAAAAAAAACTGAAATGAATAATTAAATACAAAAAATAATACCACTACCAGATACACTTTGATTTCGTATTGTTTAATTTATTGGACATTGTTAATCAGGATTTTCCAATATTTTATTCCGCAGTTTTATCAAACACAAAAACAATTCAAAAACAATATTTGGAAAATCATTTTTTTTTTTATTGTTATATTAAATAATTGCTCATTATAATATGAAACAACAATACTATACTCAAAAATGTCTTAATAATTTAATACGTATAATTTGTTGTGTTCTCACCATGACCCAAATTTTAAAACGCAATTTCCAAATTTTCAATTAACATTTTTTAGAAAATTGAAATAAATAAAAATTCCACTAAAAATTCTCAAAAGAAAATGATTATTTCTACGATATTCCTTAGGGGTTCCGAGAGTTCTGACCATTAAAAATTTTGTCATAGTGAACAAAAAATAAAATAACAAAAATTTAAAATAATAACAAAAAAAAAAAATCAGAATAATCAAAAGTTTTGCAAATATAGGTCAGGGTTTTTGTTTTAATTGAAAGCCTGTTAAATGCAAAAAAACCAAAATAGGCTTAAAATTAATTAATTTTTTTTTTTTTTTATTATCGAAAATCCTCTTCATCCCTATTGATTTTTAAAATCTAATTTAAATTATTTTTTTTTTCTGTTTTTTTTTTTGTTAAAAAATAGTCAACCGATTTTTTTTTTTTTGTTTTGTTTTGTTTCCTTCTTCAACAATTCTCTAAGCAACAATTCAACTTCACGCCTATTTAAATTAAGTGAAGAAAACGTTTTTTTTTTTTTTTTTTTGTTTAATTTAAACAGAAAAATGGCAAAAAGAACAAACGCTTATCATAAAATGAACAAAAAAAAATCAATAAGCAAATAGCGAAAATTTCCATTTTGTTATGGACCATTAATAAAGTCGTTGTATCCCTCTCCACCTTCACATCAAAAACGAATAAAATAAAATAAAAAATTAGTCTTGATTATTGTCGTGATGTTGCTTTGGAGAAAATCTATCTAATAGATTTCATTTTTCATTTTATTATTATTATTATTATTTTATCTGTTAAATGAAAATGACAATCAATTTAAGAAAATTACTAGTCGTCCGCCGTCACTGCCGCACCAATTGTATTTTGTTAAAGATGACTTCGTATTTTAAATTTTATTTTTTCTTTTCATCTCTAAATTACTGATGTGAATCACCTGTGCAATTGATAGGATCATTAATTGTATAAATTGACGATACCTTGAAATTTTTTGATAGAAATGTTTTTGTTTTTCTTTGAAGCAATAAATTTAAAAAATAAAATAAAAAAAAATTAATTTATTGATTCGAAGGGTGTTAAAAATTTGTGATAGCGTTTTAGTACCAATATTGTTTTAAAATGAATGAATTTAGAGCGAACACAATTATGTTTGTGATTAAGGAGGCATTTTGTATGATATTTATATGAACAATGAATAGTTTTGATATTAAATTATAAATCAGATCCAAGATATTGTATGTGTAATGATGTCAAATGACTGAATAAGTAATTTTCGGTATTACGTAATAATTGTAATAGTTTAAAATAATTTTTAAGCTAAAAGTAAGAGTAGACCTATTAATAAAGTACTAGGTATTATTGTATTAAAGAACACTCATTACACTCATTAAAATAATTCTATGGGATGAGGTTGTCGGAAATACTATTCAGTTTCAGTTGCTATTTGTTGGTTCTTATTATCAACTTTCGATTGAGGCAAGGGAATTTTTGTTGATGCAAATAGAGTAAGGTAGCAACAATTGATTTTACGGTTCCAGCAACTTCATGCGAAAATGTTCATTCGGTTAAATAATTATTTCTATATATGAGGCGATCCGACCCAGAATGGGCCATGTAAAACTAAAAATACTTTGGAGATAAAATTGCAATTGAAAAAAAGTTAGATCTTTTAGAAAAATAATTGTAATAATGTTCAAATTCGTTCAATGTTACTTGTTTTTTTTTAACGTAGATAGAAAATTTTATTTTCTAGTAGAAAATGACAATATAACTTATTTTTAAAAATTGGCGCTTGGTCCACTCATATAGTTATTCCGAAAACCGAATAATTTTTGTCCTCGCAAATGTTTCGTTCTCCGAATTCGATTATGGCATCTATCTGGGTTGTTGTAGTAAACAAATGGTTTGTTATAACAACTAAAACTTTTGTATTAGTTGTGCGGATTGAATCATGCTATTCATATTGATAATTAAATCACATTGTCGATTATCTTATACGTTCTAATCAGTTGAATGAACCGAATTTAAGTTACCATTTGATTCTTATAACAGAAAAGTAAAATTTATTAAATTATTTTCGTATTCATCAGTTATTGCAACAATTCATTTTGTTGTTGTTGATCAGAAATGTGATCTGTTGCACCAACAATTTGATCATCGTAACTTCGTTACGATCGTGATAAGAACGAACACGAATTTACATAGGTAATTTATTTCTATTTTTCAGTTAACATTGTTTAGGTTATAAAATATTGTGAGTGAAAAATAAAAATTAATTTTCAAAATAATAATTAAAATTAAGTAATTTGCACAAATTTATCCAATCTTTGCCATAAGTTCTACCACGTTTTGAAGCAAATCATCATATGATTATGAAATGTGCATATGTTTCCAATAATCCGATAAATATAGGTACTCAAAACTATGCATATTAAACATCAATTAACAATTTCAAATTTAATTCTATATTACCATGAATTTTATGATTTTTCTGTTACTCTTGGGGCTCGTTAACATTTGAACAAAACTGAATATCGCAACGCGAATAAAGAGGTGGCTGCAACTCTTAACGAAAAAAGTTATGGCAAATGAAGCATTCGGTTGGGCAATTTAATCGATTGCCGCAAAAGGCCGAATTCGTTCTCTGGTCATTTGGGTTGGATATTACTTCAGTAATAATACGCTATATTCGGAAATACCAAGCGAATATTAAATGCAAAAACATTAGCTGGTCTACAACATGTAGACAGTATAGCAATTATAAAAACTTTACCAAGCTCAATTATAAAAAACTTACCAAGCAATTATAAACAAAAATAATTATATAAAGATCTTACCAAGATCTTCAGTTTTTTGTTCCACCCAAGGCTTCAACTGCATATTAACTGAAGAATCCCAGAACAGGGACTTGGTTCTATAAATGGTGTATCCGATGCTTTTCTTGCTAGATAATCTGCAGTTTCGTCACCTGCTAGACCAGAATTCCCTTGTACCCCGATTATAATTGTCACTTGGTTATTTTTGTCAGGGTTTTGAGTATTTCTAAATAATCCCATACTAGGTTTGATATGATGGTATATTAATTGATAGGTAGTATATGGCTGCTTTATGTTTTTTGTAATCTTGTAATGTTGGTGTACTAAACAGTTATAATGTACAAATTTGTCTACCACATCTGTTTGTCGTATCTATATTTTAAAACGTCATCCTCAATAGTAGGAAGCTATCATGAATTGCTTGAATAAAAAAAATTTCTTTTTAAATTTAAATTTCATTCAAAAATTTTTTCTAGTTTGTTGTTGTTGTTGTAGATAAAATCAAAAAAAAAAAAATTAATCAATTTGATTAATAAAGAGGGTTCTGTATTGAAAAATGAACTGTACAATAACAAAAAATAACAAAAATACAGGAAAACGGAAAAACGAAAAAAAATCTTAAGTCACTTTTTTTTCTTATTGTTTTTTTTTTTTGGTTGTAGTCTGTATAAATTGAAAAATAATCGCGACAATTTATTTTGTTGAATGGTGAGACAGACATTTTCTTTAATTTTTAATTTGTTTACACCTTCAGTTTTTATTTTATTTCCTCTCTTTTCGTCCTGTCATTCAATAGCGGATACTCGTATATGATTCGTGATCATATGAATACGACTCAAGAATGAAAATACAATATTCTGTAGTCCACCTGACTCACTTATTTTGTATCAAAAAACAACAACAAGCAATTTATTTACATTTTACGCACAAAAAAAAATTCAAAAACAAACAAAAGTACATTTCTATTGGTGTATACATAATAATATATTATTTATATGTATGTAAGCATGTATATATGTTAAACATGAAAAAAATATATCGCGAAATTAAGGTAATTGTAGCATGGAAATTAATCATCTCTTCAAGAAAAAAAAAAAACAAAAAAAAAAGACAGAAAAAAAATAATAACAAATTTTCTTTTTACTGTTCCTTCGGTTTTTGATGTGTTAATATGGAGAATGTAAATTTTTAATTTTTTTCAATGTGAATTGTTTCTGAGAAGTGTTCCCCATGTTCCTTTTCATCTTACCGTAGTATTTTCATATATTTGTTTTTTTAATTCTGTCCTTGAATCATTTAAAAAGTGACAGGTAAACAAAAAAAAAAAGGAAGTAAGAAAATTAACTAAAATAATAATGTTTATATGTGTTTTATTTCTGTTGATAAATCCAATAAGTGAAATGCTATGTACTATGTAAAAAACAGGAATTCTGTCTAACAGGTTACCATTAAAATGAATCTAAACGTGGGTAATTAGATTTTGCATGACGTTTTTTTTCTCTATTCAATGTATAAAAAAAAAAAAAAAATTCTTTGATCCTATTTAGAAAAAAAAAGATATATATATATATATATATATTTTTTTTTTAATTTAACTTTGATTATTGAAACGTAATCAGAAGCCACTGATGCAATTATCAAAAAGTTGAAATAATTTACGTGTACAGATTTTTTTTTTTAATTTAATTTAAAATTTTTCTTTTAGTGACCTAAAAAGGACTTTTCTTACATACAAAATTTATTTACTTACAAAACATTATTTTTAATTACCAGATTTATTTAATACTGAGTATAGAGTAATGGTGACCAAGTCCAATTTTAAATTATAAAATATAGAGTATTTTAATTTAATGTAGGTGAATAGCAAAAAATATTCTGATTGCGATTTTGAGTAGTTTTAAATTTTAAAATATTTAAAATTGATATTCATAGAATCAAGGGATGGTATTAATTTTGAATAATCAGTTTTGAAGTAAATTTTAAATCAAATAATATTTTTAATAATATGTTATGCTTAGCATAGTTCAGAAATTTTAAAAACTATTACGTTACTTATTTTTAAATCGTATTAACAAAAGTGTTCTCTTAACTGTCAGAATAAGTGCTGATATGCAATTTTAATTTTTACAGCTGTTTGATTGCACATTTTTGTGATCCATTAGTTTAAATATGAAAGTGCGTAAACTTGCAATTTGTTTTATGTGCTACTAATAGTGGAACAAAAATGTGCAATTAGGCAGGTAAAAATCTAAAAATTGCATTTCTGCTCAGAATAGTCGTCTCAAAGTTAAAACCAAAATATTTTTTCACTAATTTATTTGTATCTATTAATTTTACTGATTGCTATAGCCACAGTCTTATTTATATTCAATACTTGATTAAAATAAGTTCATTACTGATAAGTGTATCTGAATGCAAATTTTGATAATTATTCAAAACTTTAAGAATAAAACAAATTATACTTAGATAAACTTCTGATCAAATATTCTGTTAAAAAATAGAAGTGTTTCGAAAATTTAAACGTACTTCTTGAAATAGAAAAACATTATTGCCTGATATATTATGCAAGTTAACAGATTGCATGCTCATCACAACATGCTTAACATAAAAGTAATTAACTTATCAATGTTTTTGTTTTTTTCTCTCACTTTATTTACAACCTATCATAATATTTTAAAATTTTTAACAAAAACTTCTAATAGATATTCGGTAAATTTTTATGACAATGTATACAATTTTGAACATTGTGATGACTTGTAAGGGTACATTGCGACAAATATACTACTAGAATTTAAATTATATTTGACAGTATTAAGTGGTAAACCTAGACGGAAGTGTAGAAGTGTCTTAATCTTCTGTATTAACTACCCGGCTATCTCAACAGTTTTCCCATCAGTGGATTTGGGTGATTTACTAACCGGGTCCCATATCTTTTGGTTATAACAGTTATTTCCTTTTTCACATATCTCACTTGTAAGTAATTTTTCATGACTGCGTTTCGAACATTCGAAGGCGCGTTAACTATATCACTCTAAGTATACCTTTGCTTTACAACGTTCAATAATTTCTATGTTTGAATTGCTTGCCGTACCCACAGCTGTATACCCTTTTCTAGAGAGGATTGCGAAAATCTGGCAATTAGCCACTATAAGTTGGAAAATGTCAAATACTTTTTGCTGCAATATATCTACTTCCTCCATGTTAAGTTTTGGTCCAAGTGTAACACCACATATTTGACCAAATCTGCCATTGGTAACGTATTGTTATTGATTTTAACTGTAGAACACATTACTTTTCTAGTAAGTGAAAGTAATGTGGATAAATTTAACTGCGTTTGTTAAAGAATTCCATTTGTGGATACTTGAAGCTAGAACTGCTTATTGGTCTACAAAAGTTGCAAGTTATGATGTCTTGTCAAGTAAATCAGCAGTAAATAATAATATATAGAATGTCTTAATGCGCTCCCGTAATTATTACTTATCAATGTAACCGAACATTAACTTACCAATATAACTGAACCATTATGCATTTGTTATTAATAATTATTATTAAACACTATACTATGTTCTAGTTTAATTTTTAAGTAATGGTTTATGTAAGAAAATAATGAAAGATGCACAAAAATGCACATTTATCTTTTTTTAAATAAAATTGACTTGTACAAAGAGAACGTCGTAAAACGTCGTAAAATTAACTATACACTTCATTCAAATTTTATGTAAACTGATGTTACTAAATTTTATGCAAAATGGATTCAGTGAAAATAAATAAAAAAATAACAATAAAATCAACATTTTTTATTAACAAAAACGAACTCAACAGAGAAGTATAACCATTATGTTTAATACAACTCTGATTTTTAAAGATAAGTAAGTACTTCTAATATTACCCTAAAGCTACGTATGATGATGTTAGTATGTTGTGCAAAAAAAAAATGAAGTTCTTGTTTTGACCGCCAGGTATTAAGCTTGAAAATGTTCGCTCCCCATTTATATACCCGGGTATATATACAAATTTTTTTTGCTCTACAAAATTTGAACATTAGACAATAAGCAACGTTTGATCTAGTTCTAGTAAAATAAAGTGAATAATCGAAGTATACATAGTAAAATAAAATCTAAGTAAAATAAAGTAAATCTTAAAAAATATTTTGCTAAAAATGCATGAGAGCATTTAAAAGAGCATGCGTATCAGCTTTTTAAGAGGGGAAGGAGCCGTTATTTTAAAATTGAAAAAAAAGTTTATTAACCAAACCGAGGGTGCTCTATCGATTGGTGGTATTTTAAACTTCCGGAAAGGATCGCAAATCGATTTTTGAAAACCAAAAATCGCCGAAATTGGTTGAAAGCGAGTTTTTCAAACGGCAAAGGTTATTGTTTTGTTCAAATTCGGATTCTACGTCAAAAAATAACATCCGGTATATGCATTTATTTGATTTATAAATGATTTTATTTTAAAAATTTCCAAACGGATATTTTTCAAAGTAAAAATTTGACATCACTACACTTTTTGACAAATACGTTTTTTCGAAACGAGTTTTTTTGGCAAGTTAGTTTTTTGCTTGTTATGGTTATTGCAATGTAAGTTTAAGTCAAGCTTCTTAAGAAATTTCCTTTGAATGTGAATTCGAACCCTTATCAAGCAGGGAAATCAACAGAAACAGTTGTACACGAGTTCATTTATGAAATCGAATATACCCTTCAGAACAAAGAGGTGTTGCCCTGCATATTTGTTGATATACAAGGTGCATTTAATAACACCAAATACAATATAATCCAACAAACGTCGGAAGCCACAGAATACTTTACTCCATTACTATAGAGTGGCTACTTAGCATGCTCAAAAGTAGAAGAATAACAGCAAGTCTAAATAACGAGTACCTAACAGTAATACGAACAAAAGGATGTCGTCCCCAACGAAATTATATATATTCAATTTCATTACTGCATAGCTGCAATTACACTGCAATTTTTACATATAGCATTACCGCAATCCAATTACTGATAGTGCACATAACATTCCTATATACTAATGTCTTGAAAAGTACTGCTACTCCACTGAAACAAAACACTTCTTTCATTAAAGTCAACTACTACATATACTTAAAATTAAACACAAAATTTAAATTTCAACTTTCGTTTAAAATAATTTAAAATACCGTAATAAGTTTTTCTTTATGGACCAAAAACAAAAAAAAAAACAAAGATTACAATGACGACATTATTTTACGATTTCCTTTTATTTTATGCTTTAATAAAAAAAAAAAGAGAACAAAAAAATAAAAATCCATTTAGATTATAAATTTTGGCTTTTCCACATAATATAATACCAAATAATGTACCAACATACATATTTATATTAAAATTTAGTACAATGAGCGATCATTATAAGACTATACATTACATAAAAGTGTCAATATATTCGAAATAACGAAAAATAAGTTAGCTTATCATTTTGTTAACCCATTAATTTCTGAAGTAATAAAATAAAAAAAAAAAAAAAACAAAGAGCATCAACAAACATATGTTTTAAAAGTTATAATGAAAATTTCTCTCTCTCTCTCTCTTTCTTTATTTACCATTAAATTAGTTCTGGAAAATGCGAATTTTCTTTTGAAAACATAAATTTCGTTTTTTTCTCAGTATTAACTATGTTATACATATATATATAATTTTCTCCACCTCTCTCCACGGATTGCCAATTTTTTTTCCTTTTTCTTTGAATTGCTTTACTGATTGGAGTAGTAATGTGTACATATTAAATTATTCTGTCTATCTTCTTCGTTTTTCACCATCTGTTTCTCTTTCTCTTTCCATTTTTTTTTTCTTCTTTTTTAAATATTAAAATTTAAAAATGAAAATATAACTCTAATTTCTAATGCTTTCAAATATTATTAGGAAAATAAATGGTGAATGGGGAAAACAGAGATAGAGAAGAGAGAGAGCCAGAAAAAAAAGGAAACAACAAATTATCGTATTAAATCTCAGATGATCATAAATTTGCAATTTTCGCGAAAGAATTTAATACTGTTTTTTTTTTTAATTTTTTTTCTTTTTCTTTATATATAGTTATCTCTTTCTATCTTTATCATTTTCACATTTTCTTTATTTTGTGAAGTTATTAAAGTATAAAGCAATCGAAATATAACGTACCCCATACTACCCGACATCATTTTAGTAAAGAAATGAAAAAATCTTTTTTTCTATTTTAGACAGTTTTAAACGAGAAAGTTAAATTGATGTCGCTGTTGTTATTGTTTTTTGTTTTTTTGTTGTAAGCATTAAAATTTCTCAGGACATAACAAGGCATTGAACAACAGAAAGGATATTTAAAAAAGTTAATATTATATGAATTCATTCTAAATTGTTGTTTTATTGTTCTCGTTCCTGTTTTCTTATTATTATTTTTTTTATTTTATTTTTTTGTTTAAAAAGAAGCTTTTCTTCTGATAACGTCGTTTTATTGCGGTATGCTCAGTCAGAGAGGACCAATTTCAGTTAAATTTCATTTTAGTGATTTACTTACATAGTAGATATATAATACAAATACAATAATTTGCAGTATAAAATATTCAGATAAATAGTGAAAAGAAAATATTTTTTTAAAGAGGAATGTATATAAAGTAAGCGGCAATCAAAATGTTGTCTCAAAGTTGGGGGTAAATTATAAATAAAAAAAAATAAAAAAAAAATAAAAAAAAAAAATGAGAACAAGAAGATGAGAAGAGAATCATGTGTAAAAGAGTATAGTATATTCTTAAAACGAATGACATATCGTGTAAAATTTTCGATTTTCAACATTTTCAGAATTGGAATGAGATCAGTGGGTAATCCTTCTTTTTATTCAGCTCTTTCTTCCCTTATTCTGCAACAAATATAAATGATTTGCTTCTAGCTCCTTTTTATTGTAACGGGTTTTCATTTATTTATCTATGTTTTTTATGATTGTGCGAATTTCAAAGGGTCTCTGGAGAATTATAGAATGTTTCAATATACGTAGTTATAATATGGAGAGGGGGTTGGAATAAAATTAAAAAAAAAGGGAAAATAAAGAGAAACATTTCTATCCTACTAGTCGTGTGCATGATATATTTTGCATAATAAAATAATAATATGTACATATAAATATAATTTGTATACTTAAAGGATCTTCTGGCGAATTTTAAATAGGGAAAAGAAAATCAGCACATGAATTTAGCAATTTTTTTTTCTCTACTTGTTTGTTGTCATTTTGTACATGAAGTTGAGCAAAAAAAAAAAAAAATTATGTACTGAAAATCAAATTCTTTGTATATGGTTTTGTGAAATTAATGACCTTATTAAAAATTAAAATTAATTTAAGTTTTTTGTATTCCTTTGTTAAAGCACGCGAATTAAAATTGACTGAGCATTTGGACTACTTCGTTAGTAGTGAATTTGAACAGAAGAGTAGAAATCATCAAAACTCGGAAACAATTTGATTTCAAATTTAAAAGCATTACGAGAGATAATTTTCTTAGACATCAGTAAACTTATATTACACTTTTATAATTGGAAGTCTAAAAATAAGAAAGAAAACAAAAATGAAATAAAATCAACCAAAATATATAGAAAAAAGTATTATTAACTAACTGGATGTTGTGGGTCGGTAGCTTGTATTATGTTTTTTGCACAATAGTGTGTAAGATTGAAAATTTAGTTTACCCAATGAATAAATTATGAAATTATTTTCAATTTTGATTGTTTTTGCAGCCATTTAAGTGGATAGAAAAAAATATTTATTATTTCTAAGCACAAAAAAATTTTTTTTTTATTTAAGAAACCGAAGTGTAAAAAAAGGCGGAAGCAGAAGCTTCCCTAGTGAACTCTTGTCACTAGAAAAAAAAATGAAGGATGTGACTTTTATTTATTTTATTCTGTTTTTTTTTTTTAAATTTGATGGAAATTTTTAGTTTTTTTTGCTGTTTTACTCTGTTAGAGTATTTTTTAATTTTTAGTTATCAGTTGGGAATTAAATATTTGAAAATAAAATAAAATAAATATATAAAGGTTGAGTTTTTTAAAACAAAAAAAAAAAAAAATTTTGATTTTATTAAAATAATAAAATTTAATTTAATTTGCTGAGTAAAAATTTGAAAATGTATAAATTTGAACGAAGGAATTGGAACGATGTTCTTTTAGGTAATGAACTTGCAATGGTGAAATTTGTTTTTATTGTTGTTGTTAAATCAAAATAATTATTTAATTGTTTTTTGTTAAATGAAAATAATTATTTAATTGTTTTTTGAATTAATTTGTTTGAGTTAGGTAAGCTTAAATAATCAAATTATTAAATTTTGTCAAATGCGTAATTTTGAATCATGTTTCGTCTGGATAATAATTTAGATAATGTCTTGTGGGTAAGTTGACATCAATTTGAGTTTTCGGACTTGTATTTTAAAATTTTTTTGTTTTTTTTTTTTTGTTTTTATTTTTAAGTGTTACTTTACATAATTATCAAATTATTTGATTTTTTTCGTAATTTGATCAAATCTACTAAATCTACGGGTTTAAAATTTCTTAGAAACTATATTATAACATACTAGAAATTGTATAAAATGTTCTAATTAATTTTGAGTAAATTATTGAACAATTAATACACGTATACTTTGTTTAGTCAACTGACTTTGTTAGATTATCACCCATATTCTCTTAGACCCATCGTTGACGAAAAGAAAAAATTGATCTTGTCTGGTCTCGCTGAATATGCATTTCTGTTAGACACTCTAGTGACGCGATAGAAAATTTTATTTGTTGGTATAAAAAAATATGGTTTATAAAATTTTTGGTAAGTATTAGTGAGGTATCATTATTAAAATATTTTTTAAATAAAAAATAAATATAAATATATTTATGTTTTAAATATTTTTTAGTTTAGTACATAAATAGTATTAAAGCTGTTTTTTTTTTTAAACAAAACACAATTTTAATAATAATTAAAAATTCTTCATTAATATTTACTTAACTATTTTATCTACTCAATTCAATTTATTTATTTAATTCAATTTTTTAATAAAAACACACAAAATACTTTAGCGAAATTATCTATCGTTTACAATTTTTGACGAGATAAAAAATGGCTACCGCGTCTCGCCAAAGGTCTAACAGAAATTACTCACGAGACTGTTTTGACATTTGTCGGCGCGGCAATTTGCTATTGCTTCTCTGGTGTCTAACAGAATGCAAAACTATCTCTTCAGAGATATTTTCACGCGATCTCGCTCGGGTCGAACAGAATATGTGTGCATATTAACAAACACTCATTTAAATAATCAGCCAAATATTATGTGTTCAACTTATATCTGAGTGATAGATATACTTGGGACACCTTGAGATAAAAATTGATGTTAACAAACGTCTTAAATTTTATCGTCAGTTTTTATTTTATTTTGTGATAACACGTGAAAATCGAATTTTCAATCATCTAATATATTAATACACTAATCAAATGTCTGTAAAACTTTCAATCTCGATGAAGGTTAAAGGTAAAAGCAGTGATATTATTACCGCATAAAATTACCGCAAAAAAATACCAATTAAGAAAAAAAAAAAACAATTAAAAAATACCTGCTAATATTTGTGATCATCTTTCAAATAAATCATTTATAGAAAAACATATCCAAGTTCTAAGCCCAACCATATATTTAATACAAAAGAACTAAATAGCAAAACATCATGAAATCAATTAAATTAATATGAAGTTTTTTTTAAAGTAGAAGTATTTTGTAAAGTTATCAATACAATTAAAATTACCCAAAAAATAGAGTAGATGTTAATTTTTTTTTAAATTTCCCTGGTTTATGTCTTTGAATTATTCACCTCGAAATGCTTTTAATTGACCAATGCAGGCAAATCTTTAAGTACAAATTGATATTTATTTTGACAAAATATTAACAAGCAGAAAAAAATATTCTTATTGTTGCCATGGTGGTAAATTTTCCTTTTTCACACTTAAAAATTCACTAGATTTGCTAAAAACCCTTTTTATATGAAAAACACCAGAAATAAAATATTATAGAGGACATATCAAGGGTAATATTAACTATTTCATCAATCTTCTTCATCTCCACATGGTGTCTCCGTTGTATGCAACATAAAATTTTAAACCAGAATGAACAGGTGTACGTATCGGTCACTCCATGAGGGTAACAACAAGGAGATTAAAGAAAGAAAAAAGTACCCTATACTTATGTAACAAATATTTTTTATTCAAAATTCGACGATATGATAAGAAAAATTAATAAATGTTTTGAGAAAATAGCAAACTTTTCAATTAAATATTTAATGTTGGACCTGCGAATGTTACGCGATGAGTAGCTAATATTTTTAAAATTTTTAATTTTTATCGTTCTGTTTACTACTATAAATTGCGTTTTGATGAAATATATTTCAACCAGTTGATAGAAATAATGTGATCATGTTTTTTGCTAAACTTACATTTTATTAATAGAAATACACACCCATATTCTGTTAGACCCATCTCGCGAGATCGCGTGAAAATATCTCTGAAGAGATAGTTTTGTATTCTGTTAGACACCGCAGACGCGATAGCAAATGTCAAAACAGTCTCGTGAGTAATTTCTGTTAGACCTGTGGCGCGACGCGGTAGCTATTTTTTATCTCGTCAAAAACTGTAAACGATAGATAATTTCGCTAAAGTATTTTGTGTTTTTTTATCAAAAAATTGAATTAAATAAATAAATTGAATTGAGTAGACAAAATAGTTAAGTAAAGATTAATAAACAATTTTTCATTATTTTTTTTGCATTATTATTAAAGTTGTGTTTTTGTTTTGAAAATAAAAACCATCTTTACTATTACTGTTGTAATACTAAACTAAATGTAATGTACTAAACTAAAAAATATTTTAAAACTAAGCCCAATACCAATACTTTCCAAAAATTTTATAAACCATATTTTGTTTATATCCCAATCATTTTTTTTACGATAAAACATGATCAGGACTACCAGGAACTAAAATATTCTATCGCACCACTTACAGTGTCTAACAGAAATGCATATTCAGCAAGACGAGACGAGATCATTTTTTTCTTCTCGTCAACGATGGGTCTAAGAGAATATGGGTGATAATAGAAAAATCACTCTGATTAATCTTAGATTAGAATAAAAAAAAACAGGCTTCAGTACGAGCAGACTGATCTGGTATAAAAAAAATATAACCTTTGATTAATAGTTTGATTAATAGTTTTTTATTAATCAAACCTTAATTGTTTTGTTTGCTCACGTAGTAGCTGATGATAAGTAAATATTCCACATACTACTGATCTATATTCAATGAAATGTTTGCCTATATGTAGATAACAATAAAATAAGAGAATATTATTAAATTTATTGCTATCTACATAAATGGACCCGCTTCAATTTTTAGCTACAGTTATAGCGAAGGGATATATTTTACGTAAAGTCAGTAATTAAAGGTTAGAATACCCGTCATAAATTTGTTTTTTTATTTGTTCAGCTCTTGTCATTTTTTTAATTTCGACGATCATCATAAAAGTATTAATTTAAGTAATCAAAATATAATCTTATAAATCCCATAAATAGTGAACAAATAACCTAATTGTGAATGAAAAAAATTAATGAAGCTAATCTTCATTTTCATATTTAAATTAAATTATTTTACAAAAATGTAACTTATAAATTTACAATAAAATTATTATTGTTAATACTTATATGTAATTTAAAAGAATAAAAATACCACAGGTACAAAAAAAAAATGAATATGGAATTAAACTTGAACCTCAATCCTTACTAGATTGTGTTAAAATAATTTTCCCTCTCAGCTGATATCTAATTCTAGCAATAACCGATTACATAATACCATCCTGCATAATTTTATCCTGCAAAATATCAATATTTTTCTGAACATTTCTTATGAAAATGCAACAACTCTAAGCTGCATACTTACAAATTTAAAAGAATCTGATCCTTGGAGACAATTCTTCATCATATTTTTATTAAATATATGTATATATATAAAAATATATATCCATATATATATATAAATATTTTTTGGAATTTATTTCAATTTTATTTCATTCTATTCCTTTTTCCTACATTTTTAATACATTATTCAAATCCTGAGAAAATTTTCTATTTTGAATTCTCTGCGAATTTAATATAAGCAAAATTCCCGAATCAAAAACAACAAAAGAAAATTTTTAGAGAAATTTTTTTTCTTTTTTAGAGAAGATTAGAGAACTGAAGTGTATAATAATAAAAAAAAGTAATAGATAAAAGCAGAAAAAATTAAAATAAGTAAGAGTAAGAGAGTTATATATCTCTATATATAGATATATATATATATATATATATATACATAATATTAATGTAATATAAAAACAAAATCTTTATCATAAGTTAAAAGGATGCCAAAACAGCCGCCTGATATCGGATGTGAAATGCGTACTAAAAAACAACAAAAACAAAACAAAAAAAACTGAAAAGAGATTTAATGGCAAGCGCCCAGGAAATATTTTAACAAATTTGAAAAAGAATTTCTATATATGTATATATATATATCTATACAATATTTAAGCAGTTGTGTAGGTAAATGTAGTAATATAAGAAGCGTAAAAATAAGATAAAATAACAAAAACAATAAAAAAACGTTGCCTTAGAAAATCTTAGAAAAATTTAAATAAAAAAAAAAAAATGTTCTAAAAATGTTTCCTTTCTTTCAAGGAAGCAATCCTCTGTTTTCTATATTTTTCTCTTGCATTATTATTTACCATTTTACATGGTTTAAAACAAAAACAATAATAATAATAATAAAAATATAGAAAATTAAAAAGAAAACGTTCAAACATTTTTAAGTAAGGGAAAAGTTTTTTTCTCTTCTTTTTGTTTTTATTTTTTTTTTTCATTTAAATTCAGAACCCAAGAGAAGTGGGATTATGAAATTTTGGAATGATATGATGTAAGCTAAGAGGTGAAAGATGAATAAGAATAAAATTATTTATGTATTCTTTTAATATTTATAAATTCACATACACATATATATATATATATATTTATGGATATATGCACACATGTACAAACACGAGAGAATGCAAATCGGAAAATATTATTACTAAAAAAAAAGAACAATAAATTGAATAAAATCTTGTCCACCGTCGTCTATTTTGTTTTAGATACATTTATAGTTTTATAAACTGTTAATTTGCGTATGAACACTTCCGGTACAATTGTTTACCAGTATGGTTAGTTTATTCCATAGATTGTACCTAACTCGTACCAAAGAATATTTCTATAGAATTCAGTTGGGTAATTTTTTTAATTTTTTCCTACTTCTAATGATTTTCTATTTGTTTATTGTGACAATTTATTTCATTATAATTATTATCTGGTAGTGAGTATGTTAGTATGTTAGTATGCTGCATCTTAATTTTTTAGAATTAATGAATTTTATAATTATATAAGTTATAATTGTATGCAAAGTTTTCTATAGTTTGATTTGAAAATTAAGATGTGTTTTCATTGACCAATATTTGGAATCCTAAAAATTTTCGTCGTTCGTTACTCGAGCCCCAGTACTCGTTACCCGAGTTCTAGTAGTCGGTACTCGACTTTCTGTACTCGATCCTCAACTTTCTGTACTCGGTACGCGAATTTCTGTACTTGATACTCGAGCTTCAGTGCTCGATTTCCCACTATTAGTACTCAATTGTAAACTTGTGAGTTGATTTTAGCACTCGGTACTCAAATTTCAGTACTCGTTATTTAACTTCTACTAGTCGGTACTCAAGTACTTGACCTTCTGTACTCGGTACTTGACTTTCAGTGCTCGTTCACCGACTTTTAGTATTCAATTTTAAACTTGTGAGTTGATTTCTAGCACTCGGTACTCAAATTTCAGTACTCGGTACTCGAATCCCAGTACTCGTTATCCGAGTTCTAGTAGTCGGTACTCGACTTTCTGTACTCGGTGCTCGATTTTCTGTACTCGGCACTCGACTTTCTGTACTCGTTACGCGACCTTGAGTGCTCATTTTCCGACTTTCATTACTCAATTCTAAACTTGTGAGTTGATTTGTAGCACTTGGTACTCAAACTACAGTACTCGGTACTCGCGTCTCAGTACTCGTTATCCGAGTTCTAGTAGTCGGTACTCGATCTTCTCTAGTAGTCGGTACTCGATTTTCTGTTCTCGGTATTCGATTTTCTGTACTCGGTACTCGTTTTTCTGTACTCGGTACTTGACTTTCCGTACTGTGTACTCGAATTTCAGTGCTCGATTACCGACAATAAGTACTCAATTCTGAATCTTTGAGTTAATTTCTAGCACTCGGTACTCGAATATCAGTACTCAGTACTCGAATTTCAGTAGTTGGGATCCCAGTACTTTCTGTACTCGGTACACGATTTTCTGTACTCGGTACTCGCTTTTCTGTGCTCAGTACTCGACTTTCAGTGCTCGTTCACTAACTTTTAGTACTCAATTGTAAGCTTGTGAGTTAATTTCTAGCACCCGGTACTCGAAATTCAGAACTCGGTACCTGAATCCCAGTACTCGTTATCCGAGTTCTAGTAGTCGGTACTCGACTTTCTGTACTCGGTACTCGATTTTCTGTACTCGGTACTTGACTTTCAGTGCTCGGTACTCGACCTTGAGTGCTAAATTTTCAACTTTTGTTACTCTTTCTGTACTCAGTACTCGAATTTCTGTACTCAGTACTCGACTTCCAGTACTCAATACTCGACTTTCAGAACTTCAGTAGATCATCATCAATAAGATCAATTTTCATCTTCAATAGAACATCAACGTCATCAGTACTCAATTTACAGCACTCTTTACTCGAGTCCAAGCACACGTTACCCGAGTTCTAGTAGTCGGTATTCGACTCTCTGTCCTCGGTACTCCATTTTCTGTACTCGGTACTTGAATTTCATTGCTCGATTACCGACTTTTAATACTTAATTCCAAACTTGTGAGTTAATTTCTAGCATTCGGTACTCGAATTTCATAACTCGGTACTCGAATCCCAGTACTCGTTATCCGAGTTCGAGTAGTCGGTACTCGACTTTTAGTGCTCGTTCACCGACTTTTAGTACTCACAAAACCCCAGTAGTCGTTATCCAGGTTCTAATAGTCGGTACTCGACATTCTGTACTCGGTACTCGATTTTCTGTACTCGGTACTTGACTTTCTGTACTCGGTACTCGACCTTGAGTGCTCAATTTTTATTACTCTTTCTGTACTCGGTACTCGAATCCCAGTACTCGTTATCCGAGTTCTAGTAGTCGGTACTCGACTTTTAGTGCTCGTTCACCGAACCTTAGTACTCACAAAATCCCAGTACTCGTTATTCAAGTTCTAATAGTCGATACTCGACATTCTGTACTAGGTACTCGATTTTCTGTACTCGGTACTTGACTTCTGTACTCGGTACTCGAATATCAGTACTCAATTCTAAACTTGTGAGTTAATTTCTAGCACTCGGTACTCGAATTTTATTACTTGGTACCTAAGTCCCAGTACTCGTTATTCGAGTTCTAGCCGTCGGTACGAGACTTTCTGTACTCGGTCCTCGCTTTTCTGTACTCAGTACTCGACTTTCAGTGCTTGTTCACTAACTTTTAGTACTCAATTCCAAACTTGTGAGTTAATTTCTAGCATTCAGTACTCGAATTTCATAACTGGGTACTCGAATTCCAGTACTCTTTATCCGAGTTCTAGTAGTCGGTACTCAACTTTCTGTACTCGGTACTCGATTTTTTGTACTCGCTATTCGACTTTCTGTACTCGGTACTCGATTTCCTGTACTCGGTTTTCGACCTTGAGTGCTCAATTTCCGACTTTTATTACTCTTTCTGTACTCGGTACTCGAATCCCAGTACTCGTTATCCGAGTTCTAGTAGTCGGTACTCGACTTTTAGTGCTCGTTCACCGACTTTTAGTACTCACAAAACCCCAGTACTCGTTATCCAAGTTCTATTCCCCGGTACTCGACATTCTGTACTCGGTACTAGATTTTCTGTACTCGGTACTTGACTTTCTGTACTCGGTTTTCGACCTTGAGTGCTCAATTTTCGACTTTTATTACTCTTTCTGTACTCGGTACTCGAATCCCAGTACTCGTTATCCGAGTTCTAGTAGTCGGTACTCGACTTTTAGTGCTCGTTCACCGACTTTTAGTACTCACAAAATCCCAGTACTCGTTATTCAAGTTCTAATAATCGATACTCGACATTTTGTACTAGGTACTCGATTTTCTGTACTCGGTACTTGACTTCTGTACTCAGTACTCGACTTTCAGTGCTCGATTACCGACTTTTAGTACTCAATTCTAAACTTGTGAGTTAATTTCTAGCACTCGGTACTCGAATTTCAGTACTTGGTACCTAAATCCCAGTACTCGTTATTCGAGTTCTAGCCGTCGGTACTCGATTTTCTGTACTCGGTACTCGATTTTCTGTACTCGGTACTCGAATTTCAGTACTCGGTACTCGACTTTCAGTACTTGATACTCCACACTAAGTACTCGATACTCGACTTCCAGTGCTGGAGCCGAAATAAATAGTAAATAAATAAAATTAACATTAAAATTCGTTTTTTTTTTAAATTTTCCTAGGCTAAGATAATTATATTAATTTGTATTTCGAAGGAAAATAATAAATGTTTACAAAAAAAATCTTTAATTTGCTTTTTTAAAATAAAAGAAAATTATCATTATCATTATCTAGTGGTACTCTACTCTGCGGAGTAAAGCCTGGATCTCTGTCACAATCTGCCGACAGTTTTATCTGTATTAGGCAATTGTTCTCTAATATCGATAATTGTTTTTGGCTTTGTTTAATCATTTTGGTGTTAGTGTACCTCTTAGTACACCTCTATTTATATACACAATACGTTCAGTATTCTTTTTGACATCCTATGATCCTTGTCATCCTTAGCATAGCTTAGTATTGTGCAACAATCTGTCCATATTAATCTGTGTACTTTGTAATAAATTTTACACTTTTCTCAAGTGAGAAAATATAGATTTTATTATAATTTTAACGTCTAGTTTTGGTTTTAGCAAGTTGGGACTTGTATTGGTTTTTATAACTCGCATATTGGTTTCTATGAAATCTATATATATATATATGAGTTTTCAAATTCAAACAAGAAACTGTATAGATAGCTCAATATTACTATACCTCTACTGATAAGTACCAATAGTATTGGTGAGCGAAACTCTCCCTTAGTTTTTAAATTTTACAATATTTTGCCTTTCAATTGGTGATTCTCGTTCCTCTTTTTAATTGAATTCAATATCCATCAATACAATTTATTTTAGGGCCAAATATTTTTCTGCCAAATTTTACTTTAAATCGTTTTAGTTTATTTTCGTTAATAAATTGTCATCGTTAAGGGATTGCAGCTTTTCCGGGACATCTTGTTTTTGTTCAAGATACTGTCTTCATATATTTTTTGATAGTATCATTAATTTTTAATGCAACAGCAGGAGTTTTTGTATTTTTCTTATATGACCATATCATATTTAATGTGTTATAATCATTAAGGTCCAGTTGTGATAATCTATATGTTTATATAAAAAATATTTTAAAACTATTGGAATGGTAATAAAGTAAGTGCTTTATTAGACGTCCGTTTTTAGTGGGAATTAGAGTGTGGATACAACTTCCAGGTTATTATGACTGCAACTGGCACAAGTAGTACATTATTTAGAACACTATAACCTACCATAATTTAATTTAAGTGTTCCTATAATATTATCAATCTATTGGATTGACCTCACTTACGATAGTGTGAGGAAAACGAATTTGTTGAATTTAATTTTTTTTTCTATTTAAAATTCGCAACAATTTTTACGGTAATTATTGCTCGCAATTTGTCATACGATACGAAAATTTCCAAATTCATATTTTATACTTCAAAAAAAAAAAAAATAAAATAAAATTTATATTTTCTTAATTTTTTTATTTTTGCATTTTTAGATTAAACAGTAAAGTACAGAAAAATGTACGTATAGAGTTAATGTTAAACGGTACCTTTTTACTTTTAAATTATTTTCTTTCATTTCTCACTCTCCTTTTTGTATTAAAAATATATATATTTAAGTACTACAGATATATATTTCAACCTTATAGTACCGTCGTTCGTCCTTTACAATATTTATGAAAAGAAAACAACAACCTTTAACATATACATTTTTATTTTTTTATAATTGAATCAGCAGATAATTTATCTCTCCCACCTTCATTTTCAGGCGTTTTTCTGTTTTTTTTTTTTGTTTCTTTTTTGTTTTGGTTCTCTTTTTAGAAAGTTCTCTCATGTCTCAAAGGTCGCATAATATATACATGTTTTTTTTTATTTTTGTTATTATTTTTTCTTCTGTTATTGGGTTATTTTTTGTCTTGTGATATGAAAAGAAAAACAAGGAAAAATGGAAAACCTGTAGGAAAATGTTTTTCTATATACTCTGTACCTAGCTATATAATTTTATTTTAAAATTTCTTTAATAGGAGACATTCAGTAAATTCATTGCTGGTGAAAAATTTACAACTTTTTTTTTCGAAATAAATAAATATAACGGACGAAGGAGAGGGGTGTTGTTTATATAATTTTCCCCCGCCTTCTATACTTGTATAATATCTATGACATAGGTGCGTATATGACTATATTTTGTATTTGATGAAGATGAAAAAACTCATAGATCAAAAAATAACAACGTTGTAATTCATACAAGGAGGAGGGTGGAGGGATGAAAAACGAACGAATATCAAATAAATTAGAAAAGATTGTCTAAACATTCTTAATACGATTTTTTTTTTCTTCAGCAGTACACACTTTATGTCTTGAATCAACATAATTATTGAAATAGTACATAATATAGTTGTTGTACATAATATAGGTGTGGTTACAACTCAAAATATTAAAATAGTTTTTTCGATATGAAATCATTATTTTAGTAGTAAGTAGGTTCTTAAATAATTAAATAGTATTTGGTGTGGTAGGTTTTTTGTATTAATTCATTTTTTACTCTTTCGAAGAATAATTAAAAACTGTTTTATTAATAATTTCAAGTTTTGATATTTCGTAATTAGTAAGATCAACTAATTTTTAATATGAATTTCTGGTTTTTTATTTCATACACAAGACTATATTACAAAAAATCGTTTTATATTACAAAAAAATATATAATATAACATCTATTCAGATAGTATTGCACAACAACCAAATATATTTTTCAGATTTTATAATTGGTTGTGTAATAAATGAAAATGGAACGCTTGAGTTAACACTGCCAAAGGAATTAAAGTCTAACATTGTGTTTTATAATTATTGCTATTTTTAATAGTCCTTCCTTCTTTTCTAACCCACCAATCAGTACATAGCTCACCTAGTATGTGGCTATGTCAAACAAGTCAAGCAAATAAAATTAAAATTCTGCAGCAGGTATACAAAATCAGAATATACAGAAGCTCGTTGTTCGAATAGTGGGATACACTGTTTAGAACCATTAATTATATCCCAAGACGTTAAGAGCCACTTTGAATGTTTTTCGAGAAAAATTCCGATTACAATTTTTAGTTCTATCAATGGAGTTCGGTAGAACCATAAGCTGTTTACACCTTACAATTAAATTTAGTTAGTCAAACAAAACAAAGATAAAACAACGGTACTGGATTTGTTAAAAAACTTAACGAAAACTTTCCGACATGAATAGTTTCTAAATTCAACTTAGTAATGCACGCCGCAGTGCTAGACTGAAACTCATGTGAACGTAGAAGCCGAAGGCGATTATAATAGCTTTGAGCTTGTGGGTTTTAAACAGGTACAGCTAGTAAGAAATAAGGGTGAAGATTTCTTTAGTGGGTGAAATACTCTTTTTCTGCCGTCTAAGTAGTTAAGTATAGATCAATAAGTCTCAGATATAGTTATGTCTCCTTCGTTTAAGAATTACTTGCAGTTTCTTATTTTCTTCTTACTGCGGGAATATTGTTTATTTTTTTTTTATGTTCTTCACAGTACATAACTTGGGTAGAATAATTACCTTGTCGTGTACAGTAAAGAAAATTTTTACTATATATTTTACGAACAATATTTTCCGAGTATTTATTTATAAAATTTCTGGACTTTTCAAAACATTAAATATAAAAAAATCTAATGATATTTACTAAAAATAAGGCTTTTTAAATAGGGTGGTTTCTTTTAAATACCTGAACCATTTAGAAGCTAATTTTTATTATTATTCTTTTAATGTATATTTAAAAAGAGATGTAGTGAAATCAAGCGTTTTTTTCAAAATTTTTTAATAAAAGTTCCACTGCATGTATGAAATGAATAACATACAAAAATTTTAATTTATCAAATTGCTGTATCACACCAATGTTCAGAATGTAATGTGGATGTGAAGTGTATACCCTGGAAAATACGAAGAATAAAAGTTTAGCTCAACAATGAACAATGCCACAATTGAAGAGGTTAGCCCTAGATAGGAGAGGATGGAAGGATTTTATTTTCGTTTTCCTCACGGATGGGGTTACAAGACAATGATGATTAATTAAAGTTTTAAATTTGACATTGATCAAACACAATATGATCTTGAAGATGATGAGTGACCGCTACATGCTTATAGAGCTATACAAGATAATAACATGAATTTAATAAATTGTTAAATATCATTGGTCAATTACTTTCAACTTGCACAGTATATTATTATGAGTCTCGCATAATTATGTAACTAGTGAAGTATTTCCGTAATGCAATCTAAAGGGTTTAGAATTTTTTCGAAAAAAAAAAACTTTTCTTCTAAAAGCAAGTAAAAATACAAAATGTTATAAAAATAAAGTTTTTTTTTTTTAATAATTTAATTTTAGAAATACAACAAAATACAAAAACTTTTTCTTAAATAAATTTAATTTAAAAATATAATTAGAAAAAAAGAAAAAAAAATTCGGCTTCATTAAATTAGTTCGTCTCTTATAAATGTAACGAACAGAAATTATGTACCTCTTTAGTTGGTGCCAGTTGAACTTTTTTCTTTTTATTTAATTAATTTTTAAAAATGCTTTAAGAATACTTCTTGTTAAAAAGTAAATATTTTTTTTTTTGTATTCTAGGAGACAAAATAAATAGACTTAAAAAAACGTTAACAGTCTTCAAATTAAAAGGGGATTATTAAATTTATTAGGAATACTGTAATAAAAAATTGTAAGCACCTAGAATATCTTTTATGGCAAAGTTAAATCATAAGTTTTTGTATTAAAGGGACAAATTACTTTATAGAAGAAGTAGAAAAATTTCGGAAAAGAAATTAAGCTTATTAAGTTCAATATTTGAAACATTTTCATCATTCTCTCGAATATAGTTTTTATACTGAAGAATGAAAATGAGTAGTCTTCTTCAAGATATACAAAAGCTGCAGGGCGCTGTGAATTAAACTAAGTTCAATTTAATATTTGCAATACACCTACAATGACTCACAAATTGTAGTTAAATCCTGTGATATAGATTTAGTAATAATACATAACAATAATAAAGAATTATTCAAGTACAAGAAATTAAAAAAACGTAAAATCACAATAAAACAAATCTGTATTATATTTTTACTTCATAGAAAGAAGTTGTTATTGTAAATAAAACGTATGTGATATATATTTTATTCTTTTTCAGTTTTCAGTCAAAATATAGCTAATGATGTTTAATATGAATATTGTAAACTGTGGGCACATGTATATTAATAAATATATGTATTACATAGTTATATTTTATTTATTTCATATGAATAAGTTGTTGTTATTGTAAATGCTGTATGAAATTATGAATAGTATATTATTATAATTTTATTTTTTTTAAAAGTTTTCAATCAAAATAATTAAGACTTCTTCTAGCTTCATTCCTTTTATAATTCATTCTAGAATAAAACAAAGGGTTATTTGCTATTACTTAACTTTATTATGAACTATATGGTTCGCTATTGTGGTTTAATTTTATAATAACAAATTTTTAATATAATTAAATATCGTGATGTTCATTTACTATAGTGCAACATTTAATTCTTGTCTATTTCATCTGATTCCGATTTTGGATGTCTTACAGTGATCTCAAATTGTAATGTATTCTGGAATATACATATCTATCTACATATTATGTCACAATTAGAATTATATATACACACTAAGTACATATACGATTTTAACGCAGCTGAGAAGAAAACAATTTTGTTAACGTTTTTTTTTTTTTTTTTGTTTTACATTGAAATGAGAATAAAAAAGCTTTTAGATTTTTTACTCAATTTTCAAGAGCTTGAATTTTTAAGGTTTTAATTTTTACAGGTTTGCGACATCTATTTATACATTATCTTTGGTTATAGCATAGTTGTCTAAAATAATATGGAAGCCAATCTGACCATACGGTATTCAAATATTGCGTTGGGTTAAACGAAATTTTCCAAAATAAGGGGGACTGTGTAACATAATCAATGCTTCAGGAATGTTCACAATGCCGATTTTCATCGAGATTTGAAGACTTCATTTATAAAGAACGAAATTAAAATAATGTGCTGTGCAACATTAAGCTTATTTGATTTAACACGCTAATACAGAAACTTTAAGCTTAATTGGCAATTGAATGAGCAATGAAAAAAAAAACATAAATTATATATACACAAAAATATACATGTCTATGATATTTTGCATAAGAATAACATGTTTATATGTACAAAAATCTAGCTAAAGTTGTTTGATTAATGGCAGGATTTACTCCTACCTAAATATTTAGTCACAAGCACTGATGAAGGAAGTATGTTGCTTCCGAAATATCGATATTTGCAATCAAATACTAAAAAATTATTAGTGAACGGAAATTATCATTAAAAATAAAAAAAATTAAACAATAAAAAAATAAAAAATAAAAAAAAAAATAAAAAATTTATTACTATCGTTATAAATAAAGTTTTTAAAAATAAAAAAAAACGATACAGTTGTTCGGTTTCTTTTCTGTTCATCATGGAGTGTTAATCTGTCTCGCACTGAGTGTAATATGCTTGTCCGTTCGATGCTTATAATTTCTGTTTTTTTCGGTTGTTCTAAAGGCTTTGACAGTCCAGTACTATGTGTGGAATAATCAAAGGTTCGTTACATAGTCTGCTTGTATGTTCAGCAGATACCGTTTTTATTAAATTGAATTAAATGTTTATATATTACTTAAAGTATTTAACATTATTTAAAATCAAAATTATTAAATAAAATAATTATTATTATAATAAAATTATTAAAATGTTCTAAACAATTTTTTTTTTCTTTCTATTTTCAGGTAAGATTTGTTCAAATTTCTGAAAAATTTTAATGTGGTGAGAATTGTATTAAAAATTGTATTATCTATGATAAAATGTATATGCGACAATTACTACTTCTCATTCCGAGTTAAAATCTTCTGAGTTGGATTGGAAAACAAACTAATAGTCACAACGGCAAATGAGACGACATTATTTCTAAAAATTGTTAAAGAATTTCAAATATTAATAAAGGATACCCTCTAGTGTAATATTCTTACAGAATTTAATTTAGATAATCAACACTGCTTAGAAGGAGCTGGAGTCGCGCAACATTAAATATTAAATATAATTACAGTTATTTTTTTAATCTAAATTGCAGTTTTTCTTAAAATTAGCCATAGCTGTAATCGAATTTTCATACTTCAAAAAACATTTTTATTATTTTATTCTTTATATATATTCAAAATACGTATATATATATATATAATATAAATATTTATTTTAAAATGTTATATACTTTTATTATAGAATTCTACAAAAAAAAAATTTCAATTTTATTATTTCAACTGAATTATTTCAATTGAACTCAATTCTTGTCCTTGAATTCAAAATGAAGTACAATGATAATATTTGGTATTCATGATGATGATGATGATGATAATGATCATAATGTTGATGATGAATTTATTAATTTTTTTCTATCTTAATAAAATAACCATTTCAATACGAACTTATGCTAAGATTGACAACAATCAGATGAAAATATATATTATTTGAAACCCTGCATACATACGCCCATAGATTCAAAAATAATAAAATATAGAAATAGAAAATTTATATAGACTTATTATAATATATAAGAATTATTATATACAGCAATAATAATACTGTTATGACAGTAGAACTGATATACAATTATTTAGTAGCTTAAACTCACAATACTTTATTTTATAGCTTTAAATAATATAATAAACCTATATATGTATAATAATATATTATATAAGTATATATTAAATTGCGTCTGTAGCAAAATTAAAGATTGAACAAATCTTACAAATACAGAAGAAAAAGAGTCCTAAACGAGCTAATAATCAGAGAAAGCAAAAAAAAAAAAAATGAAATAAAAATAAATAAATTACGAAATTTTCTCTTTGAATTTCTGAAGGGTAAAATTAATGAGGTTTGAATAGATTTGATCAGAAAAAACATGTATATAGTGTAGAAGAGTAAATGGTGAACAGTAGAAGCAGAAAAAAAAATTTTCTTCATAACAAAATCGAAGTAAGATATTTTTATTTTGTAAATATTGGTCAATGAATTGAAAAAATAAGTAAAAAAAAAATCAAACAAAATATTAGATATCTGTAATAAAATTTCAATTGTCTTTCAGAACTATAAGATGAAATTCAAATCTTTAGAAAATTTTATAGTTAATTGTTATGAGAAGGAGCACAATATATTGTTAGGAAGAAAGTAATGAGAAATAAAGCTCTGTAAAGGATTTAAGATTACAATATATTCTAAATGAGGATATTATGGCAAATCATACCTTGCAAAGATGAAATGGAATTGGAAAAAAGTGGTTGTTTCACAAAAAAGTTACAGTTTCATAAGGACTAAAAAGCCTGTCGAATGCCCGTTGTTGATTTAAATACTACAGTTAGTCTGTAAAATTAATTTTTTACTTCACTTTATCTGATAAATGGCAGAATTGCACTAGCATTTTCATTTGTTTATCATATAACACTTTCTTTTAGTGACCTAATCAAGATCACTTAAAACCATTTAAAATTCTATTCACTTTTATCAAATTGACTTCAAATGCCAGTTTTACAGTGCCAATGACATGTTTATAATACCTTTAAAATTTCTAAATAAAAAAAACATAAACATTACATTTTTATTCTCTACATTTTTATCCTCCATCTGATTCAATACTTTTAATAGAGTACAAAAAAACAAAAACCGAATATAAAGAAAACAGATCCATGAATGAAAACTAAATTGTCATAGAAAGATTAGCGAAAAGTATTTTCGTAAATGAATTAATTATTTTTTATGGCTTTTTTTTCCCATCTATAGCTGTTTTTCAATCTCGTATTAGTGTTAAGACATAAATTTATAACTACACAAATACAATAATATTATATACGATTATACTTACATATAGTCTGTTATGTATATAAAAAAAGTAGAAGTGTTATCAAGATAGATATGACAGCAATAATAATGTAATAGAAATAGAAAAGCTTTTTGGAGAGGGTTATTTAGAAATGGAAATTGATATTTAACGAAAACATAATTTGATAAATAATATTATATCATATACGTACTAATAGATATTATTATACATAATAATATATAGAATAAAAGAATTGTAAATAAAAATAAATTGATATACATATTCATAATTGTTTTCAAAATGGATTCTAGTGTAAAAAAAAATTATTTCGATTTCAGTCATTTATCTTATAAATTACAGTGTAATAAATAATTTGATTTAAGAGGTCCAATAAATTGATTAAAGTAGGTCAAAATATTTTCACAAAATTAAGATTTATATGTCAAAACTTTATAAATTCAATCGAAAAATAATGATAATTATCTATATTTGATTTAAATTAATTTGAATTAAGCTTACCAGATGTGCTTGACTATCCTGTTGTATAGCTTTCATTACAATTTTAAACACTTTTAACTTATATCATGTTCACCTTACACACTATATAACATGTTATCAGCGATTAAGTATTTATACAAGATTTTAACTAGAAATTTTGTATGTAAGTGAAGCTATCAAGTATAACACGTTTTCCGGGAAAATACGAAAAATTAAGGGAAATGTTTATGAAAATGAGTTTGACTTTTTTGATTATAGTGTTATTTTTTTAATAACTTTAGCGGGAAAAATATTGTCAAATTTTAATATTTTTATTATAAAGCAACAACAAATAATAATAATAATATTTACATACAATTTGAATGTGAAATGAAAGCTAGTTATTCCTCTTCGATAATATGTTATACTGCACTCATAATGTGAATAGCATATTATCACACAAATTTGAGTATTTCAGAAATTTTTGGAAAAGTTGATTAGATTCATATCTTTCACATTCTGTATCGAGGAGCCCTTGTTACATTTTGTTTTATTAGTGAGATTTGTTTCTGCTTTTGTCATGAGATTTGGTGTGTGTTTTGTTGATATTTCAATTTTTTTAAAAAAAATCTTGTTTTTAGAGATTTATATTATCAAATAATTTAATTATAGCATTTAGGCATTTTATAATGATTATTAATACCCATTAAGCATTTTTTAGCCAATTAGCCAAAATATGTTATCTTCAAATCTTGATTAGAAATTTTTCTTTGCTGAACCAGTAAATTTCCATAATTTACTAAATGCATGCCTAAATGAGTACAACAATCTGTACTATATATGTAAGACAGTTCTAAAGATAATAAAGTACTCTTCACAGATTTCGTTGTTGTGTGTTAAATTTTATATTCGACAAATAATTTTGTTTTAAAAAAAATAAAACTCTAATTCATAAGCTTTTTTTATTGCTGAGATTATTTTTTCTTTTAAGCTTTATGTTCAACAAACCGTTTGGTAATTATTTTTTAATAATGCACAAAAATTTTGTCTCAAAATAGATAATTTTCAATAAATAATGAAAAAAAGTACGTAATTCGCAAATTCAGACAATTTTCATCTATAAAATGGAATTTTCACCGCTTAAGTGTATTGTAAATTTCAAATTGGTGTATCAATGACCCAAAATAAGACGGTTTGATGACAGGAATCTGAAAAGTTCATTCTATAACATGGAAATGATGTTTTCTATGAAATGTATTTTATTTTCTCGTGGTTTTTTTTGCTTCATTAGGTTCAGGTTTCCTGTTATATAATTAAAAGTTCGTCAGTTATCGGATTACTAACATAGAAAACACAAAATAATGCTTAGAGTAATTATTCTAAAAAGTTTTAATTAAAAAATGCAAACGGTTATGAATTATAAATATTATTCAGTGATAGTACAACTCTCGGAATGTACATATCTCAAATTTAGTTCGAAATTATTTGATGGTAGTTGACATAAAATTTTTGATTCTGAACAATAAAAAGGATCAACTTTTAAAGTAAAACTATTTCAAAATCAAGAATTTAGAGTTATTAACAAGTACATTTTACATACTAGTGGTATCTATGTACATACTTCCATTAATATTATGTTATATCATTTTCTAAATAAAATTAGTCAGATTCTAGTATAACATCGATTACGATGGCATTACATGCATTTATGTTAAAAAAAACATCTTATATATTTTCTAATTATCGTTATATCTACTATTTATATTATGTATATTATAAAGAGTTTAACAATTACGGTACATACTTTCAAAAATATAAATATTTAAATATTATGCACATATATTTTGATTTCCCTATTCAAAGAACAAAAAATCTCTTGAAATTTTTTATTACTTTAAAATTTTATTATAAGAGAGAATATCAAAATTGGGCTTCATTTAAATAAAATAATAATATGTAAATTGTATATTATTATCTACATACATATATACAGAAACAACGTATTTACATAATAGTGTGTACATAAGAACACATTAAAATAAAAATGTAGGTCAATATTTTTAATATCTATAATCCATCATTGTTGTAATTTAACTTTTATAAGAATTTTAATTATTAATATTTCGTTTCCGTACAATTTAATTTACTTATTGTAAATATACATTATGAAAATAGCTATTACTTATAGATGTTTTAAATTAAATTCTTAAACTTAAGATTATGAAATTTATTAAATAATGTCATAATAATAGTATAAAAAAGTTCAATTTAATATTTGCAAACTATTTTATTATAACAGAGACCAAACCAGGCAGAAAAATCAGTAATGGTATTTTTTGTTTTTGTTTATAATTATATGAATTGTATATAGAAACACTTAAAGCACCTATTTTGTAAGGCTAAATTTTTAAAGCATAACTTTTTAATTCTTTATTATGTAATTTTATTTAACAGAATATTGATAAAAATTAAGCAGAGATATAAGAATTAATTTTTACCAAAATAATTGATTGTTATGAATTACTAACCGAATATAAAAGCCAATAAATCATAATCGTTTAAGTCAATATAAGAAAAGTTCGAGATCAAATAACCACCATATTCAGAATTTTCGAAACTATTTGCTGTCAAAATTTGGTTTGATTCTGACAATTATAAGTCACATTTTTGCTGGAGTACATAATCGCTTATGTCAATATGATGTGAAAATGTTTTTGTATTTAACTTAAAATATTTTAATTACAATAAGCTATAAAAACTTTGATAAGCAGTTTTTACAATTTTGAAATATGATTTTCAATTGTATTGAGTGTTTAAAAGGTTTATTTCACTTAACTGATTTTCACAAAATTTGATTTATTAATATTAATATTTTACAACAACTTAAGAGCTTTTACAAAATAAAGTTTTTTGATTTTAGTTTTGGATAAAAAACCAAAAATTGGGTACAATTCCGTTACTACATTATTTTAAAACTCTTATTTAAACTTCAAAATTTATTTGACTGTTATGACATGTTAACACAGAAATACTAGAATGTAAAACGACGAAATTGATAGAAAAAAAGAAAAGATTTGAAACAGACAATTTTGGACTTGCTGAAAATAGAGAAGGAGGTACTTATACATATGCTACTTAAAAATTACAATTTTGTTGTATTACTAACTTTGAAATGGCACACAAGTTAAGAAAAAAATTTCATTTCATATTTCAAGTTCATTTTTTAAACTGTATAGAAAAAGTCTTCTAGATTAGTATGCTTTGTCATATTTTATTCAGCCATATTCTGTAATTCATTCTAATTGATGAATTTGATAAGATTCGGATTCGGTGGGAAATTTCATTTTCACTCGGTGAATTTCTTATTCATTCCGCATTTCATGTGATTTCAAAAATTTTTAATAAATTAAATTTGTGAAATATCAAAACATCTGATATTTTAATTAAGGCGAAACAAATAAATAAATAAATAAAATAGAAGACACATCAGATGTTTTGGCATTTCACAAATTAAAATTAAATTTCATTCAGAATCCATTCCGACTCAATTACAGAAGATAGCTAGATAGATTATATCCCAATTTTAAATTCCTGTCTGAAGCCTTAGTTACCAAATAGTACTTACTCACTTACTTGTTGAGCGCTACAGACCTTGAATGTCCTGGGCCTGATGCGAAATTATACGTCACTGACTTCGGTCACGAGCGGAATCTCTCCAGTTGGCGATTATCTGCTGATGTGCGGCCACCTTCGACGACGCGTTCCCTGGGGCTTGGATTCGAAGAGTTTCCTAGCCAGATCATTTTCATTCATACGCTCTACATGCTAAGACCATGTCTTTGAACAACCGGTATAGTTCGGCATTGTATTTTCTTCTCCAAACCCCTTCATCAGACACAGGACCATAAATGCGACGAAGAATTTTTCTTTCAAATATATCAAGGGCATGCTCGCTTGCTTTTGGTAATGTCAACGACTCAGAACCATATAGCAGCACCGGAAGGATGAGCGTTTTTTTATAATTTGCGTATAATTGTGCCTTGGTATTTTGGGGTAGGAGCTTTGAACCCAGTTGTTTGGACAAACCAAAGTAGCAACGGTTTGCTAGGGTAATTTTTCGCCTTACTGCAACATCGATGTTGTTGGTGTACTTTATGTTGGTTCCGAGGTAGATATTATGCATGTATATGCGTAGAAACCAAATTCTTTATATAGTATACATATTAATTATATAATCGTATTCATAATACGTTATAAAAATGTACAGTTAAGTTTTGTAAATTAGTTGAAGATCTTTTTTGACAAACTATACGTAGTTATTCTCAAATAGCAAAGTTCTAAATTTATTTTTATTGTTGTTTTTACTTCTATTATATACCTCTTTTTGGAATAGTATATATAATAACTTCTACAACATAGCGGTGTATACTATTTAAACTACACCCAAACTTTACTAGATTAGCAATGGTATTACACTAGTTAATAGTAATAACTTTTAATAACTCTGAATTTTTATTATACAGTCCATACCAATTATTTAACACTATACAATTTATACCTAACTGTTTAATCGGTAATCGAAATGTTTTATTATATTCTTCACAATTTATTTGTAAGGTCTGGAAACAAACGAATATCTTCGGAAAATTTAAATATCCCAATTTGCTTGTTATAACGCAGTAAACTTACAACAGTACATCACGTGATTATGCAATTTATTACAGTTTGTAGGTGTGAAGTGAATAGTGTTTTTGCTTTGTTGTATTTATTTTTTTGAAAATTTTCTGGTATATCAATCAAAAAGATGTAATAAACCTAAGAAAATATCATGAACCAAGTCTTTTTTTAATAGCATAATTCAACCAATTTTTCGTTACATGCCTAATTAAGGAAGTTTAAATTAAACACCCACGGTCTGAGAGGGATTTTAACTCTACACATTCTGATTAGTAATTAGGTAGGTAGGTAGTAGTAGCTGCCGGTAGTACGCTGACATACTTAGACCAGTAAGGTTTATTGCGATACCACGGGAATTCTAATTAGTAGTCAGAGGATATAACCACTACACCATACCAGTCGTCACTCTTCAGTTGTATTTATCATTTCATAAATGGAATAAAAATAAACACATTCTTGATAACGCTTAAAATTCACACAAACCTGGAAATTCTATTAGTTTTCCCAGAAATTTGGCTTAAAATATCCAAACCTTTATTATTGATTAGATTTGACAACTTTGACAAGTTTAAAATAAAATTATAATACTTGCAAGCTACAAATATATTTTTAACTAAAATTATTGCTTACTATTTCATAAGTAGCTGCAACTTTACTCTGTTTCTTCTTCAAAATAAATTCAATTAATTTCCCAAAATACCAAATTTATTAATATAGTAAATTTGAATAAATTTCATACAAAATAAGCTCAAATATAAAACGATCAAGAACATTAGTGACAGCCGTTTCTTAAATAATTTTTATTAAAAATTCATAAATTTTTTATTTAACAAAACGAAAAAAAAACACAAACAAAAATCATAAAAACTCTATTAAGGTAAGAAAAATTAAAAACTTTTTGTTCCTGTAGCCATCCTAAAAACATAAATAAAAAAAAAAAAACAAAAAATTCAATTTATCAATTATTGTACGTCTGCCATTAAATTATATTTTTTGAACGAAATATCATTTTCTTAATATTATTTTTATGAATTGTATATTATTTTCTTTTCTCCACCAGCTCTTTTCAAATGTACATAATAATGAATGCCTGTAAATTACAATATCTCTTTGTGTATTTTATATTTTTTTTTGTTTTTGTTTTGTCAAAGGACATAAGTTGAAAAAAATAATGTCAAAAGATTTTTGGAACCTAGAATTTTTAATTTAATTTAAAAATCAAGACAGTAATACAAAAAAAACAAAAAAAAAGGTCCCAAATTTTAGGTATTCAATTAAAACTAAAAATACATAATAAATCTTCAGTAGTACGAATTTCAGAAAGGATGAATATTTTACAAGAAGAACTTACACCAGGCTGAATAAATTTTTTTTCTTTCAATTTAAAATACAAAAAAAAAAAATAAAAAAACAACATTCAATAGTAAATCATTCAATATTCATTATAAATTTATAATAAATATATTTTCAAGTGCTTTTGAAGAGACTGTGGGGCGGGAGAGTACTCAGATGTCTTATATACTATCCACTGTACAAAAAATAACACGATGTACATATACATAAAATTTTCAAATTGATTTAAAGCGGGCGGAAAATATACAGTAAAAAAGTAAATCGGCTTTAAAATCTCTCAATTTTTTTTTCTCTCTCTCTCTCTGTTCCTCTTTCTCTATTTCATTTTTTTTACATAATTTTTTTTTTGTTTTGCTTTTTGTATAGTTTTTTTTTCTGATATTCAAATGGAAATTCACAAATTATCTTTTAATGCTTCGGCCAGATGTTTGTCTTACTTTTTTATATTTTCTTTTTGTTTTCTTCGTGTTTTTTGTTATTACGTCCCTCAAAAGAAAATATTTTTAACCTCACTCTCTCTCTCTCTCTTTCGTATTTTGTTTTTCAGTAATATTGTAAAATAAAAAAATTGAAACTGCTTTACCTAAAGTGTTGTCCAAATTTTAAAGATTGATGAAAAAAAAAATTTACTATTCATCCTTCAATTTTTTTTTTCCTTTATTTTTTACTGCTGTTTTTCTGTTTTGGGTCCTGTAGAAATTTTAAAATTAAAAGAAAAAAATAAGTAAACTTTCACTTACAGAACGGTAAAAAAAATTTTTTTCTAAATAAATTTATATGTCAAGTTTTGTGTCCTTTGGCCATCAATTGGAATTATAAGTGGTTCATCAATTGGTAGAGGCGGGAGTATTCATGAAATCGAAAAATCGAATTTAATTTTTTTTTATATATTCTTTTTTTTGTTTTTGTACTTAAGTATTTTTATTTGTATGGTTTGAAAGGTGACGAAAACCAATGCTCGGAAAATTTTTAAAAAAGAGGTTTTATTATTGGGTGAGGTGTAATCAAGCTTGGTTTTAATTTTAAAGCTCGTCGCATGCCACAAAGTCTGGATAGATGTAGTATCCCGGACAATTGTTCACTATTAGGTCTAACATGTTTAATTACAGTCTTATATAACGGGTTTTTCTACTTTGACTGCCTTAAAAATTTTATGAAGAGAAGCTGGAGTAAATTAGCAGTTTATAATTTTATTTATATATACGTATAATGTCAGATTTAATGAAAACTTGTTATATTTTTATGCAAAATTTTTAATCATCATTCATTGAAGTTCGTAGAACCCGACATCATTAGATAAAAACAATGAAAGCATTATGTTAGTAGAGTAGCTAAAACATACTGGATCAACATACTGGAACTACATTAAAAGATTAAGTTTATTTATACTAATTATAAAATTTTAGAAATAAAAAGAAAAAAAAACAAAAACAAAAAAAATTTAGATAGTTAGTATTACGTACATTATAACCTAGTCTAATTTTCTAACAATCCCAACGTTTACGTGGCGGTCAATAAAACTCGAGTTCGAATTTACTTTAGGAAGCAAGAGATGCAAATGAGATGTAAATGGCTCAAATCTGCCATAGTCTATAGGATGAAATGAAATATGGACCATTTCGTCGATCCTGAGATTATTCCGATTGGTTCTGCAACCTTTTCTCGCTTCAAAGCATTTTTTTTTCCAAAGTTGGTCTTATTATTAGTTTCTCTATAGCTGTTTTCGTTTCATTTGGCCCTAAATAATTTTTTAAAAATCAATCAATTTTACTTATCACATTTCGTAATTTGGGTAAATTTCGAAATCTATAAGCAGAAGACAAGAAATGGAGTAAAAGATAAATATAAATTGTCTTCGAAGTCAACTGGATCACCCCGTCTTTGCATTAAAATATTTTTTTCTATTATTTTTATTTTATATCTAAATTTTTTTAAGGAAAGGTCCTTTTTAAGGATTTTTTTTTTTTGCAATATAAGTAGCGTACCTTTTTAAAGATTTCATTCTTACCTTTAAACATAGTCTGTACCACATTATAATTTTCCATTTTTATCATCATCCCCTCCCTTTCCCCGTTTGTTTTATTTTTTTGGTTTTGTACAAATATTTCCTTTAAAATTTTTATTTTCTTTTTACTTGTTTTTTTTTTGTGTACTCTGTCTAACTCTGTTTTTCATTCTGTTTATTATCTCTTCAAAGGAAATATTTTAAATTTTTAATTTTAATCTCTGTTGTTGTGATTTTTTTTTTCTTTTTTGTTCAATATTTTAACTTCTTTGAAGATTAGGTCTTTCTAAGTAGGCATATTTTTTATTTGCTATTTAAAAATTTACTTTTTAATTTTCATGAAAAATTCAGGTTAAAATTTTTTGAATTATATGAATTAGTATAGGGGAGACGTGGAGTAGTGCGAGTTTAGAAGTCTTGAGAGTTAGAGGTTCTTTTTAACAAGAACAACACTAGGTGTAAAAAAAAATTAGAATAAAAATGAATTTTAGGAACAACAAAAGAACATTAGAACGAATGTAGAAGAAAATTTTGTAGCCATCAGATTTAAGCCAATTAACCGGATCGAAAAGGTAGTTTTAATCAAATTTGTTTATAAAATTTCATATGTACAACTAGAAAGCTATTTAAATATGTTCATAAATTACAATTCTAATCCAAATTTATATAGTTTTGATATCATCACAGGTCTAAGCAACATTCGGTTTTGGTGATACTAACAGTCCTTCTACATGCCTGTTGTTAAAAAATTTGTAATTTATCCATTTTTACACAAAACTACATTTTTTACTGATCATCATCATCTGTACTGATAGGAAAGCTCGGAATGATTAATTTTGTACAAGCTTGCGTTATTAAATTAATTATACTTACACTTATACTATTTATATACTTTTATAGAGATTTACCGTCTCATGTATATGTACGAAATAAATAAATATAAGCTCGGAATGATTTGTTCAAAACCTGCCAGTTTCTTCACAATCTACTACCATTTTAATTTATTTTAGAAAATTATCCTCTATATACAGTTTTTTGACAGTGGGGCATTATATTTTAATTATATGCACTCGCAAATATTTAAGCCAATAGAAAATCGGTATCTACAGTCAAATTAATTCAAACAATTATCCTCCCCTTTGAAACGACATTAAAACCGGAAATATTGTAAAATATAGAAATTGTGCAAAAACATATTGTGTGAATGTTTAAGAATATAAATTTCTACACTTCAAATATCGGTTGAAATTTTCAACTCATGTTTTTGTTGTTGCCAAATTTGCTTTAAAGGTCAGAAGTGTGAAGCCATACAACTAGACAGTGTTTAAATCAATTGATACTACACTCTTATTACTTTTCAAATTTCGGTATGTCCTTAAAAACTCAAATATATTGTTTTTTAAATATTAATTGGCTGAGTTGAGTACTATAAAATCAAATTAATTAAAATTGGAACTAGTTTTGTAAACTTAAATCAATTACTTATAACATCCATAATATATAATAATAATATAACTCCTAATATACATTGAACATTTTTGAATTAAAATTTTAAAGTATACAAAAAAGACAAGTAAAAAAATTACGTATAAAATAATGACAACCAAAATAATAAGAATACAATCTACAAAAATAAATAAGAGTGTAAATTAATTCTAAAATGTATTTAATATTATATTATTATATAATATAAATATTATTCAAAGTAAACAAGTGATGACAACATCATCTTTCTTTATTTGCTTTCTTTTTCTCTTTTTTCTGTTTTGAGAAAATAAATTTATTATTTACCTAATTCTATAATTATTTTTTTTTTTCATACCAAAATTCAAATTTTTTCTTGTTGTTTTTCATTTTCTTTTTTGTTATTTTTTGATTTTCTCAACTTTTTAGTTGCCTTTTTCTTTACTTTTTAATACTTTGTTTATCCATTTTTTGTTATTTATTTTTCTTTTTTTTATAGTTTTTTTTTTATTTTTTTGTTTTTTTTTTTTTTATTTCGTTAAAGTATAGATACTAGTCCTTTATTAGAAGGATCTCCCTCCGGTCTATCTTATTTATAATTCATCTGGGTATTTCATTAGGTTTAATTTAAAACACTTTTTGTTTTTGTTGTTTTGGTTTTATTATTTTATTACTGGGCCTCTTTTCAAAAATAACAACAAGGTAATCACAGAAGAACAACAACATTGACACAACTAGACTATAAAGAACAAGAATATTTTGAAAATTGCTTTGAATCCGATATTAAAAGAGATTTTATTTTAAAATAATTTATTTCGTTGATAATATTATATAAGTGTGTACAGTTATTTTCCACCATTATTTACTTTCTTCACTTTAATTCTTCAGAATTACTTATTATTTTACGTTTGATATGCAAAACATTATTTTTATTTCATTCTGACACACAACAGAACAAAAAAAAAAAAAACAATATTATTTTCTTTCTCATTTTTACTTTTCATCATGTAATATTATTGTTCCACTTTATACAACAAATTGAAGGGTATTTTCATTCAGTTGATATAGGTAGGCAATTATAAATGGTAGTAATAATAAAATAACTTTTTGATATTTTTTTGTGGAAAATTAGTTGATTCTGATCCAATTCAAGATAGAAAGAAATTGAATGGCCAAAAATTCAAGTATGAAAACATGACGATATATTTTTAATGTAAAGTGTATATAGCGTGCGAAACACAAACAAATTTTAAATTATGCGGTAGAAAATTTTTAAAACAACATTTTTATACAAATAATAACTGTTGTATAATATTGATATCAAAAAATGTGTACATAGGAGAAGAATAGAGGAAAAATTAAGTAAATCTAGAGACATAGAGAGAGAGAGAGAAAGAGAATGTAACAATCTAAACAATTTTTTCATCTAAATTCAATCAACAACACCAACTTCCAATATTTTCTTATTTTTGTTTTGCTCATTGTTTTCTTATTTTGTTATTACCTACCTTTATTGCGTATTCTCTTTTTTTTGTTTCCTTTAAAGTTGATTTAATTTTATATTCTTACATAAATTTGCGTAAATTTGTATCATTTAAATTAAGAGTAACAAATATCTTATACAGTAATAAGATATACAAAACAAAAAGTAAAATAATATATTAGAAAAGAAAATAATATTAAGAAAATAAAAAAAAAAAAAATATTTTAAAGTTCTGGAGTGTAATAAAAGACTGTGAGAGTAGGAGTTAACGTAATGATAAGATTTATTAAATTTCTTAATTTAAATTTTAAAATTATTTTGACTATTAATTGTTAGTTATGGTTGCTAGAAATGCCGTTTTTATGTTAGATAATTGACAGATAAAAAAAGCTAGGAAATCACTTTTGCTGAAAAGAAAGGTTTCTGATCGTTTCAATTTTCTTGACAAAATTGAAATAATATCGTTTTTGTTTTGTTCTTTAAATTTTGTTTTGATTATATCAAAATTCTTAAAAAGAAAATTAAATTGTGGTATTAGTTTTATTTTATTTTCATATTTTATTAAATACATATAAAATTTATATATATGGAAAGACAGGTCTGAGCTTTAATAGGAACAAAATATTTATACAACAACCCCACAACATGGAACTTTAAATATCAATATTGTTTGATTTTTTTCAATTATATTTTTTTTTACTACATATTATTTACATATACGAAAGAAAAAAAACAATTCATTGAACAAAAAGAAAATAAGAAAAAAAAATATATAATATACAAAAAATAAAAATAAAAATTCAAAATAAAGGATATTTGAGGAATATATATGGAAAAAAACAAACGTTAGAAATATCTATAGCTTAAAAAAAACCCTGATCATGATGATGATGATGATACTTCAGTTCTATATTTTTTTTGTATCATTACAAAAACTTACTTGTTATTTTTCATAAGGATGTAAATTCATCTGTAAACTTATTCAATATAACTATAGGGGGATTATTTAGCTTAATTATATTTCTAAGATATTGTATAATTCATTGAACTTGCTTTACTTAGATTACAATATCGACGAATTTGTTGAAAATCTATCTAAACAATAAAAGAAAAATACATACTGGATGATAAAATGGGTATAGACCCTCTGTCTTTCAACCCAAAAGGACCAGGTACGATTCTTGATGAAAGCAATATGTTTTATGGGTTTTTCGATCTTGCCTAGTACCCTGTGGGGTCATTGGTATAAAATAATTGACAAAAAAAAAATAAAGAACTACATCCCGAAACAGAAAAGTATTTAAAAGTTTATGTACTTATTATTATGCAAGTAAACTGATATAAATAAATAAATTATGAAAAACTTTATGAAATCTAATTTGCAATTGTCTAGTTCAATCTTGACGTCCTTGGTTTGTAAAATCAAAACCTAGCTTATTAATTTTTTGAAAAAATTCAAAATTCTAAATTTAAAATAGTTTGTAATTCATTAAATATAAAAGATATCAAATTAATTGATTATTCCATCTATTTTGGAAGCTTATTTATTTCTGCTTCATAAATGCCGAGAATAAGGTTACAGATATTAAATATTTCATTTGTGAGAAAATGGCACATGTGAAAGAAGCGCTCTGTCTAGATCTATAGGTTTAAATTAATTGATTAATTTATTTTTGACTAGTGAATCAGAATAATCGGCCAGATCGTTTTTATCTTTCTAATCTGTTTCATCTTTATTCACAGTAGTAAATATTCCATACTGTTAATATGGATTCTGGGTGGTTCTGTATTGTTGTGAAATATATTTTAAATATATTTGATACATGCCTTTACTTTTACTTGTTACAGAACCTTTGAAACTTGTAATCTATCAATTATTTCATTTGAAGCACTGCCAATGTAAGTATAGCTCTATTTTTAAAAAAATTTTCTTCCCTTATGACAATTTATATGAACTTCCAGTAAAGTAATATAAATATTATTGATTAAATTAGACCTTTAATATTTTTTTCCTTTATAAAATATAAAATATGACCTGTATAATCCCATACCTTAACATAATCAGCATGTATGGTTTGTTATTTAGCTTGACTGTTGTACAATTATTGTTTCTGGTTTGTATTCGTAGCCAGCTAAATATTCAAAGCAAACTCTAACGTTTAAAAGATTTTTTTGTTCATTTCAATTTAATCTAAAACACAGCTGTGACGTATATTTAAGAAAATCCAAATATAAATAAACACCCTGCATATTCATTTTCTTCCCCTTCAATACATAAAGCTATAAGTTATGAATCTTATGTATGTAACTATTTCTATACATACTTATATATATTTTTCGATTATTGAAAATGAAATATTACAGTATGTATTCATTTTTTGTGTTTTGCAAAATATAAAAGGGATAATATTTACATACAGATGATTTTCGAAGAATTTCGAAAATATTCTTGTTAAATTTTCCTTTTAGAATTCCAAAAAAAAAAAAAAAGCAAAATTAAATGTATCGCAATTTAATGTATACAAATTGGTATTAAAACCATCATATTGATTCTTTGCATATATTATGAATTTTTTTTTTGAAATTTAATAGAATCCTTGTAAGTAGTTGTTGTTAATATTTTGAAAGTATTTGCCTTAAGATATTGAAATTTATGTAAAAAATTATAAATTTAAATATTTTTTAAGTATGACAATATTTGGTAAATTTTTTTAAAGTTGAAAAATGTTCTACAATAATGTAGTTGGATATTCTATATGTACGAAAGAAGGAAAAATTTAATATCAATAAATCAAATAAATAAATAATAATAATTTAGAGCTACCGAAATATTGAAGAAGAATCAATTTTTTTTTAAATTTTTATTTGTTTTTTTTTGTTGCAGTTATACAAAAAAAAGTTTTTAAGGCAAATTGAACTATTTCTTATTTTTAAACTGTACGAATGTACCATGGACTACCCATCATTAGATTTTGTTATTTCTTCAATTTTTAAATTTATTTACAGTTATTAGATACTTGTATACTTTATTTATTAATTCACATCTTAATGTGTACATACTTTATTTTCTTTTAAAATATTACACTATAATTATTCTAACCTACCTGATGATAATTATACTAATTTATAACTATTATTATCTACCCTAACTATCCGATATATGTCTGTATTATTTATTTTCATGGTGTTATACTCATTATTCTATTTTTCGGAACAATAATTGTCAATATTTATTAAATCTGTACTTATACATATTATGTTTTAATACTATAATAATTTTTAACCTATTTTTATGTTTATAGATCTCCTACATATTTCACGGGAAATTTATCATCGTTATGATTGAATGCATTCATTTTTATATTCATGTTAATCTACCATTTTGATGGTACATAACCGGTGCTCATTGTTATTGTTTTATTTTCTGAATATATTGATTTCCTATAATAAATACTCTAACAGTTTCTCATTAAACCAGTTATAACACTTTCTATCGGAAAACCTCATAGGTAGTGTTGTTCGACATTAAGTATTAGTAGTCTGTTTTCAGACTACTAAAAAAAGAAATTTCCCGTTGAGCTTTCTCTCATCTAATACTATATTTATATAAATTGCTTTAAAAAAACCTGCATGTATTGGTTTACCCAACACACAATAATAATATTAGAGTAGAATCAAAGAATATCTATAATAAGAAGGTTCACTGGAAGTCAAAGATATTTTCACAAACACATTTACAAAAAAAAAACCATTAGTTAAAGAAGCAAAGAACTATTGTAAATATTTTCTTATGTAAGAAGTTGTGAGAAAGAAAGAGTGCGATATAAACCATTTAAAAAACAACTTCATTTTTGCAATGTAATTTTAAATAGCCCACGGGAGATTTTTGTTTATTTATTTAGCCCACTAGAGATTTTTCATGTGTACAGTCGGCTGAAATTTTGTGTATGAATTTTTTTAAAAATAAACGTATTAAATTTATGAGAAATGTATGAGAATAAATAAATTTTGAATGATTGATTTTTTACAGATCCCTATATAAAATAATATTCGTTTCAAAAACATATGTTATTTCTTAAATATCATATTATTTTATTTTATTGGCTTATAAGGGAAGTATATTTTTTATCATTCATGTATTTTCAATATACACAGTTTTTCAGGTATTGAAATAGGTATTTAAAAAGAATATAAAGCGGGTTGTTTTTTTATGAATAATCCGATGCCTTTTTAGTTTCTGAAAAACTAAATTGTGCATTTTAATCATCAATGAACTAATAATACATATTATATTATAAGTAATATAATGCATTTAGGTACCTGTTAATTTTATAAATAGGTAACAAAGTTGAATATTAATAATATAAACATTTCAAATTTGAATAAATAATATTTTTTATTGATATGCATTTTTAAAAAAAATTAGTATATAAGAAAGTACTTAGAAAAAAAAAATGCAGATTATATATGAAAATTAAGCAGTGTATGTTATATTTAAAAATAAATCAACTCTAACGCTTAAAAAAAGTTTTTATAAAAACTATTCTATACACAATTTTTTAAAAATGTTTCGAAATTGAGAAAACATCATCTTGTTAAGTGTTTGGTGTGCGGGGCTAAAACAAATTTTAATTTGGAATTAAACTAACTAACTAAAAATAAAGACAATATTTCTTTCATACAAAAAAATTGTTCGTTCATTTTTTTTCCACTTTGTATTTCGAATTTTTATCTCTCTCTCACAAATTAAATTCTTATGACTATCTATTTCTTACAATATTGGAAATTGACTGGAAAAATGGTGACCAACACATTGACAAATTATAAAATTTTATTCCAGTGAACCTTCTTATTATGGATATTATTTGGTAGAATACGTATCTAATATATATGTATAATTTCCTTAGTTTTACTAGTACTCTGATTTTGTTTGCGTTTGTATTGTACATATCCCATTTGGGTATAGATACTCATTTTATTTTATTGGATTTTGTGTGGATCAAAATATTATTTTGAGTTTGCATTTTGATGATCAGTTATTAGCTCAGTTGGTTAAAGCGTCATCTTAATTTCGCAAATTTGGTTTAAGTTCGATTCTCTGTTGAGTTAAGTTTTTTTTTTCTTTATTAAAAAAATATTTTTTTTTTGTTATTATAAAATTTATAATATTATTTTTATAAACAAGAAAAAATATTTTTTTAATAAAAAAAAATAGTTTTTAATTACTATTATCTTCTCAGATATTTCAACAAAACACAAAATCGTTTAGAATAAATCCAAGCATACACATTATGTATAAATGTAAATATATTATGTAAATCATTTTAAGTATGTATGAAATAAAATTAGCTAGTTCGGATTTTACAACACAGTTTAACAACAATTTGTTTTCCTGTCGTCAGCTAAATTCAGGTTTCAATAACAGGTAGCGGGGGTTAATAACAAAAAATTTTATAATTTACAACAACAAAAAAATGTATTAATATTTAAATTTTAAAACTTAATAACAATAAAACTAACCTTCCCCTAAAACTAAAATTCAGAAAAAATTCAGATTTTAATTTTTCGCGAAATTTGAATTTTTGTTTGAATTTAAATCTGACTTAAAATCTTAATTTTGTCTGAATTTTGAATATCCCGTACGGAGTATCCCGTCCCGTTCAGTAAAATTTTTGTCCTTTTCATAAAACATTTTCTCCCGAATAGGTTCCAGACATCGAAATTTTGACCCTTCTAAATGATTTATAAAAACTTTTGTAAGAAAATAAAATAGGTTTGATTAGCCTTACTACAGCAGGTGCTTTGTCGGCATCACGATTTAGAAGTCGCAAAGGTGCCGCAGATCTCTAGTTATACAATAAATTTATATTATACCGCCTGGCAGGTTTTAGCAGGTTGTAATCAATAGCTTGAAATATTAGTTGCTCAGCGCCTTAGAAATTTCTGTTAGTGTAACAAAATAATTATTACATGTCTAATTCGATTTTAATTTATTTCCTTCCCTATATCCCTAAGATATATAAGTTTTATATCACCCTCCATCCTGTTCTCCGGCTTTGCATATTAAATTATATGACACTTTGTTGTATTTGAAGATCAGTTTGAGGTATAGAACAATAATTTGTATGTAATAGTTTAACATATTTTGCTGTATAAAAATATTCATTTAATTTCTTCCTCTCCATTCTCTTCTAATTATTGTCTTACGTTAATACCAAACCTCTGCGTCAGTTACTAAAAAGAATCCGATCCAGTACCCTTGCCATTGGGATAAAATAAATTAAAAAAAATAATTGGGCTTATAATCTGGTAACAACTTAAATAAAGTGTAGCTATTCTGTTTAAGAAGGCTTAGTTCCGGATAATAGCAGTTATTTTTTATTTTTAATAAGTTGATAAGCCAGAAATTTGGTAAATAAATACTCGAAAAACATTGTAGTAAAATATGTAATAAAACTTTCAGTATTGTACATAATTAATTAAACCCGAAAATATAATTCTACCTAAGTTACTGTCAAGAACATACAAAAAAAGTCATAATTTAGTTCAATTCAAAATAATTCCCAAATTTGATCGAATTCACAATACACACCAGCTTCTGAAGAAATAATAATCCTATACTTTTTCAATATAATTTTCTTAACTTTCAATATATTGAATCTGCAAATTGAAAAAAGTGCGATACAAAATATCTGAACCATTTCCCAACCGATTTTCATTATTATTCTATTTAAAAAGAGACGTAGCGAAGTTATATATTTTTTTTATAAAATTTTTTTAATCTTGAATTAGAGTATTTAATTGAAAAAAATTATAAATTATTTTAACATACAACTTAACTGAAGTTTTTTTTTTAAATAAATTATTACGTATGTGATTCTTGTATAAGTTAAATCACTAAAAAAAAATAAAATATAGTCTACTTCTTTAGCTGCACATCCACTACTGGATGTCTGTGATCATATTTCTGAAGCTCTTTCTACCCTCCGAGTCCGCTGTTTGTTCTTCTACCGTTTAGGGATGTCATTTACCGTCATATCATCTACCATTTAGTTATTAGTTCTCCTACCGTTTAGTAATGACATTTGCTTTCTGCCAACACATCTGCTGCCTTCAAGTTTAGTAAATTGTTTTTCTGCATTTAATTGTTAATAACAAAACTGACGGTCTCTACCTATACATGATATTTTCAGTATTCTACGGTATATTATACCCAAATTTCAAATGTGGTCATGGTCATTATATTTTCAGTGCCCACGCTTCCATAGCATAAAGGAGGTAACTAACATGATAGTAATGTTGTATATTAATGAAATATCTCCCATAATTACTTAGAAGGGTTTTTATAAATAATTTTCCACTTAAATAATTTCATTTGATAAAAAACAATAAAATTTTATACATCATCATAATATACTTATTATATAAACTGCACCCCACAAAATAAATCAATATATCTACATTTAATTTGATTTCCTGATTTATTATTTCGAAAAAAAAATAGTTTCATTAAAATAATTAAAAATGAGTCTAAATGTGAAAAATCTCAGTTCCCTATGTATTCTCTTCTCAAATGAAATCTTTTCAATCAAAATTAACAATCTATGCAATTTACCAAACTGTTATATCCAACATAAATAAAAACACACAAAAAAAAAAAATATATTCAACATAACCAACCTCATACATAATCATAACGATGACGATGATGCATCAATTACAATCTAGCAGACAATTCCCATGCCATCAATTGAATCTAAATTGAATGAAAAAAAAATATGTAATTCTTACTCCTAAACATTAACTAACTAACTATAACCGTCTATGTAATCTATTATAATATCTACTATGTACATAGTAAAGAGGATTATTATATAACGACAAAATTGTAATATACCAAATTTTACTACCCTCAAAACATACTCCATGTGATCCACAATTACAATGTAATTTCTTCCTAGATTACATTAAAACAGTTACGCCTATCACCCATACCTCATATTAAATTCAAAAATTCCGCTATCAGAATTAGTAGAAAAAATTCAAATAAAAAACTAAAAACTGAATTGACAAAAGAAAACAAAAAAAAAAAAAATCTCGGGAAAATTTTATCACAAATAAATAATAATAAAGAAAAAAAAAACCAATAACAAAAACAATAATAATTCTTTAGCGAAAATTCGACACAAATAATAACGAGCAAAAAACAAAAAAAAACCACCAATCATCCAACAAAATTTGCTAATAAATTTTAACGTCAATCAATCTTGTCAAAAAATTGATACATTACTTTATCATTGCGCTATTACATTAAAAAGAACAAAAAAAAAAAAAAAAATAACAAAAAAAAAATATCAAATAAATTGGTTGCAGGATTTAATTTTGTTTTTTTCGATATATCCTTTTTTTTGTGGTGCTTTTCTTCTCTCTAGATTATTCTTGTGTACTGTTTTCGATTATTTGATTAAATCCTTTATGTTATAGAGTGGATAGATGTGAATTTTTGTTTTATAAAATATATTCAGGACGTAATTTTTGTACATATCTACTTTTACCACTCCGTTCGCACTATACGTTCGAGAGTTTGGTTTTAAAGTTTATTTGTAATATTTTTCTCCCTATTAACTAAAATGCGTTATAGAAGCTACCGAAAGGTAAGTTGTTTTTTAAATAAATTAATAAATTCTGTTGGATTACACTTAGTTAAAGTTTGTATATATAGACAGAATGTAGAATCAAAAATAACCTATTATTAGCTGTTCGCTTCAATAGTTTTAAATTTTGCAATCAAAATTTCCTTCGGGCAATGTCCGAATTCATTTCAATCTCGATGTAGTTCTTTTCTTCTTTTTTCAGTTGGCTTAATACTCATAAAACATTCTGAGTTATGTTCATTTAGACGATTTTTACTAGATATCGGAATAATTTTGGTGTAAAAAATGAATAAATTCTGTTTGATGACACTTTGTAATCAATTCTTCTATAAAATATTTAATTCGTAAATTTTATTCATTTTTCTTTGTTCCGGGAAAACAAAAATAATTTGAGTGTTTATTGGTTTTATTGTGTATCGGTATATCGATAAAGTGAATTTTTAAAAATCATAACCTTGACACAAATCTAATCAGTGATGAAATTCACTATACGATTAAACTTCTTAGTAGAACTAAATGACGTTTTACGAAATACTAAATGACGTTTTCAGAAATAAAAAGAAAAACCGTCAGAAATCATTTGGTTTAATAACAGCATTAAGTTGGCTCGGCGATGGATTCTGCTGGAAGTGGAATCGTTGGCAGAGTGTATAGTATAGCGGGCCGTTCACCAACCAATTATATGATGATTAAATATACTTGTTTTATAATAATATAATATTTATAGCTATTAAACTTTACATAATTAAAATATAGTGAAATAGCATACTTAAATTCTGTTTTTGAGAAACATCACCTGGTGGTAAAATCTTTCTTGGCCTACAACTTTTTTAATAAAATTATACTAAATGAAAATAAATTCATACTAGCTTGTTCAATTCTTTATCACATAATACACACTAACTCTTTTTCATGCATTATACATAACTAGATACAAATTTCACACTAGGTTAACCAATGCGACACCTTTGCCAACATTAATAATTTGCCTTACAGGTTTTATTTATTTTTTTTTTGCTTTTGATGTACGAAAACCATTCCTTCCTGATTTCACCAAGGTTTTAGGCATACTATTTATTATACTTTTGAATTAGATTTATATTTTATAAAATTATTAATATTTCGGTAAGCTGCCATATTTTGAAAAAATACACATATAGGTGACGATATGTTTCTGTCATGTTAAGACTAATTTTCATGAACAGAAATATCGGCGATTTCTTAAAGCATAGACAGAAGATACAAAAAAAACAATAAATGTGTCCATATATTTAGGAGAGTTGGTAAGTTAGAATAAGGGTCAGGGTAAATATAAGATAGATTAGGATTATTGTAAGTTAGATCTAATTAGCCGGTAGGTTAGAATAGTAGTGTAGGTTTAAAAAACAAAATATATATAAAATAATTTTTTAATTGATTTTTTGAACAAAAACATTTTTCTTTTCCAATTGAATAATAAATGAAAAAAATGTATAAAGTTCGAAATAATAAAATAATAATAGATAGCTAACAGCTGATTAAATAAATTACTAAATTTCAGAAATTTAAAATTTTAGAGTACCTTTCTTAGGAGGTCATTAAGGATGAAAGCAAGAAATAGAATAATTTGGTTTAAGCGTTTTTTGTACAAATATCTACAAGCAGAAAATTAAAATAAGCATAAAATTAATAAAAATTAAACACATTAAAAAAAAAAACGTTAAATGTGTGATAGAGAAAAAACACAAAAATATCGTACGAATTAGCTATAATTGTAAATCGTTCAGAAAATATCCGAGATATACGTAAATATTACGGCTAAACTTAAACTATAATTTTACTACATTGGTAAAAGTTTTCTCCCTCTCTCTTTCATATTAGTAACATTAAGTTAGTATACTTTACTCTTTCTAAATATCAGCAATCGAATGAAATTTTTCCATGAAAATGAGCCATAATGCTTAAGGCAAACTCGACGCCGTAGAAAATTCTTTAGGAGCGGAACGCAAAAATTAATTTAACCAGGCAAACTGAACGGAGTTAAATGACATTTAAATCTATATTTTTTAAGATGTCAAATGTCAATTGTATTTTTTTTACTTTATTGTGTAAATTTTCTGTGCTCCGCAGCTAAAATTAAATATTCTGTTTTTTTAAATTTTTGGATTTCTGTAAATAAATTGTGTTAAGCATTTTGTGGTTTAAATTGTGTTTTTTAAACATTGATAAACATTTTGTGGTTTAAATTGTGTTTTAAAATTAAATATTTTGAATTTTTTAAAATAAATTATTTTTTTTAAAACTTTTATAAAGGTTTTGTGCTTAAATTTTTGTGTTCTAAAATTATATATTTTTGAGTTTTTTCATTTAATTCTTAATGGACTATGAAAATGTAGTTACAATTTCATTTATAACCATTAGCACTGTATATTTAGCATATTTTTGGATTTTACTGCAGAGTGTAGCAATTTTTTCTTTATTTAAATTAAATTTTGATAAATATTTATAAAAGTAATTATACAGTTTATTTAAAAAAAGTTTTAATAAATACTTAATAAATATTTCAATAAAATATTTTATATATGTATCAAAAACCAAACTACATAAACTGTATTTATCTAACTTTTAATTGTTTCAAAACACTTATTCAAAACACTTATTTCCATTTTCCAAATACTTACTAATTTAATTTTCTAACACTTACTAAATCTGTCAATTACATTTGTACCATCAAATGTCATTTATTTAACGCCGAACAAGTTAAACTTGATTCAACTTTTATTTTCTTCGCCGAACAAATGCGACGAGTTTTTCTATTTATATTATTTTCATATGATTTAACTTTTTTTTGACAGTTCGCAGATCAGACGCCGTACAGACGCCGCCAAGATTGCCTCGATTTTTAAATCTTAATCTATTTTCGTTTATCATTAACTCATACAATACTTTTAGTTATTATAAATATACCTAAGAGTCTTAGACAAGATATTTTGAACCCTATTATATTCTATCCTTGTTTAAAATATTCAATTGCTAGTGGAACACAAATTTGTAAAAATAAAAAAAAAACAAATTTGTTATGATCATGAACTGCTGCATATACATAACAGCTGACATTCATTCTGATAACAAATAACATTACAGAGATAAGTGTACAAAAATTTGGATCAAGTAGTTTTCAACTTGAAACAGGATTGCAAAACAAATTTTTCCAACTCTTTGATGTAATTTTAAATACCTTCCTTCTAAATAAAATTAATAAAACAAAATATTTAAAATAGAAAATCAAATTTATTTCAATTGTCTAGTACAAAAAAAAAAATACAAAATAACTTACCTTAGATTGAATTCAAATAACCACACCTTAAAATTTTCTCTAACAAATAATATTTATCCCACCAGACCGACCAGATGTCTTAAAAGGTTATTTTATTTTTAATTGAAAAGTGTTATAAACAAAAAACAATATTCTCGCTTTAGTTAAATATCATTATTTTATTATCAATATTTCTTCAATTTTAAACCCATGTCTGTCTATCATAAAAAATGTAAAACTTGAAAAAGATTACATTATATTTTCTTTCAAGACATTTTAATAATAATACATAATTTACAATTTATACATTTGACATAAGTACACCTATCCGCGTTTTTTTTATTTATTTTATATTTAGTTTCTATTTTTTTTTCCTCTATTTTGAAATTCCATAATTTTTAAGTACCACAAACCTCTTTCAAATATAATTTGTTTTTGTTATTTTTTAATTTAAATTCATCATTATTGAAACACTAGCTATGTTTATTTACCACCATTACGACTCTGTTGCAATGAAATATAGGAAAAAAAAATAATTAATTTTTAAAAAATTTCTATTTAGTTTGAAATAATTTGCAGAGAACAAAAACGATTTAAAAAAAAAAAAAAAGGTCATCATATCTTTGCAATCGTTGTTGTTATTTCAATTCGACGAGAAATTCAAAATGCGAAATAAAAGAATTAAAGATATATTTTTAAAGTAAGAATTTAATGTATATTTGTAGGTACATTAAGTGCATCTTGAGATCCAACTCAATGAAATCTCTCCCATATAAATATTAAAACAATAATGAAATATTTTTTTTTGCCTAATAATGCCCAAGACGCAGTAAAATAAAAACAATTTTTTTTTTCAATTTCAATTTTTTGTTTTATTTTTTTTTCTTGAAATTTTATTGTTAGCAATTCAAAAGTGATTTATATTAAAAGCAAAAAAAAAAAAAAACAAAAATAATAATAAAAATTGGAAAAATAACAATATTTTAAAGTAGAATTCGCCTCGCCCAGGTGGAATAAACCACCACTCGGAAATAACATTACAACAATCTAAATATAATAAAAAATTACAATAATGACAGGGTAATGGGAATTATCAAAAATAGTGAAAACATTTTGAATGTAGTTGAAAATATTTTCTAAAGACTTGCAAGATAATGCATATATGTACATAAATAAGGCTATTGTTTTTTAGTAAATTTGTTTTGAAAATTTTCATCTCAAGAAACTCATCGTACATTAAATGCGCATTTCATGGTATACTTTATAAACATCGATCAGAGCGATTAATTCCAAAATAAATATGGATCGTTTTCGCTATGCGTTTACTTTATATTTAAACGACTTATAAATACAATCCCGTAAGACGTCATAGAGTACGCACAAAACTAGCGATTGATAATGTGCAACGTAGTGTTGATGATAATACAAATGTGTAAATTCGTTAAAGTACGCAACAGTTAATCTTATATCCATCCACTTCATGAAAAATTTTACGTAAAAATCATGGTTTACGTGCTTACAAGATTCAACTTCTACCGTAGATTTAGTGAATGGGCTGAAGCAAAGATAAACAATTTCATTTGAAAATAATTTTCTTCCATTTTATGAAGCACACTTTTGGATCGATTGGAGCGATGATAATCTACAAGCCATTAACGAAACAGCATTATATCCGGACAAGTAACCGTTTGAGTAACGTCTATGAGTCTGTGGAATCATTGTTCTATATGTCTCAAAAATGATAATGGTATTAACGTTAGAGTCTACGAACTTTGTCTACGAATATTGACAGAACTGCCGTATTTGTGACAATAATGATCCACAAACCATTAACGAAATACCATTATATCCAGAAAAGCCACCGTTTGGTGCGCTCTATGGGATGATGGAATCATTCGTTTATATGTCTTCAAAAATCATGATCGAAAAAAAACGATCGTTTACGGTGAGCGGTGCAGAGACATTTTTACTAACTTTTTCGTGCCTCAATTCGAAGACATTAATGCTGCAGACATGTGATTTCAGTAGGACTGGCAATTTTTCATTTTATTATTTTTCTAGTTTCATTTTTTAACAAAATACCGTAATTTTGTTTAGCAAAATTTAACTAAACACCTATCAAAAACTAAAATTGTAGATGTTTTTGAGGTGCCCCTGTTTTTGGCTAAAAATATTTGCAACTATTTTTGCCAAAACCTCTGCTTTTTCATTACGTTGTATTCCTTCATACCGATGAATTCACATAAGAGTACCACAGTTTTCTTCCGCTAGCTTTTTTAAGTTTTTGTTACAGCTACAGCTATAGATAAGCGTTGATTTAAGATTTAGGAAAATTAAAGCCTTTGTAGCAGCTTGTCTGTCTGAAATTATGTATATTTCGGCACCTGCTTTGTAATGCCAATATCTAGATGACCTAGGTGTCAACTTGAAAAACAGTATGATAGGTGCCATATTGTATTGTCAGTTGTATTTAAAATTAATTATTATTAAATTAATTCAAAAAACTGTTTTCAACGTCCATCGCATGATAGGGATTCGAACCCTTCTTGGGAGTAAAAAAAGATATAAGGCAAAACTGTTGCTTCGAATCCATATTACGCTTTATTACTTGTAGAAAGCGCCAAGAACTTCATTATATCTTGTAGAAGGAAACAAATAAAGTTTTCCAAAAACAATCAAGCTCAGAAAAAAATAGACAAATATTAATTAAAGCTGGACAGGATATTAACAACAGAATTTTTGAAATATTAATCTATATTTTTATGAAGATTATAACCCTGTCCTGTTTAATAGTTTACCTTGTAGAATATAATTAATGAAATCTGTTTCACGTTCGGGAATATCAATTTTTTTTAAATAATTATCCAAAACCAATTTTAAATAATAAGCGAATCCATTGTGAAGGGTTTTTGTGCTTAACACAGGTGGAGGAGGGAACACAGGTGCCAAAATATACATAATTTCAGATAGCCAAGCTTCTATAAAGGCTTTGCCTATTTCCGTCGAAGTTTGTACTCATGTTAATCGTCTGAACTAATTTAAACTGGTCAATATGGTCAAAATTATTTCTAGTAAAAAAAAATCTCCCAAAAACTAGATAGTTGATCGTAGGCTGAAATAATGACTTGCTATTTATTAGTATTTTACTAATTTTCCATTTTTTAATTCACCTTAAGTTCCCATTTAAAATCAAATTCTTGTTAGAAAATTTCCAATTAGCCAAGCTACTGGTCATCATCGCATACAACACGTACTCATACGGATCACAAGAGATGAGGAGAATATTATAAATAAGTTAAAACACATTAATCCCCCTCCCGCACGTCTTCTTTTCATTTTCTCAAGATTTATATAAAGTGTGTATTATGCTCTGTAAAAAGGAATCCATCTTAAGAATTATTATTTTTGCATTTATAATTAGAATTGAAGAAATGGTACGAGTTAAATCTGTTGTTTATATTTAAGAAAAAGAAAACCAAAACCAAAAAAGAAAAAGAAAGAAAACAGAAACAGAAAAGCAAACAAAAGACCTTGGCTCGTGCAAAGAATTTTTAATTCGAAAAACATTTTAAGGCGTGCAATAATAGAAAAATGAAAGTTACAGAGGGAATTCAAAATTGAACATAGTGTTGTTAACAGATTTGTATTATACGAGATGTTTGAGACCACCGTAGATGATTAAAATAAATTTTTTTTTTTTTTTTGCTTCTATTAGAGCTCTATTAAGGAATGAATTTATTGCTTTAATTTTTGGTTTTAGTTTCAAACTCAATGTTTGCATATTTTTAGAATAATGAATTCGAAATTTTATAATTATTATCGATTCTTTTGGGAAATGCAACAAACAAAAAAAAAATAATATTCAGTGGTTCTTTGAGAGGTGATTAGAATTTCAATAAAATTTATATTTATTTTTTTATTACAAATTTTAGTAACATATGAATTTTAATGTCTGTTATAGACTTTCATTAGATTTTATTATTATTTTTGGGTAGGATATGATCTCGAAAACAAACAATAGAAAATGGGTGAGTGGAGTAATTACAGTAAGGATGGAATTTATTATTTTTCCATATATCATCATTTCCACTTCCATTGCAGATCCGGCATATTATCATTTTGACATCCATTTCTATTGCATTGGCGTGTATAATAAAGTTTTCGAATTCAAATCGTTTTTAACGATTTTTAACTATAATTAACTTTTATTAAAAGAGTGTATCGCTCATCAATACTGCTTGAACTGATTAGTAGATATTTTAACGTTGGACTACTTAAATACGTATTTCTGTTCTGTGTTGGATTACCTAGCCAACTCCCAGTCTAATTTTGATTAGTTTCATTACTTATACATATATAGATTTAAAATAAATTCATATGTGAGTTATGAAAACTAAACAAAATTGCCACTTAGTAAAACCTTATTTATTCGCTATTTTTCCTATGATACAATATCTTCTAATTCCAAATCCATATGTATTTTTTTACCAAGAATTAGAAGTTATAGAGTTTAAGATCAGTTTTGATTTTAAAATTCAGAAACTTTACTGGTCATATATTCAAAGGTTGTTAATATATATTTGCAGGTAAAACGAAATTTAAGGTTATCAAATTGTTAAAGGACTCAAATTGATTCTAACTGGTCAGATCTGCGTGAATAATAAGAATTCTGTGGTGTCACAATGGACTTCGTTGGAAAAAGTACTTCGATCTAGTCACTACTACCTACCTCCCTTATTTTAACTCATTCAGCAGAAAATTAGATTAAATTATGTGAACGCAGGTTGATGGTATTGCTTTTTCATTGCACATACTTCTGATGTCCAGTATTTGTAAAATAATGCTTAAATTATATTTTTAGTAAACTATTTAAAATTTTCAATCTAATTAACTTCAATCCTAATCGTTTTATGTGGCTAAAAGATAGCCTTTTTAATAAAAATTTTGAAGTAATACTTGGCCATTTAATGACTAATAACAATTTGTATGTTCAGAAACAAGTCATACCTACTTCTAAATAATAAATTTTGTACTTAAATGTAATTTTGTCATTAAACCAACAAAAAAATCCATCATTATCACAAACATAATAATTAACCTAACACACTTGCTTGATTGTATGTCAGGTAAGTCATCCTTTTATTTGTTTATAAAGACGTACCTATCCTACTAAATAAATTGCAGCAGAATGGAAAACAAAAACAACAAAAACTAATGAAAACCTGTTATGCATTCATAATGAAGTTTAGTAGATATACCTTGGTGGTGGTGGTATCCATTTAAGAAATTGTAAAGATTTTTCTTTATTTTCTTTTTTTTTTTTGTTATATTCCAACTCTCATATTCAGAGTCAATCTATATTGGACTCATAAGAAGATATGAATATTAATGTATACAGAATGTCAACACATTCTGATAAACTATACAAATTTAGCTATATAACAATAATAAATTATATTTTATGATTAAAAAAGGATTCATCGCTATCTTTATTATGTCCTTTTATAAAAAAAAAACACAAAAAAAAAAATAACTTAAAAAAAACTTGAGGTATAGGTAAAATATACTCTTTCCATAAATCTCATAGAATTAAAAAAATTATGTATATGCATCTATATTATAATATACTGGTACCATTTTCTTCTACTTCAAAACACATTTCATACAAAGCGATTTTTAAATGATTAAAGAGGTTTAATTGTGAATAATATTATCTTCTCACCACTACCACCATCACCACCATAACCCTTCACCAACAAATCTATATATATAAAAACTAATAATAAAAGTTCTTTACAATAGAAGGTGGAGTAAAGAAATCTTCAAAAGAATATATATACGTATATATTATATATATATATATACATAATATTATATACATACGTTTATATATATATATATATACGTATTTTTTTACATTTATATAGAATAGGTATTTAAAACTTTAAGGATTAAGAATTTGTTGCATTGATAGGATGCGGGCATAAAATATGACATAACGTGTAAAATGTAATATAAGAGTAGATGATTTGAGATATTTTCAAGTACATATCATCATAAAGGTTATATTTATGTATATAATTATTAGACGATATGGTTTTTTTTTTGGATTTGATTATTTTTATGTTAATTGTGCGGTCGTTTTAATCATCCCTTGCAGAGGTTCACTTGAGGTTTTATTTTTGTTTTTAGTTGACACTGAAAGACTTTGATATTCCCTTGTATCATGGTTATGATTGGTTATTTAATATAAAAAAAAATTGATAAAACAAAATGTTTAAAACTTTTTTATTAAAAAAAAAAACAAAATTATTAAAACTGTTATACCAAAATATAACAATTATTTTTATTAACTTTTATACTAATATACTATTTTATTTATTTCTTTTCAGGTATGTTTAATTATTTTCATTATTGGATAAATCACAATTAATGTTCGTTAATAATGTATTTAAAAGTTGTTTAAAAGAATTGTAAGTTTTTTGTTTGTCCAACACTATAGTGCTGGAACGACTTAATCAACCCCTAGCTTGAATTTGATTATTTTTAAAACTTATATTTATAATAGATTTACAAAAAAAAAACGTATGTGATTTATAAAAACCAAACAAAATTTTTACTTGGTAATTTATAGGTTTGTCTTAACGTAGGGTTGGGGAATATGTTTGAATCTATGGATAAATGTATGTGTAAGCATTGGTAACAATACTTTAATTAATTAAAAAGACTATTATGTCAACATCCGAAACAATGAACTTCATATGATAACTCGGAAAGAATGGATTTTACTGCAGAACACGAAAGATTTCAGGTATTAATCTACATAGATTTCATTTCAAATGTGAAAATTATTTGTAATTTGCCCGTTTTTGTAATCTTGTAATCTTAGGTAGACTTCTAATTGAATCAAGAGTAGTGTTGGCTTATAACTGGATTCACCGTGAACAGAACTATTCCCGCATACCAAAATTTTATTTCAAATATTCCAAAAATAGAATCAAGACTTATGGACAAATCAATTTTTCACATTAATGCAGCTGCATCTACTAAAACAATATGTAACTTTTTAAACCTGTATACGTCTTCTCTAATTGATGACAGAAGAAATTTCAACAGAATTAATTTAAATTATGAATATTTTAAATATTAAGAATATTTTTGTACTCCGTTAACTGAGTAAATCTTCCACATCGAGCTGTACTAACTGTACATTTCACTGCATATATAATTATATAAATTGTAACAGTGGTCTAAATACAATCGGCTTGACTAAAAGGTGTATGCAAATTTCAATAAATCGTTTTCAATTAAACCACCTTTAAAGTGAAATTACTTCAGAGAAGAGATTAAAACTAAATTTTCAATAACTTTGAACTATCTATCCTGTACAAAATTAATTAAACTTTAATTAATAATTACCTAATTTTTTTATATAATTTTTAATTAACTTCTCTATTAAGGTATTATTATAAATTTGAAAAATTTAAACCGTTATCTTAAATAGGTCTGAATTTAGAAAAAAAAAATAAATACATAAAAAGTATATAAGCTGATTTCTTTTAACGTTACAAAAGAATGTGTCTTACCTTTTGCTCAAACCAATGCTCATTTAATTTTTATAAAACAAAAAAAAAACTCTTTGATGTTCAAAAGATTAATCCTTATATGACAGATAATAAAAAAAAAAGTAAAACAAAAAAAAAAAAAACTCACCTGATATAATTACATTGCGTGATTTTGTGGTACATAATGAATACAGCTGCCTTTAGAATCAAAATTCGATTAAATGTATTTTCTAGTGTCATGACATCATATGTAATAATTTCAAGATAGTCTGAAATATGAAACCAGAAATCTATTATTTGATAGTAATGCCTTTATAGTGTACAATAGTAATCTCGGATATTAGAGCTCTAATTGTTCAGTATAGGATAATAAAAATTTTATTGACAATACCTAAAAATATTTCAATTGTAGATACAGTTAGGTTAGATTATATTTAGATTTTTAGTTGGGAGTAGGTACTATAATCGCAATGTAACGGTTAGATCAATTGTAACATCTCTCCTTGATATCATACTTTCGTTGATGCTGAATTGACGATTAATTATTCATTTTTTATTCAACCAATTAACTGTCAAATAGACATAATATGTATACTTTTCCCATCCTGCCCATCAATACTATACCGAACATACAGAACAATAATGATTTACAACTAATCATAAATTTTTTTTTGTATATGATCAAATTTGTCTGTAATTTCACATAACCGAAAGCATGACGATCGTCAATTGTCGTCAGCTGCATAACCGAAACCATGATGAAATTTGATTCTTAAAGTTGCATAAACGACAGTTGCAAACACAACATAAACGAAAGCAGTGATAGATTTAGTATGCCTTTTTTATTATTTTAATAAATCTAGAAAAATTGTTGAGATTATAGATAAGATTAGATTTGGTTTTTTTCTAAAAAATCGAAAGCCTAGGTCTTTATTTAAATTTATTTAAAATCAATATTAAATGATAATATCTGTGAGCTAACTGAAGAACTTCTGTGATTTTTTTGAAATGATATGGTTTTTGTACTTTTGGAAATGAAAAAAAGGATAACCAACACTAAAAAGTTATTTTCATAAAATAAAACGGTACAAAATGGTGTCAAATACTTGATTTTAGAGCTCCATAACTGATCAACAGAGGCCTAAGAAAATATAGTTCATATTGTATTAGACGAATCAAGCCAGCCAAAAATATCAATTAATTTAATCTTATCTCATTTGGTTGAAATTTGATGGATGAAAAACTAAACCAAGGTGAATTAGCAGTAAATAAATATTTGAGTCTCCATATACCAACCTTGCGATACAATTTTCTGTTTGTTTTAACGACCTCTGAGCTAGATAATAGAGCTTGTTAGATATTCGATGTTTCAGTGATTTGACTAGATTATATCGAGTAATTTCGGGAGAGGATATATATCACCGCAGGTGCAAATGAGCTTATTGTTATTACCTGTATAAGTTAGTGCTATCATTTGAGTCTTTAAGGACCTGATTTTGTGCACAAACTCAAGGTATTCTTAAGATATATGATGGATAGCTCCCATTGTTCGGGTAATGCTGTTGGTGAAGTCTGAAGGTGGCGAAGTCTGCTACGAGTGAACCCTTCGCATTCACAGGACAGATTTTCAATAGATTATGTTATTTTCGTGACACTCCGTCTACATACAAACTGGATTAACTAGCTAAAAAATATATTCAGATATTGACGAACCTATCTTTTAACTCTAAAAACCTTTGAGTAATTGACCCAAGAACTGTATTCAATTAAAAAAAAAGAATGTTCTCATTAATGGTTTTATTATGGAGTTCTAAATTTATTGTAGACTCTATAACCAATTAACATTATATTCAAGTTATATTGTATTACTGGTTAATAATGTTGAATGGTAACCCTAACCATGTATATTTTATAATGTAATGAATCATATTACCTATTCTGGGAACTTATCAAATGAATTTTTACATTGAACTAACTTTAAATAAAAGCAACACACGTATTTATATCAAAAGAAGATGATACATAATCGCACCAGCAGACAGCTCAATCCGTTCGACGCCCCTTTTTCTTTATTTTTTTTTTTCGTATAAAACAAAAAAAAAATAATCCCAAAACAAAAATAAATTATTTGATCTTCTTAATAACCACCTTATTGTTGTCAGATATTTAAAAGAAATACAGGAGAGAGAGAGAGAGAGAAGGGCAAATATAGAGAGAGACTGTTAAGAAAGAAAAAAAAATGGGTAATTTAATCCTTTTATTATTATGGAGAATGCACACATAAGAAAACTAGGTAAAGGATTTCATTTTTATGTTCTCGATTGGTATTTTTATTTTCGGGATCAAAGCGGATACAAAAATATGCCATGAATTTAATATTTTTAGACATTAGAGCTCTATAAAATCAAGACGACTCTTTTTTTTTATTATGTTTTTAGGTGTAAATGAATTCCAATGAATGGAAAGTATTCAAAACCAAAGAAAATTTCTGTTGTTTTGTTATTTGATTTAACAATTTTTTAATGTCAGATGTCTGAGTTAAAGAATCATTGAAATTAAAAACAGAAAAAAATAAGAGAGAAAACAAAAACATTTTTTTAAGGATCATTTTTACAGAGTATCTTTTTTTTGTTTTGGCTTTTTTTTTTATTATTATTCACCGAATAAAGTATATTTTTTGTTTTTTATGTGAATTATGCGTAATAAATTGATGCGTTTCAGTGTGTTATGGGTTATGTGAAAGACATGATGATATAAGAGAGGATCCAAAAAAGCGTATCAAAATCCATAACAAATCGTGTTCAAGTTTTATGGGTCGTTAGTTATTTTTAAGAATTTTTTTTTTTTACTTTAATTGTCATGATACTGTCATCGCAATGTCGTCTGGAAATATTGGTTGGTCGAAATTGAAAATTATATACTTAATGGCGGGTATTGAAATTTTTAAAAATTTTATTTTAAAAATTATTTTAATATGTAATATAAGTTGCTTATGTGAAATAGTGTATATATAGTTTTGTCTTAAAAACAGGTAAAAGGTCTTAGTATATTTATTTAATGGATAAGGTATAGTAGGTCTTAGGTTAAAAATTATTTGGTCAGTCTGATTTTTAAGTCACATTTCATTCAAATAGATTATATGTGGACCAAATTAATGTCACACGAATATTAAGGAAGCAAGTTCAAGAACTGTGTTCAACCTTAAAAGTTGCATTTGTATTATTCATATATAATAATGATAATTATATTATATCAATGTTTATTTCTATTCTTAGTTCATTATCGGTGGTGCTCAAATTGAAACACTTATTATTCGTGTTTGCAGATTATACGACTTGGAACTATCCAAATTATATCTATACGATGTCAGAGGTCTTAATAACACTTAAAATAAGAAGTATCTAGTGTACATTACGTCAACCAGACGTTTCACTCTCCAATCCAATTAAAGTAAGTAGCACGGAGTTAATCAAGAGTATTTCTTATCGTCGACTCTATTTTTAGTCCTACTGCATGGTAATTTGAGCAACACGATTGATAATTATAATATGGATACATTGGACTTATTTAATATAATATATTTTTATAATATATTTAGGCTAGGACCTATCAGTTTATTTAATGACTTTTTTCTAAATTTTAATTTTGCACAAAACTTTGGCAAATTTTCTTATGTGTTTACATTCTCTAAGTTTTTCTTTTATCATCTAATATTTGGCAATGTATTTCTTTCTGAAATGGGCTTACATCACAATTCATAGAACCCTTCTATGTGGGTGTGAAACCTGGTTATTGACAATTTATCAACACATGTGACAGAAATGAAATCACTATACTCAGAAAATGATATATGCGTTTTCAACAGATTCTTTAGACTCTTTCTTAGAATATGGTGGGTTCAATAGAACTAGCAATGTTAAACAAAATATTTAACCATCAACGAGTAGCATGTTAAATAAAAAAATAAAATAAAATATCAAGGAATTGGTGAAATGTTAAGCAAAAATATTTCGGAAAACTGCCAACAGATCTGAGAATAGAATTCTTAAGTATAGAAGGTTAGAGTGGCGATAACAGTAAATAATGAAATTTTATTGAATCCCTAACTCTAACTACCAACTATGGATATTACTGGTAAATATTTCTTCATCTAAGGTTGAAAGAAGAACAAATCGAATATGAATTTCTGCAACTTGGGAAGTATAGTAGCAACAGGTGGTGGGGCTCAAGGAGATGTAGAAAATAGATTAAAGAAAGCAATGGCAGTATTTGGAAGATTGCAACCGATATGGTGGAACAGCCAAATACCCAGAGCAACTAAACTTAGAATATTCCGGTCTTGTGTAAAATCAATCCTGATATATGGCAGTGAAACTTGGTTAACATAAAAAATGATCAACCAGAAGTTGCAAGTATTCGTTAGTAAATGTCTAAAGATAATATGCCGAATATTCTGGCAAAAGACAATAGACAACAAGGACCTCTGGATACTAACCGGCGAAGAACCCATAGACAAACAAATTAGATAGATAGAGCAAATTAGAAGAATGGAACCCACAAGGCACAAGAAGACCCAGAAGACCCAGTTGCCCAAAGAACACCGGCGGAGGACCATAAAATAAGAGCTTGTAAAGACAAACATAACGTGGGAACAAGTTAATTTGCGGTTAGAAATCGAGTACGATGGAAGTTTCAAGTGGAAGCCCTATGCTCCCAAGAGGAGTAAGAAAAAAATGTTTCTTCATATAGTAGTCCTATATTTAGTAGGACTAGCACTTTAATTTTTTTTAATAACTTACTGTACGTATACATTAGAGCTCTGTCACATTTTAATGAACTAGAATTAATTAGGATCTCATATTGGAATTTATTTTTATAAAATTGATCAATTGGAAACATGTTTCTACATTTATGAGTTTGTGTTGTTTCTTTCCATCCCAAAAATTATGAAAGATAACAAATCTTTACTTTATGACATAATTTATGTTACTTTAATACAAAAACAAATCTATACTTTAAAACATATTGCTATTATTATCATTAACCGATGTATCCTAGAAATCATATTTTTAAATTCATATTTTACAATAGTTTAATTGATAAAATAACGTCACCAATTTTCATCTGATAGAGAAACGATAGCTTACCCATAAAGTTGATAATAAAATCCGCTAAACTTACAGTTACATTTATATATTATAGAAGTACATTTTAGTAAATAAAATAATATAAATCTATAAAAATAAAATTAATTGGATAACGCTAAGTATGATATTTTGAGCATCTATATTTTAAATATTAATCCGAAGTATATTAATTTTTTTTAAAAACATTATATTTAATCTATAAATTATAACAAGTACGGTACAAATATCTGAACCATTTCAAAACTTATTTTCATTATCATTCTTTTAAAATTATAGGTATTTAAAAGGAGACGTGGGGACATATATATATTTTTACGATTTTAAAATTTTCAATGTAGTTTTATTATTGATCTCCCTATTGAATATAATTATGGTTAAAATTAATTATTAATGTTTTTTATTTTTGTTTTAAATTAATTTAATTTCTAACTTTAAGTACATACATGTAAAAAACAAAAAATATTTATTTTTTCAATCTTAATTTGATTTTATTGGAAAATATGTAAGAAATCGCCACCACTGTTGAATTTAATTATTATTATATTGAATTTTTGTTATTGAATTGGAGCATTTAACACTTCTCTTTGGATAACAGAATGCCCTAACTAATTCATTAATTATAAACTTTTATATTGCCTAAAAATGAATATAAATGAATATAAATTGTAAATTGTAACTATAAGTTTTTAAAAAATGAAATAAAGAATGAAATTATAAAAAAAATTATAATTATATTAGAAATTTCAATTTTAATTTATCAAATTGCCGTAACAATACCCCCGAATTATATTAAATTATTATTATTATTTTTATTACGCATTAGGTTGTTGTCTAAGATAATTCAATAAAAAACATAATTTATGTGCATAAGTAAAACATAAAAACTCATCATCTGCGTTGTGAATAATTATTATAAAACTGACACTGGACCACCCAGCTTGGATAACAGTACCAAACTATGACCAAACTCTTTACACCCAAATGTGCCAAAATACGAATCAATAGCTAAGTTGATTATTTAAACGTATTTAAAATGTCATAAATTATTTAAATATAAAACAAAAAAAGTAGTGATGAGGGCAAAAAAAATAAAGAGATACTTTTTATTAGTTTTATTATCAGGTGATCATGATTTTAATTTACTACAGTTTTTGTGTTGAAGCATAAATCTACTGCATATACATAATATTTAAAGGGTACGTAATTTCAAATATTATTGTTAATTTTTTTAAGAATATTATTTTATTGAATCTATTTGACAGATGTTTTTTAACTTGAAAGGATCTTTTATTTATTTATTTATTTTTTTTTTAAATAGTTTTTTAATAAATAAATACGGAACTATAAAAGTATTTGTAGGGATTTTACAAAAGGTATTACGATTTAATAAACGTGTTCATCGTAATAAAATTAACCAAAGGGAAATGAAAAATAATTATTGGATTATGTTTAAGGGTCCTTTATTGTGTACTAAACCCAATGATCATTTAAAACTATGTATAAGATTTTGAAAATTTAAATTTATACAGTAGGGAAATATTAAAAGGATTTAAATTATAAAATGGGAGAGTAAAAAAAAAAAAGATCATTAAATTTATGTAGGTCTACGTTCAAAATAAATAATACATCAATGCTAGAATGATTGTCTGATATTAGTGGTGTTCTTTTAATTGAAAATGCAAAGCATAAAATAAGAACTCGATTCTACCATAGATTTTGCGGGATTGCTCAAACTGTTACCGAAATGTATACACATTTAATTCAAACAATTGCAACTATAATATTCATTAAACGGAATTGAAATCCTAGTTGAATCCTAGTTAAATGTTTCTCAATAGATCAAACATTTTTTTTTTTGGTTTCATTAATAACTATAACAGCCTTGTTTTATTGTAACATTTTTGATATTACGTTATTTTTTATGGTACATAAAACTTGTGGTCTAATTTTTATTAAAATTATCTGTAAGAGATGAAATTAATGTATTGTAAGGGATTCTAATCAAACTATCAGTAATATTCAACAGGATATTAAACATTAATGTATCTAAATGAAGACAGGTATATGACTTCGTATCTATTTATAATCAAATCAACGGTTTAATTTTTAAAATCCTCTAAGTAAATATGTATATTTTAATAGAAATTACTGTAAGATCTTTTTAACAAAATTTTGAAACGTTTTACACAAAATACAAAAAAATAAATTTAAACAGAGAATGTTTTCAAATGAATTGAAATAGAGAATAAAGATTTTATATGCATACCAGCAGTACAGCAATACAGCATCTTCATGTATATACAGTCAGGATTCCACTACAATACAATATGAACAATAATAATAATAATAAAAAAAATACAGTATTCATTTAAAAAAAAATTCAATGGTCCAACAACGTTCGACGTTGTATATCAACTCTCAAAATATAAATATACGAACACAGGATTCAGACAATTAAATATTATTCGTTTTAAGTATTGGGATCCTTAATACTCACATTATTACTTTTTTTTTGTATTCTACCCTTACATAATTATAATGTTTTAAAAAAATACCTACCTGGGATGGATGATGTTTTATATTTGATTGGTTGTTTTTTTTTTTTTTTATTTCAAATAAGAGGAGTTGATGTTCCTTTACCTTTTCCTTTATTATTTGATTTATTTTTTTTTTTATTATGTTCTTCTCTTTTTGCATTAATATTGATTGAAAGACATACATATGTTGCACGTTCTTTAAAAGACAAAACAAAAAATATATCCTATAGATAAAAATCTGATCTGATGTGAATGAAACACCTTTGAAGCAATGATCTCTTATTAATTATATACTTTTATGAATATTATTTCTGCAACTGATAAGCATTGGACGTTTCACAAACCATTATTCTGAGGGTTATTATATCAAGATTCTATCTTTTATCTAAATTTTAAAACCCGCAATTTTGTTGAAGGTATATTTGAAGGCTTGATTTTAACAACTCTCTGGCTGACTCTTATGTGATCTTTAATTTTGAAATAAAGTTAAAAATAAAATATGAAATATCTATTCTTACAATATTTAGTCACTTTATTATATTTAATTTTTTGTTTAATTTTTGTGTAAATATAATTTTTTATATGAATATATCGGTTAATGTGGTAGCTATATCTATACTTTTGTATAACAGAAAAAAAGCAAAAGTCAAAGAATTCTAAATACATTTTTCTGAAATTCAAACTCATATATAAAATTGTCAAAGCAGAACAACGATTTAAATCTATGTTAAGATCTATCTAAAATGTATGCTAAGTAAGAAATTCAACATTAAGTGAAACAATATTATACATTGCCAAGTATTAGTATGTATTTGTGTTGAAAGCAAACTTAAATACATGTATATAAAAAAGAATTTAATTAATATACTCTGTACGAGCTTTTGGCTGTCTTGAGATGTAAATAATATGAAATAAACAATAAAAATAATTTAAATAATAAAAAGTAAATATGAGCAAGACAAGCACTAGTCTCTTAAATACAACTCACAAACTTTATCTAGAGTCACTTTACAAATTACTATTCTACTATTTGTAATCATCATCAAGTACAAAATCTATAGTTTGACTTCTTTAGAATACTCCGTTCTTAAATTTATCTTGTATTCCATTGTATCTTATAGATACTAAGGGGCAGCTGGTTGATGTCATAATGTATTTCGACAATTTTCGAATGTTGTTGCCACTAGTTTTATTAAAATAAAATATTTTGAAATAAAATTGACCTTTCTAACTGAATATAAATTTCATATACATTTTTTTTTTTATTCTATATTCGTATTATACAATTTTATTTACACCCTGTATATTTATTTAAATTAAAAAAAAAACTTCCATTAGTATTTATTGAATACAATTGAATAGCTAAAAAAAATAATATCCAATTATGTAAAACATCAAATCTTGTGTTATTTACTTGGATTTATTCATATTATCATAAAAATTGTACTGGATTGGTTAACACTTTAAATATGTAAAATTGGTAATAATAATAAGTGCAAGTCCTTATATATAGGTATTAATATCCTTAAAAGAATATTCAAATTATTATGTTAATTTAAAAGCATTTGATTGTTATTTTTATAGTAATAAAAATTGTTATTATTTTTATGCTAAAATTAAAATTACTGTTATGTTAAAAATTGTATTTGATTATTGGGCTGCATTCAAATTGTCTAATATATTTTTATTTACCTGAGATTCTTTCCAATTCGAATTTGTATTGCTATGTAGTTTTTCAATAGCCACATATTCGATTAGAGTCGATTTGGCAGTGGTTGAAATTAGGTAAAATTTCTTTTGCGATGGTGAGGACGCGATATTTTTTCAGATCTATTGTATTTTTCCGTTTTATTGTTGAAAATTTCAGGTCTTTGTTCAGCTATGTTCAACTCTCATTGCTTTGAAATTAAAGGTGAGAAGAGGATACACCTTCCTATAAGCAGAAATTGCATGTCTGTGTTGAACTGACTTTAAACAGATTTGTATTGAATTCACCCGTTATAAACCATTATCAAATTATTATTAGAAACCATTTTCTGATCAATATTCTTGTCGAATTTCAAAAATATATAGCTGAAGTCCTTACAAGTAGATTTACAATAATTTTCATGTATTTGAATTATTTAACCTTTTTAATCCTGCTCCCGCTCAATATTTCTGGTATACTTCGTTGATCACAAAGTTGGTTTGCTCAGTAAACTGTCCTAGAATGATGTAGAGCGATCTAGAGTGAAAAATAACATTATTTTATGCTCAGTAGTTTCCGTTCATTGAACTTTTTTGTCCAAAAGTGTTCTGATCGGTGTTCAGTAAATTGTCTAAAACAGTTCTAGTACCTAATCCGACCTTAGTAAAGTTATTTAAAGAGTTTTTTTTGGTATAATATTTTTAGAGATATACAGTTGACATTTCTGCTTTAAAAATTCAAATAATTATTTTTTTTTTTTGCTTATATTCAATTTGCTCATTTTGCTATTTGTAATTTACTGTTATTGATTTTGACAATTCTATCCTAAATCATAAGATTGAAATATTTTTAATATACGCCATAAGTTACAATCAATACTGTTATACTAATACAATCCTTTTTCGCCCTATGTCCTACTGAGCAAGCCGGACAGTGATGATGAATATACTAAATTTTAATTTGTTTATATTTATTGAATAGATGTATACAGTATCTTTCCATACCACCAAATATGGTTTGTTATACGATCAACTGCTTTTTAAAAATCAGTAATCATCATATTGGGTAGACTGTATATATATATATATATATATCATAATTTTTTTTTGGATGCTAGCCATACTCAAGCATCCATTAAAAATCCCACTTTAATTTTGAAATACATTTTTTTGTGATTGTACATATGAGCTGCCTTAATTTGCGATGGACGAGCGTAAATTCAGACTTAAAATAAATATCAAGATTGTATCATTGGTTTTTATTCTTAATAAAACTGTTTTAATAGAAATATTATACTTTTTACTTGATTCCAATTACACAAAATGTGACTACTTACAAAAAATTTATGTATAAACAAGCCAAAGTATTCAGCCAAAATTTTAATATTTATAAATTTTTCCTCCCCCAAAACTGACTACTGTAATATTATATTAAAATTAATATTATGGTAATTTGTGGTCCCCAAACGAATTTCCAAAGAACTAAATTAATTTACATATCAATATATATATACATGTTTGTATACATTATCATGATGTAAGTGAATTCTATAATTTGCAACTATACTAGTATACGTTATATATATTACAAACATTTATAATTTAAATCCCATTTAATATTGTTATTTCATAAAAGGATAATAAAATGAAATAAATAAAAAAAAAAAAAAATTAATCTTTATTGCAACAAAATATGCATCAATATTCACACAACAAAAACAAAAAATTTAAAAAATTATAAGAAGTTGTTCAGATCAACCCTAAGCCATAATATATACTTTTACTATTTTCAATAATTCTTTAATTTTACTCTTCAGTAAATATACTATATTTGTTGTGAATGGTTATTACATTTATAGTGAACTTATCTGGTTTAGTTTGTTTAATGTTTGTTGAAATAATTTGAGTAAGGTTGTTCCGTAGAATGTGAAATACGTTTTATTAAATTATATATCAATATTTTTTCACATACAATATTTCAATTTGTAATTCTTTAGCTGGCCCACAACACACGTTTATTCACAATGTAGGAAAAATAAAATAAAATTGAATTTAACTTTGTTCTTGAGAGTACAATATGAGTATATTTAATTTATAGATTCTTTAAATTTATTAAATTATATTATTTAATATTAATTTTGTCACTTTTATTTCTCATACTTTGGAAAAAATTTTCTGATCCTGATTTGATGACTAGAACAAAAATATGATGATGCACAGCTCACATATTTTGTCCAAATTTGTGTCTAAATATATGAATAATATGTATAAATATAATATATTATTATGATAATATAAATATAATATATATAATATGTCTAAATATATGTATAAATTCTTACATATCGTAACAACTAATTACTACTTGAGTTTAAAAGTGCAGCTCTATCGAAAGAAGTAGAAAATTTAAAGTAATTTTAACCTTTAATCGATGTTGTGAAATACATAATACGTATACATATATACACCAAATATGTGGCCCAATGTACAATAACATTTTTAAACTGATTAAAAAAATACATTTAATTTTCCAAGTCTTACTTTATAAAAATAGCAGTAATGTTTATAATATTATATTATCTAAAAATAAACAGTTTTGGAATTCATTTCAAAATTAACCTTCAACAATTAGTATAAAATCAATTAATATTTTGGCTTATTATTAAACAACAAAAAAATTATATAAAATTTGTGAAAGTATTATAAAGTATTTAATATCAGCTTCCTTTAATGTTAAATTTAAATTTAAATTTAATTCAATCGCAATTTATTTCGAATATCTTTAAAATAACTTAACTATTGAGATATTCCTGGCTTACTAGTCTTTGTTTCATTTATAGCTCATTTATATAATATTTTCAGGTTTTACCTTCTCTTCACAATAGAAAGCTTTTTAAAATATCAAATTAGTGGTCCCGTCAAAATATTTTGTTGCACCAACAATTTATTTATTTTGAATTTTCAATAAAACTTTCTGCTAATTTATAATCTGGCTCTAAAGAAATTGACCTGGTAATACAAGATGATGCTAAATCTTTTTCTAAACCAATAATTTAAAATTCATCTATTATTTATTATCTGTTTTCTCAATTTCGTACAACCAAAATTTTCATATTAAATCAACTTCCTCCGGATCGTTCACATTAACCTAGACTCAATTTTTACCTCTGCTACTTTGCTACTTAAACCGTGATTTGAATCAAACACTAATAATAATAAAAAAATACATCATACAAAACAATAATTAAAAAACAGGAAAAATAAACAAAAAAAGTTATTCAATTAATGTTCTTAGGGACCACTGCGGGACCCATTTTCACAAATAATATTTAAAAATTACTCTTTTTACCTACTAACCTTATTTTCCATATTTTAGTTATTTTACTTATTATTTTTGGCATCTCCTGTCTGCTATCCACACAAGAATTCATGAAAGTACTGAAAATTTAATAGATGTTGAAGTAAAAAAAAACAGAGGTGAATCGACTGGGCCCAATATACCAATTAAGAATTAATTATTGTAATTTGAAAAAAATTGCAAAAGATGTTATAAACGGTAAATTATACTAAGAATATTTCTCTGCTTTATTTATATTCCATCATATACTAAATAAATGACCGAAATTTACTCTCAAAAACGAATACACTAACACATACTTAAAATATGATTTTGGCCCTAAAAAATATTATTTTCATATAAAACAAAAAAAAAAACCGTTTAAAAATAAGAAAAACAAAAATTTAATGGAAAATATTTTTCTTATATTTTTCCTCATATAGAGCTACTTGGTTTTTTGTTATTTTTTTTTCTTTTTTCGTAATATTAGTTTAGGCGGTTTCAAACCGGGACCATTATAAAGATAACATAAATATTAATTTTTTTTTTCTTTGTTTTCCTAAATGCATATTCGTTTATTTAAAATTAATTTTTAAAATAATCTTCCCTATTTCTAGAAATATAGTACATATTATGTATACTCATATTAACTCACATATTTAGATATTTTTAAATTAAATATATGGGGATAAAAAGGGATATAAAAATTCTGACAAGAAATCAAAAACAAAAAAGAAAAACTGTTTAAAAGAAAATGTACGTTAAATTTGTATAATAAGGGTTGGTTCAAATTTAAGCAAATATTATTAAAGATAAACAATAACAATAACAAAAAAAAATATAAAAACAAACAAAGTCTTTCTATCTATATGTATATATCTATCTCCTTCTAACACTTTTATTTCCTTTCTGGCAATTTAAGTTGATCCATGTACCGAATCCGGTCTTAATATATTCGTAAATAGATATATATATATATATGTATTTATATTATTATAATCTGTAATCTGAATGCGCCCTCATAAATATGAAAAATAACATGGTTGAATGCGAAATTATGGATGCGAAAAATATTTCAATAACCCTTCTTTTATTGGTATATGTGTAAGAAAAATATAATTTTATAAATGTGTATTTTTTGACGTTTTGCCCATAAGCAAGGATATACCATCTATATGTGTATGAATCATTTTTTCCATTGTTTTTTTGTTTTTTTCATTTAAAAATAATTTTTTTTTTTCCTTGTTTGTTATTTGTTGATTTCATCTTTCTCTTTTTCTCTTTTATCATAATAATCAATATTGTTCTTTGTGGATAACTAACTTACCAATAAAAACAATAAAAACAATAATAATAACAATATGATGACAATAAATTTTCTGCTATTAAAATATGCATTAACTATCGATATAAAAAGGATAATAGCAGAATAAAAAAAGGATCATATTTAAAGAATTTCATGATATATTGACATTTACAGTTTATTGTTTAAGTTGAAATACGAATTGTATTGTATGGTGGTACTAGTTAAAATCTAAATAATGTAAAAATAGAAATTTGTATTAGTTGGTTAATTTGTTTATTTAGTTACAATTTGTTCATAAGTTCATCCCAATGATATGTTTGGAATTAATAAAACTTATGAACTAAAAATTCTGTTTAATGTGAATGAATTCAATTTTATATTTAGGGGTGTATTGATTTCAAAATATTTCTTGATATATCTATAATTATATTTTGTTCACACTTTCACTTACTAAACTAATTTAAAAAAAAAAAAAATATTCAGAATATTTTTATGGTTTTTGTTTTGGATAGGCCAGAAGTATTAATAAAAATTAAACTATGCAGCCTATGATAATATATACTGAAACCCGCAACTTTTGGTTAATAATAACACGACATTCGCAACACCGTATGAATTAATCAAAGGTCAATCAGTTTTGAATTTTGCTTGTATAAATTATTAAGCTTGAATTGATGATCTATAATACAAGCAATAATATATTTACGTGGGAGCTAACAATGAGTTAATACATTTTTATTTTACTGTGTTGATTACACTTTTTTTCATTCAAATTCAACATTTTTTCAAATAAATTCAACATTTTTTCTAACAAATTGTTTGACAAAATGTTGAATTTGAATGAAAAATTTGTTTGAAAAAATGTTGAATTTGAATTGAATTGAAAAAAGTATATATCTAGCACTGATCAAAATGATACTTTTAGAAAATAAACTTTTAGTCGTTTATTTTTCCAAAAAATAATTTTTATTCATTGATTAGAAACATCTGGAAGATTTTATATATTTTTGAAATTTTATGCGAAACGATATTGTGTCGAACCTTTACTTTAATGGATGCACCACTCGAATTACTACAATATATTTCGATGCTCAATTTGCTCTATACGACTTCACTTTTCTCTAAAATAATTATACAGCAAGAGAGACTTGTAAATCTTGTTGTAGAAGACGATTTGCTAAATTTCGAAAAATTAAAATTATTATGGGAAATTAATTTTTTGCTGTGACTTTTTTCCAAGGTTATTGAAATAAAATATCACGTGAACGGCCAATTAGAATAACAAAAATTTAACCTAATAATTTTGTTAAGTATCAATCTATATGCTTCTTGTTATTAATTGTATTGACATTGATTTATTTGCCAATTGAATTGAATTAATGATTAATATCCTCTTTAGTTAACATTGCGCTTAATGAGATTGATGGTATTATAAATGTTTGATAAGCACTATAGTTATATGTATATATACGTACTCTTTTGTGTATATCTATGTATACATTTTTTTTTTGAACCAGAGTCTAATTTTCAACATTTCTACTCCAAAAAAGTAATATATAACGAGGCTAACATAATTAGATTTGATAATTTTTTCATAAAATTAATACGCAATCACCTAGATAAAGCTCTCAAAATAGAAGAAAATTGTCTTGTGTCAAAAATCTACTATCATAATTACGAATATATAAAAAATAGTTTAAATACAAGATTTGTTGCCCCTGAATTTTTTATATACTTAGATTCTAATAGATATATACAATATCAAAATCATATCCCCATACTATTTCACTAATAGACGGGCTACATGCAAGATAATTCATTACAACCCTAGAAATTTAGATTATACTACACTAAAATTTGATAGACATATACCAGAGAGAGAGACAAAAGAGTAAATAGTAGTTATTGGTGGGGAGAAAACACCTACTCACATTAGATTAAAATTAGATCGTTACTTAGGATAGGTAAAATAAGGTAGAGTAAGTTAGATTAGGTTAAAATAGGTTAATATAATTAAAATAGGTAATAATTTGGTTATTTTTTTTTTCAAATAAAATATTTTTACCGAAACGTGTAATAAAATATAAGTATATAAACATTAAGTCACATGACAAAGCTTTCAAATAACATAAAATAAGATTTAAAATTAATAAAATAAGAAAATACATAATCTTAAGACTAATTATAGAATATAAGAATTTAACCGATATTTTTGTGATTTTTTTTTGTGGGCTTTAATATCAGATATAAATGAAAAAATAAAAAAAATAAAAAAAATTTTTGTTGGATTTTTGACTTATCTTATTTTAATGTTTTATTTCTGTACCACCTTATATTTTTATATAAATTTAGTTTTCTTTGTAACTTTATTTAAGTGGCCTTTGAACACAATATGGGTTTTTTCAGGCCAGGTCTTTCCATAATTTTTTTTTATTATTATTATTTTACTTATTTTCTAATTACATATTTTTTTATTCAAATAATACATTTTTAATTGTTTTTTTGTGTCTATATAAAATAATTTTCAATTTCTAGTGCAATTTTTCTTATACATAAAGTTATTATAACATAACTAAATATTTTCTATTTTATTCCATTTTTAACATTTAATGTTTTTTACTTCACATGCTTTATTGATTTTGTTTAATTTTTTCTTTTAAATTGTTTTGTTTAGTTCAATAGTTTTTAGGAAATTTATTATCTTTCTATAATCGGTTTTATCATTACTCTTTAAAATATCTAGACTATTAGTTTTTAACTATCTCTCCCTATCACATGAATATTGAATACAATTTTTGCCTCATAGTAAGATTTGTTCCACAACCACAATTTTAAGGTGACAAATTTAGTTGTTTTCTTTACATTTTTTGATTTTTTTAAAACAGACAAAAATAGATGGAACTTTCCTAAAGAAATTTTCTGAAGATTGATATGTCGATAGTTCTATTCTAGAAGAAAAATGCCATTGCAAATACTTTGACAAATTCAATTTGCCAATATATAGGAAAAAAAGAACAGTTTAATGCGTACGAAATTTTTCAAACTAAACAATCACAAAACCTGAATACCCATATTGAAAAGTGAAACGCAAAATGAAATACATAAAATCTTATAATGGTTTCGCTTATAGCGATCAGTAAAATGAATACGTATAAATTTTTCATTACACTTTTACTGTCGCGCAGCTTACGCAATTTTAATATAAAGTTATAGCAATTGTAAAAAATGTTCTAAAAATCAAATTCATTTTCAAATTTTAACATTTTTAGTCTAATATTTCATATAAAATTAATGTTATCATTTCACGGATCAGTATATCCAGCTATTTATGTTTCTGAACAGATCAAATAAAATGGAACAAAATGAAACAAAATTATTTTACTGAAGTTTAATTTTTTCAGTGTCGGTGACATCGGAAATGTATCCAAAAAATTTCAACCGATACAATGTACATACAAATGTAATATGTCAAATTTTTTGTACTGACAGTATTGTGTTGGCAACACAATGTACTTTGCTTACAATTACAATATAACTCTATCAAACTATACTGTGTATCAACAAATTTTCGGATACATAATTTAACAACCCGTATCGTGAAAATGAGTTCCCAAAATTCATTCCCGATCATGAGACAGTGTAAACAATTTTTTTTTTTATACATATTTAAGATCATACGTCAATACGTTGATGACGTTTTCGATACATTTACGATGTCACGGTGTTTTATTTTAATCTAACAACAAAATCTGATGCAATTTTACTGAAACAATTTTTTACTGATCGCTATAATCGTCTCACAGTAAAAAATATTTTTGAACTGTCTGTTACGTATTCCTTTTACTGATCGCAATTATTACCACAACCTGTAACCAATCTACATAAGCCCGTGAAATTCAAAAATTTTTATTTTTTCCTTATCTTTGACTTGAGATGATGAAAGTTTTTAGAAAAAATATACAAATATCATTTAAATTTCAATTAAGTCGTCAGTTTATTGTGACCAATTCGGGATGACACCAATATTTTTAGACAAAAACAAAAAGTGAAATATTATTAAATTTTTAATTAAAGCCAGAAGTGATTTTCGAAAAGGAGTTACCTGAAATGAATTCTATAAGTCCAATAAGTTAATTTACAATAAAACATCTGTTTATCAATATTTTCAATTATTCAACCACCCCAACTGCGGGTCAACAACTGATTTCAAATTAAGTGCAAAATATCTTTAAACTATACCTACAAAAATTAAAAAAGCTTCATGAAAATCATAAAAAATGCTTCATTTTCCTAAAAATTTATTTTTCAAAATCTTCCTCTACATTATTACATCACTTCAATTTAATTTTAGATTAATAAAATTTATTTATATAATTGTCAAATAATGGTTTTAATATAATTCACAATAAAACCAAACAACATTTCAAAATTAATTCACACAATTTGACTATGTACATATTTTTTTAATCAAAATGCATTTTAAAATTACAAATCTTTTGACACTTTCTTCTTCCTCTACTTTCTGATTTCAATATTATGATTCACCTAATTTTTTTTTTTTGAAAAACATATTCAACCAATATGAATGTATGTCATTATCATATTGAGCTACATAAAAGTCAATTTTATACAAAACCGACATATCAACCTGTCATTAATGTTGTTGTTAAAAAACGAAAAATTAAAATAAAACAAAAAAAGAGAAAAATTAAAACCTATAAAAAAGACAATAACGATAATTTTAAATAACTGTTTTTGTTTTTGTTCTTCTTATTGTTGTATTCCAGTATAGATAAAATGTGTTTGTTTGTTTGTAGATGTTGGCATATTATTATTGTGTGTATAATCATTGAATCGCAAGTAATTTATTTAATAAAACGTTTTTAATTGCATCGATTAGCAGTTAATTTAGTGAAAATTACAAATGAATACGATCAGCCATTTTTGTTTTTAGCGTTTCAATTTTTATTATTTGAAAAAGATAAAAGAAAAAAACAAAAATAAATTCAGAAATTAATTTTGATGGTATTTTGGTTTTCAATATTTTTGTACTTTAAAAATAATTTATTTTTATATTACAGTTAGCTATTTAGTTTATAATACAATTTTAATAAAATTAAATTTGTTCGTATTTATTTTAGTAATTTGTCAATATAAATAGACTGTATTATAAGTGATTTTGAACCATAGAATTAAAGTATTGTTTAGGGATTGAAACAAAAAAAAATAGGTTTTTACAATTTTAACACATTGGTTAACAACGTTGTTGTGAATGGCATATTCTCTAATGTCGGTTGTGTTTTTACTTTTTTTTAGTTGTTGAACGAGTTTTAGATCTTGCCACAATTAGTTTTTTGCAGGTCGAATTATAACTTCAACCGAAAGATTAATTATACTTAATTTACCTAATAGAGGTATAGCTAGTAAAAGGGTAGCGAATGAAAAACTGAAACTAAACCAGTTAGCAAAATTTGATCTATACCTATTGCTTTGTGTTTAATATTCTGTTATCACTTATATTCTTTATATAACATAAAATATTTATCGTAACTACTAAAAGCCTATCAGCTTAGTCAATATACTTATTTTCAATCTATTAAAATATAGTACTATAAAACGTACACCAAACATTAATTTTTGTTATATCATAATACTGTCATTAATAACAGAGAATATTCAGTTAAAATCAGTCAAAAGTGCCCAGTGTGCCTAGAGTGATAAATTTATTCTATTGATTACTGCAGAACTGCGTGTAGGTATTATTAAAAATTTATTTTTCATTATTTCACGTAGATATAAAAAACCCATAGTGGTTGCCATCAAGTTAGCATAATTTTTTTTTTTTTTGTTTTTTCTTTTAAATCGTTATTAGTGAAAATTTGACAATTATGTGAAACAAATTGTAATATTATTTTGATATTTTTCAAAACAATATCAAATAAGAATAATAAAACTAAATAATACCCATTTTTGTATTGAGAGAATAACATTCGTTTGTTATCCTTTTTTATTATGTTTAATATTTTAAAGGATATAATTTAATTTGTATTTATTGTCATTATTGTAAATTTATACAAAACAAAAAGCTAATCTAAATCTAATACCAATTTGAGTATAAAATTAAATTGTTTACGAATTATGTGATTAATTTTATAATTCTATTAAAAATAAATGGAAAAAAAAAATAATAAAAAATAAAAACAAAAAAAAATCCTTAATATAAAATCAATTCAAAAAATTTTACAATTAAAAACGTATTGAAATAATTTGTAATTACATTATGAAGAAATTAGTGACTGACTGGACTTTCATATTCTTTGTTTTTTTCTGAATATTCAAAATTGGTTTCATAATTAGGGAGAAAAAATTTATTTTTGTTTAATTACAAAAAAAAAAAAAAAAAAAATAGAAAATAAAAAAAGTCATTTTGTATTTTAAGATAAATATTCTTTAATACCTATGTAGCTATTTATTTAAATTGAAAATAATCTCTTTATTTAAATTTTAATAATTTCATTTAATTTGACAGCACATCGTTTATTTTAATGAGATTTTCTATTGAAAATAAAACAAGTGGAAATTTAAATTTTTTTTTGTTTTTGTTATGATTTTTTGTTTGTTTATAAATTTAGATAATTTTTCTTACAAATATGATTTGTTTTGTTATTTTATTATTTAATTATTAAATAAAATTAAATAATAATCTAAATTAAAAAATTATAGAAATTTTTGAATAATTGAGTTATATAAAAATAAACAATTACTGTTTTTTTGAAAACTGATAACTATTTGATATAACATGCTTGTTATTTCGGTAAATTCGCATAAAGAATAATTAACTTTGCGCCTCGCCATAATATGAGATAACGAAATTAATTAGAATGAAATTAAAATATATAAAAGTTGAGTTATCACGCCCGGAGCATTACTTTTAAATTCACTAAATTATTATAATAGTTGATACCAAGTGGATAAAGGTCGGAAATTCAAAAGTGTAATGAAGTTTTCTACAAATTACAGTTAGTTAGACTCCAAAATATTTGTTGCACTGAACAATTTACTTTTTACTATTTGCAAATATTTTTAGGTTGGATTATGATTATAAATTGACATTGAAAAAAACCTAAATTTTGCTTCAAAAACAAATTTAGCTCAAAACTTGGAAATGGAACAAATCAGGGCTATAATAGCTTAATTTGAATTTTGATTTTAATAGGTTAAAATGAGAACAAGAAAAAAAAAACTGGAATTCATATTATTTTACCGAATATATTGTGGATTCCAAGTTAAACATTAAAAATATTATAAAATAAAAAAAGTGTTAACTTGTTTCATAAATTATATTAAAATATTTTTATCAATTTCGATTTTTTATATCAGCAACAGAATATTATTATTCTTACCATCATCACATCTTCACTTATATTTGATTCATTCACCAGTCTTCACTGATGTTGAGGTGAAAAGTCCATAATCAATTACTTAATCAGTTTACTTAACCTTCAATAGAAGCAATTTTATGTAATTTTATCATATTAACAATTAACAATACTTCATTAAGCAATTCAATCTATACCTCAAACTGATTATTTGATGTGAATAAAAAATGCATAGACAAAAATAGATATAATGCCAGTATAATGCCATCTAGTAAAGTTTGTGTGCAATTTAAAAATGTGCACAATACAACTCAAAAAACCGACAACAATGTAAAGTAAATATGGGTCGTTTCTCATCATAATTCATTAATAGTTTTAAAACAAGTGATTTCTTCTCTCAATTCTCAGTCTTTCATTCATAATGAACTGTTTTTTATTATTATTGTTGTTATAAAACGCTCTGCTCTGCAGACAAAAAAAAAATTAGTATTATATAAGATATAAAATATTATAACACCCTGGTTCAAGCCCCGATACATATATTCACTGGATATATAGTCCTAATAATGTATATTAAATATATGAAATATATTATATTTCATATATTTTTATATATTTTATTATACACTTATTAATTTCGTTAATTCACATTTTGTATAAATGCTTTATTTTAATTTTTTTAGAAATAAAAAAATATATGATTAAGTAGATAATATTTTTTTTCATCAAAACATAAAGACCAAACTCAAATTTAATTAATAAAACAATGTCTTCATTTACACTTTGTATTATATTATATTACTTTAAATTTTTTAAAGCTAAAAATATGAAATATTTTATTACGAAATCAGCAATAAATTTCTTAGCATTAAGGAATTAATTCTGACTTCGACATTAAATTAAAAAAAAAAACAATAATAATCTATTTTGTAATAACGAAATCATTTCCGTATTTTATTTGTTGAATACTTTCTGCAAAATTATAAAATAGTTAGTTCTAGCTAAAGTATAGTATTCAACTGAGTAAATATAAATTTTCCAAAAAAAAAAAAATAATAAATTAATATTTTTTGTTTTAATTATTCTTCACAGAATTTATGTCCCGTTCCGTGAGAGCCGAAAAAAAAATCAAATGATGAATTAGTGTCATTAACTTTCATCATTTAAAAATTCGGTTCTAATTTAATATAATAATTAATAAATACATAATAATTAATTTATAGTTAATATACAATATGTAAAATATATATCAAATAATTACTATATCTAAAAGGCCCACATTTTGAAAGGAGAAATAACCTGTAGTTGGTCTGCAAATCCACTGTTACACAAATAAATAAATAAATATATAAAATATTTCACAATTTTACAATTTCATCTACAATAGTATATGGCTATAATAGCAAAAAAAAATTAAATAATATTAAAAAATCATTCAAATCTAAGCTGTAACTTAATTAAATAGATATCTGTCATTAAAAAATTATTTAAAAAATATTTTAAATTTAAAAGAACTATAACTGACGAGCTAGTTAAAATAATTAATTACCAAATACGATTAAAAAAAATACTTTTTTGTATTATAATTTGTTCTATTTAGTCAAGTTAAGTTTAAAATTCTTTATTCTCTATAAATACAATAAAACAAAAATCTTAAAATTTATAATCCAATATCCAAAAAACTTACTATAATTAAATAATTCAATTATGACTTAAAACTACAGAAAACTATATCAATATATTATTGTTAAATGTACAAAGAGAGAATAGTTAGAGGCATTTTTTTATAATAAAAATAGTGTTAAATGCCATATCAAAAAAATATTTATTTACAATAATTATAATATAGCTTATTGTGGGGTAACAATATATTATTATAATTAAAAATAAAGTAAAATAAGAATGAAACAATGAAATACTAAGTACATTATAAAAACACATATATATATTTATATTTTTTTATTATAGTACCAATCTATGTCTAACAAAAATATTACAAATAACACTTGGATAAGTAGTCCGAACTTGGATAAGTAGTCCTAATAGATATACTTAGCAGTTATAATAATTAACTAATTTTTGATAAATTAATTATATTTAAAAAAATTGAATGAACAGTCCTGAAAATATAATAAATTCGATATTATATATAAAACCCTCAAATGAATAACAAAATTACATTATAAGCCTCAATCATGAAACTATTTTCAAAATTCTTAGTTCTCTACCCTTTGATTTGATATGCTTTAAATAATACATCGCTTTTTATTTAATAAAATTGTTTACATTCGCATTTTATTCTTTTGTTTTTATTATAAAATCTTTTCTAAAGGTAAAATTTGCATCAGCCTCTAACCTAAAGTAATTATTTTTGTATTAAATTTTTTTGGAAATTTCGTTTACAAATTTTTTTTTTTTATTCATAAAAATATAAAAAAAAATCTTTGACCAACTTTAAAAAATATTTTGTTCGTTAATTAAAATTACTGCAATATACAAAATTTCTGAAAATAATGCTTTTTTTTATTACTCTGTCTCTGTGTACACTTAACCTTTTATATTGAATAACTCTTGTTCTCCTATAGTACTTATTTCTGGTTTTGTTCTTTTCTATTTTTCCAATCATTTTTTTAAATCTATTCATATGACTTTAAAAATACCTGGTAACAATATGTGTCAAAAAACATAAAAAAAAAAAACAATAAACTAAAAATAAGAAAATACAAAACCGACAGCAAAAACTTTTTCCTTATGTGCCATTATTTAGTTTACTGCTATAAACTCATACTATTACATTATTTATTTTTTTTTTTTTTTTGTAAATAAGTATATTATGTTATATTTATATTTGTTGCGTAATAATAATCATAATTACCGTAATTTTATTTTTCATATATTATGCATTTTATATAAATTTCATAAATTTTATATCTCTGAACTTATAACGTAAATAATATTTATGTACATTATATAGTACACACATTACATACATGTAATATACATGTAAAATACTTAACTTGATGTGTTTGCAATTAACATTAATTTATTACTTTTAAAATTTATGAATTTTTGTAAACTTATTTAAAATAGAAAAACAAAAAACCGTAAACCAAAAAATAGAAAACAACAACAACAATAATAATAAAAATGAAAATATTTCCTTTTCACCAATTTATAGGTGTATATTTTAAATTTTCATTCTCAAACTTTTATTTAATGGCTTCCAGCTATTGTCTCCAATATTATATTCACTACACATAAATACATATAATGTTTTACTTAATTTACAAATACATATTACGTAATACAGGGTGATAATAATCCTACATACAAATTCATATTGTACTTATACTATATTTCAAATAGTGTTGGGAATGTATACAAAATTTAATTGAGTTGTACAAAACATTGTTGCGATACACACCCTATATGTCATATAAATAATTTCTATATTGGTAGTTTAAATGTTAAAAAATGTTATGCATTTTCTATATTTAAACTTTATAATATACTATATTATTATATAAATGTTATACATATATATATTTTTATTTCACATATTATTATATGTTTTGTATATAATATATTTAATTTTATAATAATATTGATACATGATATATAAAAATCATATTAAAAATATTTTTTTCGAATTTTTTAATTTATTATTTGAATTTATATTCTGTGTGTGTATACAAATTTGAGTATTTGTTAATAAATTTATGTACAAACTAGAGCATTCAGAATTTGTTTATGGGTGACAGAGTTTAACGAAATGTCATGATTTGAACCACTACAGTTTTATAATCAATAAGAAGTACTATTTCACACACACAAGTCAATCTCAGGTGATAATCGATTAAGCAAAAAATCAAAACAAAACAAAAAAGTACTTTCTAACGGATTCAAAACTAATTCAGCAGCGTCAGAAAAAGAAAATAATTCAAATTAATATTGAAATCATGCCAGACAGAAAAACGAAGAAAAAATCTCGCTACCGATATTTCCTTCAAGCCTAGATTAAACAAACAGCGCAATTGAACTCTGTGTGCAACATAATTTAAAAATAAAATTTCAAAGATCATAAAGTCTCTGTCAGTCGGTAAATCTGTTATTATAGCTCTGAATTGGGTAACAAATTAAATATAATGAAACTATTCTATTTAACAAGGCTTAGTTCCTGACAATAGCAGTACTTTTCCACATTTAATGAGTAGATAAGCCAGTAATTTGTTAAATAAATACTCGAAATATTGTAGATATTGTAGTGTAAAATTGCAGTACCATACTTAATAGAGCACGAAAAGGTGAAACTACTTAAGATACTGTCAAGAGTGTTAAACAAAATTCACATACAATCACTATTATAGTTAACATTAGTTTGTAGAACCGTACTAAAAATCTGCCGAAAATAAAAAAAATCACACTGTTGGTACCTTCTATCATCACATGAAATAAAGCTTGAAATTAACCTGCAAGAAGAGGATTGGCAGACTTTTTTACAGAGCCCATTCGATTCTATTTAATTATTCTTCGATATCGTTAAACAAAAATGTTTATGTCAACACGTTAAAAAAATGACAGAAATAAATTTACAGGTTTTAAAAGAAATCAAATATGCTTCATGGTATGAAGAATAAGTGACAAATTCTTTGTGAAAAAGAAATTTATTGAACTTATCTGCGAATATATGAGATTGCGAAGTTCTTAGTCCAAGAGACCTCGTTACTTAGAAATAATGTTCCCAGAACAATGGGAGTTGTCGAACCACAATTCAAGAATGTCCAGAAACATTTTGATTTTATCAAAGACATCTTTGAGCATTCAGATTTATACATGCAATGCTACGGAGAATCACAGCAATCTCAATTATGGCTTCTGATGTGATATAACCCTGATATCCAACCCTTACAAAAATCTATCTAATAAATTTATCAAATAATTCTAATTCATAATATATTCTACTTCGATAATAGAAAAATAACTTTGCAAATTTCTATACATTATAATACATACATACATACATACATATCGTGCATATATGTATAATATGTGAGCCAACATTATAAATAAAGACCCTGTAGCATAATATAAATAAAGAGGAAATAACGGTAAAAACACAAAAAATTTTCGGGAAATTTTTATAACATAATTTTTTATTTGAATATTTCATTGGGTTTTTCCTATATGATGTACAAAAATGTTATGAGGAGTGGGACACATTCGCTTTTGCATATCTAAAATGATTGAATCTATTTTCATCTTTATTAAATTTTATTTTATGAAATTATGTATATCACATAAATTCTAGATAGAGATATATATATACATTTTGTATATAAGAATTAAATTATATATTTTATAAATATTTATATATATATATATATATATATATTTTATTTATATAGATGAAATAAGTGGGTGTTATTGTCAAATTAATCTAATTTTTTTTTTGTTATTTTAATTTGTGATAGAAAATTGTGAAAATTAAAGTTAGAAATAATATGATAAAGGATAGAAGAATATCAGTATTATCATTTTAAGTTATCATATTTGTATAGTTGGTCAGAAAACCAAGCTAGCCTGTTTTTGGGATTGTATTTTATAGATATAGATAATTAATTTCAAGACTATAGAGTTTCAACAATAATTAGCCTCTACATGATATTCTCATTTATGGCTGCTATTGTGATATGACCCTGTGACATGACTAGCCTGTACATGCTGGTTCTCATTTTGTTTTCAAAATAATTTTACCAAATTAGAGTTATATCGGGATAAGATCCAACATATTTTTAGAAGGTTTTCTCCCTATGTTTTGTTACTGGTAGATACTATTGTCTTTATTTAGAGTAAAAATGGACATAAATATTTCTATTTTCTATTATTTATTTTTAGTTTTCATTGTGTATAAACCAAATTTTAATAAATTTAGTATAGTCATAACAATTTTCGGATGGAATTTGAACGTTTATGTGAATTAAGCTTCTGATGATTACCGTAAAAAAAAAAAAACAAATAGTTTCTTCGGTATTATTGTTTCACTTCATATCATTTATTCCTATCAAAAATTTAGAATTCATCGTCTCATGTAGTCTCGACATATGGATTGTAATGTATCCACCCTAAAGCTACTTTCTTTTAATAGTAATACCATTAATACGATAAAGTCCATCTCAGCATTATTTTTTTCTTCTTCATATTTAATATTTACAGTCTGAATGATTTAAAATTCAATAAGTTAAAATTTTTTGTATATTATACTAGCTTGAAGATCCTATATGATAGCAATTCATTACTTATTATATAATATTTTTTTCCCTTACTCTTCTTGGGAGCATAGGGCTTCCACTTGACATTTCTATCGTATTCGATTTCTAGCTGCTGCTGCGTACTTCCGAGGCAATATCTAATTGCATTTTTAATCTGTTTATACTGTCTAAGTAGGGGATTGGCCTACTGTAAAGGACCACTTTGATAACTCTATCTGCGCCTACGTGATAAGACGACGTCATATTTTCTGCATGTTTTCGCTGCGATTTTATCCATTTTTGACGTTAAGATGCCTGACGTTACTATGTTTACTGGGTACGTCATGTCACATAGTTTTGTTAGTTGTTGACAAATGTGTAATTATTATTAGTGTTTGTCCAATATTTATGTATTGTGTTATTTTTATTGCGTTGTATGAGATATGTGAGTATTGGTATAGATATTGATATAGATAATATTTGTAGTTATAAAGTATTAATTATTAATTATTTTTTATTGATTATAAATTTTATATATAATATTTATTTTATTAATATACCACCCACGGGAATCGAACCCGTGACTAAGACATCGTAATTAAAAAACATTTCTGTGTTCCAACCGATTAGGCTACGGAAGGGACGATATAATATTACAGGTCGAATTTAATTTTACGTTTCAATCTCCTTAGCCGTACATCCCTCATAAAATTATTTGCCTGAATGTTTGGATGTGTTTCCAATTTACTTATATACCTTGTGCAACATTTTGATATTTACTCATGTACATGCGAAGGAACCTGCGAATCGTTGTGAAATAAACTATCTGGAACGATCCATGGAGCATCGACTTTATTCTAAAATCCTTGAACTACATCAATGTTTTACCCACGCATTTATCAAAATAAGTATTATCAATATCTAATATATTTTCAATTTTATTTATACTGTCTTAATTTTTATATAATTTAGATTAAAAATAATTTAAATAATTTACAATATAATCTGAAAATATCTTCTGTACGGTTAACAAAGGTCAAATTCAAATTAACAACGTAATTGAAAAGGGTATTTTGATATTAAATCCAAATTAAATAAATAACAAGCCTATACCTATAACATTATTTATTGATTTTCTTTATTATTTTATTATCTCTCGTTTTTTTCTCGTTTCTTAAATGTTCTGCCCTACCTATACCTAAATCTTTAAGATGTTACAATGTAAAGAATATCATAATAAATAGTTCATATTGCTAAATTAAAAAATATTAAATCCAATATACTGTCCTCTATTCTCCATTATTTAATTCAATAAAATTCATCCGTCTTTAAATCGAAATCAATTCAAAGAAACATCCTATCTCTTCTTCAAACCATCGTTTTTATATTTTTTCAAAGAAATTTCGTTTATTTTTTTTTTTATTTTTCATAAAAGACATTCTAAAGACAATTTTATCTAAGAGCAGAAAAAAAATATCAAAATAACAAAAACAAAAGCAAAAAAAAACTTCTCTAAAATATGCTGTAATTCAATGAACAAAAACTTTAAAAGTCCCAAGGGTTTTTCTATAGAAACTTGCGAAAAGCAAAAAAATAGTAAAAAAAAAACAAAATATAATTTTTTTTTTTTTTCAACAATAATTTCTTTAGCCAAATTGACTTTATTCTTACTAACAATAAGAGTGTACTCCATTTCTATGTTTTTATTTGATTGTATTGCAAGGACCTGTTTTTTCAATAGAATGTATATTGATGTTATAAGGAAAGAGCGCAGCAGGAGTTAAAAGGGTGGTGTTCAGTCTACTAAATAAAGTGAAAGTTCTTGGATTTTGCTTACAATGTTTTTTTCTTTGTTATTATGTTTAGCATATTATGTATTTTTTTTTTTTTTTTCAAAGATTGTCTTTTTAAAGACGAATTCGGGTTTTTGGATCTTTGAATGAGTTTTTTTTAAATCATGTCACAATTCAAAAGATTTACTTAGAATTATTGAGTTTTAATGTTTTTAAAATTTACAAAAGTTGTTTTGTTTTTGTAAAAAGTGAACTATAATTTTGTTGAAAATATTTCTTAAAAGAAGTAGCGGTTAGTACTGGAAAAAATATTGAGTAATACCGTTATAGATTTTACCTTTCAAAAATTTTTAATCTATTGTATAAAGATTATTCCATTTGCTAAAAGACAAAAATATGTAAAATGTCGTCATTTCTCGAACACATTCAAGTAAAACATTCTTGGAATATAATATTCAAAGTTAACCATGTATGATCTATTCAATAACGTTGTTCTGTATTATTTTTTAGAAGGCGAACTGGTAATAATGTTTTTTATTTAATGTGCGAAATGTAGTTAGCCAATATTATTTTGGAAAAATTGTTAAGAAAAAGTTCTAAGACTAGTATTGTTGAATTTTTATAAAAATGACAAAATTTTTGCAATCAATTATCAAAAGTCTAATTACAGTTATCGTACTAAGTTCAGGAAGTATTCAAACTCAAGAATTCATCTAATCTATTCATTTGCCATGAAAAATGAACGGTTTCGACCAAGCAAAAGTTTGTTAATTCCCGGGTATATACCGGCACATAAAACTATAAAAATATTGATTGTCGTTTTTTATTTGCAATATTCTGTTCAGATACATCCTATCCTGCTTATCAATTATGCACATAACTAGATATCTGCAAGCAAATAATTAAAAAAAACCGTACGAAAACTAGTAATTTTTTCCAACTTTGAAATACAAAATACCACAACAAAATACAAAATTTCGGTGTGTGTTTTATTGGTTTTTGCCATTTGTAAGAGAAAGGAGCATTGTAGATTGTGTTACAAAGCCGAAAAAGTAATCCTATTGTCAACATGGAAACGTAATGATGCATGGAAACGCTTGCGTTAAGTTTGCGTTAAGTGTTTGGCCAACAAAAAATGTCAATTAAAATATAGCCTATTTTGCAGGAATCGCATTATTATAAAAACATTATTTCCAATTATTTAATTTGTGAAAAGATGTACATTAATGAGCTACAAATAAAACAAAAAAAATCACAATTTCAGTCGCGAATCACAAACATTAAAAATTTATTACAATTTTTATATTTGCTTTTTTGTATGTCAGGAATAATAAAATGGAAATACAATTAGAACTTATAAAACTTATAAAATAACTCATACCAACCTACACCGTATAGCAAAAAACAATAATACTATGGACAAATTATTTTGTTGTTCGACTAGGACGGAAACCGAATTTGATGAAAATACTGAAAAACTGCTTGTAAAAATTTGTACAGAAAATTGAAAGTTTTTTCAATTTGAGGGTTTACTAAAAATAATGTGCGATTTTTAGCATGTCAGATAGTCCGAAAAAATAATATACCCAATAGTTTTTTACAACTTCATAAATCTGTTGACAAAGATTGGTCTTTTATTTTTTTTAGTTAAAACGGAGGTGGCACTAATATGTCATGCTGGAATGCCCTTTATGCCCTCCACCATCCTCAACTTATTCGACCCTTTTGATAAAGGCCAATAGATTTGTGGGTTCTATTCTGCAGAAGTTTTCTGAGGTTATGTAAAGCGTTTCCAACAAACTGAGTCTCATGAAAGAGCTAGGCACTCTCCTACAACATGTGTAGAGGTTTCTTCCTCTTCTAGACAATTTCTGCAGGTTGGGTCGTCACTTAGTGCTAGTCTACACATGTGCTTATTCATGTGGTTATGACCAGTAAGTATGCTCACTATCTTCCTACAGTTGGAGTTAGGTGTTTGTTCTTGGTACATATATTTTGGAGACTCTGTGGCCTTCAATAGGATCCCAAAGTATGTTTGTTTCACTCTTCAGTATGTTTTCTAACGATAGTTTTATATTACCAATAGATATACCAACTGCCGGTTCCGGACCATAAATGTTTCCTACCGATGATCTGGCTAGTTCGTTAGCCTTCACATTTCCAGTCAAGCTACTATGACCCGGTATTCAGATCAGTTGTACCTTGTTTCGGAGCCCGATGAGGCTTAGGGCTTCCGAAGGTTCTCCCACCAATCTAGATTTGATGAAGTTATTTTCAAAAGCTTTCAAGGCAGCCTGACTGTCTTGAGACTTCTAATTCATAAAAGATTCTAATGACTTTGTTAGACCATCTTTGCCTTACGTCAGACCAAGATTGGTCTTACAGCTTTATGAAGAGGCATGATACAGAATTAAGCTTCTAACAGCAACATTAATTGATCTCACAAAAGATTTTATATAATAATTTAATATATTAAAAAAAAATAATAGGCTAGTTCTGGTAATATGGTATGTTATATACCACAATATCAGTATTATGTATACCCGGGAGTTTTTGGAACCGGGCATTTCTGAATTATTTTGAATTTTTAATTATAGCTTTCTAATTTGAGAGAGAAATATGGCACAAACAATAAAAGCAGTTTCAAGGCAGTCTCTTCGGAAATATTGCCCAAAATAAAATGGGTATATATACCACATTACCCAACTTTACTATATACTATATACTAATACAAGGTGTATATTTAAGATATTAACTCAAAAATTTTATTATTGACAATTCAAATTACGATATAAAATTTTTATTTATTTTAATTTTTTTTAAATCTTTTCATTTAATTTTAGGACCGACGGGTTCATAGACTTAACAAAAAAAAAAAAAAAAAAAATGTTTATTAAATTTTAGTATTTTTCTTATATTGAAAACCTTTACGTTTTGTACAAAAATCTATATATACAAAAAAAACAAAAAAAATTGAAAATAAACAACAAAAAAAAAAAACTTTGAAACTTGACAAAAAGAATCTAAACTCTAAATTCAATATAAATTTAATATTCTATATATTATTATTGTGTACATGTATATAAAAATATATGCATAATGAGTGCAAACAATACATACATATATGCCTTAAAGGAACATAGATTATCATTTGTAGAATTAAATTCGAGACTTTAATACTAATGGATGTGACTTTTTGTTATGTTGTTTCTTAAATATTTTTCATGTCCATATACATACCACACTAACAATATCTTATAATATACATAATATGTATATTATCATATATAATAAATATATAACAAAATACACGCACAGCACAGTATGGTTTCGAATGTCCTTTAGCGATTTTCTTTTTAGTTCTTTCAATAAATTTCGTTCATGACTATGCTGAAATTTAAAAAAAAATGTTTCTATTACTATTACTGTTTTTTTTTAGGATTATTAAATATTTGGGGTTGTTGAGTTGTACCTATTAAGTTATATAGTCAGATAGAAATATAAATTTTATAAAATTTTCTTTACCTTTTTTGTCTTAGTGTTACAGAGACATTGTTGTTTTATTTTATTTGTATCTTGTAATTGTTAGGGTAATGATAGTAATTTTATAAAAAAGAAAAACTGAAATCTTCTGAGTTTATCCGAGGAATTAATTTTGAAAATTATTCTAAAATTATAATTTTCAATAGATATAGATAAATTTATTGTGTGATTTGGCATCATTGTACTACTATCCCGATATGATAAAAGGTTGTATATTATATGAATTTGTTTTATTGAAATTTGAAATTATTTTAAAATTAAAAGTAAAATCTTAGTTTTTAGAACTAATTTGATCAATTTAAATTGGGCAAAAAGTCTCTGAAGTACTATTGTGCTATTGCAGTACTATACGGTTGTAGAGTTTTATACTCTTTTAATAAACTGGAAAATATATATTTGATATAATAACCTGCGTTTGCTCAGACTCTTTTCTATAAATTTTAAAAGTACTTGAAGTCTAATGAAAACGATATAACATTGTCATACTAGATTGTCGACACAGAATGTCGTATAGCAACTCTAATAAATTGCGACATTTTCATTTTCAAACAACAATTCAAAAACAATATGCAAAATACTATTAATTTAATGATATAGAACTGTCAAAATGAAATGAGAGACGTAGTGCAACAACGACAAATTTTGAATTTTGATCAAATTTTTGTCGTTGACTGTCATATTTACTGTGATGACATTTAAACATATTTGTCCAAAACATAATTTGACATATTTTGTCGACAGATGTCATGGGATTTTCATTGGGCTTCAGACTTTACATATTATGATGTAAGTATAAATACAGTTTAAAAAAGTCATCAAGAACTGTATTAGAGTTTTTTGACAAAGCTCAAAAGAGTGTTTATCATCTTATCAATCACCACTTGAAAATCATATTTGATATCTTGTTGATGCAGGTATTACGCAAAATAAAAATTTAATTCCATCTTCCAAACATTCCTGCTGAGAAGTAAGACTGGTGTTAAGTGTTCACCCACCGTAAAATTTTTTAGATGGCTCAGAAATGACCGTTGAAACTCGTTTGTAATCAAATTTTCTATAACTGTAATCAAATCTATAACTTCGCACTTATATTCCAAAATTTTTCTACAATGCAAAAAATATGCTCAATAATAATCTTCAATCCACATGTGGGAATCTGTGTACAAAGGTAGCGGTTGAAACCTAATGTTGAACTAACTTATAAAAAAGTGTATGTATATGTATATACAGTATATTCCAAAAGATTACACACAGAAAGACAATATATTTAAGACCACATAATGAAGCTCTTATTTTATATCATTTAATTTATATTCCTGTTCAGATTATAGAACTTGAATTATTAAATAAACCTAGTCTTTCAAAATATTTTTGTTACGCAATATTTACTTCAGTTAATTTTATCAAAAAATTGATTTTTACGCTTATGTCTTGCAATTGCAAGCGCTAGTGAATTATGATATCACTGAAGTTCTTACAAAGTCCAAATCGATTTAAGTATGATCTTGTATAATATACAATTTTATTCAATGATAGTAGGATGATCCAATAACCAGTAAAAATTAATAAATTTATTATTTATTAGTTTTTTTTTTATAATGTTCCATATCTGAATTAGACGACTATCGAAATGCATGCCAAGATACTTTACAGAATTTTTTCTAAATGTGCGGTTTGTTATGCAATAAAAATGCATCACAATGGACCCTACTGGTGTAAATGTGTCGGTGTACTGGTGGCAGAACTACACTACCTAAATCTATTTAATAAAATGAGAATGGACAAGTTTTTCTACATTGGCCTTATTCTTGCATACTTCTAACCAACTTTAAATTTTTAAGAAAATATATGTAAGTTCATGATAGACTTTAATTTTTAAATTCATCATACACTTTAGTATATAGTTATATACTTTAGTGATAGTGAAGTATTTGACAAAGCACTTCCCTATCACTTTCATCATATTACTACATAGTTGGTGAAAGTAGCTCAAGCCGGTTATATAATTAAAAACTGTTATATAATCACAAAAATTAAAAACTTTGTAAAAAAAAGACGCTCATTACGATAAATGAGTATTTTTTCCAAATAAATTTACACTTTTTTTAATTAAAGTTTGCTTGAAAGGAAAAACAAAGAATGGAAAAAACAAACAAAATAAAAGAACAAAATTCAAAATTTTTATTCCAAATAAAAAACACTTTATACTTATATATACTCTCTCTTTTTTGTCTTCAAAATAATTTAAAATTGTTAACATGTCCTTAGGGAATCATTAAAATTCAAAACATACAAATTATAATAGATTATCGAACTATTAAAGAAGATAATAAATGAAATTCAATTGAAATTCAATTAATTTTAATTAAATCACAATAAGAATGTTATTTAAATGTTGCTTTTGCTTATTTTTTCTTTTGATTTTGTTGTTTTTTTTTTCTTTAATTTATAATTTAAATTTATTAAATGGAAATCTTTAAAAGTGGATATCAAATCAAATTATATTCAATTTTTAATGCATTTTATTTTAATATTTTCAATTTTTTTTTGTAAAATTAATTAAGAAAACATAACTTAGAAAAAGTAAATTTAATAATATAGAAGAAATATTTTTGTGCAGAAATATTCAAAAAATATTAGGCTAACACATTTGAACTGAATAAAGAGAAATAATTTACAAATAGTAAAGACGATAGTTAAATGTGATACCTACTATAGTTACATGCAGTGCTATTGCTTTGGTGTTATTGCAACATTTTTGACACATTTTTCGACCATTTTGGCATTGTGGCAATTTGGAAAATCCTGTGGCAAACAATAGCACTAATTAATTTTATGATTGGAAAAAATCAAATTTTTTTAAACCAGGAATCAAAATTCTTTAATTTTTGACCTAAGCTTATCTTATTGAGTTAGAATGCGGGAATACAATATTTCAAATATATGTATTCGAATTTCCAATATCATCAGCTGATTTTATCAAAAATCAAAATCACATAAGTTGATTTCATCAAAAATCTAAACTATTTACAATTTATTTACAATTTTACATAATATTTACAATTAAATTAGTGCAAGCACATTAAAACTAATTTGTTTTGAATTCATATATTTTTTTATACAAAATAAATTCAATTTATTCGAAAGTACAATATATATAATCGTTACAATGGGCCGCGACAAGTCTTTAAATTAATTATTTTGATAATATCTTATAAGTATTATAAAATATAAATAATAACCAACGAAGCCATGAAGGTTGAGATTTACTTATGAACCTTTTGTTATATTCATCGAAATGTAGTTATTAAAAAGAAATATTTTACTAAAATTTTTGGAAATTCTACTAAATTTGACACAATTTGGAGACAGTTTTCGTGGCACCCTCAAAAGGTAAAATGGCAGCACTGTTTATTGTGGGTACATATTTGCAGACACATTCTACATATAGTTCTTCTCAAAATTAATATTAAATTAAATTATAGCATTTACACATATTGTATTAAATTTACATTGGGCGCGTTCAGTAGAATATAGCACTGCAATAAATAACAGGAATGTAGAAAATAGTGTTGCCATGTTGTATTAAACATTTTATTGACCGTTTGAAATTTAAAATTACATTGTTTTTCTATCTATTTAAGCTTTACCTTACTTCACTAAATTTATTCGTCTATATATACTTATAATAATTATAATAAAAATTTTGATTAAAAAATATTTTTCAAATTTAATTATATTAAAATTATATAAAAACTTGATAAATTAGTAAAACTATGTTTATTTATTGGATATTATTATTTATTTTATTATACATTTTTAAATTCACTCACCACATACAACAAATTTAATATAAACAAATTCTACATCAAAATATAACACATCAACATCATTAAAAAGTCGGAGCTCAATATAGTATAAATGTTTGGTGCTACAAAATCTAGGGCTACATAAAACCACGATTGAATAATTTTGCAGCGCAACGAGTACTGTACTTTGTAATTGATCTGGTAAAAAAAAGCTCAATAAATTTTAACATTAAGTATAATTGATACGTTAAGTATATTTGATATGACTGCAAGACTTTTCAAAACTAAAATTACAATTTTAACAGAAAACAATTTTAAGATTCTGCAAATTCTGCCAAAATGCAATTTATCAATGAAAAAATGACATAATTGTGACATTTTATTTAAATTACATGACCATCACTGTCCCTTAACACTTTTAAAATTTAAATATCAATGATAATAAAAATATATTATAAAAATCAAATTAAAAGAATAAAATCAAAATGAAAAAAAAAGAAAAATTAAACTACATAAATTCTAAAATGTTAAATGCAAATTATTATCAAAAAGTTTAATAAATTTTTTTTTTTTTAATACAACAGCAGAAGGAATATATTAAAATAAACTTTAAGGAATATTAAATAATACAGAACAGAATGTTTTTACATTAACATACCTGCTATACATATTATGTACATAACATACCAACATATTATATTTGTACATGATAATGTGTAGATAAATTAAATTAAAAAAAAAAAATAAGGAAAAACTTAAAAACCTATATGTATACACATGTAAAAATAAATTTCAAGTACGAATTACAATACTTTAAATTAAGTGTAATATTTAAGGAGCAGCATCAGTAACAGTAATATTAATAAACTATATTCTTTTAAATATATACCTATATTATATTGCCTTGTATGTACAGGAGGTATCGAGAAAATGTAATTTTTATTTGCAAAATCACATATGATAGGTATCTCTATAAACACAAAATATACGCAGGATTACAAATTCAGATGATGACGTAATTCATCTCGTCGATTCATCGATTTTAATTTATTTCACCATTAAGTTTTAATGATCTTAATTATTTATTTACTCCTCTACATAAATGTAATAAGTTGTTAATGCGTGCACAAACTGAAAATTATAGATGGTGTTCATCCAATAGATATTTAAAAACAAAATAAACTATATTTTGAACTGTATCTGTTTATTTTGAACAAACTTGAATTTTGATATTTAATCTGTAAATTGTTCAAATGATAAATATTTAAAAAGAGACGTGGGGAATTCAAATATTTTTAATTTTCAATTAAAAATTTCAATTTAGAATTTTACCTAATGTATACACATACATCTCCCCATACAAAAATTTTAATTTAACAAATTGTCAACACTCACCCATCGTCAGAATTACATTTAAATTTATTTTTTTCCATTTTAAATAAATTATTACATAATATGAGGTTGTTGTCTAAGATAAAAAAAAGATTTTTATAGTGCTAAGAATGAACTGAAATGACTGAAAACAGTTCATAATGAAATTGAGTGCGATTTTATTTAAACTTCTTCGAAGCAAACCAATCCTAGTACAGTTTTTATTCTGAATAACATTGCACGTTCAGACGGAAATTCTCAACGATGTTCATATAAGTTTCAAATTAAAATTCATGGCAATAGGTATGCAACAATTCTAATTTATAATTTAAAAAATTCTCAAACATTTCACAAACCAACCTCAAACTTTTAATTTTAATAATTGAAAAAATTTTTGATATTTTAGAAGTTGCCACTCAAATAATAGAATAAATAGTATTTTACTTTACATAAAATGTGTTAATTTACTTATGTTGCTCAATATTGTCCAAGTGTAAAATTTAATTTAATTTTTACAGAAATTCTAAAATAGAAAGCGATTTAAGAAATTGTAGAAAAAAGTTGTCCCAAGTCCTCAACTTGACATTTTGTTGTTATAAAAACAAAATTAGTGCTATAAGACTCCTATATGACTCCTAATAAGCATTAAAGGTGTTATAATGATGTTTTTATGGGAATAATGTGATTAATATTTTTATAAGAATATTCATATATCAATTGTGGTAGTTTTTATAACATCATTTTCAGCAACTGCTGCAGCAATGTTATAGTACAAGTATAAAAGTAAATAATCCTATAACAGGAGTAAAAGTGTTGTTATAAGAATAGAATTGCTAGAAAAGATTAGCACAACATAAATTATTTCAAATTAATTTCATTTCAAAATATAAACTAATACGACTAATCCTATAACAATTTTACAGAAATTACTCCGGTGCCTTATAGGATTCTCCATTTAGTGCTAGTGTGCTTAACGTATTATTAGCGTTTCGCAACAATTGCGGAGCACTCAAATTACCACTAATACTACTATCAGAGTGTTATAAAAGTGCGCAAAAGTCTTGTAGCAATAAAATTGTTACGTGGATTGTGTTGTATTAATTTTTTTCAACACCGAATCAATTTTTAAATACTGATCTAAAACGTTTTCAAACTTACACTATTACTTACCTAATTTTCATTTATTAAGGAAATTATATATACAGATAATTACCCTGTATATTATAATAAATAAAAAAATTTAAAAATTCATATGAATCTCATTTTCTATTAACAATAACACATAAAAAAAACAGCAACAACAAAATATTAAATAAAATAGAAAAAGATTAGAAAAGTAGAGTTAAATAATGAAAAAAAAAAAAAAAACAAAAACAAAAAAAAAATTTAAATATAGAAATTATTTTTAGTTAAACTTTTCAAATATGAATGTCAGTATATATAATAATGTATGTAAATGTGTGTTGTTAGTTAAATTCTCTAGCAAATCTTTACATACTCTTTTAATTCTTTTCAAGCATAAAATCATTCTAACATCCTTACATAAATATAAATAAATATTTGTACTCAACACTCTTTGTATTTTACTAGTTATATTATAATTTTTTTTTTTACTCTTATATCCTCTAGGATATATTAATAAAAGTTTTTATATTATGTATATTTATATGTATATATGCATATGTGTTTACATAGAATATATTAAAATTAAAAATATGTAAATGTATTTAATTTAAAAACTTTAATTAGTTTAGGGCTATTTATTTTTCTCGGTTCATAAATCTGGTTAACACGACATATTAAACTACATCACATACTCGTAAATCTTTTTTTTTCTACTTTTTCTATCTTACTTTTTATTTTATGTATTCCCAGTACCATCACTATCGTATCATCATACAATGATTTTGTGCTTAACGGTACATGAGAGCAAATAATATCATTATACATAAATTAATATATACCTAGATATAATAATAAAAAAAAAAATGTATATATACGAATGTATAATGAGTATAGGTTTTATTAAAGAACCTATTATAAGTACTAGGTACTATATTTATAATATATTATATTGTACATTCATCATGTTTATTTAAAATATTATTAGTGTGTTGGTTAATTATTATTATCATATAGAATTCTCAATTTCCGCCATTTTTAATTTTCATAGGAAAACTAAAACTAAAACTGGCAAAATGAGAGAAAATGAGAAAAAAAGAATAAAAAAAAAACAAAGTATTTAATTTATTCTATGTTTACACTATAGATAGTTTTATTTAATTTACTCACTCTTTTAAACAAAAAATTGTAGGAGTATGTGTGTGTGTGTGTTTTCTTTCTGCGTATATAAATAGGTTTTAATATATTAACTAGTGAAATCTTGTGGTAGGATTTTTGTTTCAAATTGGTTTAGGTTTCAAATTTTGTACATCATTTCAGTAAATACGTGCACACTTCAAATGATAGTGTAGGAGACACAATATATTGGTAAAGAGTGAACTGGAACTTACAGGTTATTGTGTATTATGATTTGATTCACGTCTTTAACCAAATAAATTTTGTTATCAGTTTAACTTAGAATTACTGTGTTCAGATTTGATATTTTATGCTGTTTCGATTCAGCTAAGTTCGAAGATTATTTAATCCCAACCCCAACAGTTCTCCAAAAATTATATTCAATCATTTGTTTTCTTACTATCCATTTTTGTTTTTTTTTAAAACCTTTAAATCTCATCCCGTATAAATTTTAAAATTTTGTAATTAATGTTCTCATCACAATCTACATTTCCTTTATTTTGCATCAGACATTTTTGTATCCCACAGATTAGATAAATGTATCTACCATTCTAATATTTAATTTTTTGATGAAAATTCCTATAGGATTATATAACAATATCAAGTTAGTTATTTAGTTATTGATTGATAATAAAGTAATAATATGAATGATAATAAAGAGAATATGAAGTAAGGATATGCGAAAAACGAATTCAATTAAAACTAATTTGTCCCGTTTAAAAAAAGTTAATTTAGTTTTATCATTTTGTTTTTTGATATTTTTAGTTTTTTTTATTTTTAGTCTAATATTGTTTAACTGTATTTTAATTAAAGGTTTATTTTTATCAAAAGCAAAAACAATGAATAGAGGGAGAAAAAAAACAGCGATCACAAAGGATATTATTTTCACGGCACAATTTACAATTAAAATATAGTAAAAAGTCAATTTTTTTTTTGTTACTAGACTATAACTGTACTATCATGTACATAATATAGGATTGTTAGTGTGTAATTAAAGCTTACACATGGCGAGACTTTATTCATTTTTAATATGTGAAACGAAGCGTAGTATATGAATTGAATAAATATTCACCTTCATAGGAATACATACATAGACGTTCTCATATCCTTATTCCATAAACTATGAATATTGACAATTCATATTGTCAATGCAAAAAAAAAAAAAAAAAACAAGATTTAAAAATTTTCATTTATTGCATTTCATTATGCATCAATGATTGTAAAATATCATTTTTTATGTACTGGAAATTTATTGAAATGCAAAAATGAAAGGTTATTGAACCAAATATTGTTTTTCTTTTGTAAGAATAAAAAATGAAATTTTCATTGCAAGATTATTGTATATATAGTACGTATATATTAAACAATGACATAAAATATACCAATGGTTATTTTTTTTTTTTTTTTTTAGTAGCAATCTAGGTAGCTATATGGAATGAATCATATTTTAATATTTATAGTTTTGAATTGATATAATTCTCATCCATTTTTTTCGAATTTTTCTGTTCATCGTTTTCTATCCATCAATTTACATTTTGATACATTTAAATAATTTTATTATGAAATGCAGGAAAGTAGGTAGGTACAAAATTTAATTTGTTATATATTTTAGATTACGACTCTTATCACATAAGTGATCACATAAACAGGTTTATTTTTTCTAAATTAACTCTGGAATTAATTATAATTTCTTGTTTCTATTTTCCACGAATTAAATAGGGTACCATGTTATGCTACTTACTATAGATCGCATATATCAAATTTTCATTTTTGTAAGTAGCAACATTGATACTATGGTATGTTACTTGTGAATATTTTCGAGGCTTATTTTATTTTTTTCATTTATTTCATACATGTTCCTTACACTAATTGTGAAAATTTATTAATACTATAGTATAATAAATTTATGGATGTATCGGTCAAAGAATAAAAAAAAATAATTATCAATTGTTCAAGTAAAAGAAAGATATTGCGTCATCATTATATTAGGTGTATGTAAGTAAATTTGTGAAGCCCCGACGAAAAAATGTGGTATCTCAAAACAGGACTATGTGGTGAAGCCGAAAACTGATCCAACATAAAGAGATCAGTAATGAAGATTATGACGCCGTTTGGAATACAATCATATAACGGTATGATAACCAGCGGCTATTGGTCTCCTCAAAATAAAAGGACGAATCGGCTTGCAACTTAATGACCTTACATCATATAACCCAAGATTGCCTATTGGGTTTAATAGGTATTGGACTCGATATTGCTACGTGGGACCCTATATTGATACATCTTTTGGTCAAAATGCGTTCATTTGCATTTTTGTTACATGATAGGAGCCCAGTTTTATTAACTGTTATTCTCAAAATAAGTTCAAATTATGTAAGCAAATGTTTGAATGTAATAAATACAATAAAACACAATTTATCCCAAACAAAATTTTTTCGCACAGATGTTGTATAAATTTAATCAATTTCTTATTAATACAATCAAGTATCTTATTGAATCCTGAAATTTAACTATCGCGGTAAAAATAAAAGTTTAATTTATTATCTAAAATTAGTCCTAGGTTAATGATAATTTAGTCATGCAATGCTTGAGAGCATGATCTAAAAAAATATAGTGGTGAATTATAGTAAAACAATAGAAAATATTAATATGAAGCTTTTTGATGTTAGATATATATAGAGAACATAAGTACTAACATCTTTTGATAATCAGTATACCAGATTAAAGACAAAGTAAGCAAATTAGTGATCATTAAAAATTTTTTTTATTGTTTTCGGCCTGACTGACTACATTTTTTAATTATTATTAAAATTGTTCTTATTGTTATTGTTGCTTTAAAAAAATTTTGCGATACAAGCAATTTTTTAAAATATTTTTTATTGTTTAAAATGAAAGAATACAAAATATAAAAAAAAAATTAGATTATTAACCCGTTCAGACACAAGAAAAAAACTCTCGTCTAAACAAGAATTATGGATCGATGTTTTTCGGTTTAAATTCGAAATTGCAATTATTACGCAGGACAGAAGCATTTCATTACATCTCACAGTCGCTTAAAATGGGTCTGAAAGGGTTAAAAGTATAATGCCATTGCTAATCTAGTAATGTTTAAAAAAGTATGCACATTACAACTAAAAAGACAAATAGCAATGTAAAGTAAATATTGCTAATCTAGAAAATATTTGGGTACAGTTTAAAAGAGTATGCACATTACAACTCAAAACACAATAATAGCAATATAAAGTAAATATCTCTCTACTCTCATTATAATGCTCTCATTAATATTATTTTCTCATTACATTTTACTTCTACACATACCTTCATAATACATTATAAAAAAATTCTTTGAAAAAAATTCAAATTGTTGTTGTTTTAAAAGGCTTCAGACAAAAGCAAAATTAGTATATACAAAATATTAAATTAAATTATTGTATTAACAAAAATTACAAAAACACAAACTTTTAAATATGAAAAATATTTCCTGAGAAACGTCACAAAATTTGACGTGAAATTGTTCAACTGGGTCGAATTTAAACCAGATTAAATTACTTTGTTTCTATATTTGTTAAGTAAATTTGACAGTGCTAAAGAAATTTTCAAAATAAGATTATATCAGCTGGTTTTTCAAAAAAGTAAATATTTATTAATAATAAATTTAAAAATTTTAATTTTATGTTTTTCTAATTTAAATAATCCAACTGTCAAAATTCGTTAAAGAAATAAGTATCTACACATTCGATATAGATTTCTGAAATAAAAATTAAATTTCCTAAAATCTATCTTTTTTATTAGATTTTGTTTATATTTACAGAGCTTAAGGGAGAAAAAAATACGTTTCAGGTGAATAACGGCTGTAATAAAGGAATCAAACATAATTTAGGTAAATTTTTTACGATCTTAGATCTTGATGATCATTAATTGCCGTAGTCTATCTTTGACATTACTGTTGTCACAAAAAAATGAAATAAAAAGCTGTGAAATTTTTACTTACATATTTATTCACAGACCGCCGAATGTTACGCCGAATTTTTTGCCATGAAAACATTTTAATGTCCTTCTCTATGACATCGTTTCACTTTCAATGCTTAAAAGAAGTTAGTTTTACCTTTTCTATTTCAGAAAATATCTCAGTTTCAACAAATAGCACAAAAAGTATTTACTCCCGGTGATCTTGCATTAAAATCTGTATATAAATAAATATTCAGCTTCTTTTGCATAACTTCACAATAATGTCAACTTACCTAAATTACGCTTACTAAACCAGCAACAAAATATTAAATCCTCGGTTTTGTGCGGGAAATTCTACCACTATGGTGTTGACTGGAATTTGTTTACGTCAACAGTTGCACATGTTCGATAACCTCCACTATATTTGTTTCTAAGCACATTCTTCTTTGAAGTTGAAGTTGAAGAAATTAATCTGCCACTGTTCAAATTTTTGATTTTTTTCTAAACAGTGCTCTACATCAAAACTACCCCACACGTAAGTGCCTAATCTTAAGATTATTTTCAGTACTTTGTAAATTGCCAATAGCTAGGTATTAATATAAATTTTATTGAATGCATGATATTCAACCCACATCTTTTGTTACTGTAACCTTACCCTATTATTAGTACTTCTGATCTTATTGAGAAAAATTTGTTATCCTAAAAATAATGATTTTATTTTCACTTTAAACTGAAAATATATTACAAATTGCATTATTAAAAAATGATTGACAATCAAAATATGTATCCGATACCCAGAATGAAACATTTTTCTTTTTTTTTTTAAACAAAACAAGGACAATTAGTATGAAACAGGATAAATCAAAAAAACAAAAAAAAAAAAATGTCCTTCAAATTTAAATATGTCCTTAAAAATATTTTTTTTTTTTTGATTTGTAACTTAAGCTCTTAAGGGAGAGTTTATCATTTATTACATAAAGTCCTTCAAATTCTTTGAAGCTAATAAAACAAAATTCCAATGAATCGAATCTTATCAATATTGACATTTTTAACTTGTCTCAATAAAAATCTTTCAAAGTTTTACATTCTTTTTTTTTTTGTAATATGCTTAAATTTAAACTCGTTCCCAAACAATATTGGAATTTTGTAATTCGATCGAAAATTTTTTTTTTTTTATTTCAAATTAAATTCTTTGCTATTTAGCTAAGTGTTATGCCAAATAAACTTTTTAAATTTTGAAAATTGCTTATCATTCAATTGAATTTTTGTTTTTTTTTTTTTTGGTTCTGCTGTAAATAATTTCATCCTTGGAAATTTTTATTTTTAAAACCAAATTTTTTTTTTTTTTTTAAACAACCTACTCAAAAATTTCTGAAAAATTATTTGTCTCTTTCGAATTCAATTTACAGGAGTGATTTTAAAATGTTGCCAATAATCAATATAAACTTTTTTCGTTCAAATTTCAGTACTTTCTAAAAAACTGAAATATATTGAAAACTCATTTTTTTGATTTTTTTTTTGATCAGGATGTCGCCTGTCGATTTTCAATTTTTTATTATCCTTGATTTAATGTGAATATTATATTCTTAAAAGTATAATAACAACTGAATCAACAACAACAACAACAACCACAATATAAATAATGATAATTTAAACTAAACACAAAAATATAAAAACAAAAACAAAATGACTAAAAATTCAAATTTGTTACCAAAATACCCACATAAAGACAATTTGCAACAGCAATGTGGTCGCCATAAAGGCAAAAAATATTATAACAAAATGAAAAAGAGATGCGTGACATAATATGAGCTGATGGTCAGGAAGATGAAGAGAAATATAGAAGAGGATAAAAAGTTATGATAAATTATTTCGTATACATTTTTCCTTTTTGCTTCTTTACTTCTTTTATAAAATATAGAGAATACATCTTTTATACTCAGTCTGAATATGTTTCAGTGCTGTTAGTGCAAGGAATTTATTGTAGGTGTCTCTATGGGAATAGTTTTTTTTTTTTATATATTTTTAAGTTTTGTTGCAGAAAATTATGGTCTTCTATTATATTATGTTGTGCATACAATCGTATATTTGCTATGTTATCATCATATTTGTTTTGTTGTTGTTATTTTAATGTTGGTTGAACGAAACTGGACATCATGATTTTTATTTTGTTCTCAGGGTAGTATCTGAGATTTATGTAACAGACATTTTTATGAGTTTTTTTTTTTTATTTTTTTGTTAAGTTACAAGGTTATGTATCGCATACTGATTTTAGTTAAAATAAAAAAAATAAAAATGTACAAAGAGTATAAAAAAATTGCATGGGAGTGTTAAAAATTACGTTCCAGTATCTATATATCATATTGTTTGTGCGTGTGTGTGTGTGTGTGCCTGAATATGTTCACAATAAATGAATATTTATTTCGGAGGAGAGTTTTAATATCTAATGAAAATATATTATGACTAAGTATTTGTAAAATTTCAGTTTTAAAGAAAAAATTTGGATTAGAGACTTTAATTGTCTTTTGATTTTTTAAAGAAATTTTAAAAATGCATTTTTTAGAAAGTTAATGTAGTGATTTAAGAGCATTATAAATAGTTCTATTAAGTAAATGTTACTGTGTCCGGTTTTTGCATATAGAAACTGTTGATGATATAATTAACATGTGTGAGGGTTTTAGTAAGCGCATTTAACATTAATTTTATTTTATTTATTTAATTATTATTTTATTTAGTTCATATAAAAATACAATAATATTCATTTATTTAGTTCATAATTACAATAATATTCATACATTAATAAATGTTATAAAATTTATGATTATGAAACAGTGATAATAATATTAAAAGAAAATGGAAAAATAAAAAACGAAAAGTTAAATTTTTAAATTATGACAAAAGTTTTTTAGAAATAAAATAATTTTTAACAATATTGCTACCACTTATTTTTTTGGATACTAATCTTAAAGCAAACATGTTTAGTAATAATTTACATACTATAGTAAAAGATTTTATAATAGAATAATATATATTGAACAAAAATATTTTAAATTGTATAATAATAAACTAAGACTATTGAAGGAACAAAAAAAAAATTTATCAATAAATGTTTAGTTTTTTCATTTATCATGACACTACTTGAACTCATCAGTAAACCTATACAACTGTTGATTGTTATTTTTTATTGAGTTTATAACTTATTAAAATATTTTATTAATATAACACTGTGAGTTATAAATATCGATCAAAATTTGATATTTAAAAAAAGATTAAAATGTCGCTACGAAATTAACTGTAATAGAATTGAAAATTAAAGTAACAACCATATTTAATTTTTCGATTGATAATTCGTTTAGATACTTTTTCATTTTTTAATAAGTGAAAAATTAATTTATTAATACGTTTTTAATATAATATTAACATTTAGTTTGGCTTTTTTTTCAAATAAAGATTTGATTTGGTTTTTATAAATCACATATTGATTCTTATATGAAATCTATATCATATAGATCCAATCCTATTCAATAATTCTATTATCTATACTAAAACTTTTCAAATTCACACTAGGATCGGAATAAAAGTGGTCTAACATTACTATACCTACTGATGAGTTCCAGTATAGTGTTGAGGAATGTTTCGTTCCATTAATTTTTTTCAGCTTTTAAAGTAATATATATACATTTTGAAACTATATTATCAGGTTAATTATTATGTCCTGAAATTAAAATCAAACCAAGGTGCATAAATTAGTTTATACAGGGTTTTAGTTTAAATACATGTTGAACAAAAATATAACCATGCTTTTTTATTTAATCTCTGATTCGTCGAAAATCTGCATTGTTATAATATGTTTTTTTCTGAAAAGCTAGACAAAGATTTTTCACGATACGCATTTCTGCCAAAAACTGATATTTGTTTTATTTATTTATTTACTTCTTCCAATATAGGTATAAATACTCATCCGAGTGTGAGGTTATATTTGTATGTATGGTTGTATTTCATTAGGAATAAATTTTAATTATGTACATATATACATTGCCTTAGGTAGATTACATTAGGATTTGGGCCTGACAAGAACAAGTTAAATCCTTAACAAGAACCGAGTTAAATTTGTTTAGAAAACTCTCAAGGGCACTAGTTTGTTTCGATTGTCCATGAAAAAGTTGCAATAAACTCAGTGTATACTTTTTTTAGAGTTAAAAAATTCGGTAATAATAAAAAATATAGATCTTTTATCATGAAATCTTTTCTCTACGTCTCTATAAATTCGGATTGTTTTTAATTAAAAAAACAAAAGACCATTCTTGAGAAAACATATTCGTATTTTATGTAACAATGGTTGCTAACAAATAGTTTTACTAGGTTAAGTAGATTAAGTTATCATTAGGTTATTAGTAGGACTTAGGTTAAGATATAAAAAAAAAAAAAAATCATCATCAATGAGGTTTTAATTTTCAGTTCCTCAAGATAAATGCAATATATTAAACTTGTAAAAAAAAACAAACAATCAAAGAAATGTTATAATTCAGAAGAAAACTAAACTATGAACAATTATATTATAGATCTTTAGAACAAAATTGTAAGTATTGCAGATAATCTAAATAAACCAATAAAAAAAAAAACAAAAAATGTTCCCATTTCATATATTAAATGCAGCCAAATATAAATTAAAATATGTAGTAGCATGCCTCGATTCATTCCTACTTTCTACTTAAATTAAAGATATCATAGTCTTGTTTCGAAAATTTTACATTATATCGTATTATCAGACTAAAAAATTAGCAATATGCAACATAAAATTTTGATGTCAAAACAATACTAAAGAATTAACAATTATAAGCTTTATCGATATTAATCATAAATGTTCTGCTATATGGTTGAATGTAGATCATATTATAGACGTAATAATAATGATTGGAATCTGATACTAGTCACTTTAATTATCGACTATAGAAAATTTATCACTTCATAAATTATTTTTTTTAAATTTATTTTTTCTAAATTTAATTTCTTATGTTTTATCGAACAATCTGGTACGCTCTAGCTAGAAGTAAGATATCTATACTAGACATGTTTCACTAAGTTTAATTATGTGGTTTTACAACGAAAGATGATAACTTCAACTTTGTTTAATTTTACTTATGAATGCACTTCATGTAAAATTTTACGCTCTTTCCAATAAAAAATTAATAATATTAAGTGATTTATGAATTAAAACCCGAATAACTAACAAATTTCGTTTTAAATTTTTCTATAACATAAGCATATAACTTCACTTATGCAGTTACATAGGCAACACTTACCAAAAAGTACAAAACAAAAAAATGACATGTTAACATTTCATTGTACATATATTGAAAATTTTTTCGGAGTATAACCATTTTTTTTTGTATAACCTAAATAACTGAAGTTATCATGTTCTTGAGAAAACAATTTGATGTAACAAAAGTGAATAAATTATTTAAAACTAAAAAAAAAAGTTAGAAATTTTACGAAAAAACAAATTATTCAAATTATTGCAAAGATTCATTACAAATATATTTTAAAAATCAAAAATATAATATAGAAAAGTATAGAAAATTCTATACTAAATTTTATTCAATTGCGATTTGCAAGAAAAGTCAAAAATGCAGTTATCATCTTTCGTTATAAAACCACAGAATTACTTATATTGTGTCCACGATAAATTGAAACGATGGAATACAATTATTATTATTATTATAAATTTTAAATTTACAAGCACATTTTATAAATGTATTTTTACTTTTGCAATAAAGTTAAAAAAAAATCGCTTTCTTTAACTTTTAAATAAAAATAAATTCAAATAAAAACAAACATACATAATAGTCTTTTTAAGGGCTAAAATTTTTACGATTTTTTATTAACCCTTAAATGCATGATTTTTTGTTGCAGGTCCAAAAAATAATTTTTGATTTGTATTTGGTACACAAAAAACCCCAAAATAAATTTAAAATTTTGATTTTAGGTTTCTGGCGGCTCCGGGGGACATTTTTTACTATGTTGCATATATGAAACAACGTGTAAATAGGCAATCAAATAATATATTTAATGAAATCAAAAGTTATAATATTATTTGTATTTAATTATGATAATTTAACAAAGCAATTTTTAATTTTGTTGAAACAAAGAAACATTTTTAAATTTGGAACAGAATATAAAAGTGTAGCCATTACAATTTGGAATTTTACACTGCGTACGTTTTTTATTCCACTGATGCCAATGATCAATGTGATCTGCCCTAATGTCCTGCGAGGATCCATCTGACTTTGGATATTTTATTTTTTTCGCTTCGATTCACATTTGAGTTTCTGATTCTGATTTTTTTTTGTTATCCAAGGATACATGGCGTTTTAGCAACGGAAATCCTTCTGTGTAAAGCTTCTGAGTAGTCTCATTGCAATTAGAGAATCCAAGCATTTGTAAGGCACAAATCGTGTAAGTGCTAAAATACTCTGATATACCATTTGAAATAGATTTCAGTGAAGCTTCCTCAAATTTCGACGATTGGGTAATTACTAGATTTTATTATTTTGATTCCTTCTAACTTAAATTGTAAAATTAATTTTTAAATAATTAAATTAGAATAGTAGAAAAAATTTCTTGAAAATCTATATCAATTTAAAGAAAAAATTCAAATATCCAGTCAAACAGTGTAAATAGTAATGACCGTTGAATAAATTATGTAATTAAATATTATATTGAAATCAAAATGACTCTGATGTCTCTTATAAAAATTAAATTTTGAAAAACTTTTTTAATTTAGACTAATATAAGTTGAATTTTGTAATTTTTAATTCAAATTTGGTACTAATTTTAAAATAAAATTTAAACTTTAATTCCTCTCCAATTATAAAATTATTTTCAAAATGTAAATATCACTGCTGCATACACCCAATTAATTTTACAAATTTTGCAAAAAAAAAAAAAAAAAGAAGAAAAGAGAAAAGTTTTTTTTAAACAAAATTTTAAGTAAAATTCATTTTTATTATTAGTATACATATTTATATACATCCATCTCATCTTTTTATTATATATATATACATATATACCTATTATAGGATATTACTTTTAGAATAATAACCGCAATTTTAAGTGCATTTTATTTTTTTTTATATTTTTTTTTTACAAGAATAGAAAAAACAAATCTTTTTATCCTTTACACTTCTTTTTCTATTATTCTTATGGTCCTAATCATCACTATTATCATTTCTGAAATTCTTTTATATTAAATTATATTCAATCGCGTATGATAGTGTACTTAAAATGAAAGGAAACTTCATTTAGTTTTTTTTTTTTTTTTTTTTTTGTTATACCTAATCATATTCAATATAATATTCAGCAATTTGCTTAAAAGGCTTTAAAAGTTTCATTTTCTCGACTATTCATAGAAAATATTTTTATTTATTTTGTTTTTGTTCTTTTGTTATTTAAAAGAAAATCTTCCTTATCGTCATCATCAACTCAATAGTCAGCTTTTCTATTATTCTCTTGGAATATCCTTGTTTGCGTTTTAGTTTTTCTTGGTCTGTATGTTTTTGTTTTTTTTTTTTTGTTTTTTTCTTTTCAACTTATGCAAAAAAGTTTTATTTTAATTGCATATTGTGCAAAAACTTCAACTTCTCAATTTTTTTGTTATTTTATATTTGTCCAGGGGCGGAGCTGTTATATAGGAGATTGCAAAAATTACAATGTTATGATGTTTATCTTGCAACAATAATTATAAGATTTAAGATGACCGCATAGCCAATTGATTTTTAAATTTGATTTTAATTTTTAATTTAATTATTTATTTTAGTCATTTGCAATAAGTGTATGTACATGTAGTATATAATTAGGTTTAGATTAGAATTAGTTTGTATTTAATTTATATTAGTATTGAATAAGTAGATATAATATTTAATTAGAGAAATGACCCACATTCTACCCGGAAAAAGGTCCTAGATTTTTGCTGTATATTAATGTGCAATAAAATTAAATTAAATCTGAAATAAGAGTACAGAGTACATTTATTTAGGATCTCATTACAATTTAGTATTGCATATTTAAAGGCTTATTTGAAAACTAGTAATTATACTTATAAGACTATAATTGTTTAAAGATAATAAAAAAGTATAAAGAAAAAATTTAAAAATATTATCATTGAAAACTAATTAAGCAAAAAAATTCAATAAAATATATTTGAAATTTAATTTATATTGCAATTCAATAACGATTACTATTCTTTTCATTTTATCCCATGGATGTATGTTACAGGACAAAGTGATGATGATTCTTTTCATTAAAATATTTCATCTTCTTTATTCGTTTCGGATGTTATGATTGCATTATTCGTCCAATATATTATGATTACAGTTTTATTTTACTTGCCTACTGTAATTCGAAACATATAAAGTATATTCAGCAAGCTAACTTATTAAAGAAAAGTGGTTTACCATAAAAATTTGTAAGGCTAAAAAATTTTGTAATTAATATAAAAATTAAAGATAATGACAAAGATTGATCGATATCTTATAAAATTTTTATAAATACATTGAATTACGGTTTTGATAACAAAATAAGGCCGAATTCATTTAAAAAGACAAATAAATTAAAGTTAAAAATTTAATTTAGTTTTAAAATCTCCCATTTTCGAAACAAATTGAGTTTAAAATAGACATTTGTATAATTGCTATTAAAAACCATATATTGAATATTTTGGCACATTAAATTTATTTTCTTTCAAAAACCCAATATCTCCATACTTACTGTAATTAATTATAAGGATATTTTCTTTTTTCGGCCAAGTCCTCTGGTTTTATTTTATTATAATTTAAAAACGTTAATTAATGCAATTTATTATTGTTAGTGATCAGTTGTGATTTTGAATTCAACGACTGATATTCCGTTTTTCATAGTTTATTTATTTTTATTCATCAAGTTTTGTATTATCATTAGTAGTGGTTATCAGAAGAACCAGAAAATGAACTAAAACATTCCTGAAACATTAAATAGATCAATCTATTATAATATAGTATTATTATTTCAGTTTTTTGTACATACTTCCTTTCAAATGTCGTCAAATTCAAATCATTTCGTAATAAAACTCCATCAATTCCATGGTTTAGTTTTAAAATGCGACATCTTCAATTTTTCAAATTAAATAACTCCATCTTTTTAATGTATATTACATTTTTTAAACATTTCAGAAAACTTAAATAAATTAAACTTTATTTGTAAATCGAAAAATTATGAAAAGCCATCGTTGAAAATGGCTAAAACGGTTTTTTGTAATTTACGTAAATTCGTTCTACATGTCTTTCAGTTTTTGTTAATATACCATTCATATTTTACTATTGATTCTGGGGTTACTACAGAATGCAGTGACTTATATATATTTTTTACAATTATAATTTAATTGTAATTAAAAAGATTAAATCGGCAAATTTTCCAATTTAATCTTTTTAATTTCAATTAAAAATTGTCGGAGTCACCACTTTGGAAGTTGTGCTGGGTTATTTGATATATTAAAATAAAAAAATACTTCGCTTTTGCTAGTTCAATACCGACTGGTCATTTTATTTTCTTTCTATAATTCTATACTTATATCTAAGCTACAATATGTAGCCGTAGGGCCTACTACCAACATTTGTACTTTCATTTATTTTTATTTTTCATGTCGCCACAAGACAATAGCTCAACTTACACACTTAATACGTTACTTCTGACATTTTAATTCATTTATGACTTAATGTACATCCTATATATAACCAATTATGTATCAATGTATCGTGTAAAAGTTCAAAATCTGTCGATTTATATTTTCTTTTCAATGCAATACTAATTGCCTTAAATGAGTGTATTTGTTTTTGATAATCAGATTTGTTTTTAGTAATATACTTAAATTATGGAATAAAAGTCGAGTTTCCTTTCACTAATCATTTACATTTTTATTTTGCAAATATTCATATTTCAGAAGTTATATCGATATCTGCGAGATTAGTCGCAAGCACTGATGAAGGAAGTAAGATGCTTCCGAAATATCGATATTTGAATGATAAAAATATAAATGATTAGTGAAAAGAAACTCGACTTTTATTCCATAATGAGTATATTGTTTAAAAAGACGCATCGTCCCCAGAGGTGTTACAAAACTCCTATTAAAATAAAAATATTAATTTTATGTATTTCTTTATAATAACACATCCCTAAATAAGGACATGGATATTTTTAAATCCATACAAAAATTAAATTATAAATTAAAAGCCCCGATAAAAATCAAAATTTTTAACTGATGAAGAAACGTGAATATGTTTTATGCCACAATGATCGAGATAAAATGATGAAGAAAAAAGAAAAGAGCAAACAAAAAACCAAAATAAATTCCTTCTCTGTTTTAACTCCTCTATTTAACTTAACTTTTTTTTATTATCAGAGTTAGCTGTAATAGGACTTAAAATCTACTTTTTTTACTTTTCTAAGAAGTTCAATCCCAAAAAAAAAAATTACTATCATTCATGTTAGACCTTCTAAAATAAAGTTTCTTTTGTATTGGACTCATTGCTACTTTAGTTCTTCTACTTTTGTTTTTATTCACCCACTCTCTCTCTTTCCTTTCCTCTTTTTTTCCCATTTTATATATTGTGCAATACACACAATAGAATAAAATAAAATAAAAAAAAAAAACAAGAACTACACATACTCTATACCACACCTTCATCACCTATATCCCATCATCTTTAAAAACTAAGTATTACAAAACTAAAAACTTCTCTTCTACTTCCTGTATTTTTGGAATTTTCAATGAATGAAAAAAAGAAAGAAAACAAAAAATATTATTCTAAAACTATAAAAGAACAGTGCATTTTCTATAATAGTCCTTTATTTTAAGCCCAACAACAAAAAGGTAAAAAAAATCCCGTTATCAAGTAAATTGGTAGTAAAAAGGGAGAGGGATGAACCTATTATTAAATTTTCACATACTTTTGTTAAAATTAATTTTTTTTCTCCTTTTTCTCGGTTTCCTGATGTTTTTTGTTGTGCAAAACCAAATGGCAGGATGCTTTTTGACTCCTCATTGAACACATCTTTTTATTCATTTTATTTATTATTTTTTTTTCTTATTTTTTTTTTTTTTTTGTTACATTTTATTTTCATTTTTGAAGACATTATAAACTTTTAAAGAAATTGAAAGGGTGTTTTATTTGTATTTTGAATAATGGTGGGTTGGTTAGAGAGAGAGAGAGAGAGAGAAGTTATAGATTAATGGAAATGGATTCAGGATTATCTAAGAAAAAATTAGTGGTAAAAATATAATATTTTATATCATTACATTATTTCAAGGAATAATATAACGGTTGAAAAGAAAAGTTACACAAGCAAAACAAAATCAAATAAAGTCAATGATTCGTGAAGTCTAAAAATTTCTCTCCAAGGATTTCTTTTATTAACAAAAAAAAAAAAAATAAAAAAAATAACTGTATCCCATTCATTGTATTTCACTTTTGTGTTTTATTTTTGTATTTTTATTCTTATTTTTTTTTGTGACAATTTTCACCCTAATTTAATGGTAGTGGTCTGATATTCAGTAAATTCAGTAGGTTTATCGTGTAAGTTATTGATTTTTGTTTTGAAAAATTAAAGTCCTTATTTTTATTTAAAAATAATTCTCAACAAAAATAAAAAAAAAAATAGAAAACAGAATTAATGAAAAAAAGTTGTAATTTTATTTTATTTTTTTTTTTTGATAAAATGCAAAGTTTCCAAATTTATATAAAGTCACATACAACAAACAAGGAGTAAAAATTTTCTTCCCGTAATTGCGAGAATTAAAATTTAAAAAATGAAAGAAAAATATTTTCTACCAATTAGTTTTGCGAGTGTACAAATAAATCATTGTAGGTACTAGCAATTAATAGTATTAATTTTTCTCAATTACTAGACTATTAATTTTGCAAGATTATTCAAAATATTCTTGTTTTAATTTTTATTTTATTTTTCAGTACCTAGCTATGTATAATTTTTTTTTATTTTTGTTCTTGTTTTATTTATTTTGCTTTATTTTTAAAATAAAGTGTAAAATTTAAGAATTTAAATTTTTTTCTATACTTAATTCGATATTGTGTCTACTTATTTATATGATAATTGTTGTATACAGTTAAGTAATATAATATTAATATAATATATTACATTGTCTGGCAACTCCCTAACTATAATTTAATGTAACAAACTGATAACAACCAGCAGTCTTGCACTGAACGTCACTTAATAAACACGCATATTAAATATAAACAACTGTATTTTATTATAAATATATATATATATATATATTATATAGCCACACTGAGATATAACAGAGATATAACAATAATACTAGCTTTCTATAATACTAATTTTCAGGTCTGTAACCCCTTTGGCTTTTGAAATATTTTTGGCGGATGGTAAGAGTTATATGACAGCTACCCGAGCCAGTTAAAATTTTGATAACCTTCCGTCCTATTCCAGTAATACACACTGAAAATTTCTATCAAATAAATTGATTAGTTTTCAAGTCTATAAATAACAGACAGACAGACAGACAGACATTAAACATTTTATTTATATGTATATATAGATATTCAGGAACATTTCCAGGAATACACATCGATTATTTCTGAAACTAACACTAAAGCAGTAATAGTATTCACAAAATATATAGACCTACAATTATAAAATAACAAACAAGGAAGTACAATAGATCTGAAAAAGTCGGAACTACAAAGAAGTCTTCATCGAAAAAAAATAATGTCTACGTTCTTTTTACACAGTTTGACCATTATTTGTCTGATTTCAACACTTGTATGTACTTTAAAAGACTTATCGTCTTATGTATTCTAAGATTAAGAATTATTAAATATATAATAGACATCAGTTTAGATTTAGGTTAGGTTTACATTAGGTTTTGTATTATAAAAATAATTAACTACAGGTTTTTACTTGTCATTTTGTCCTTTGCAAATTAAATTTATTCTAAATATTTAAGTCAGATTAGTCTAAATAATTATAAATCAAAGGTGTAAATATTCTAGTAATAATATAAGCTCTTAAAATATACAATTAAAATATATGACAACAACATATTGTACAATTACAGTAAGGCAATAAATGAAATAATAATAATAAATATATTGCATATTTTTCCCCAGCATTATAAACATATTATGAGCATATTATAGCAGTGCAATGCCTGAAATTGTTCTATTAAAGAATTGTTTTTATCAGCAGTCGTATTAAATAGCCTAAAAGTGAACATCTTATATTTACTATAAAATAAATTCTCATCACAATGAACCTTTTAGGAGAGTGACCCAGTTAATAAAACCAATATAATAAATTCCAATTTTTTCGAATGCAATTTGGCATTATTTTATTTGATCTGTAAATTGAATAAAGTCCAGTACATATACATGAGCCATTTTAGAACTCATTTTCATTCTTACTCCTTTAAATGATAGATATTAAAAGGAGGCAAATTGTCGCAATTCAGCAACGTACAGAGTTTCATTTTTCTCGCACTTGAATTTAAATTTAAATTTAATTTTTTCTTTTAAACAAATTATTACATATTATGCGGTTGTTGTCTAAGATAAAAAAAAAATAAAATAATAAAATGAAAAAATGAATAAAAACAAATTATAATAGTATAGGTACCCTCGGGAAGAATAAATTGAAATGATCGAACAAAATTCGTAATTGATTACAATTTTTTATCAAAACTTCCTCGAATTTTGAGAAGCGGGCAGATATTAGTATTAGTAATTTCTTATTGCACAAATTTCAATTAGAAATCTATACCATTTCACAAACGGTATGTTGATCAAAAAGGACACTTTGCAGTTGTTATTTTTCAAAACATTCAACCTTACGACCAAGTACTTAGCATAAATATTATATATATATATAGAATTTATATAGAATAGAATAGAATTTATTTCGGAAATCAAGTGTGCAAATTGACTAATTATTATGCAAAGTAGAAAATTGCGAGATGTCCATTTTGCCAATTAGAGAATTTTGCAATTCGGCCTTCCGCTAACTGTATACAAACTATTTTTCATACTACATATTGTGTATCATTATCACTGTCCTACAACCCCATTAATTTGACAGAAGACGGAAATAAAGTCCTCCTATTGCCTCGTACATACAGTTCATGTCTTCATTTGTAGCGATATTCTTTGTTGAGTACTTGCTTGGGCTAAGATTGTTGTTCTGCCTGTTTTTAGATTGTTGTTCTGCCTTTAGATACGAAGTGTACCGAATTCCGTTCGTATAATCTTGTTTTGCGATGTAGTTGTTGTCAGGTTTCCTTTTGGTATATCCAATCTATATCTATTTGTTTTTCATTTGTTTTTTGCCAAAGTGGTCGGTTGTCATTGTGGCAAGTCATTGTGGCTTGTGGCCAACAAATATTAAATATACATAATAATTTAAAACTCAATCAACTCAACTCAACCGGAATTTGGTGTATCTAAGGTTACGACTAATATTTGTTAAATTAATTCGGTTTTCGTTAATTAATTCTCAATAATGATTTTATAATCAAAAATATATGGTTGGAAGTCTGACGGCTTGGTATATTATCAATTTTATTATAACAATTTAACGAACAAACAACTCAACTTTATTGAAAATTAAATTTATATAAATTTTTTTTTTTTAAATTTAAATTCTTTTAATTTTGAAAATCGTTTTTAACGACAAATTTTTTCCAATTTTATTTAGAACAGCTTAAGGATAAGAATAAAATCGTGTTGAATAAAATCACGTTTTAGTTAATTCATATTACGTTACAAGTTTTATCATTATTTGTGTATAGAAATGTAACTTCTTCCATGATGATTTAGATTTAAAAAATAAAAAAAAATTCTTAAAAATAAATAAAATAATAATAAAAATAATAAAAAATAGCCTGCAGTATTTCAATTTGGTCAGCAATGAATCTTAAAATAAGAAATAAACATGAGACTTAAATTGTTTTAACTATCCAGAACGTATCTATTGAAATTTACTTCCTTGTATATATATATAATATAGAAAATATTTGAAAAAAGAAAATAAATTGTTGTTATGGGTAAAACTAAAATTGCAGGCAATATGCAGCAACCAAGCAAGAAAGTATAAGCAACAGCAGCAACAGCAGGACAAAATAATAAAAATGAAAATAAATCTTAAAAAGAAAATGTCTTTAAGGGTCTTTATTTACTTTTCTTTATTCATTGATTTAATTTTCAATATTTATTTTATAGTTTATTTTTGTTTTTTTTTTTTTTTTTTTTATTGTTATTACGAGTTTCTTAAAGGCAATTTTTGTTATAATATCTTGAAAAATATAGCTTACAAAAATATGTGATGAAGAAAAAAAAAAATGTTCAACCCTGCCATGCATAAAGATTAATAAAAATTGTTTTAAATTTGATTTAGAGAAGTCTTGCTGTGTTGGAGATTGTGAAAATTATTTCTATAGAAAAAATAAAATTTAAAATTTCTGAACCATATAAATTCGTTTTGATTTACAGTATCTAAGGTGCAGGCAGTTCCAACAGGCAGCTTAAAGAAAACTTAATTTTTGCAGTTTACGAATGCGAATTACAAAATGTTTCAAAAAACTCGCAAAGTGTTTTAATCGTTTAAAATCTGTGAATATAGAATTATCGGGTCCTGGTTAAAAGCTTGAAATTTTGATTCTGCTTTTGTTCTCTTTTTGAATTTAAATAAATTTTCATTTTAATTTAATAGTTACATTTTGAATGTTATTGCTTTTACCCATTTCACTTTATTATGAACGTCACCTCCAGCGAAATTCTGAGGCAGGAGAGATTTTAAAATTGCATTCAAAGTCAAAGTTCTACGCCTTTTACAGAATATTTATTATATAAAATATTTTTATGCAATGCCGCTGTTGGATACAGTGAGGATAACTCCATTTCCAGGATTAATTGGCAACAATTTTATGGATTTTTTTTGCGGATTTACTCAGCAAACCTTTTGAATTTATTCAAATTAACTATCATAAGCCATGTAGCCATTGGTCAGTATTAAAGTATAATAATTATTGGTCTAATCAAATAAATTTTCGTAAATGGATGTTTGAAATAATTTTTCGACATAAGTTCATCTAACAGCATTTATCTTTGGTTTAATCGAAGCTGATGATTGCCTAACATATTTGTAAACTTAAGGTGTTTCCGCATCCAATTTGTTGTTTAGTAAATGTTTTTTCAAGTTGGTTTTGTGGTTTAACGCCTAGATATATTATAAGTGTAATTGAAGGGGCCAATTTTTTACAAATTTTTATTAACCAAAATCTCACAGCATGATATTGAAGAGGTTGTTATTTAAATAAATAAATCAAATTTTCAAATAACCAGCCACCTTCATAGGCTAAGTTTTAATGAAAGATTTTTTTTCTTGTTTGATATTGTAATGTTGTACCTTTGTGGATTGTTCGGATTCGATTCCTAATAATAAAGTTCGTTTTTTCAAACAAATTTTTCATTCAAATTCAACATTTTGTCAAATAATTTGTTAGAAAAAATGTTGAAGTTGATTAAAAAAATGTTGAATTTATTTGAAAAAATGTTGAATTTGAATGAAAAAAAGTATAGTATCTTACCTACTGCCCTAAATGATGACATATTGCTTAATGCCATTAATATTAGTATTACAAGTCTTTTTTCCTAAAATCGATTTACTCAGGTCATACATCTAATATACATATCAAAACTAATACACATATCATAATGGTATACGAGACGTGGCTTGAGCCGAATATAATTTCTGAAATGGTAAAAATTTCATGATTCAAACCAATGCGACTTCACTTATATAAAACTATGCAAGATAATACCGTGATGAATAACAACTACTAACTTTTTACAAATTTTAATTTTTTTTATTATGTAAACTAAACTTGCATATCAATAAAACAGGCTGAATTTGTAATGTATTCAAAATTGAGAACAAAATTACAGAGACTAAAAAATAGTATTGAGTTTGAATAGATGGCTATTCTATCGTAAATTTCAATTTGCCAATAATCCAGTTCTCTTCTATTTTCATTTATTTATGAAGATAATTTTTTCTAATGAATGACATTTGAGCTAAATCCACCTTATAATACCTACATCCACCTAAAATCCATCACATAGATAACAATAATTATATTACCGGGATTTTTTATTTAAAATGTTATCGAAATCACTCTAGATAAGTTTGCGTTATCTCTGATTAAATTTTAAACTTCTTTTGATATTATTTTCTATATATTATTTATGTAATTTGTTTTTTTGTTTTGTTTTTTTTTTTTTTTGTATTTCTTTATTTTCCACATCAAATTAGTTTCATTATTTTGCAATTCAAAAATACAACAATTCAACAACTAGAAATTCAATAAAGAGTACAAAATAAATAAATAAACATAAAATAATGAAAATTCAAAAGTCAACAGGACAGAGAACGTAAACAGAGAAAAATCAAAAAGAAAAATTTTTGTGAAGTTTCAAAATCAATTTAGCTTCCGGCATTTCACGATTGTTTTTCTTTCAATTAAATTTCTATCAGAGTATATACAATAATGAAAAAAATATTATGTTAGAAGTCATCTTGATATAATATAAAATAAATAAATAAAAAAAATTACCTAAAGACTTAGAACTCTTGAATTACAAAAAAAAAAAAAAATTAAAAGGCAAAATCCTGCCTTTTGATGGGCTTTCCATTGAATATAATTTTTTTTTTTCAAGCCGATTTCATAAAATACAAAATAACAATATTAAAATATAAAATTTTCACTGAAATTAAATTGTTACGGCTTTTCTTGTTTGTTCAATCAAAATGAATGGAGGATGCAATTGTACGGCTAATTCGAAGAGCTAAACTCAAAAATCCTATATCTAATTCCTGGGAATTTTTACATTTTATTTTCTGCACTTTTTTGAAAAACTTAAATAACTGTAATGGATTAATGTACATAAAGTCGGCCACACTAAATTAGTTTTAAGTTAGGTAAGGTAGTAGAGTTAAAAAATCAAAAATGAGATAAATATAATGTGATATCGTCCGCATATTGCTCAGACAACCAAATAAAGTCGACATATATGATATTTTATTATAACCTATACATAACTACTTCAATACTGTCCCACTGAATCTATTAACATGTTTAATATGTAAATTCATGTTTGTTATGTTCGTTATGATCAAGCTCAGACATTTTTCACTTAGTTCTGTACTCTTACCTCGGTTAATCTGTCATGTGGAAGTTATTATGACATTTGTTATCAACCGGAAGGAATGTATATTATGATCATACTATGCTAATTTCAATTTACTCCCCTCGGTCTCATTTTTTCTGTCTTTGTCATAGATTTGGAGACATGTTGTTTCTTTTTCCAAATCAGAATTATAATAAATTAGTCTGTTAAAAACTTATCCCAATATCCTGTATAACTCTTAATTCCGATATTATTTAGAATAACAGTTTTTGATATAATATATAATAACGATTATTATTGACTATATAATATCTAATAACGATTATTATTGATTTAAAAACCCGTCTGATTATAACTATACAATTTATGAATGTTTTTATAGTCACGACTAATATAAAGTGGTTTTTTCACAGAATATTAATTTAGTGAAACCCAATCAGTATCAGAGTAATATCAGGCTTAGGGTATTTTTAAAGTAAATATAATATATATGCATATAATTTGTTATATACAATTTCTAATTAAAGATTACAAACTCAAAAAACTGCTATACTTATACGACAGATCACTAATTGAGTAGATTCGGGATTTCAAACATCTATTCTATAAGAGTTTGATGTAAAAGTCCACCGTTATTGATGTATATAAAATGATACAGAACCATAATAGAGCTGCTTGATACACATACTATGTCAAGTCAAAAATTCAATGAGTATCAACCACAAATCACAATTGGTATACAAAGGGAAACAATAATTGCACGTCAAACTGATTTTTGTAATACATGTCCACTTAGTTTAAAACCATTGATATTTGACTAAAGAAAGATCAAATGTAAACATGCGGATCATGCATACAGTTTGATATGATGAAATTCCACGTTTGATAAAAATCCTCAAAAATATCTATTCAATGCAATTTCACCTGCGATATTACCTTAATCTTAAATTTTTAATCAAATTTTCATTTCATTTTTATTATTATAGTTTTACTTTATAAAACTTTGCTGTCATATTCTCTGAACAGACAAAACGACTTTGTATGAAACGATCCAACCGACCCAGACATATTCATTAATTTACAATAACTGTAATTGAAATTGTAACAATAATTTAATTTTTTAATTTTTTTTCTTCACTTTTTTCATTTTTTTTTTTTTATATATTATTACCCACGTAACAATTTTATTGCTATAAGACTTTTGCGCACTCTTATAACACTATTATAAACACTCTTATAGCAGTATTAGTGTTAATTTGAGTGCTCCGCAATTGCTGCGAAAGGTTAGAAATACGTTATAGCACTAAAATGGAGAATCCTATAAGGCACCGGAGCAAGTGCTGTAATATTGTTATAGGATAGGATTAGTATACATGTATTAGTGTATATGTTTTTATGTTGAAATGATATTCATATGAAATAATTTATGTTATGCGGGAGTGAGAAAGGTATTATTTTTTATTTGCAAATAATAATTTTATGGATTTCATATTTATTTCCAGAGAAAGGGAGATAGATATTAGTTAATAATATAAAAACTGTCTGTCAAAAATAATTGTATTAATATTCATAATTATTGTGACTAAAATGCAAAATTTGGCTGGGAATGAAATTTCATTGACATTTATTATAAAAATAATTCGAAAAAATACAATGCCCTCCAAAAATAACCAATTTTAAAATAACTAAAAGAAAATATATTTTTAAATTGCATCTTTAAAATATTTAATAATGTATGTTAATTAATGCATAACATCAAATTTGATATTTAAATAATTATTCTTTTAAGTAAAAATGATATTTTTGCGAAAAGAATGCAAAATAAAGCTTTTCAGTTTTTGTTTATTTAAAAAAAATTACTCTGTTTTTAGAAAATAATGGCCGTCGCAAAATATTTATTTAAAAGCTACAGTAAGTTTATTAGTAACCTTATAGGAATACAGTAAAATAATAACACCACTACTGCTATTCCAGCAATTCTATTTTTATAACAACACTTTAACTCTTAATATAGGATTACGCACTCTTAGATTTATAAAAACATTGCTGTATCACTTGCGGAAAATCTCAAAATAACAACTCCCGTAATTGGTATAAAAACATTCTTATAGCAATATTAATCACATTATTCCCATAAAAACATTAGTATAACACCTCTAGTTCTTATCGGGAGTCATATAGAAGTCTTGTAGCACTATGTTTGTTTTTATAACAATAAAATGTTACGTGGGTAAGGACAACCGATTAAAATCAAAAAGTATATAATGTTGATTCATCAGAATATGTTGTCAACAATGTCTAAAAAAAAAGAAAAAACAATATTTTTAACCCCCTAAATACCAAATAACAATTTATTTTCTATTTCGAAAAAAAAAAAAAAATTCAGAAAAAATTGTTTTTTAATTCAAACATTTTTTATTAATTTTCATTTTTTTTTTTTTCTATTTTTCTATCGTTTAGACTGGGTGGACCTTTACAACCTGGTGGTGGAGTGGTTGGTGTTGGTGGCCAACAACAAATAACACAAAGTATGTCAACAGGAAATAACACAGTTGGTGGCCAACATTGTCAACAATTGAGTGGTTCATCACCATTAGTAATGCCTGGTTTTCCACTTAGAACATCACATTCAGCTCATACACCACATTATTCACCTTATTCACCCTCCAGGTAAGTTCAAACTATACATATGTATATAAGTATAAATAATAAAAATAAACAATAGATATAAAATAAAAAATTTTTTATAAAAAAAAAAATTGAAAATATGATAGAAAAAAAAATATTTTGTTTACGTATTGTATATTTATACCTTAATACACGCACACACCGACAAACCAAAAAAAAAAAATCAATGATGACAATAGAAAAAAACAAAGTTTCTTATTTGAGACATAGCCTTTGTTTGTTTCTTTTTGATGAAAATATATTGATACAATAACAATGACATTGTATAAAAAAAGAAGAAAAAAAAACAATAACAAAATCGAATAAAAGGATAATAAACAAAATGAAAAATTAATGTGCATATGTCGAGCTCCAAATAAATTACTGTAGATAATATTGGAAGTTTTTTTTTTATTAAACTTGTAGGCGCGCATTTACTATAAAAAAAAAATATTAAAAATAAAAAAAATTTAAAAAATGGTCCGTAATCGATATAAAAAATTGGTAATCATAATACATATAAGATATTATTCAAAATCAATCCTCTCCTGTATCGCCTACATTAATATACAAAATTATGTGAAATTATTTAATTTATTAGTCCTTGAATTAATGATGCATACATGCCTGTAGTCGCAAGAAGTAAATATTTAAGAAAAGTAAATATAATATGATGACTGCATTGCTAGCATAAATAGATACAAAAACATTAAAATCAACTGAGACAATTTGAAGGCAACTGAGCACCATTCATTAAATTTTTGAAAAGTAATGTCTAGTAATGCATAACAGAATTGAAATAACTATAAAATCTTTCAAATCTAATGTTATTTGTAGGCGATAGCTAAAAATGTTTGTATTTTATAGAAATTTTTTTTTGATGTTTCATTATGAAGACTATGTCACTTTTACAAGTTAGTTTTGACATAAATGACGTAGACAAATAATTAAAAATATTAACAGGATTGTAAATTCAATTGCAAGCTGAACTAGAACCTCAATTCATATTTTAAGCTAGATAGCACAATTAAGATAAACAGATAAAGTCAATTATAAATTAACTCACTTTTTCGAGTTAGCTCGCTGAGCTTATAGTGTGAGTCACGCTTAACTTTGAGTTATTTTAGTTAACAAATTGGGTTGAGTTTGAATACCTACCTATATTACTTAGCAGAGTGACAACCAAAATGTAGAGTGAAGCCGTAAGCTTCACAATGCAGCATCTTTTAAAATGTATATCCAAAGTGTTTGATTTTGTTGTACACTATTTCAAAATACTTAAAATATGTCGTAAAAATACAAAATAAAAGCAGAGTGTGTAGCGCTAAAATTTAGACTACGTTTGGTATAGATGTCATTTATCAGAATTAATTAAATTGTAGGCTAGCATATTATATTTTTGACCGAAAAAAAGTTTATTGTCAAAAATATATTAATAAAATTTATTTTTCCGACCAAAAAATATGTGCTGACCTAGGAAAATCTGACAATATTAATTTTCGTGCAACAAGAGATAAGCCAAAAGTCAGATTATTACCGATTTATATTACAAAAACACAGTGTTATAATTTAAATGTCAAAATGTATATTTATATTGTCAATATATATTGTCAGTATTTATATTGTTAATGTTTGGTACACTTTTATTATATATTTTCCAATGAAGTGGTTATAAAAGCTTTAAGTGGTAGTATAACTATATTTTGAAAGTAACCCAAACTCAAATTTCGAATGAACTCAAAGCTCAACTCAATATTTGAGTCAGCTTATAATTTGGGTTATCCTAAATTATTATAGCCTTCGAGATAATTCAAGCACAAATTAGTTCATATTATTCAGATATAGTTGTGGATTAAGTTAATATTTGAGTTGAGTTTCGCGCAAATGAGCTCAAAAACAAAGATTTTTTTTTTTAAATTTGAGCAAAACAATAAATAATTTAGCTCAACTCCAATTTCAAGCTAGCTCAAAATGTGGAATATTCTTAGACTGAAATATCTCGTGGGTTCGATGAAGTCGAAATATCTTAATTTAAGCAAACTCAACCTATAGGTTATAGTTAAAATATTGAGCTGAGCTTTGAGTTTACTTGAAACATAAAATTTCTACAACCCTCTCTGTATATTAATGCTTTGCTAAGTAATAGTTCTTAATACAATTTTCGATATACATCTTAAAATCATGTTCGTGTAAATTTAATAATTATGAAAACCATAATAACAAACAATCTAACTTCGCTCAATATTTATAATCGAATTAATAATTAACTTTTTATAAATTACCTACTCCTCAACAACAAAACATAATAATATAATTACTTTCTAAAACACTTAATATATGTAATTTAATCATACTTTTTACAGTCTCGAATCACTTCAAAAACAAAAAAAAAAAAAATTACCACAACAAAAAAAAAATAATCAAATAATTTTCTACAAATCAGAAAATTAACAAGGGTTCTATTTATTTTCATAACAAAATTAAGCGACAGGTGGTGCCACCCCATCTGATATTTTTTGTTATATAGAACACAAAAAAATTATTCTTTTTGACAGCTATGTTAATTTGATAGTCGCCATTTTGACTAGTCAAATAAAATCAATACATCTCCTACGCATGCATTCCCATGGTTTGATGTGTATACATAATGTATGTATGAATGTATACAGTATGTATGGTATGAGTCTAGTTTAAATTATGTAGTTTATATATAGATATATACAATCAAATTTGTTCTTAAAATAGAAAATATATTAATGAAAACTCGTTAATATTATATTTATTATTATTTATTTGATTAATGAAAATTACTAGTCTTGTTCTTTGTTAAATTTACTTACTTTTTTATTATTTTTTTTTACTTTTTATTTTTTAATAGCCATTTTGTAATTATAGAAATTCTGAAAATTATGATGTCTTTTTGGTTTTTTCTTCTATTTTGTTTATATTTTGTTTATAAAAACACACCCAAACATCCAATTAACTTAACAATAATTTTTTTTTTTTTTTGTTTTTATAAAAAAAAACTAATAATAATAAAAAGTAACAAAAGAACAAAAAGATATGTTTTTAGATTATTGATAATCTTTCATGACGTTTAAGTTTTTATGATAATTTATAAAGCAAAATTAAAAAAAAAGAGAAAGAGAAAAATTAAAAAAAAAAGTGTAAAAGAAAGTATAATCTATGAATAATAAAAAATAAAATAAACATTCTAGTAAATTTAATGAGTGTTACCTTAATAACTCACACCTAATAACACTTAACAAGCATCTCAATTATTTAAGAAAATTGATACCATATTTTCAACAAAGTATTTTTTTTTTTCAATAATGGCAATCCAGTTGAATGCGACATAACAAATAAATTCGATACTATAGTAAATTTCGGAGCGTATAAACTTAACTCAATCTCAAGCCATAGTAAAATAGCGGCCACACGTGTATAAAATAAGAAGTAAAATAAGCGGCAGAAGAGACAATTACGTTCGTTCACGAACGCTTTGACCAAACATGATGAAATCCTATTTAACCTAGGAACTATAGTGTAACGAAATACATATTGCAACATTAAGAAGAAGTAAAACAGAAGAGTTTATTATAAAAAATATAGGCTCAAATACATAACTTCTAAGAAGTATGGCTTAAATAAAATTAAAGTAAAAAAAAAATATCGCTTTTTTTTAAGTTAAGCCAAACACTAGGTTTCAGACGATATTTTTGTACACGAATGTATAGCTTGAACTAATTAAGTATTGCAGAAAGAAAAATATCCTTTTTATCAGTAGGGACATTTTGAATAAATTTATAAATTTTACTCTTGAACTTTTGTAGATTATCCTTGGGTATATTTTTGCATTGGGGAAACACTTTAGTTGGAATATGGTTCCACATTCGTGAAAATTTGACTACAAACGAATTCCCATAGCCAGTTTTGAGTCATCAGCCATTTGCACTGAGTAGGGGTGTTCACTTCGTGCTCTTGTTCGTCAGCAGAAATGTTTGAAGAGTGGCATTAGGGTTAGTATTTCACCTGAACAAGTGCCTAAACCTACGAGATATCTATAAAATAGGGAAAGTACTCCAACAACACGACGATTTTAAAATTGGCACAAGGAAGGATGTCACATTAGGGTTGTTAATAAGACGAATGGCGCACTTTTGAACTTTGTTAAGAAAATTTAGTGCTTTTGAAATATCCAGGGATACAGCAGTAGATTCACCATTGTTGTAAATGCTAACGTTGAGCTTCTCGCTAAAGCAAGTTATTAGATCGCCAGTTAAGCGTTGTGGTCTACAACCATATTGCCTATCCCTAATGATACCTGTGCATTCAAGATACTTCATTTAGTCTTTTAGATTATTATCAACATCTCCATTACTTTGGAGATGATCGACGTGATGGCTATAGGTCTGTAGTTAGAGAGATCGCAATGTAGGGATTCTTTACGAAGAAGACAGGTTAGTTTTTTATAGACCTGAAATCTCGCAAGCAACGTCGGCTTGTGGCTAACATTACGTTGATCCACCAAATTATTTCTGGTAATATCCTGCCACCTAGAATTAGGGATTTATTTACTTTTAGAGAGAATTCGCACAATTTATGTTCCATTGGCCTGTTACTACCCACAGTACCATAGTACCATAGTACTAAGTACAGTAAATTTGAACCTGTGTCTAGAATGTTACGTGAACCAGGATGTTAGCAATTTACTTTTATCCCTTACTAACATTAATTAACCCACTAGATGATAATCTCACCGCTTAGCAACTTTATGCAAGCTTTCGTCTATAATAAAAGTTTGATTTGCTTGCTCTAAGTAATAAATATCAATGAAAATATCATCTAAAATACGAGAAGAAAAGCATTGCACTGATGATATATAAAAAAAAAGTTAAATCAATAGTACAAATCAGGAACAAAGGATCTAAAATACATAAAACTTCTTCCTATTTTAGAGAAAATTTTAAGATCAAGATGTATGATGCTCAGAAGATCTAGAAGTCCATAAAGAGAGTAATTTTTTTAATATCCTTAGTTTAAAAAGTGTAATTACAAGTACAATAGAATAATCTGTGCAACGCTTTTCGATATTGAGCGATATATTATTTTGTTCGCACCAATCCACAAATTAGTTCACATCTTCTTGAAGTAGAATTATATCCCCAGTTGATTTTATCGTTTTAAAATGTTCATGTCATCAGCATAAATTTCCTTAAGGACGTGGCCCTAATATGTCAGGGTCGGCATGTAGACTTTTACCTCTTAATGCCATTCTCCACCCCCTCAACTTAGTATTTCAATAATATTAGTTACATTATTAATTGATAAATAAATAACAATGGACCCAGCAGATATTCTTTCCACACCACAGTTGGTGAATCAGATATACTTGACAATATTTGCTATTTTAGTAAGCATGAACGAATCCAATTAATTATAAATTACGATAAGCCAAAGTTTACATGCTGTGTGGCAAAATATCAAATGCTTTATTCAGGTCTGTTTAAATGGCATTCGTTTGAGTATCTGATTCCATTGAGCTGGAATTCAACACAAATCTACTAAATTGGTCACAGTACATTCTTTTTCATCAATCCATTATGCTAATTAGTTGCATAAATAAGTCTTGCAAATTGAATTATACACAATTAATTCAAATAATTTCGTAATACAAGATAATTTGGTAATTGGTCGGTATATATTTTAATATTAGATTTTTGGAATCTTTTTCGTAATAGAAATATTTCCATTGGTTAGACTAAATAGTAATGATAATGGTAATGCCAGAACAATTTTTTAGTATAATTTCTAGCACGTTATCTGGACCCGATAAATTATTATTTAATATATTTAAATAGTTTTTTATTCTAAAGATACTGACAAATTAATTGAAAAGACTGGGATTTCTAGAGAACTTAACATGTGATTGAAATAAGCTGAATCAGTTTTAAACAAACCATTAGTGTAGGAAGAGGAAATAAATTGTTTAAAAAGTTCAACAATGAGTTGAGAGTCAAAAGTAAATTTATTGTTATTGGTTTTGCTTGGAGTTAACAAATTTGAACAGAAATATTTGGAACTGTTGTGTTATTTTTAGAATATTGTGGTACATAAATTTTAGTGGCATTTTTCTAGACCCTGGGAATGATAAGAAGTTAATATCATGTTGTATAACTTGTGAAATATTCATACAAAATTTTAAAGCGTACATTTTTTTTACTTTTAACATTTTGATTGTCTGTAAATTATTCATTTTTGACAATATGTCTCTAATTAGCGATATTTCATCAATGTTTTTTTATTTTGAATTCATTATCAGTAAGTTTTTTTTAGAACTAATAACTCACACAATTTTACACAGTAATTCTTCAAATTTTTCAATTTTAAATTGCCCTTCAGATACAACTTTACTGATTTGCTTAATTTATTTCAACACCTTCATGAAATTTATGTCTTTTAACCGTATAACCTTTAAAAAAAACAAATCTTTAAAAATAAGAAAAAACAACAAGATGCCTACAAAATTAAAAAAAAATAAAATAAAATAAAAATATAAAACCATATAAACCCGAGATTTGCCATGACAAAATAAAACCACCTACACAAAAAATTAAAAAATACAAAAGAAAAATAATTTTCTTGTTTTTTTTTTAAATAAAGCAAGCCTTTTGTTTTCTCGAAAAAAAATCCGATTAAATCCAATGATTATAACTTGATTGAAGAATGAGAGATGAAGTGGTAAAGAAAATCTGTGTGTTATGAGAAATAAATTCAATGAAGCGCCATCAAATGTGGTTTCATCAAAATCAAAATACAATTTTTGCTTGTCATATTTTTGTTGTTGTTGTTCTCTTAATATTCTTTGTTTTCTTACAAATTCTGATATTTTTAGTTTACTGTGTATATTAGTGATTATCACAGATTGACGGTTATGTACGAGTATTATAATTTCAAAATCCTAAATTATAAAAATTTTTAATGATAATCATTATCCTATATCTATACTTTTATGCACTCACCTTTAATGAAGCAATTTAGTTAGAACAAACTTGTCTATGATATACTTTGGACTTTTGAAATAGAGTTTTGAGATTAAAAATTATGGTTATTTTAGCATATTCATAAAGTATAGTTTGGATAGAAAAAAAAAAGATTAGAACTCTATCATAAAATTTTGCTACTTCAGCAGTATACTCTAAAATAATATATTTATGAAATTTTACTATTAAATGGAATATAAAAGTGGAATAGATGTGGGTGGGTAGGTAAAATAAGGAATAAATCAGATAGCGTTTGTAGTTTATTATCGCTTGACAACAGTACTCTGAAGCAGTACTAAATTGAAATATATACAAAAAATATTATAAATATTATGAAACATTATATAATAGTTTATCAAAATAATAAATTATAAAATAATAATGGAAGCTAACATGATCAAACCAACACAAAAGTAAGTAAAAATATTTTTAACGGTATTTTTGCCAGTTATTTAAATTTTTTTGCTATTGTTTCAATTATAATTATTTTTGAAAAAAATTCAAATAATTTGAATGCGTTTCGGTTGGTGCAATTTATGGTTCTACAATCAAGATTGTAGAGGAAAATTTTGTGTAGTATAATTTTATAAGTGTTACAATTTAACTGGGTTGATTATTTGCCATTTTTAAATTATATCAAGTCTCTGCTTATTTCTGCCTATCATTATTACTTTATTAATTTAATTGTTTTCTGTTAAATCACAACAGAATTCTAACTGAGAATTTAAATTTTCTAACAGATATGAAAATATTGATACGATACCTTCATATACGAATACGGCGTATTGAGCTTGGACTATACAAAGGAAAGGAAAATACCCCTATATGATTAGTAGGGACATTTTGAATGCATTTATTAATATTTCTCTTACACTTTTGAATATTATAAGTGGATATAATTTTGCATTGTCGAAACATTTCCGATGGAATATGAAATATTTATTACAAATCAATTTTGATAGCCAGTTTTTGTCCCTTAGCTATTTCAATTTAGGTATTAGATTCATAGATATTTATATCTACTGTATATCGGGCTATGCAGTTTAATAATTCTGTTTGCGGAAATATTGTAGAAATGATATTACAGTTTGTATTTGGCTAACTAAATGCGTAAACCAACGAAACATCTATAAAATTTGGAACAGTGCTCCAACAATACAATAATTTTTAATTGCTAAAATGCGGGACATCAAAGTAGAGTTCAAAATAAGACAAATGACTTGAATTTTTAAAAAAAAATTGATCTCGATTCATGATGCACCGATCAATATATGTAAATTATATTCCAACTTAACTGTATTTAGGATTCATAAATATTTAGTGTAAACTAAATTGCAGCATCGCCCAACTCACATGTAAACTTAATTGCAGCAGCGCCCAAATTATATATAAAGTTAATTGTATCTCCAGTCACAATTCCTTCTTCTTGTCGAACATACAACTCCCGAAATTAATTCGTGTTAAATGGAGTAGTTTTATAAGTTTTAAGCCCATTAATCCAATTCGTATAATCTTACTCCAATCGAAAATATTGACAAAGTCGTGCAAAATGGATAGGATAGAACTATGGATATAGGACAAAACTATGGATAGGATAGAAAGTTTTACTAAAATGGTCAGATATTCTTGTATCGAATATAGAATAATTTTAACCTTTGCTATAATTAAAATCAATTGGCACAATTTTTTTTAAATAACATCGGCGTTTATGAATAATAAAAGTAAGTAAGTTTTAGGAGTTATTTCGTTCGTCACAACATTACTTGAACTAATTAGTAAGTATTTGTAGTGTTAGTAAGTATGTAGGTTTTAGCTTTGGTTCATTTTTTAAATTCTTTACAGATGTTATATGGAGTTTCCCAATAGGGATGATATGATTTTGAGTGACATTTCGGCCATTTGTAATATGTCATGATCTGTCATTTTTTATCATTGAATTCAGTAATGCTTACAATTTTATTATAAATGTCGTGAATTTGCTGATTTTGCCTTGGAACAACTTGAAAGCGATAACGACTTTTTTAAGAAAACATCTTCTCCGATGAGGCTCACTTTCATCTGAGTGCTGCGGTAAATAATCAAAACTGTCGATTCTGGTGCGAAGAAAATCCACAAATTATTCATGAAAAACCATTACATACACCTAAATTGACAGTTTGTTGTGGTTTTTGGTTTGGTGGAATCATCGGTCCGTTCTTCTTTCGAAATGAAGCTGATAACACCGTTATTGTCAATGGAGAGCGGTATAGATCGATGATAATCAAATTTTTATAGCCGAAATTGGAAGAAGTTGACAACATTTGGTTCCAACAACACGAGGTTACGTGCCACACAACAAGTGCAACAATTGAATTATTTCAAGAAAAGTTTGGAGATTCGATTATTTCAAGAAATTGTGATATTGAATGGCCTCCAAGAAGTTGTGATTTAACACCATTAGACCATTTCTTGTGGGGTTATTTGAAGTCATTGGTCTTTAGCAATAAACCAGACATTCTTCAAGTTTTACAAGTCAATATTGAACGTGCTATTTATGACATACGAGTGGATTTAGTGGAAAAAGTGCTCGAAAATTGGGTTAATCGAATTCGTTCCTCCAGAAGAAGTCGTGGGGTCATTTGAATGAAGTTTTATTCAGAACTTTATTGTATCGATTGTACTTCACATTAAATAAAAAAACATTTGAATTTCTTTAACAATTACTGTGTTTTTTTTTTAAGAAATCATATCACTCTTATTGGAAAACCTTTTATTAATGATCTGCGAGTTATAAAAATCAATCAAAATTAATAATGTTATTTTGTAAGTTTGCATTAATAGTAACTAGCAGTTTTGTAAATCAAATCAACTCTTATAAACTTGTGACTAATTTGTGTAGGTAAACTGAAATTAGCATCTTAACAAACATATCCGTTATGATAATTCTAATGTATCAGTCTAATGATATACAACTCCATAAGTTATATGATGACTTTAAAAAATATGCAACTTTAAAAAATTTACAGAAATTGATTAGACTAAAAAAATATTTTTTTTTAGTACCTGAGTACAATTAAAAAAAGTAAATATAATTGATTTGTTGGACTCATGTATAATAATCATACCCAAATTTCTTTCAACTAACCGTAAAAATCTAAACAATTCCAAATTTACATCATGGTCAAATAATTCTAAAAAAAAAAATATATTGTCTACCTTCTCCTATTTTTTCTCTTCAATAAAAATTTAAAACTCAGCTCCAATAAAACACATTTAATATAGTAATACAATTATAAAAAGGTGTGAAAACATGTGGGTTGCTCGCAATTACACCGAGTAGTCGTTAATAAAATAATAAACAAAAAATAGAAAAATCTCACAATGTAAGATGGATTATAAGTTGTAGTTTCATTTTAGATTTTTATATTCCGTGATTAATTTAAATTTATTTTTATTTTTATAAAAAAAAATAAAATTAAAACTTTGTTACCATCTAAATACGTCTAGGTATTATTAACTGAATAGGTATAATATACCTAAGTAATATTAAGTAAAAAAAAATTATATAATAATATAATAGGTTCCATCTTTTGATGATGACGATCATTGAAATCAACCCACTTGCAACTGCATTAGTTAAATTAAAACATTAAAAGAAAAAACAGTTTTTTTGATCGACTTTTGGAATTGAAAACCATAAATTAAAAAAAAAAAAAAGAAAAATTAAAAACAATGACTTAAAATTTGTAGTTTGTTAACTGTAAGGTATCTGAATGTGGGTATCATAATTATTATTAATTATGGTTTAGGAAAATTATTATGTTCAAAAATTTTATAACGATGATAGGCTTTCACAGTGTTGTTGTTCTAGTTGTAGTTTTTTCAACCCTTATTTGATTCATTTTTTTTTAAAGGTTTATTTTGATGAGTATATTTGCTTAAATATTTCTGTACATTCATACATTCATTGGAATTTGCTATTTTACTCCGATACAATTAGGTCTCTTAATGAAAGATCGTTCACTCTGTACAGCTTTACAAATGATTTTACTTAAGTAGTTTCAGAAAACCTACCTCAAGAGAATTCTTCAGAGATGGAAAAAATTTTTTCTTGTGTCAGCGCAGGGTTTTAGCATAACCTGAATAGGCTGGAGCTTACTTTGCTGTTATTATCTTTACGAACTAGTTGATTATATAATTTACTACTTCCATTGAATGTGATTATCGTTTGACACCAGTATTATCTAGTATAAAAACCTTATTTTATATCCCACATGATTTACTTCTTCTGATTAATTTATATGTATAGACACATTAACTAAGGATAATTACAGATCATCATTGTCCTGTAACGCTATCGGTGTGACATATAAGGCGAATATGAAATCTTTCCATCGAATAAACCTCATAAATTATGGCCTCATTGTTGGCCACTTGATTCGGCAAAGATTGTTCTTCATCTTTTTCTCGGCCTTCTGATGCGACGTGTACTCGTCTGAGGATTCCATTCAAAACATTGTTTCGCGATGTTGTCATTAGGTTTCCTCATAAGCATGCCCAATGCAGGACCATTTCCTCTTTGGATTGGATTCGTTTTTTATCACAGCGTTCTGTTAGAAAGGGTTTGCGATCAACGAATGTTTAGGATGCGACGAGGATATCGATTCATATATGCTTTATGGTGAAGTTTAAAGAAAATTTGCATGAGAACAGATTTTACACTTGCGCTGAAGATTCTTATTTGGGTGCGGAGAAATATGTTGTTTGCCTACCATATTTTTGAAAGCATCTCGAAAGCAGTACGGGCTTTAATGATGCGGACTGCAATACCCAAATCAACACCTCCATCTGATGAAATAATGCTGCTCGAGTAATTGAGCTTATTCACTTCTTTGATTCGCGTTTCTTCATTCGATCGAATCGTACGTTGTGATGTGCGAGTTGTACGCATGAATTTGGCTTTAGCTGTATTGATTTTTCCCAGTGTCATACATATTATGGGACATATTATTTAACACACATTTTCGGTGAATCTATGTGGCTGACTGGATACCGTTGCAATCGTTTACACCCATACTAGTAGTGATTATGTCATCCATTACTACTAAAAAAAAAATATGGGTGATAAAATACAGCACTGCCTTACTCTCTGACACACTTCGAAGTAATTTGTCATAGGGGAAATTTTGTCATTTTTCGTAAGGGAAATTGAAATTTCTGAAATATTTAAATTAAATTGAATCCAGAAATTTTGAATATAGATATAGATAAAATACAGCGCTGCCTTACTCTCTGACACACTTCGAAGTAATTTGTCAGGTAACCTCGATGTAATACGTAACATCATGCATCTTTATAGAATTCTTTAATCATGGCTACAATTTTTATTGGAATGCCTATATTCTACTAAGTGGTTATCATATATCCGCAAATATACTCGTCGTTCACTCTATCAATGGCTTTTTTATTAAATTACAGTTACATATTATAGTAGATTATATTTAAACTACAAATTACAGATAGTAGACTTAAATTGACTTACACCATTATTTTATTTACAACCTGAAAATTATTGCCGGGTTAATGAAACTGATTAACTTTAGCTAATCAAAGTCTACTAAATTTATAATTTAAATTTCTTATTGACACTCAAAACAATATACAAGGGGGACCAAAAATATTTAAAACTAAGTCTGTAATGAATAAAAATCAGAATACAGAAATTTAATGAACAGTATTATTTTTTATTACTTTGTCTTAAAAAAAAAAAAAAAAATTGCGATATTTTTTTATACAACATCATGAATGTACAACTGAATGTAATATTTAAAGGATAATTATAACAGTAATCAATTCAGGTATCCTTGTGTACTTTATTTTGATTAAATTTTCTTCTCTTCTATTAAATTAAAATGAATTCAACTTGAAAAACTGCTTAAGAAGAGTAACAAAATTGTATAAAAATATAATTTCGAAAAAAATTTCTTATAATGAGGTTAAGTTAAGTTCAGTATTTTCAAAGGATGGTGTATTTTTCTTTATTTGTGTTTTTTTTTTTAAATTTTTTACTGTTATTTCATGACTAAGGAAGGAGTTAATTATCTGATGTTATTCTGATTGTTGTTGTTGTTGTTGTTGTTGTTGTTGTTTATATAGTTTTATCCAATATACTTAAGGTTTTCTTATTTCCTCTTTCGGAATTCTAACATAAAACAGAAAAAAAGGACATTAAATCGCCATAGTCTGGAACATCAATTTTATTTATTCTTTTTATATTATATTTTTGTATTATAAAAGAGAATGAAGGTGATGATAAGCAGGAAGGGTTAAGTGCAGTAAAAAGTATAAAAATAACAACAAAAATTTAATCATAACGTACATGTAGACATGCCGGCATAAATTAAAAAGGATTTGTTACAATTAAATTAGGGTCGTAATCAAACAAAAAAAACTTCATTTTTTTTGCTTCTTAAAGTATATAAGATAACAGATGGTCGCCATTTTAAAATGATATTAAACAGATGAGATAATTATATACGTATAGTACTGGGAATTTCAATAATAAAAAAAACAATGTTTTCTGATATAGGTATAATTATATCTCAGTAGTTCCTGTCATCACTGCATGTCTTTGAATTTGAGTGGACCGACGAATGTAAACGTAATGATATTCAAATTAAAAACAGGTGTTAATGTAAGGCATAAGTTTGATTTGAACAGTTTTTGTTATTTAATTTTTTCATCAAAGGAAATATTAAACGGAATTTGGGGGCAAAGTGAAATTTCTGATATATTTAAATTAAATTGAATCCAGAAATTTATTATTGGGATGTTTTTTGTGGTGTTCAATTTCTATTCTTTCTAACTTTCATTAGAATGACAAATTAATGAGAAATTATTACTGTTTCTGTGTTTTTTGCCTTTTGTTTGTGTTTTTTTTGTTTTTGAAAAACCGCCACCCAGCATGCATAAATAGTGTCTATTTATTAATAGAATTAATAGCTAGTAGCGGAAATAAGATTATTTGTGAGAGTTTTCTAATTAAAATATTATTTTTATCTCAAGATAAAAATTGAATTCAAATTTTGTATTTAAATGTAGCTAATGGGAAGCAGTGTTGAGAAAATACACACAACAGTTCATAATGTTCCAATGTTAATGAGTTAGCTGAACTATACATGCATCAATTATCTAATGCATTCGTTTTAAATTTTACAAGTACACTCAAAAAATAAATTAAAAAGCCCAAACAACTCATGGTATTTTTTCCAATGTCAAAGTCAAATGTTTTCATTCCATATAATGTGTTTGTTTATTTGCATGTTCAGGATATTCTAGTGTTCTATTTCAGCAAATACACTTCATTAAGATGGGGTCAGATATGGTAATTTTCCGACATACCAAGCAGCTTTGAGCAGTACAAGTATGAAAGTGTGGTCAGTAATTAATTTTCATTTAATTCACTGCATTTTGAAGTTTTGTTGTTGAGTTTTCCAGAGATATGTCAACTGCAAGAATTTGACACACGGTGTTGGCGGCAAATGTAGCCATGCAAATTCTGTCAATTAGGGAGATATATCTTCCGTAAAAGAGGTAAATTTTGAACTAAGAACACTTCCCTGTGGAACTCCAATAGATATGACTTTTATTTCTAAATATTTTTTGGCATAACGTATATGAAAACATCTACTGGCCATGCTTGATTTTGGTATTCCATACAATTGCCTCTGTAAATCACGATGTTATTTATATTCAACAACTTTGTGCGTTAAGGTTTTTCATAAACGCATGCAGTATGAAGTGATAATTGCATTATACGTGGCCGACTTATAATAATATGACTATAATAATTTATTAAGGTTTATGAATACGCATTTTAAAATTTAGTTTTCATTGGTTTTAATTTTGTTCACAATTTTAAATAAATTTTGTTGCAAAATAAAAATAAATAAAAATAATACCTAAATTAAAAATGAAGCAATTTATTTTGATAATACCTTGTCCTTCACCCTTATCCATTTTAAAAATTTAAACAAATCTATTTCCAAAATACAAACTGAGAGAAAATGTTTGTGCGATATGAAATTTCATAATGCGTAGCTGACTTTGTTCTACTAACGAATTTTGTGCCATTTGATTGTTGCAATGTAGTTTATGAACTGTAAGCTAATTATGCGGTTGTCAAAAAGCCTTTTGTCAAATACCTGAGCAATATCTAAGAAGATTGCTGATGAACAACACTTTTTTCACCATATTTATGAGCCGATGCACTTTAAATATTATTAATAACAAAAATAAAGTAGACACTGCTAATAAAATCTAGCTTATCGCTTTTGATAATGTTAATCAAATTTGACAATGAATTTGAAATCATAATCGTAGTATACTATCTGGTTAATAAGCTCCTAATATAAGCTTCTTCTTCCTCTTATTTTCTGTTATTATTTACTCTAATAAAGTTACTTATGAGACAACTACTATACATTTTTACTCAGTATAACTTTATTCTTTTTTAATTATAGAACAACCTACAAATATACTGTTATATTAAAACTGTTATTAAATTACCTTACATTTTTGTACGTTTTTTTTTTAATTTCTGACCTACTGAGGTCAATAACCTCAATTTTTTCAACATCCTTACAAACATTTTAACATACACATAAAAGTAATATTTTAATTGAATGGAAACTAAAATTAACAGTGTAAGAGGAATATAAAATAAAGTTAAAAAAAAAAAACATTTAAATTAAAAAGTAAAATGACTGACGACTACCTATGGTTGTTTTTTGTATCATCAAATCTATTTCCAATGCACATAACTAACTCCTGACCTAAATCCTGTGTGTATATTTTTATAATCTATACAGAACTGCAAATGTAATTTAATTTCTGCATAGATAAGCTTTAAAAGGTCTGTTTGTATATATACATATGTACGTGTGTATATGTACAACATGTAACGGTGTGGCTCATCTGTTTCTTTTCTGAATTAATGATTAGTTAACGAAATATGATCTGATTGAAGCAATAAATACTGTTCAACAATCTGCAAAAATATGCTCGTTTTTATTTTTTTATTTTAGTTTTTGTCCTTTGAAATGCTCTCTTCTTTATTCACTTGAAACATTCATTTTATTTTCATCATCAGGTTGAGTTGAGGGTTGGATTTTATATGTATTATGTATTCTTTCTGTGCTTTAAATATAAAATAAAAAAAATTTAAATCAAAAAGATGATAAAGTTTATTTTTATTTTGATTCAAGGATCTGATATAGTTAAAAATATATACATTTACATATACATATATGTATACAATATATAAATTATATATAGCTATATTAAATGTGTATATATTTCCGTCTTAAATGTAATTTGCAATCAAATTAAAAACTTTCGCTCTGAATTTAAATAAAAAAAATTTTATATGAAAAGATTTTTTTATACCTAGGTATATAATATTTACCTGACTATAAAAAAATATATAACAAAAAATTAAGGTTACCTGATATGTTCAGAATTGATAAAAATTATTGCTGATGTTTTATTGTTTGAATTTCTGTTATTAGAACTATGGTAAGAAGTATGCATGAATGATTGAAAATGAATTCACTTACATCACTTTGTTAAAAGCTCGAATTAGCTTAACATCAATTTTCACGAAAAGAACCAGATTTTGCAGTCACTTTTGTACCTATACCTACCTATACTTAAATTGTTTGAATTTATTTAAAACATTTATTTTTAAATCATTTTGAGATAATTTTAAGAAAATTCATTTCCGATGAGCGATCAACCTAATTAGATATACATTTATTTTATTCCATTTATCACATTTATAAAATAAAATAAAAATGTTCCTAGCTGTAAAGACCTAAGTTAAACAGAAATGTAAAATTAAAATATTACAAATACAGCACTACTATACTACTATTTATCACATTTAAATTAACTTTGATAAACCAAAATTACTTTCGGGCTATGACTTTTACCTACTTACTTACTTGTTGGGCGCTACAGACCTTGAAGGTCCTGGGCCTGGCGCAAAATTGTCCTCCACTGATTTCGGTCACGAGCGGAATCTCTCCAGTTGGTGATTTGTAGTTTTTTCACATCTGCCGATACTTCATCTCTCCAACGAAGGTGTGGCCTCCCTCGACGACGCGTTCCCTGGGGTTTGGATTCGAAGAGTTTCCTAGCCGGAGCATTTTCATCCATACGCTCTACATGGCCTAGCCAATGAAGCCGTCTTATTCTGACTTTTTTAGCTAGGTCCATGTCGTTGTACAGCTGGTATAGTTCGGCATTGTATCTTCTTCTCCAAACCCCTTCGTCAGACACAGGACCATAAATGCGACGAAGAATTTTTCTCTCAAAGATACCAAGTGCATGCTCGCTTGCTTTTGGTAATGTCCACGATTCAGAACCATATAGCAGCACCGGAAGGATGAGCGTTTTGTATAATTGTGCCTTGGTATTTTGGGATAGGAGCTTTGAACCCAGTTGTTTCGACAAACCGAAGTAGCAACGGTTTGCAAGGGTAATTCTTCGCCTTACTTCAACATCGATGTTATTGATGGAGTTGATGTTGGTTCCAAGGTAGATAAACTCCTGAACTACCTCAAAATTATATGAGCCGACAGTGATGTTGTGTCCTATAAGATGTTGTGAGGACATTTTATTTGTCGACAGCATATATTTTGTTTTGCTCTCATTTATGAGAAGACCCGCTTTACCTGCTTCCTCTTCAATCTGTGTAAAGGCTTCGATGACTGCTCGTCGTGATGTTCCGATAATATCGACGTCATCAGCGAAACCCAGGAGCTGCACCGATTTGTAAAATATAGTGCCCTGCGTGTTCACACCGGAACGTCGCACTATATGCTCCAACACCAGATTAAAGAAATTACATGACAGCGCATCGCCTTGTCGAAATCCGGAGCACGTTCGAAATGAATCAGAAATGTGCCTCCCAATCACCACAGCACACCGGGTGTTTTCCAAGGTCATTTTTGACAAACGGATAAGCTTGGCTGGGAAACCAAATTCCGACATTGATTCGTAAAGCACTGATCGATGTATGCTGTCATAGGCAGATTTAAAATCGATAAAAAGATGGTGCGTATCGATTTGAAATTCGAGGGCCTTCTCCAGGATCTGCCTTAATGCGAACACCTGGTCGGTGGTTGATTTACCAGGACGGAAGCCGCACTGATAGTTTCCTATCACAGCGTTACAATGGGGCTTCAAACGTTCGCACAGAATATTGGAAAGGATCTTATACGCAACGTTTAATAGGGATATTCCTCTATAGTTGGCGCAGGACATGGAATCGCCCTTTTTGAATATAGGAGATATTGAACTTAAATTCCAGTCATCAGGCATGCTCTCCTCGATCCAGATTTGTTTGATGATTTGGTGCATGAATTCAATCATCACTTCACCTCCTGCCTTAAAAAGTTCAGCTGGCAGGTTATCTTGTCCAGCAGCTTTGTTGTTCTTTAATTTTCGGATGGCTGCTTCCACTTCTGCAGGACTGGGTGTATCTGTATCTTCGGAGTTGACTGGGTTAGGGCGAGGCGTATCTGTGTTTTCTATGTTTGCGCCATTCAGCAGGTTCTTAAAATGCTGTTTCCATGTCTCTAATATCCCTTGCGTATCGGTTACCAAATTTCCCGAATCATCCCTCAGCGCGTGTGTACGGGGCTTGAAACCAGCTGCAAGCTGCTTGGCTTTTTTATAAAAGCTCCGTACTTCGCCTCTGTCTCGGTTTGATTCTATATCCAAAAGTTGAGACTTTTCGAATAAACGTTTTTTGCGCCTTAAAATTTTCTTCTCGTCTCTTCTTTTCGCTCTATACTCTTCTTGAGCTGCTCTTGTTTTACGTTGCAGCGCTTTCCTGTAGGCCTCATTTTTCTCTACCGTCTTTGCTAAACATTCATCGTCGTACCATGGGTTTCTCACGCGAGGTGTTTCAAAACCCACGGTATGTGTAGCAGCCATCGTGATGATGTTTGCGCATTGTTTCCATTTTCCGTTGACGGAGAGATTATGTTGTAGAGGTGTGGTATTGAGTATATTACTTAATCGCTCCTTGTATGCTAAGGCTATCTCAGGTGTTTGGAGTCTTCCAATGTTAAACTTCCTATTATGGCTGGTGCGTCCTTTTTTAACATTGGAAATTCGTGCTCTGAACTGGGCGACAACTAGGAAGTGGTCAGAGTCGATGTTAGCTCCTCGATAGGTACGTACATCCGACACACTGGTAGCATGTCGGGCGTCAATCATAATGTGGTCAATTTGATTCGCTGTACGTCCATCCGGAGATAGCCAGGTAGCTTTGTGGATATTTTTATGGGGGAAATTTGTGCTACTTATAACCATATTACGAGCTGCTGCAAAATCGATTGTTCGGTATCCATTATCTGTGGTGGTGGGGTGAAGACTATGGTTACCAACAGTTTTGCCGAAAATTCCTTCCTTACCGATTTTAGCATTGAAGTCTCCAAGCACGATTTTCGCATCGTACTCAGGACAGGACCCATATATTTTATCTAAGATGTCGTAGAATTCATCCTTCATTGAGTCCTCCGCTTCGTCGGTTGGTGCGTGCACACATATTAAGCTGATGTTGAAGAATTTGCCTTTGATACGGATGACGGCTAGACGTTCATTAACCGGTGTAAAATCAATGACGTTTCCTCTAAGCCGTTTTCCCACTACGAATCCGCATCCAAATATGTGATGTTTTTCGTGGCAGCTGTAATATATATCGCATGTTCGTTTTTTTAACATGCCAGATCCTTTCCATCGGATTTCCTGTATCGCAGTAATGTCTGATTTATACTGCGAGAGAATATTTTCAATTTTGTTAGATGCAGCTGGATGATAGAGTGTTCTTACATTCCAACTGCAAATTCTTAAATCGGAGTCCTTTAAACGTTTGCCGGGTCTGTTTCCAATAATTTCGATCGTATCCGAGGCTTCAATTGCGTCTCTCAAAACTATGTAATTTTTACGGGTAAGGGAGTCAGCCTTACGCCAACCTCAAAATTTGAGGATTTTGGCGCACTTACAATTTTGGCCTGCTTACTAGCGGATGCTATGTAAAACAGTTCCCAGGGGTCACCACGTGGAGGTAGTGTAAGCACTTGAATAGGAACTCGACAGTTGCGCATCTGGGTCAGCGACCGATCAAATGTTTCCCTGTCGATCCCAAACCAGACCCCTATGACTTTTACCTAAGCTTCAGATATACAAGAGTCAGTTACTTTGAAAATCGTGCCTTACGATATACTACTTCTATATAGCTTTTAAAAATTCTATACGAATTGTGAACAATGTTAAAGGGACTCATATCAATTTATTTAAGTATAATATACCAGTCCAATATGGTGTAGTTGTTATGTTATTTGATTATAACTAATCAAATAATTAATGATTCGTACTCCGTACAGGGCATGGAATTTATAAACAGTTTTTCTAATTACTCATTGAAATTATTTTGGAAAATAATTTCGTTATAACTAAAACTGTTAGGTACTCTAGACGTAGTGTTTCAGTACGACATAATTTCTATCGTAACATAATATAAAATTTACAAATGCGATTTCACCTTAAAGTAACTTAATCGAATTTATGCAGAACTTATCCACTTGATACTATCATTTTCAGCTGACCAGTGAAAAACATTATTATTCTATTCAAATTAAATGCGGTACTAAAATTTATTTATTTAACAAAAAAATCTATTCGATAGCCTACAAAATTTACACATTTTTTAATTTACACCATATATTCAAATCCTTCCATACAAAAGCATTACGATTAGTAACTCTAAAATATAATATATTCTACTTGCATACACAGTTTGCCTAGTGACTTGCATTTGATGTGCATTTTATATTAAAAGTTGAATCGTTTTTCATTTGATACCAACCACCATATACCAAATATTAAAAGGCCATACACATTTTAAAAGAAAATAATAAAGGACTGCACAAATAAAACTAAAAAGCAGGCATATATAAATTATAAAAAAAAAAATTAAAACAACAAATTACAAACAAAAATAAATATTTTACAAAATATTTCAAAAGAAAATACAACACTGTAGGACATAAACGTGGAGCTGTAATTTTTATTTTTTTCTTTTTTTTTTTTTTTTTTTGTAATTTAATTTTCTAATTATACTCTGCTCATCTTCCTTTTATCAAAACATACAATTTTTTTTTTTTTATTTATTTATTTTTTAATTTTATATTTCTATTTTTTTTTTTTAATTGAAAATGCCAATTTTAAGATTGAATGGAAATTTTTTGACATAAATACACACACATTCGCAAAGTGAATATTGTATAGCAAATTGTATTATTTTTGTATCATGCTACATATTTTATTTCTCTCATGCAATATTTTATATTACAAGTAGGTATATTAGTAATTAAATATAAATGACTGATTCTATGAAAAGGGTCATAGATATATCATATGTTTGAGTATACAATTTCATATAATGTATATGGATGTATTTGAATATAATGATATTAGCTAAATTAAAAAAAAAAATAATAATAATTAAAATGAATGGGGGAGTGCGAGCGACATTTTAGAAATTTTCATAATTTATAGGCAAAGATTTTAATTTAAGATGGTGGTTGGTTTCTATTCAAATCTGAATTATTTTCAAGTTATTTAGTATAGCTTTTTTTTTTACAATAGTGTTAAAATAGGCTTATTGACCTAAATTAGATGATAATTACATTTTATTTTAGAAAAAAAAAATTTACTTTAGAACTTTGAGTTTATTAAAAAAAAAAAAATTAAATTTTTGTTCAAGAGAAACTTAATAGAGATACATTATAATATTAAAAAGACAAAAAAAAGAGAGGGAGAAAGAGATATAGATAGAAAGAAAAATTTAAATGAAATAATTAAAAGTTTACTATAAACTTATAATATATTAGTTTGAAGGATCTTATGGTGACATGAATTAATTATAAAAAAAAAAAAATATTGCTTGAAACTTAATGAGGTCGAAATGTTTATTATTATTATTACATTTGATTTTCTCGTTAATCTTATATTTTAAAAATGAATTAACAAAAACATTCAGGTCTGTTGCTTGAAAGAATTTTTATTACATATAATTATTTGTAATCGTTTTATTTTATATTATGGACCTTTTAGTTTATTTTTGTGAGATGTCTGATCTAATATATTTATTCTTCAACATGATACAATATATATATATAATCGATACATGATACAATATATATATAGATATTATCTTCTAAGATTTATGAAAGTTGATATAACACCGGTCCCACAAGTTTTTCTCCTTTATCAGACGAATTACATGTGATTGTTTACTGTTTAGTTTTAATATACTATTATACATATATAAATAACTGTAATACACTGTTGAATGTTCTTTTTTAGATTTTAAAAGATTTTAAATAACAAATAAAAAGCACTACCTTTTTTTAAACAATTCAATTTTATATTTTGAACAATTTCGTTTATTATGCCTTCATCAGAAGAATATAATTTTCTATCAATTTATATGTAATAAAAATACAAAAATTGCAGTACCGCTTTTATTGTAAGAAAATGTAATTATTCCTAAGTTATACGGCCAAAAACATTATAACAAATAAATACGATGATTTACTCAAATGACTATCGATGTTAGGTTTATTCAGTGATAAGTAATATTTTAGTGATTTGAATAAGTGATTTTCGTTTCGTAAAATTTACGTCTTTTTTCAGTATTTTAATAAATTTTACTTCAAATTTAAACTAATTAAAATTTCAATTTCTTTGACATTTTCAGAATAGCCGTTAATAGCATTAATATTAGGTTCTTTTCAATAATGAAAATTTCACGACTTCCACACTTTAAATGTCAACAGAAAGGTTACTAAGAATTACGAATAAATTTTTATTTATAGATTTCAAACTGTAAAAACAGTTAAGAAGGACATACAATTTTTTTAATCAACAGTCTATTTCCATGACATATTTTAAAGAAAAAAAAGAAACTCCGTATATGGATGAGTTGGGGTAATTTGATAAATTAAAATTTCAAATGGAGACTTATATTTGAAAAATATTTATTTTCGCTACGTCCCCTTTTAAATATATTTCATCTCTATATCTCCATTAGATATCGGTCGTGAAATGTTTCAAATATTTTTTAATTTACAAACTTAATATTTTATAATTATTTCTAAATTCTAATATTCTCATCTATAAATGTTCTGTTTTTATAGTAGTTAAAGTAATATACAGTAGTTATATTTTATGTGTGTTCGATATACCAGCTTTTAAAACCCTCAAGATTTATTTCTTTAAAACATTTTATGTGATTTATTTTTATTATTACATTTTATCTAATTTAAATCGTACTCAATCAAACGAACTGAACCATTTTGAACTCTTTAAAAAAGAAAATAGATTAGATAGGTATTTCTCTTCCGGATCATCATCTGTACTCAATCTAATGGTTTAATTTTTATTTCTGGGCCATAGAAAAAAAGAAATAAACAAAACAATATAAATGTAGATTATTAAGAAAATAATATTGATATGAATATCTAAAACAATCTACAAACATTTTAAATAAAAAATAATAAAGGTATATCCATTATTAGTAAAATGTTATTGAAAATTTTCAAATCTAAAAGCTGAAATTTTTATTAAAAATGTTTCTTTAAATAAAAGAAAAAACAAACTTAATACATTAAACTAGCTATATACCTAAAAATAAATATATAACTGTATACCCTATTTTAGCATAAAAGTATACACATATTTTTACATTTTTTTTCTTCTTAAATTTAAAAATTTTGAATTTCAATATTTATTCGTAATATTTAGGTCAGACCCTGAATATTACATGAGAAAAATATTTTAATTTAAAATATGAGTTTAAGAAATAATAATATGGGCGTCTATGCGTGTGTTAGTAGGTGTGTTTATATTTAAATAAATTCATATCAAATAAAGTTGATAATACCAAAATAAAACTCTAAAGAGGACAACAACATTAATATGACTTTAAGGATTTCAAACAAAAATGTGATCTTATTTAAATTGATTTTTTTTTTGCCTCTCTAGAATTTTGTTTTACAGGAAGTCCTTTCATTATTATTACAAAGATATGGTTATCAAACGATAAACGTGTATTTGGTAAACACTGGTCCATCTCATATACCAGGATTGATATTTTTTTCAATGATATGATTTTGTACTGGTTTTGTATTATTTTTTTCTTTAAATTATTTTTGTTTAATCTATAGAGTTTCCTAAACATATTTTAATATGTGAAATGAATAAAATTATCCTTTTGTGGAAGGTAATATGTTAGAAAAAATTATATTTTATACTTTGCTGTTACAAAGTACAGGATATACAATTGAAAAATAAAAAATGCCCATCAGCTTTTAATGAAATAATTTTGAGTTGAAAATATTTTTATCCATAAAAAAAGGGATTTTTTATGTGACCTTGATAACGTTTGTCATTTTTCCAAACCATATTTTTTATCTATTTAAAACAGAAAGATGAATGATATAATTTATTATAATTTAGATCGATGAGACTTTTATTTAGGCGAATATTATGGAGGTTTAATTTGAATTAGGAATATTCAATTTTATTTTCTCATATAGAAACACATTGTTTAAGCCACCCATTTTCAAAATGTGATACGAAATTAATAAAAAAAAATTCTAAATCGTCAAAAAGATAACCATAGAAATTGTTTTCAGTTTAATTAAAGCTTAAAAATTTAAATTTATTTTGATTACTACTCTATTAGAGTTCATAAGTTTCACTATTTCTTAAGAAATTTTTAGTACTTCAATTACTGTAATAGATTATATTCCTTAAAATCGTAAATGTCTCAACACAAAGTTGAATGCAACGTTCACATAATCTTAAATGTCTACAGAAGCTCACGAAAGCTTGAGACATTGACTTCATGATCACAATTATTGTTGTTGACTATATATCCGAAACTGGTTTGACAGGTATTTGGATTTACAAAAAATTAATAAAAACCCAATGTTGTACAGCGTTAATAAAAGCTTTCTGTTCATTTTGCTTGATCACAAATGAATTAAAACACATTGTCTCAGAAATCTCTCATTACCCAATGTTGCCTACTTATTTTACTGATAACATTGACAACTTAGTTTTTTTTTACATTAAATCAGGTTGAAGTTTTGTTTTAAGACATTTACGATGTGTTAAATACTGTATCTCTCTAAATCGAAATGATTGCGGGTTGATATTGTAACAGAAACGGGTTAGTTAAGTTAAGTCAAGAAGAAAATATAGGCACAGGACTATATTTAAATATGTAATGAAAACAAGATGTTGTATCAAAATTAAATTTTATATGGGCATTAATTGCTTATATGGTTAGATCTAGGATGATAGATATCTGATGGTGTTTGAACCTCTTGGTTTACGAAATTATATTTGAATTGTTCTGTTACAATTTATTATATTGTATTTTGAACAGTATTTATCTTTATATAGCTATATTGATAGTTATACAGCTATATACAGCGGTAATAAACGTACGTTGCTCTTCTATATTGATCGTTAAAGACATTTAAAACAAAAATCGTTGAATATCTTTATCAAATGGTTGAATATTTTTATCTTGATAGTTATATAACTATATACAGCATTATTTGTCGTTGTTTGTAGTGAAAGACATTATAACGAAATATGTATAGAAAAAATATTAATCTGTAATTCTATAACGAACGTGAAGTTTCTATATTAAGCATTATTTATCGTGAAAAGTCGTTATATTTCTATATAGGTTCATAAAGGGTCATGACGATGTGTTGTCCGGGGTAGTGGACCAGGTCGAAAAGCCAATAAAGCATTTGATTTTAATCAAAAAATAAATCTTAGACTTTTTGATTAAATAGCAGGCAGGCTAACTATTGCTCCAGCCAGTCTATATCCCCCTTCTCCAGAAGTGGCCATTCTTTTTAAATAATGTTATTGCAAATGCAGAATCTGAACTATTTTGGAAGAAATTTGCTTCAAAGCTTACTCTTCTGATATATTAATAATAATAATAAAAATAAAAATATATCTTTAAAACAATAATAATGTAATACAATCATCTCTGTATTAACATAACATAACATTCTCTTGTATTATTATGTATCAACTTTTTAAAATTTAGTATATAGCTACTAAAGAAAGTAAACGATGGTTAAGATGTAAAATTTCCGTTTCTATTCTTAGCTTTCATAATATATGATTTATTTTATTTTTTCTTATTCGGACTAATGGGCACAATGAACTCTTTAAGACTGTACATCGCATAAATATAATTTAACTAGACTGTGTATTGGTCATATCTATAAAAATGAACTTTTAACCTCTCACAATAATTAAATCGGAAATTTAATGACTATATCTATGACTATTTCTAGTTTTTATTAATATTCTAGTTTTTAATAAAATTTTTACACTCTATTTTTTGTTTATTCTTTCTATACGATGCATACTTTCTTTGTAGTCCTTAGTCCTTCCTTACCAACCTAAATGAGTTTTTTTTTTTTTTATTTTTGTTTTCTTCATTATAACGAGTAACGTGTATAATAATATTCGTGGAAAAAAAAACAAACTTTAGAACAACAACAAAAATAACAATTAATGTAGCCTTGTATAATTTTTCAACCTCCTGATCTTCTTAAATTATTAGAATAGCAATATATAGTTTTGTAGTATGCAATAGCAAAAAAAAACATAAAATGAGAATATCCCTTCTGGCAAATTTTTTTCAATCCACATAATAATTTGTTTGTTATGCTTTCTATCTCTCTCTTTCTATCATTCTTATTTTCAAGAATTTAAAAATAAGATTCAGAGACAGGCAATTATTTTCTTCCATATAACTTACCCTTACTCTTTTTGTTTTTATTCTTGGTTTGTTCCAACATGTTTGTCATAATAAGTAATTCACTGGAAATTCATTTTTTTTTTTTGTTCAACTATGGCTTGCCATGCTGTCACCATAATTTCTAATTTAAATGATTTTTACAAAAACCATATTGTCCTTTTTTTAATTTTATATTTTTCGAATTTTTTTTTTTTATTTTCTTATCTTTTATTCTTGAATAGTTTTTATTTTAGCTTTTGTATCCTTTTTTTCCCATAGTTTAAATAGATTGTAACTCCATTTTAAAATAAAACGAAAAAAAATTCAATTCTGTTGTGGCCCATGCTTTTCCCATATATTTTCTTACTTTTTTTTTCACTTGTTTTTTTCTATAACTTTTCTTAATTTAATTTTCCATCTTGGAAATGAAATAAAAATAATTAAAAAAAAATTTATTTCTCTCTTTTAGTTTTCTTGTTTTTTTTGTTTCAAAATAATAATTTTCAGTGTTTTAAATTTATTTTTTTGTTTTTATTTTATAATTACAGGTTTCATATAGACAAAAGATGTCAGCACAGATGTTCCTGGAAATGTTTAAGTATCGCCTTAATACTAGTAGCAGTCGTCCTAACGGCTATGTTGGCCTATTTTGCAAGTAAGTGTATTTTTGTACTCGTTATATTGTACCTTCGTTACAAATATTAATATATAAAAGTAAATTTAATGTCTAACAGGACTAAGCACAAAAAATAAAGGATTCTGAAATAAGCATTGTTTTTTTTCCTGTATTTTGAAATTAAAAAAACAAAAAAAACATGTTTTTAAATACAAAAGAAATATAAGAATATTATTAAGATGTTGTTTAAATAATACAACAATAGGATGTGAAATAACAAAATGAAGATCTTTGAAAGTTTTAATGAATAGCTCTACAACCGGATGCTTCTATAGTTGAATATGCAATTTTAAAATTATGTTCTGAGTTATACTCGAGTATAAACAATAAAAACTGTGGAGTTTGATGTAGATTTGCTCAGAAAATTGTTCGTACTTCATAAACCTATAAGTGATAAAACCAAAATAATTGTTTTAAATTTAAGAAATTCTTCTGACAATGATCTAGAAATTAAATTTCATTCTACTGGTTGTGTTCGTTTAAATTATGCTTCTCATTTCAATTGTCATTTTGGCTCATCTTTAAATAGTTTGTGCTCAGTAGGTTGTTTTAAAATTGAACAATCTGTTGAAAAGTACAAGTACTTGGGAATAATTGTTGATAAAAATTTAAATTGGAAACCTCATCTAGATAACTTATATAAATATATGTTTTTATGTGTTAGAAAATTCTATATATTGTTCAAAAAAGCTTTTATTAAATATTTATTATGCTCTGGTTAACTCTAAAATAAAGTATGGTATAACTAGTTGCGGTGGCTCATATTTCAATACAATTGAACCATTACTAAAAACTCAAAAATGTATTCTCTGTGTCATGTACTTTAAAAATAGAACCTTCAGTTGTTGGTCTCTATTCCAAGAACTAAATATATTGTCTATCAGACACCTCTTTGCTCATTACTCATTAATTAAATTTTACAAGGGCAAACATCATTTGAGACTTCGCAACTCAAACTCGTATAACTTAAGAATAAATTATAGAATGGTAGTCAATCTACCTTTCTGTAATAAGACACACTATGAGAAGTTTTACTTTACTATGGCATCAAAATACTTTAATAATCTTTCAATGAATATAAAAAAATTCAAATTGTTTAAAAAAATTTGTTAAACTTTGTAAAAAATGGCTTTTGAATATAAATTATTACGAGATTGAACTACTAAGGTAAATTACGTCAATAAGATTATTTATTCTAGTTTCAAACTGCACTGGAACAATTAGAAGTCGCTTTTCATCTAAATTTTGTGAAATCTATTTTTATTAATGGTTTATCAGTCTAATATATATCTGATCTGAAGCACCTTGCTTAGAAATTCTCCTCTTCTGCTCTTCTTTAAGACACGCTAGATCTTACTTAGATTGCGAATACAATTATATAGATGTATATGATAAAATTATGTTCAAAGAAATTTTATATTACTTATTATGACTCTACTTATCCACTTATGCTCTTGCAATAAATAAATTTTATTATTAAAAAAAAAAAAAAAACAAAAAAAAATAACTTACTTAATTAGTATTAATCTTTGTTGAAACCCCACAATTAATTTCTTATTTATATAAGGTAGTTTAAGTAAAATTAAGAATGATTTAAATAACTATACATCACTAGTGTGAATTCACTACTTTATAGTTTAAATTTTATTTGTATATATATAAGAAAATAAAATAAACTTATAACTAAAAAAAAAACTTTATCTGTAATTTTATGAAAAATAACCTATCCCAACTCAAAGTAGTTCAGAATAAATCACTAGAATTCTGGCGTCAACAATATTTTAAATATTTATTAAATATTTTTCGACCTACAAATCAGATGACAAACTCAATACACCGTGATTATCTGTCTAGTAATTAAAATTTTCTGGGTTCGAGTTCCGGTTAAATTAAATAGCTTATAAAATTTTATTTAATAAATTAAGTAAAATAGTCTATTTCCAGGTAGTGTCAATAGCAGTAACTTCACACGTTGAACGTTCCGCTTCATGCGGTAAAAGTTGCAAATACCGTACTTAATGTAAGAAAACCAATTTCTATGTAATTTACTGACCCAAACATAATAATAACTAATAAAGACGCAATTTCATCGTTTGATGAACGAAATTGGTGACAAAAAAGATTACTCTGTCTTAGTTTTACCTAAATGTAATTTTTTTTTTATGAGAAGTTATACACCAGGTGTATATTTTTATTTCAGTTTTGGGTACCTACAACCAAAAAAAAAAAAACAAAAAAATAAAAATTACTTTACTTCTTCTAATCTTTACTTGCTTCAAATTTTTTGACGTAAAATCCGAATTTGTAAAAAAATTACCTCATTCTATTTGAAAATCTCGATTTCGGCCAATTTAAGCGAATTTTGAACTTAAAAAACTATTTTCTGGTCTTTCCCGGAAGTTGAAAATATCACAAATCGATAGAGCACCCTTGATTTAGTTGATAAATTTTTTTCCGAAATTTTAAAATAATCCTCCCCTCTTTAAAATTTAAAACGCATGCTCTGGAACACCCGATATAAGCGCGACTGCGTTAGATCCCCGTACTTCTCCGTAGACGGGTACTTCCCCGTTTATTATCTTAGTATTGCAGGTATAATGTCCTTGATGAACGCTATTATTATTTTGACGTATACAATTTCAGAATTAGACAATAGGCGTTTTCGTTTTTTAGTTCAGAGTACAAATAAGCACGCTCTGAGCAGAGCATGAACAGATAAGCTCCGAGCACTCAGTTTTAATAAAAAAAAACTATTTGAGTAAACTGTCATTAGTAATTAGAGGAGCTTTTGATTTATTTTTCAATGAACGTTATTTAGAAGATAACATTATTATCTGAAGAAAAAATCGGCAATTGAGTGAATACAGAAGTTTTCGAAATTTTTTGTAACGAAATACATATAATTTCTCAACATCACGCGGTCAGCGGACGAAATGCCATTAATATTCCAAAGCAATTGATGATTACGTTGTGGTATCTAGGAAAACAGGAATGTATGAGGAGGTGTATTTTTTATATATTGAATTCGTGTTAAGTAACCAAATTGTCATATCCATTTTGTTCTAGACTGTATAGAAGTTGTCATATCCATTTTTATTCATTATCTACTATTCTAGAAAAATTTTTCTCAATTAAATCTTAAATTGTAATAAAAATCACTGTTGATATTGATTCGATTTGGTTTTAAAATAAAAATCACTTTTTGGCATTTAATATTCAATCCGCGTAACATTTTATTGTTATAAAAACAAAATTAGTGCTATAAGACTCCGATATGACTCCCAATAAGCATTAAATGTGTTATAATGATGTTTTTATGGGAATAATGCAATTAATATTGATATAAGGATGTTCTTATAGCAATTGCGGAAGTTGTTATAATGAGATTTTCAGCAATGTTTTTATAAGTCTAAAAGTGCGTAATAAAATAAATATAAACTCCATAAAACTGGTATTTTAAAATAAAAAATAATACCTATCTCATTCTCGCATGACATAAATTATTTCAAAAGATTTTAATTTGAAAATAAAAAAATATACACCAATACATATTATGTATACTAATCCTATAACAATATTACAGCAACAATATTGCTCTGGTGTCTTGTAGGACTCTCCATTTTAGTGCTATAACATATTCATAACGTTCCGCAACAACCGCAGAGCACTAAAATTAACACTAATACTGCGATAAGAGTGTTTATAATAGTGTTATAAGAGTGCGTAAAAGTCTTATAACAATAAAATTGTTACGTGGGAAGCGCTCTACGTGCTCTGTTAATTTAAATCGAACACATAGAGTACCTTCTTAGTGCGCCTGAACTCATAAAAAACGCTTTTCAATCTCTGAACGCTCTGAGCAAAAAAAAAGACGAATTTCTCTAAGCTCGTGCTCTGCTCTGAACTAAAAAATTAAAACGCCTAATGTATTGGAAACGTCTAAAACGACTTTGAAATATTTATGTCTTTTGCTTATGTTAATGTAACCTGTTCAATACATTAAGTTATCAGTCATTATTTTGTATCAGTACAAAATAGCAGGTTACGTCATTAATTTGTACCAGGTTTTTGTATTGCACAACAACACTGTACATCAGTTTTCTCTATTTCTATCCTTTAGTTCAATACTGATATATGACGTTTAACTGCAACAAACTTAAACAAACTTTGTCAGCAGGTCAACATTTAAGTTTACTTTTAAACTAATAAAACTGCATATACAATCTAATCATTAAGATATTTTCTGAACTCATATTTATTTTACATAATACCCCTGTGTGTACCTTAAAGGCAACAACATATTTTATTATTATTCATAAAAAGAATAATATTTTATATAATTCTAAAAAAAATAAACCCTGAACCAAAATCAGTCATTTAGGTATATTAAGAAATAAAAAAAAAAACAATAAAATAAAAAAATAAAGCACAAATCATGGCCGTTAAACGAATACAAGACTAACAGAGGGAACATTATTTTGCTTTTTTAGTTCTTCATCTTCGCATTTTATAAGGTTTTACACGATTAACAAGGCCAAAGATTCTGATTTACATCTGAAAAGGTACTCATTTCAGAATTTTTTTTTTTTTTTTTTTTTGACATTTAAAGTACAATTAACATAGCTTTGTTTATACCTATTTTACTTTTTTTGTTTTTATTTCTCTTCTACATCCTAGTTGAGAGTAAAACATTCAAAGTGAAAAACTAAAAATGCAAACCAAAATACAGTCATGAACTAAAATAATTGTATGCAATGCGTTTTTATTTTTTTTTTTGTTTTTTTATCTCCGAAGAGACATAGTAAAACTTATTATAATTAAAATTATGAAAAAAAAACAACAACAAATTATTAGTATAAAATATATTGAAGGACTAAAATATCATCCAGCTGAGATCTTTTAATGTGGGCGAAATAAAAATCTTCAGTTTTTAAGGTGAAAAAAAAAAAAAAATAGTAATAAAAATAAATTGAATGGAGCTTCAGTTCTGTTTATTAGAATATAAAAGTTTTTCTATCCAAGTATAGAATAAATTTCACTATATTATTTTTTTTTAGAAAAAAGGACATTTCAAAATTAAAATTCAATGGAAGTAAAATAATTAAAGGATATTTGTCTAGTCTAGTCAATTACTTTTGTGATAAGAAATGAAATCTTATAAATACTAATTAAGACAGCAAGAAAACACTATATAGACTTCTAAAATGACTTTCATAAACAAGTTGAAACTATTATATTGTTTTAATACAAAGTGTAACAGTCTAGTCACAAACTCTTAATTATCGTTATTATTGTTAAGAACTTTTTAAATTGAAAATTAAATTAAAATTGAATTGTGTTACATTTTACAAGAAACTATATAAGCCAAATATTATGCTATTCCTGGGTGATTTCTGTGTAATTGTAAATTATCTTTGACAGTGTGTAATTGGTTTCCATTTCAATTTTTTCTAGAGTATGCTGGATTTATAACAAAAACATTTTTTAGTATTTTTTATAATTTTGTTTCAGTCTACTACAGTATTTGTTAACCATAAAATGTATATTAATAACATTGGGATCATTTGCTGGAAATCTCATAAGGAATCGGCAAATTTTTTGTATCGTACCTACGACTACCACATACGGAATAGAAATTATACATAACAAAAAATGTTGAATTCCGCTTGTAATAAATGGTTATTGTAAAAACTCTTCATTACTTCTTGAAATTAGTGGACAAAATAATTTGGTAAACATTAAACTAAAGCGGAACAGCACTGATGTACACAATTAATTTGTATTTAGATATTATCACAATAATACAATAATACAAATAATAATAAATACAATAATACAATAATAAATACAAATAAATACAAATTTTGGTAATACAATTTTCCGCCCTATGCCCCACGGATGGGATTGCAGGACACTGATGATGATTCTATTTGCTTATTTATTTAAAATTACAGTTTTTATTATTTATTCATCACTCAACTATTTTGGGTAGGCTTTAGTTAATACTTTGGATAACAGTACTCATTTAAGATAATATAGTTGGAATTCAAGCAATTAAACTCCATATATATATATATATATATATGGAAAAACTAAAAATAAAAACAACTTATATTCTCTCAGACACTTGAGCACTTTTAAATTAATTTACTATAGCTATAACGTTGTACCCTCATCACAATAAAATTATTATATGAATCAGTACTAAAATTCCTGATGAAAATAAACACCAATGTTTGTTCTAGAACATTTTGGCATGATGCGAAGGCATAAAGCGCAGACTATCGAAGAAAAAATGGATGACAGCTACTTGTATATCAGTAGAGTTAAGGTCATTCGATTGTTAAAATTACTCCTAAGTATACGTTGAGTGACGCAGAAGGTGCTATATGCACTCTCTTTTCAGCCGAAATATCCTATTATGCTAATGAAATGATGTTGTATGGGTTTTTTGAACTGGGTTCAGTACCTTTTGACATTGAGATAAAATAAATGATAAAATAGTTGAAATATAAATTGATTATCACTAAAAAAAAATTGAGACTATACTATTATAAAGGTGTTGTTATTCTACAATAGATATAGTTTATTGAATGGAACTATTGTGTATACCAATAATAGATGTGTAAAAGAAGTTAGGTCTGGTTGTTCATCCAACAGACTTTGAATTATATATAATTAATCCTAAATGGAAATCTCTTAACACAGAAAAAATACTGATTAAAATATGGCTGAAAAATAAAATTGAAGATTATATTGAGGAAAATATAGATGGCAATTTAAAAAAAAAATAAAATGCTTATTCGAAAACATTAAAAATGATTTCTGGGTTTTAATATGTGGAATAAACAAAGAATTTATTCAAAATCTGGTCGGTGCAAGATATAAGAATTTCAAATGAAGTAGAATTTTTCCAATAAGTTAACTTGTTGCAGTTGCAGCGATGATATTGAGATAGTTTTCAACACCCGCTTGAATAAATTTAATATATAATAACTCATTTTTGTGGTCAGCTATTCATCAGCTTTACTAATTCAAAATCTTTCACTATATTTTCTAATATAGTGTTTTTTATAAGTTTTTTTTTTTTGTTTTAATGTAATAGCATGTTTTGAAGACATTGTTTCGACAATGTTTCGAATGGAATCCTCAGGGTACACGTCGCGTTGGAAGGGCGAGAAAAATATATAGAACAACTGTCTTAGGCGAAGCAAGTACCCAGCAAAGAACATGGCCACAATTGAAGAGGTTAGTTGCATATAGGAGTCGATAGAAAGAATTTATTTCCGCCCACGGCTGGGTTGCAGGACATTGATGATGATGTTTTGAGAAAATTGAAATGATTTGAGCATAAAATGAAACTGATTTTGGATATTAACAAGCAACTATATTTTATTTAAATAAAAATAATCGAAAAGTCGAAATATAAATTTAATTGTCTTATAACATTGTTATAGTTCTGTATTCAATTCTTTTCGCTAATCACATAATATTTATACTAAAATTTATTCAAATATAACATATTTTTTATTATAATCTTACTTAACACTATTGCGCTGGATAACTTTTATTTAATTATTAATATTCGAGTACAGTGGATTTTCTTTAATCCTTGTTTGATGGCTTGATGTAGTGTTTTATCGTCCTCTAGAATTCAATTAAGATATCTATTTTCCAAGGTTAAAGCAAACCTCGGAATATTCCTCCGTTAAATTAATACTGACTTTTCGCTGGCGTAAATTCTTCCCAAAGAGTGTGTGACCAACTATGTGTCAAAATTGGAAACTATAGTTGGATGATATACCAGTTAATCATGATAGCATTAAAGATTATGTTACTAAACGTATAACCATCACTAACTGGCAAAAATTCGATAGCGATATAATTTAGAATAAAAAAATGGTGACAGAAAATACACGCAGAGAACCAGACAACGATATTACACCAATGAGCTTGTAGTTTGTTCTCAAGAAAATCTGTGAAAAAACTCTGACAAGAGGTAAGACGAAAAACCCGTCAATTAATTTTATATTGCAAAAATATTTAAACAAAATTAGTCACATTAAGCTACATTAGTTGAAATCGAACACAATTATCACAATTATCGATTCAACTAATGTCGCTTAATGTGGCTCGAAAAATACGATATGTGTATTGAAGAATATTATATTGGCAAAATATAATCAATCAAAGTATTCAGCAATTAAATTCAATTCAAAGTATTTTCCAATTTCTATTATTGTAAAGTTTTTTTAATTTAAATAAATTGGAAATATTTTATATTACGCGAGAAATTTAATTAATTTGATTGGGTACATAGATAGAAATTGAATTAATTATTTTATGTTTCAAATACGACAAACTAAATCACGTAAATTGAAAAAAGTATGGTACAAATATCTGAACCATTTCACAACCAATTTTCATTATTATTCTTTAAAATGATAGATATTTTTATAAAAAAGGGACGTGGCGAAATCAAATATGTCTTTTATTTTCAATTAGAAATTTTCATTTAAAGTTACTTTAATTTACAAAAATTTTAATTTTTTTTAAAATAAATTACTATGACAGGGTTGTTGTCTATTACAAGGTGCCTATTACAAGTCATTCTCTTCATCAATCTTCTTGTTCTTATATTGACAATATATTGGTCTTGTTCTTATATGAAAAGAATAATGAGCTATATCACGTATCAATCATGCACTCATCAATGTTTTATCCATATTTTGACATTTTGCAAGGACATATTGTGGAAGTGTTCTGAATATATTGATAATTTCGAAACATATATGAATATTGAAAATATAATTTCTGGAGGAATGTTTTTGACTTCAATTTAAATTGAATTTTTGTAGTATTTTTTTGCACATTTGAATAATATATCAATTGTTTTTTTACAATAATTGCTATAATTATTAAAATTAATATAAAAATTGTTCTTTTTAGAACTACATTGTAAATTAACATTATAACATTGTCTGAACATTCTCCAAAAAGCCATTTTTTTACCTCCGCTGATTTTAACAGCAATATTGGTGAGAATAGAACCACCATCAATCATTTCTCATTAATCAACAGTCAATACATTGACAATATATTGACAATAGATTGACCATTGATTGATCATTGATTGATGTATAATAGGTGCCCAAGTTTAATCAATAAAAAAATAAAATATAAAACCAAGTAGAAATGATGGAAAACAATAATTCATAATGAAATTACGTGGGATTTTTTATCAAACATCCTCGAATTTCGAAGAACGGGCGAATATCAGTTGTTTTATTAAACCACCTATGTAATGTACCAACACTATAACTTTTTTGACATTTTTGATATCAAGACTTAGAAAATAGCTTCATTATCCTTGAAATACAATTATTAAAATACAATTTTTAAATCTTATTCATTTCAACAAGTCTATTTACAATTATATAAAACAATATCTTATAACATTATTATTTTAAATTTGAGAATTTCGACTTTGAGTTTCCTCACCCTTTTATTAACATTTTAATATAATATAAGTGTTTACAAACTCTGTTACCATTTTGAAAAATAATATATTTATTTTTAATTTTGCATTTTATGTGAATTAAAAAAAAATTCTCCAGAACAAATTTCTATTAAGAGATTTTTTAAATTCTATCTTCATTAAAAATAGAAGCTATAAACAATACAGACAACTTAATTTGATAAGTTACCAACACGAACACAATAAAAAAAAAGAAAAATCTCATATGGAAAATTCAAAATAAAAAAAAATAAATAAATAAATAAGAAAGTCAAATCAGTTTATTAATCACCATAGCATCACCACACCGTTAGAAACATCAATATCCAGCCTGTATATTTATCATGATTATAATACACCTGTCTGGAAATCTGTTCTTGTTTATGTAGAGATATAATATATATGTGTGTGTGTAAATGCATGTATTTAAATGCAAATTACAGTGTTTGATCGGAACAATAATAAATGTAAGGTACCATCATTTAATTTTGTTGTTGTTGTTGTTGTTTTTTTTTGTTTCGACAATAAATTATACCCAGTTCAATATTATTCTGTTAGACTACATAATATAGATTTAGGCGTCTCTATGTAAATAAAGTAATTTAGAATTAAAAAAAAAAAGAAAAAAAAAAGTGCATGTTTATGTATGTGTGTTGTTTGATTAAGGTTTTTAAAGGAGTATTGGAAATATGAAAGCTAAAATAAATTTCTTGCTTTTCTTCTAATGATGTTTATTATGTATGTACTCTGTTGATGCTAAAATATTGATTTTATAATATGAGAGAGGGAAAAAGGAATTCTGTAGACAAAATTTATTTATATCAATTTGTGGGAGTGGGTAATTTTAATCCTTGTTGAACTTTTCTACTTTAGTTTAAAAAAAAAATTTTTTTCTACTTGAATTAAATATATCTGAATTTTATAATTATTATGAAAAAAGCAATAAATGTGGGTGAATTTAAAATGATTGTTGGCATCAGTATTTATTAAGTCTATGAAAAATTATGTTTTGAATTCTGAGCTAAAATTAAAATTTTTATATAATATGTTTCACTAAATTTAATTGATATCTGATATCAGTAGACTTCTGGTTATCAAATGAACTTCGGACACATTTAAATGTTTATTATTTAAAAATTTTCACCTAAAGCCATACAGCGTATTCAATAAAATAATTATATATCCTTATATTTGAACAATATCGCATTATAGATTATTGAGGCAAATAGTGGGGATATTTTATAACTATTTTATTTCTATATCAGAGTTCCTTTAAATGAAATAAAATGAACATCTGCTTCATTTCGTTCTTCATCAGTAAAAAGGACATTCAATTGTTTCTAAAACCAACTTGGGATGATCAGCGTTGTTCATTACATCACCTTCTTGTCAATACATCACCATACTAGTCGCATTAACTAAATTATCACAAAAACGGAAATTCCATTTAATTTATACAATAGTTGTGCGTTAACTACACTAACTTAAAACTTCATAATTTTATTTTAATTTTGCATCAAGAAACAGAGAGGCCTCTACAAACTGTCAGTTAGTATAGTATGCTGCTTCTGACTATGGATAAATTGTAATAATTCTATTTTTAATTTCGCAGCGTTACTATTAATTTTTTTTTGATTTGATGAAATCATGCTTTTCGTAAAGAGTGCTTTTCGATTGCTTGTTTAAGTTCGGAATAGTAAACATGAAATTTGACATAACTATGTAGGTAACAATTTATTATTGTCTAATAATAGAATGGCAGTTGATTTTTAAGATAATATTCACATTTTTACCAAAAAATTTGGTATAATTTTCTTTTGATAACTTCCAAGTTACTTCTAACATGAAATACGAAAAATGTAGTCTGTTACCAACTCGGTGTACAATTATGAAGCTCAAAATTAAAATTTTACCAAAACAAAATATCATTGGAACAAAAACTCAATGCATTTTATTATCTCTATCATACAGGTTTTTTTTTAAAGATTGCCTCAAATTTAAAACGCAAATTTACAAAAAGAAAAAAAATTGTTTTTCCAAATAGGAAAATTCCATAGAAACCATGATATTATTTGGATTTTGTTTTTTTTTTTTGCTATATTGAGAAACTCGTCTCATAGAAACAAGAATCGATTCATATTCTATACTCTTTGTTTACAGCTTTTCCTTTTTGTTTATTTGTTTAATTTTTGTTGTTGTTGTTGTTGTTTTTTTTTTTTGCTATTTTGAAAAGTCAATTTGTGAAGTTCAACAACAACAACAAATGTACAAGACATCAAGTACATACCATCAATATAAAAAATTTAATACAGAGTGTATATATGATATATAGATAGAGACAGAATAGAATAGAAAAATGGAGTATAGAATAACGGTAAACAACTGATTCAGATTTTAAATTGCAAAAAAAATAAGAAGAGAACAAAATTGTTTAAAGTGATCCCAAGCAAAATTGAACAGATATAACTAAAGCTCTGAGTCTTAAAGGATTAATTTTTAGTAAAGTGAGATTTTTTGCTTCTATTTATTTATATTTTATATACATATTATTATGTACATAATATGTAAAGGTATTTTGGTATATTATATAATATACAGTTAGCCTGCAGTTTGTGAATACGAACGAAAGTATGGATTATTATTATTTGTGAGACACTAATATTGTTGTTAGTTTTTTATGGACTACTCAATAATAAATGAATAATTAAGCATTGAAATGATGAAATTTAAATAATTCTCAAATTCAATTCTGAATTTATGAAATTTAAATATCATTTAATACCTGAAACTGTCAAATATCCAATGGTAGAGATTAATAAATTGGCACTAGTATAATACTAATGTACTTATATCTGGAATATAATCTCAGTTTATATAAAAAAAAACATTGATAAGCAGTTAACTTACTAAATGGTTTTACAGAAATATTATTTTATTTATCGAGAAATGTATGCGCCTAATGTTCGTCCGTTCATAATTTGTTTTGTTAGTTTTAAGTAATGGCACATTTATTATGCTGTTGTAAGTATTTCTGTCTTTAGCATTTCTAAACAAGTAACAAATGGTAGTTCTGACTATCCACTGACAGGATTGTATCAAAATTTTGTCTTAGAAAATTCAAACAATCTTAAAAATAATTTTTTTTATTCAGATTTAAAGTTTTTAAGATGGATACATTTAATGCTATTTCAAATTATTTTTAACTTACTAAAAGCAAAGAACATATAAAGAAGGGGTCTCGTTCCGTATAAATTTTTATTATATTTAAAAGATTCAATATCTTTTAAAATATTATTTTATATAGCGGGTCGCCTCATTAAAACCCACTATCTCATTTTATCTTTAAAACAATTTGGTCTTGCTAAAACAATAATTTCACTCTTCAAATCGTATACGAATTATCTACTTACGAATATGATCTGAATATACATAGCTTAGCTACATACCTCCACATATTCTTTAAACATCAACTTTGGCATAGTCAATGATCCGAAAATATTATGTAACTATTTCAATTAACATTTTGACACGATATCTGAACAATTATCATCAAACAACTTATCTAACAACTTATCTTCTAATACCGAAAATGATCTCTATGATGGTTTGATTAGAGAAACTTTCCAGAGTCAAAGCTTTTTCTTTGAGCCGATAACGTTTTTTGAAATACATAGACTAATTTTGGGTCTAAAAAATTTCAATTCTAGGCCAAATGAATCACTTTCCAGTAATCTTCGTAAAAAGGTTTCTTTGAATGTTGTTGATGTTTTTTTATTATATTTTTAATACTAGTGTCTACAATGGAATTTTTCCAAATGATTTAAAAATGGCAGAAGTTATTCCAATATTTTCGAAATGGAGATTTCAACTGATCCTAACAACTACAGACCTATATCTTTATTGTCGTTCATTTCAAAAGTTTTTAAAAAGGCTATAAATTTCTTCAGTGATGTCCAATATGGGTTCAGGGAAAAAGGTCCACTGAAGACGCCCTTTTGAAATTCTGTTGTGAGATATATAATGGTTTAAATAAGTCCAATTTTTGTAGTAGTCTATTTATAGACATTACTAAAGCGTTTGATACGGTAAAACATGACTTACTGTTGAAAAAAATTTACAATGCCAGATTTAGAGAATTTATATTTAAATGGCTTAAGTTTTTTATCTTAGTGATAGGAAACAAAGAGTCAAACTGAATAGCATTTTTGGTGATACTGAGAGCTTAAAAGTAGGTGTACCTCAGGGTTCTGTTCTTGGTCCAATCTTGTTCTTATAGAAATTTTACGGGTTCTAGAAAGTTTGTAATAAAAAGTTTCCTTTTTTCTATTCAAAAGTTGAATGCGACTGCCTGGGTAAGGTCGCATGATATTTTGAAGCAATAGGAACGCTTCATCTCGGCAATGAAACTGAACTTTCTGGCAACACCTTGTTGGTTGGAAGCTTTAATTGAGCTGGATCGTATATGATTAAATTCCCAAATTTACTTACTCCAAATACTGTCTGGAATCTCACATGCAGCCATGAGGACATTGCTATGAGAATGTTTGTAGAATTTGAATTAGGAAAGGCCTAGAATTACTTGTGTGCTAAAAATTATTTAGTAGATAAAAATAACTATTATACCAGCGTTTCAAACAAATTCTAATGTTTTGACTTTTTAATTTTGACTCTATGTAGCACAGTACAAAAAGTGTGAATCTTTCTCGTTACAAAACATAAATATAACGCGGAACATGTACCACGCGGTACAGGAAGTATGAATCCGCCTTAAGGGTACTTTCAAAACATTTTTTAATAATTTGTTTTGGAAAACTTGCAGTTTGCACAAAATTAAAAAATTAGTCTTCTTAACAATTAATATTTTGTTTTACTCAAAAATAACTTTTATTTGCTAAACAATATATTATTTAAAAACATTTTTCCAATTTTTGATTTTATTTAAATAAATATTTCAAATTCATTTCTGTCATTTAGAGAGATTTAAAAAATTTTCCAAGCTAATAATTTCACAAAAAAATTACCTTTTAAAGAACCTCAACAAGATTTAATTAAAACCACTTTGATCCCTACTGCTTAATTCTAATGTTAAAATGTTAATTGACCCACAAAAATACAAAAAAAAAAAAAAACTACGAGAAAAAAAAGTAAAAAGAAACTGTACTACACACCTAAAAAAAAGCTACAAGTAGAATCTTAATACAACAACAATAACTTCATGAAAATCCTCGTTTGTTGTGTTAAACTGAATATTAGACCAATTTTAAAAGTTCTAAAATATATGGTTTATCCTTTTTTTTTTAAAGTAGGGAAGGTAATAATAATAATAATATGACCTAAAAAACCAACAAAAGTCTTAAAACTAAACTAGAACAAAAAAAAAAAACGAAAAAATACACAAAAGAAAAATTATAAAAAGTATTTAACAAAAAAAAAATCCTCTTAAGGATATTTTCTTTCATATTTATAAAACTATGCACACACACACTCACTCTAATTTTCTTTAACAATTTTGATGTTCTTTAACAGGATTTAAAATTTTAATTCTATACGAGTATGAATATTTTATTTTTTTTTACTAAACTACACAAATTATACAAAATATAACTGAAATTAGAAGGATATTTGAGAATAGCTGGATTAACAAGGATGATTCGGATACTTTTATTTAAGTTCTAAAAACGATAAATAATGAAACAAAAATAAATGAAAAGAGATCATTTGAATGAAGTGTCTTTAGTCTTATTTCACAACACCAACAAACAAAATTAGATTCCATATATATGAAAAAAAATTTTTAAATAATTTTAATTTATAACACTAACAATTCAAGTGGAGAAAGCGGACTTAAAACAAAGGAAAAACTATTTAAAAGACTGGGGAATCAAAAATGTAGAAGTGATTTTGAAAAATTTTTGCAAATAAAGAGTTTTGGCTTCGTAAATGAGTCTGTATACCTCAAAAACAAAAAATTAAACTCGTAAGTACAGTACAAATTAGAATGTATCGAAGTATTTAAATCTTTAAACTAACAACAAAGTTATACTTTAAATAACTCCATTAAAAATACTAATTTTCGTTTTTAAAATAAAATTAATTCATTAAGTGATGGTAATTTTATTAAGTAGTTTTGAGTTGGTATTTTATAATAATAATAATTTATTTTTATACATAGCCGAAAGCATTACGGGGAGACCTTTTATACCGATTGGTGCGTTATGAAGGGAAATAAAAGTTAGGAGGTAGGAGGGTAGAAGGGATGAAAAACGAAAGTGATAATGTTCGTCTTAAATTTTTGTCACAAATATAAAATTAATCATGTTTGGGGAACGCATAAGATGGAATTTGATTCCACATTCGGAATGTTGAGATTATAAACGAATTTTCATAATTTGTCTTCTGCCGTCATGGGATTTGTACGGTGCAGCAATGAGTACATGCTTCACTTCGTATTTCACGAGGGAAGTGCTTAAGTGGAGATAATACAAGTTTAATTTCCACTAAATAAGTGCTTAAAAAATGGAAAGAGCTCCAAATATACGGCAATGACCAAGAGGAGCAAGATGACCAGTGAAATTAGTGTTATTGACAAGACGAATAAACCAGTTTTGGACTTTATTCAAATTTATCAATGCATTACTAGAAACGCTAGCCCATATATAAGAATTCCACTCAAATTTGAATAGTCTGAAAGTTTTATAGATTTTCAAGGTGGCGACATTAAGCCTTACAACGATTTAGAAAACCTAGACATTTGAATGCATTTTTTGGAACATTGAATTTGAATATATGATTATTCCAGATCATTTTTCGATTTAAGAGCATACCTAATATGTTTTAAATTTCAAACCGTTGACGTTTATCTTCCTAAAACAAAAGATCAAGATCAAAAATGGGAATTTTGTGAAGATCGTATACAGTTATGAGATTTTTAAGTATTATACTCGATTCTGTTTTTTAAGTCACAAATTGGCTAGTGCGACCAAAATATGGCTGACGGAATTGACCATGGATATAACTTTTTGTTGGTACAGCGATGGATGCAGCTCCGATTTTTTATGAAAATTGTCGGATACAATGCTATAATTTGCAAAGTTTTGACTTAGATTGAAAGTGGTTTGGAACAAATTATTAATAAATATAAAAATAAGCTTTAGTTAATAGAACTGATTCTTGGGGAATGCTAGCGTTTATTTGCAATTGATCGGAGTTAAATTCATCAACTAAAACTTGAATTGTACGGTTCGAAAGAAAATTTTCAATCAATTTGAAAAAAGAGGAACCCTGACTTAATATTGTAAAATGCCATGCTTGATCGAAAGCTTTAGAAATATCCGGAGCCTTTTAGTTGAAACAATTATTTCCTATTTTACTGACATCACTTTTTAATCATTTTTTAGGACTGAAATCGCAACATACCAAGGCGTGTTGACAATAATTGTTCTGAGTAAAACTACTGGAATTAATTAATAGGTATCGTTGTGTTGGACCAATATGGGTAAAATTGTGCATAAAACAATTTGTAAAAATGAGATTGAAAAAAAATTTCTAAAAAAAAGCTTAAATAACCTGAAAATAATTTAAATTTGATAATACTACTTCTGTTAATCTACTATAAATGTATCAGCAGAATATTAGGGTTATTTATCTCTTTCAAATCTTTAAAAGTAATGGAAAACTTTTTTAGGGAGAAAAAAATAAGAAAATGCGAATAAAAATTTAAAACTAAAATATTTTATTTTTTTGTGGGAACGATTTGATAATGCTTGTGTTACTGGTGTATAACAGTAACCAAGTAAATTAATTTCTTACATTCCACTAATTATTATCTCATTTATTCTATTGGCAAAATTTAATATACTTAACACTCTTAACTATATAAATCTCTCTACACTCGGTTATTATAACTATTACTAATATTTACTATTGGACCAGAGTTTAGATATTGGTATATTGCATTCCTTATTATATGGTTAGAAGTGCCATTTTAAGAACTTACTATATAGCTATATAAATTAGTATATCCTCGAGAGCACCCTGATATCTTGAAAAAAATTTTGGGAAATAAAATCTTGAAAAAAGAGTTCTTCATTGAATACCCTGAAAAACAAAATCTTGAATTTTAATATTGAAATTAATTTTTTTAAAGACTTTTTCGAATTGATCGGACCAAAACATATCGACATAGGTAACAAGGAAAAAATAGTTTATTGGAAATGGAAAAAACATGGCTTATACCAATAAATAATCAGTTGTAATGACAACCTCTAAATTTTAGAAAGAGAATTGGATTTTTATTTATAACCAATTTTCTAATCTTGTTCGGAAAACCGAACGGTTTCATTTTGCCTTTTGCAAACGTGGATTAAGCTAAGATGGAATAAGATAATTGAATATTTTACATACATAGCGCCACCTGGGTGAAAACATGAACGTTCGATTTTCCGAATGTTAGCAATTATTTGGCTTGGTAAATTAATTTCAATTTGAATTCTTTATGCTTTTCTGTATTGTCAAATAATTTTTCTTAATAATCATATTCAATGTGAAGAAGTTATTGCACATTGGGTTGATGGTGGTGATGATAGAATTAAAGTTGTTACCATTGTGCCAAGAGAAAAAGTTGACGTTGTCACAGATGAAGAGGATAATGATGATGAGCTTATGAGTAAATTTTGAATGAATCTATTATTATAAATTTTTTTTATGTAGGAACATTCTGTAAAAGAAGTAGCTGATTCATATTCAAATGAATCAGCTACTTCTTTTACAGAAGGTTCCTATATAAAAAAAAATGTAAAAGTAAAAGATAGATTAGAAAATATTGTCGAGGTTGTTTTGAATATAAAACACTGAACTCTTTTGGAAGACCGAAATGGACAAAAACAAGACATCGTTAACATAAGTTTGTGAACACACGTGACACATAAACTGAACCGGAACAAAATTACAGTATTTGATAAATTGAAAAACTGCTCTCCATTATGAGTTATTTAAACTATTTTTTGATACTGAAATGTTAAACCAAATTGTTTATATGTCAAATATGTATGCTCAACAAAAAAAATAACCCTTTTCATTAGGATGAAATGCTACTGAAACGATACATAGGGTTTGTATTGAAATCAGGTTATCAGATGCTCTATAACATATTAGTGACTATTGGTCACAAAATCCATCGTTATAAGTTGCCAATAGTTATGAGTAGTCTACGATTTATACTAGCTTTATACATTTCTGCAATAACAACAATCTCGATACTACAGATAAAATAACTAAATTTTATTTTCATTCACACATTTGACTTTTTTATAACTTTTAGTTCCGTCCAATTTTTGAAATTATTAACCGCAAATTCATGCAATTCGGTGTATTTTCTGAACAATTGAGTATTGATTAGCAAATGGTCTCATACTTTGGGCGACACAACTGTAAGAGGTACATACGCAATAAGCCGATTAGATTTGGATATAAGCTTTAGTTTGGCTTATGCTCATTAGCTGGCTATTCGTAGTACGTTATTCCATATACAGAAACTGCTGAAAATTATAATAAACAAGTTGGATTAGGAGTTGATGTTGTGATGCGTAAACGATTTTTAGCTTCAGGCACAGTTGGAACAAAAAGATGCCATAAGGCACCATTAAAAACAGTAAAACTTTAAAACGTGGTGAGCATGATTATATTGAAAATAATAATTTGAATAGAGAAATAAAATATTACGTTGTCGTTGGCAAGATAATAATGAAGTAACCATATGCACTCAGAAGTAACCCTTTAACAGAAGGCGGTTGTGGAAAACCAACAGATTTACATGTGTAAGAGATGTAATGTACATGTTCATATCAATTTTTCCCTATATTCATATAAAGTTTCCAAATTTTCAAAAAAAAAAATTCGATCAGGTACATTTTTAAAAATATAGTAATAACTTAGTTTTAAGTTTAATGATAATAAATATATATTATTTTTGTATTTTTTTGTTTTATTTAAAACGGAGGTGGATCTAATATGTCGGGACCGGCTTTTAGCCCTTATTCGACCCTTTTGATAAAGGCTAATAGGTTTGTGGGTTCTATCTTGCAGAAGTTTTCTGAGGTTATGTAGTGCGTTTCCAACAACCTGAGTCTCAGCCTTGAGAGAGCTAGGCACTCTCCTACAACATGTGTAGAGGTTTCTTCCTTCCTCCAGACAGTGTCTGCAGGTTGGGTCGGCACTTAGTACTAGTCTACACATGTGCTTATTCATGTGGTTATGACCAGTAAGTATGCCCACCATCTTCCTACAGTCTACTCTATTGAGAGTTAGCAGGAAGTTGGTTATTTTGGTGTTTTTTCTTTGTACATATATTTTGGAGACTCTGTGGCCTTCAATACGCTCCCGAAGAATGTCTGTTTCCCTCTTCAGGGTTTTTTCTATCGATAGTTTGATATTACCAATAGATATACCAACTGCCGGTTTCGGGCCATAAATCTTTCCCGCCGATGATCTGGCTAGTTCTGGCTATTTTTGTATTACTTGCAATAAATGCAGCCTTTTCTAATGTGCTTAATAAGAAAAAAACACTAAATAGTTGTCCTCTACCGACTAAACTAAAACTTTTGCTTGAATTTTTTCAACGGTTTAGTGTTTTTTGACCCACAATTAATTAAGAACACTTATCAAATTTAAAATATGTCCATTTTGAAAAATGCCGTTAGAAAATGGATTAATATTTTTATTAAAATCTTACCGTGTGCATAAGCAGACATAGAAAATTTTTTCCACACAAAAAATAGACAAACAACAAAAATATTTGTAATTTTTATTTGATTACAAATATTTTGAAAAATCAATTGGTTCTGTCTGTGGAAGCGTTATTGTTGGTAGACAAAATTTCCCTACAACAGAACGGCTTCATATCATCTTTTATCAAAAAAGTATGAAACTTAAATTTGATTACAGGAGCGAAAAAGTGGGTAGTTTAATTGTCTACATTAAAAACGATTATTTTTTTCCAAAAAGTTATGAAACTAAAATTTGAAACAGAGGCTTTAATTTGCATAAACAGAGATTCGTACTATTTTTGGATTGAAAAATAAATAAAAAACAACATGGATTTTAAGATATTGGACTGTAAAACACCGGGATAGATAGACTGGCTTTCGTAGTAGACCAATATAAAATAAATATGTTTAATTATTATATTTTTATCTTATGGTTATGCAGCTCGGATGGGTTTTAACCTCGTTTACAAGTTTTCTTCGTTTTGCTCTATTTTTTTTTTATATATACTTTTATATAAGTTTGCCAGTATCTATTTTCTAGTTCTTCTAATTACTTTTTTTTCTTTATATTATTTTACAACTTGAACATAAAAAATATTTTATCAAGATTAGTCTATTTCAAGATTTTATTTTTCAGTATTTTATATTTCTTCATTATATCCATGGTGACCCAATATTCTTAAATAACATGACGTATTGTTATATACACCTATATGTACATATAATTTTAAATATCTATATAAACGATTTTTATAAATTATGTATTTTAATAATTATCATGCACTATTATGAGAATATTATATGATAGAGAGAGAAAGAAAACAAAAACAACTTTATATGTGGTGAATTATTGTATAGCACCAACCTCCTAACTACAAAAGTGTAATTATTGGTATGAGTATATTATGAGTAAAAATTTTTTATTATAAAGCCATAATTTAAATTTTAATAATAATAAATTTGTTTGAAAATTACAAAACAAAAAGTACAAAAAAAAAAAAAAAATGTATGCTGTAAAATAAAATAAAAAGTGAATAACTTTAATGCTATAAGGATTTTCAGAATTTATTTTTGTATTTTCTAGTGAAATTTTGTAATTAATTTAATTATTTATTATTCAATTTTTAGTAAATAGTTCTTGATAAATTTATTTTTTTGTATTTTAAATAATTAATTACAAAATAAAAAACTTTTTAATGAGATAAAAATTTTTTTTTTTTGGATTATATAAATTATCATCCTAAAGTGTTATGAGTACAAAATGCATGTTCAAATTTGTATAATTACACAATAACTTGTACATGCAAGTCAAATTTAATGATGTTTCGAAAAGAATAATGTTGCCTGATAAGGATTTTTTTTTTTTTTTGTGTTTTAGTTAGTTTATCGGTTCTGTTTCTTGCTTACCAAATTAACAGCAACATTTTTTTTTTACTTTAGAAGTTAGGTATTGAATTTTTAAATTTTGATTTTATTTCATAGAGCCAAAATTTATTCTGATATAAAATTATTGTAATACTTTCAATTATTTTTTTTTAACCCTGTCAAATTGATTTTTTTATATTGTACATTTTTTATTCTATGACTCTTTCAACAAAGAAAACAATTTATTTATATATATATATATATTTCAGGAATTAAATAGTTTGTGTGTACATTAACAACAGAACAGTATTTAGCTAATCTAAAAGTCCTTTCTGTGAAACAGATTCAAATACATTCAAATACACATAACGGTACCTATAATACTGTTTAGTTGTATAACAACTCAAAGTGGATTAAAATCCAATGTTTTTCACTTAACTTTTAAATGCAGGCGTTTATTGCGCAATTTATCCCAACTACCTCTCTACATGCATATTATTCTCTTTGTTTCTATTTTATCCTATTTTTATTTTTATCTCTGTTTGCTCTTTTTTTTTAATAAAAATCTTGTATATACTTATATGGTTAGTTTATTTTATATGTTTTTTTTTTTTAATCATTATTCCTGTGTACACTGTTTGGAGGTGGTTGGGAGAATGTTGGAAGTATAGTTCAAATGCAATTTAATATCAATTTTTATACTTTTGCATTAAGTGTATACCCAGTGGTGAAATTAAAAATATTTAATAAATGGTTCACTGCACCAGTATTTGCAGCAAAAAAAGAACAAAATATTCATCAATATTATTTTTGAGTAATGTCTTAAGTTTATATGAAATTAATACATATTGGTGATTAACCCCATTTATGTTTAACAAGTGGAAAACGATTTTTTAGAGTTTATATTTTTATTGCAATACTTACGAACGAACTAAGAACCAACATTGTAATACAACAAAAAATAGTTTTTTACAATCATACCCAAGCCTAAGAGCTTATTTTCGCTTCAATATCAAATTCTTATAAAAAATTAATAGTTTGAAAAAGAACAAATTTAAATTCGTTAATATACAGTCATCATCACACGTCTATTACAAGGCTAAAGCTCGCTACAATTGATTGTGCAATAATATCATCATTCAGTATAAGGTTACTAAATCCCGTCACGGCTAATGAAAATTTTTTTGGTAAATTAAAGTAAGCCTGATACAATATGTGGTTAGTAGAGAAGTCGAATTCGTAAGTAACTTTATGTATTAGTGATTGGGCCTATTTCCACGAATCATCATGATGTTGCTTCATGCCATCACTTTACGTTTCCACTTGTATACTCCCTTTTCGTGAATACAACTAATCTCTTCCAAAAAATGTGTTTATTGGTAAATATAGGTATGAAACGTATGCTAAAGCCGTTATCATAATGATCCGTGAAAACAGGGCCATTAAGGCAATTAACTTAAATTTAAATCAAATTATCCTAAAAAATTAGGCTAAGCTAGCGAGTAACAAAACTAAAAAAACTTATAAAAGGAAAATTGTAATGGTAACTGCTTTTTTCTTTCTACAACAGTTAAGTGTCTTCAAGAGCAAGTAATGTGCGTAGTCTTTCAGAAGGTACCTAAGTAAAACCATCTGTTTCTTAAGCTTTTTTTTTTTTTTGTAATTAAGGCCAAAATAATGGGATAAGCACCTTAATTGCCTTTGTAGAATCTAAGCCATTTAAAAGATTAAAATAAGTAAGGAAATAGAATGGAATAGAGTGAAATAGAAAAGATACTACTTTCTTACTTACGCAGGACAACTTTTTTAACTAATCAAAAAATTTTATTTTTGCTCTCCGGACAATTTACTTCATCACATTTCTTAGTATGCATTTGAAAACTTCTTGAAAGTTTTATGTTTGTGATAACATATAACATGGTAAGGTGTTCCATAGTTCAGAGGCTCTTAACTATGGTATATCTATAGCAATCCGAAGGTACTGAAATGTTTAGGCGGGGTGAGAACGGTATTCTTGGGCAATGTTGATGGAAAAAATGAATTGCTAACGATTTATAATAACAATTTTAATGAAAAATATAGTGTGGCTCATCCCAAATGTACCAGGTGCCTCAATTTTTTTTTTACATTTTATATAAGATCTTAATACATAAATCTAAATCCAAAATGACAGAAAAATTATATTTGCAATCATTTTCATAAAGGTTTTTAATAACCCAAAAGTAATTTTATTATTTTTAAAAGTTAATAAAAGTTAATGAAGCAATTGCATTTGTCAAATGAATTGCACGGAAACTGTTCCAACGAATATTAGCCTCACCTCAAATTCTTTAATTCATTCGAATGTTAAATTTTTAAAGTCAACTTAATTTCACAACTGACTTATCTTTTTGAAAATGGGTATTGGTAGATATCCATTGTGTCAATTTAATTTTATCCTATACACATATATATATATCTGGCAGAAAACCTTTTATATAATACCTAGGTATAAATTTGTACATTGAAAATAATGAAAAACTTGGAAAATTGTTTTAGAAAATTGAACGAAAACAGACAGGATTTAAGCTAGAGTAAATGAAACGATTTATCGCGTCATTTAAATAAAGTTTATTTTTTTTTATCTATTTTATCTTTTGTAATCTATTTCGATTTTTTTTTTTTTTTTTTTTTTATTATAATTATATTTCTGTTTCATTCTATCTTAGTTTAAATTTTAATTGTAGCTGGTTTTTGTTACAATATTTTCTAAAATAATAATATTCTTCATAGTTTTATTGAATTTGTGTAGAGGACAGTGTCTGGATACAACAGGAATAGAAAGGACATTCTAAAACATTGTTACATGTATTGTATTGTAGGTGTTTTAATCCTTAAAACGTGAGTGATAAAATTATTGTATATATACAATATACAATATGTATATATTATATATAATATATATACATTATTATACGTTAAAATGAAATGAAAATGAAATTACTTTAATATAGAACGAAGATAGTAGAAAATTTTTATATAACTTGTGTAATAGTAGAGTATTTTTGTTATACTTACATTTTTGTTTTTTAAAAGGATATCCAATTTAAGTCTAGAAAGTATTAAATGAAAAATCCAGGAATATAAAAGGGATAGTTTAGATTTACATACATAATGGTTTTAAAGGTTTATTTTTTTTAATGGTGTTTTTTTTTTTGTTTTTTTTTTGTTTGGTTTAAGTATGTTGGTAGCATATACTATAAAACTTACAAAAGAGGTTAAATTTGGTTCATTATAATGTTGTTTTGAGGATAGAATCAGAGATTTATTTATTTATTTACTCAATTTTGGGTAAAAATAAAACTATAGTCAAATTTTATCTTATAGATTTAATTCAGTCAAACATTTTTTTTAAAAGAGATAAAAATTTAATTTGAAATTACCACATTACTAGTTTAAAATAGTAGGATAGTGGTGTAATGTAATCAGGATGGTGTGTAATAGTTGAATTTAAATGATTACTTTTTTTTTAAAGTAGAAGTCTATTAAATTGTAAGAATTACACTGAATGTTTGGTTTCGAATTGCATTAATAGTTGGTAATGCAATTTTCCGGTTTATTTATTTTGAAAGTATGATTTTTAAATGGGAACATATTATAAAATAGCTACCTCGAATAGAATTAGAATGTAGTTAACGAATAGATATATTTGTGAAAATATAAAATAAAGATTGAAAGTCAATTCAAAATTGATTATCGCTACACCGACTTAAATTAGTTTTATTGATCATAGGTTAGGTTTAAGCTGTCTGATCTTATGTTAGTTTTGTTTTAGTATAATTCAATTAAAAAGAAAATTTCTATAAAATTAATGAAAATAAAAAATAAACAAAAACAAAAAAAAAAAACTAATTTGTAAATAAATTTATAATTGCCAAGTTTTAAATAGTTTAATTTTTTCCTGTTTTTTTTTTTTCTTTTTTAATATTATTAAATTTTTTTACGTTTAATTTTTTCACACCTGCTAACAAAATTTATTTTTTTTGCATTCGCAAAATTTTTGTTTTATATTTTAAACTGGACTATTGGAGAGCATGAAATTCCATAAAGATGCAAAAAAAAATAATAAATTTATACACAAATTAACAAAATAAGGGACATTGTTCTGTCATGTATTTAGAATATAATCTTACGGACAACTTGTTGAAAAACTGAATAGCTCGGTAAAATACAGGACGAATGAATGGTCAGCATAATAATAGATTCGAAAAGATCGCATCTAGGAAAACCTGGCGAAATATGAAAACGTTAGCAAGTTCTGACAAGACGTAGAATATCAAATATCTTTGTAATATCAAAAACAAAAAAAACGAAATCTAACTTAACAGAAACTGCAAAAAATTTTGTCAATTTTGCGAAATTGTAAATTGAATCGTAATGAATTAATTGAAATTCAGGTCTTTTAGTATAAAATTTCGACACCACTGAAACAAATCATACTTACCTAGATAGGTAGTAGTAGTGGCTGCCGACAGTACACCGACACACTTAGACAGGTAAGGTCCATTGTGAATACTTATCTAAATTTATTGCAATTTATTTAAACAAACAATAATCAATATTCATTTTAATTTCTTCTCAATTTTAAATATTATAAAATTACGTTAGCATTGATTACGACAATTAAAATAATGATTGTAACCTTCATATTTTAATATTAAATATTGGTTTATTGTAGTATTCAGAGAATTTTTAAACGGTCTTTGATGGTTAGAAAAAAATTTTTTTTAAATTTTTTATAATTTGAAATTTTATTTTCTAATTTTTTTTTATTGTTTTGCACTAAAAACTTTTTAATATAAAAATCTTTTAAAACTAGAGTTTTATATTGCTTATATAGTAAAGGTGTGTTGTATTTGTATAATAAAAACAAACAAATAAAAAATAGTAGAGTGAGATGAACAATAACAATGATTTCTTTGTGATAAAAGACGAATTTTAGAAAATAATAGTTTTTTCTTCCTTACTTCACCTGATAATGTGTTTTAGTTTTATTTGTATAACCTTGCGTGACTCTTGAATTGCTGCAAAAGTTTTTTTTTATTTTTTTATTTTATTATTACGATTCTAGCTATTGAAAAAAATTTATATTTTTGTTTTTCTTATAATTTTATTGTTGTTGTTTTTCTTCCTTTATTCGGTCTCCTTTTTTATTAAAGGAATTAAAAGCGTTCTTTGATAAATGTAGGTTTTTAAGAGTTTCCTTTTCCTGTATTTAAAGTTGTACTGTCAGCGGTTTTTATATTTTTTTAATTTTATAATTTTAAAAATGAATTAAAATATTTTTTTTCAACAATAAATAAGTATAATTTATATTATTCTTAAAGATATTATTTTAATAAATTATTAACAATAGAAAGTTTTCTAGAAAAACATCGTTTTGTTTTTTTGGTTTTAAAAATTTGTTTATTGTAATTTTATTGGATTGAGGACAAACGGTGTGATTAATTAAAAGCTTTGATGATATAATTAAAGTTTGAAAAAAGTAATGTTTACGCAAAGAATAATTATGGTTCTTCTATTTTAGAAAATAAATCTAATTGTGTATAACTCGTGACGATCATATAGAAGTCCTTCTTTGAGGAGTATGCTCTTGAAGACTCGTAGAAAAATTACTGTTTTGGTAAAGCGAAATATTTTACTTACGAAAGTGTTATTGCTCACAGGACGTCACATGTGCTCGGATTGAAGAAAATATTCATAAAATGAAAATGTCGATGGCAATTTGAAAGTTAGATGCTTGCCAAAGGCGTACTATTTAAGTTAAAAAGCTAGAACAACGTTTTTTTGGTACTCTGTTATTTTCTTAAATAATAACTAAAAAAAGTTTTTACGATTAAATTATTTTTTTTTTTAATTTTGTATTTACTGTAGCAGGTTTTGCACTTTGCATATTATTGACTTGAAAATTTGACACTTAGCATAACTATACATTAGCTCTCATATTCCATCTCACATTCATCTCTCATATAGTATGTAATTTTTGATATGGTTAATTTTCTAAGTAAGATTTATTTCATATTTTTTTAAGAGCAGTAAACACCTTTTGGGGATTCTGAGGGAGATGTTGTATCGGCGTAGGACCTAATGATAATGTAAATGATTATATCTTCTAAACTATTCGACGTAGAAATAAAGTATGCACGTATGAGTTATAAAAAAAAAATATATGTTTTCAACAATATACAAACATTGGGAGGGTTTTATGGTAAAATCTTGAGGTATTCGGTTTTTCAGGAAAGAAAATAAAGATTGATTTTTTTCGCAAAATTTTCTACTTTGAAGTACAATATTTCCATGCTGGCAGCACCAATCATCATCAAATAAATGTTAGAATATGCTCTAAACCGTTATCTTTCTAGAATATATACCTGAATATATATATATATATTTCCAATTGTTCAACAGATATAACGATTTTTAAACAAAAACATCAAAACAACTAAGATACTTTCAAATGTCCTTTTCGTCCTTAAAGGATAAGATGCGCCACTAAAGATAGCAATTCCAGCTATCCTTGGGATACGGTCATTGAGTCCTACACATCTCCCTTAGACTAGCCCACTTCTTTTTAGGTTTAATATTGTGACTAATAGATTTTACTTATACTAAAATTAACATTAACATTTTCATTTAACCTATTCAAAAGGGTTTTTAAACTCAAAATTCGCAGAAATTGACCAAAATCTAGATTTTCAAATGGGAAGAGGTATTTCTTTATGCAAATTCGGATTCTACGTTAAAAAATAAGAAACTTATTTTAAACACTTTTTTTTTGTTTTTTTGGTATATCTCGTAAACTAGGTATTGAATGTCTTAGATATTTACACGATGGAAAACAACCACATTTAAAATAGCATATGTGGCGTTATCCGAATTTTGAAAAAAATTGCACTTTGCATAAGTTTGCACTATGCCATCGATGTATTCATTGAAAAAAGCAAAACAAACGTCTTTTTAGAGATCAACGAAGTAGAATTAACTAATATTATTGTATTTTTTTGTATTTTATAATTTGCAAGTCAAATATTTACGATATAAAAAAAATACTAGTATTCGCCTGCGCCTAAAATTCAAGAAAGGTACTCAATTTCATTATGAAGTGTTTTCTATCATTTAAATTTATTATTTGTACAAAATAATTTTTTTTTAATAATTTATCTTAGACAACAACCGCATATGTAATAACTATTATTTATTTAACAAAAAAATTAAATTAAAATTTTGGTTTGGTTTAATTTATCTTAGACAACAACCGCATACGTACTAATTATTATTTATTTAAAAAAAAAATTAATATAAAATTTTGCGATGGATTTTATTTCCGGCAATTTAATAAATGATCAATACCTCAAATTTTAAATTGAAAATTAAAAATATTTGATAAAATATTAGATTTCGCCATGTATCTTTTTATAAATAATTATCATTTAAAAGAATAATTATGAAAATCGCTTGTGAAAAGGTACCGTGATATTTTGTACCGTACTTTTTTTCAATTTTCAGATTAAATATAATGATTTTATACTAGTTAAATAAATATATATATATTTTTTTGTCATTGCTTTCTACAAAAACGCAATGGCATACATTTCATGTTAAAATTATTACTAGTCAAAGTTAATAAAAACTCCTAAAATTTATTTAGGTATTATTACAAATGCAATAATTCGACGACAGGTGAATTTTCAATTTACATTGTAAAAAGTCTTCAATTTAAATTCTTTTACTGAAATTTAATTTTTTTTTTTGTTTTGTACTTTTTACCTGTACAACCAATTATAAAAACAAACTGCTTACTTTTGATTTTAGAGTCACTAAAATAACGTTGTATACTCGTATATACAAATCAAATACCGAATCGTACTTAGTATATTATAATTTCTTTTGTGTACATTATTTAATCCACCTAATATACATCGCAGTATCATCAAAAATGTAGAAAAATTATATAAAATTTTTAAAGTCTCAGTTCCCATTTTTGTCCTTAATTTTTATTTTTTAAATATTTTTTTTTTTTTTTGGATTAACATTTTTTTGTAATTCACTGCATTTGAAATGTAAAAAAGTTCAAACGAAATTTGTATTAATTCATACAACCTTAGGACATTATTAAAAAAAAATCTGAAATTTACCGATCTGACCAAAAAAACAAATTAATTGAAAGTAAAGGCTTTTTGAATGAAAAAATTAAAATATTTAAGTAATATAAAAAAAAACTAAACTTTAAAGAAACTAAGAAGATAGAAATAAAAATCAAATGGGTTAGGTACCATGTAACAATTTTATTGCCATAAGACTCTTGCGTACTCTTATAACACTATTATAATAACTTTTATAACAGTATTAGTGTTAATTTGAGTGCTCCGCAATTGTTGCGAAACGTTATAAATGCGTTATAGCACTAAAATGGAGAATCTTGTAAGGCACCGGAGCAATTGCTGTAATATTGTTATAGGATTAGTAGTATTAGGGTATATGTTTTTATTTTGAAATGAAATTAATTTGAAATAATTTATACTGTGCAAGAGTGAAAAAGGTGTTATTTTTTATTTTAAAATAATACTTTTATGGAGTTTATATATTACTATCATTATAATAATACAGTGAAAAAATAGCACTACTACTGCTATTCTAGCAGTTCTATTCTTATAACAACACATTAACTCTTGGTTTACGCACTATTAGACTTATAACAACATTGCTGTATCATTTGCTGAACATGCCATTATAACAACCGCAATAACTGCGATAACAACATTCTTATAGTAAGATTAATCACAATATTCCCTTAAAAACATCATTGTAACACCTTTAGTGCTTATCGGAAGTCATATAGGAGTCTTATAGCACTAATTTTGTTTTTATAACAATAAAATGTTACGTGGGAACTTTGGTATGTATACTGAATATAAATAATGAAAATGAGAATGGGATCAAGAAAAGAAAATTTATAATGCTCAACTAATATACTCTATCAGATGTGTAGTAACATCGATGTAATTATAAAAATTATAGTTTGAAAACTTTACCAGCTCGGTTAAGTTAAATGCAAAATAGAAGATGTTCAAGCCTAAAAAAAATCCTTTAATTCAAAAACTAAAGTGATAGAACGTCAAAATAATTCATATTTTTATTAAAAGTGATGATATATTGATATAATTTATAGAAATTACAGGTTAGGTGCCTGATGTGGGTGTTTTACCGAAAACGATTTTTAATTAAACTCAGATTTAAGTATTTAAGTAAATAAATAAATAAATCTACACTGAATAAAATATAGTCAAGCCATACTCAAATACAAATATTCTGATTTCTATAGAAATATTTTGTTCTAACTACTCCACTTTCTATCGCGGCACTACTGTTTTCTAAGTAATATAGTCTTAAAAATAATCCCATTGCATCGTTCGCGTAATATTCCGACCTTTCTCATACTTGTTAATTCTTTTTTGTTTCGGAACTATCAAAGCAAATGCATCTTCTTCTCCTCTGCATCCCATTTAATTAATTCCAAGTTATTTCTTTACCTGAAAATTTATTCCATATTTTATTTATGGAATGGAAGTATAAACGAAATGAAAAAAAATACAGTATATTGTGTTTTTAGTAAAAATTTGGATTAATAAAAAAATTTGCAATTTAAAGTCATGCCTCATAAATAGCAAATAAAAACAGAAACAAAATTAAAGAAATGAAAAAAACAAATACATTTTTTTTTTACTTTAGTTTTTGTTTTTATTTCAAAAAAATTTGAATTTTCAAATGAAAAGTTTTCCTTTAACTTTGGAAAATTTAAACTAACAATAATATGACATAAAAATAAAACAAGAAAAATAACTTCTAAAGCAAATTGATAGCAAAACAAAATCATCAAGAAGGTGAAACAGTTAAAAAGCAAAAAAAAAAAAAGAAACGAAAACAAAAAAAACAACAAATAAGAAGTCAACAACTTCCTTTCAAGGAGGGTGACAGAAAAAATTTCTCATTATATGAATGCACATCATAACAAATAAACATTACATTTTTTTTCGTTACAGAAACAAAAACAACAACAAAAAAACTGTCAAAGAAAAATTGCATATAAATGATAAGAAAAAGAGTAGAAAAAATAAAAAAAAAAATAAAAATAGCATTTTCCATTTGAATATTCTATTTTTAAACTCTTTGGGATTACATTACACAGCGGTCTTATCTTATTCACATATATTGATGTAAAAAATGAATTCAACCCAATGAAATTTCAACAAAGTTTTTTTTTTCTCATTTTTTGTTTTTACCTTTACAAGCCAAAGTAGAAAATTTACAAAAACAAGACAAAAAAAAATAAAAACAACTAATACCTACCTTAACTCAAAAACTATCGCAAAACTTATATTTTAGGAATTCATGGAACTTAAAATGGCATTCCAGGGTATCAAGAAAAAAAAAAAAACGATTTCTATTTTTTTAGACTTTGTGTGGTATTACGTACGGATATATATTTGTTTACAAAAAAACAAAAAAAACAAAAATTCTAGGATTGCCAGTCACTTCATATTGTTCTTACTTTGAAGGTTGGTTCTATTAAATGACTAGTGTTGGTTATTGTATTTTGTTTTCATTTTTGTTTTTTGTATTCTAGGTTAGATTTTTTAACTTGATTTAGTTTTATTTCATTATTTCAACTGCACATAAATGTATAGCCAACATTTAGGACCCTTTTCCGGGTAGGGTGGAGGCCATATGTATATTACAAATCTGATATCTACTTATTTTATAGTTAAACAATTAAATCAAGCTAAATTTAATCTGGGGGTCTAGTCTAAATCTAATGATATTCAGGTGTACATTATTTTTTGTTCTGCTTCACTGCAGGTGTTCCACAAAACTTTTCCATCTGGCTGTGTTCTGCATTAAGTGTTTAATTTCACTCCATTTTCTATTATTGTTCTCTATTCCTTTATTATTGTTACTGATCTGCGCTATGTTTCCCGCAGTCTTCTATATTTTTTAATCGACCTATATCTTCGATTGATATTGATGTTCTTCTCTTCGTATATTATTTTTCAATTTGATTTTGTACATTTTTGTATTTTTCATTTATGAGATGTTTTTCCATATGCAGTAGGTTGTAAGTATAGGTTTTTGATTATAATGAATGTCTTTTTCCTTAGTTAGTTTTAGTGTGTCTGTGGTCACTTGGTTGTTACGTGAGTGTTGGTAGTCTAGTAGTGTAAGTTTTCGTTGCAATAACGACATGTTGGTGTAGGTGCTGCGGTCAGCTTTTGTTTAGTCCAACCGAACCTTGTGAGCTTCACACCTAGTTGTTTTGTTCTGGTGTCGAATATTGTTTTTGTGTTAAAGTCTGTTGTTACATACAATCGTCTAAATGAGTATGATTGATCCAATACTTCTTATCTTTTTGTTTAGTTAAAGTTGTGTATGTCTTATTTTGTCTGTCTATAGATTATTTGATATTTTTGTTAAACAGTTATTGATGTGGTCGCAGTCACGAGTACTAAATTATTTGAACTAGAGTATAAAAGCCAGACAATTTTTCCTATGATCTTTCATCAAAATATCTTTGCAATTCAAAATACAAAATTATTTTGCAATCACTGAGAGTAAATAAGGGCTCTGAAGATTTACTTTCTGTTTCTTAAATTGTTATTTTCAGATACTGAAAATGATTGATAAAAGCTAATAATACAAATGTTTTTCAGAATTTGTCTGAAATCCAGTTAGTCAACTGATAAGTTTCATATTCTATACAGAGTGTATGTTTTTTTACTGTCGCAACATGTTATGACAGAGTTCACATAACTGCATAACAGTACAGTGTATTCAAGTATAATTTGGTAAATATTTTTTTTCCTATATTTGACTCAAGGATAGTTTTTGAGGTGGATAAATTCATAAATAAATTTTATGATCATATGAACAGATGAATACAATAAAATACTAAACTTTAATCTTAACTCAAGTTTAATCCAATTTAAGTACAAAATTCAGTGGTTCTGATAACTAGACTGAATAATTCAAGTATTCAGTAACATAGAAACAAGTGGCATTGGTTGACAACATGTGAACAAGTGACTTGCAATATCGCAATAACTGTATAAAAAAAAATCTGGATAACCCACATAAGCAATTTGGTTAACAGACAAGGGTTCACAATCTTAGAGTGTCCACTAACTAATTTTTTGCTTATTTTATTTGTAATTATTTTATAATAGTAAGAATTGTACCAGTGTATTATTAAGAGCTGGGTATCCTATATTAGTAAGAGCTAGATAACATTAGTAAGAGCCCAATAACTAATTTTCTAATGATTTTATTCTGATTATTTTTTTATTAGCGATCATTAAATATCAGTTTACCCTTCAATCACTTTTAAATTTATTAATTATGTAATAATTTTAATTTGCTAATTTAATACCAATAATTATTATATAAATTTGTTTTTATACTTAAAACACTTTTCTTTATAGCACTAAAATGTTGACAAGAAAATACGAAAGTGGTTATGAGAAGCAAAAATTTAAACAAAATAAAAAAAAAGATATATATAAATGTTAGAAACTAGATAAATATTTTAAGCTACATAATATTAGTGAATTTTTTATCGCACATGAGCGAAATAATTAAGAATTATAACAAGTTAGAAAACAACAATAAAATCAGATCCTGCAATTGAAAATGAAACTAGGATTGATTTTAATCTTTTAGGATTGATATAGTAATAATCCAAATGGAATACATTTTTTTTGCCTAAAGAAGTATATTAGGTAGGTAGTAGTGACTGGCGACAGTTCACCGACATTTACACCAGTAAGGTACATTGTGATACACAAAACTTAAATTCCAATAGAACCTCTGATAAATCTTCTTATACATTTTTGTCCATCCAATATTGACTATACCTAGATATAGACTCTGCTCAATGATTATAAAATAAAAACAATTATTGTTAGTTTTATACAATCTGTTTCAATAGCTTGATTTGCTTTACAATAATAATAGTCAGCTAGCCTTAAGAACAACAACCAATTACATATTAGTAAACCACAATAATAATTAAAATTTTTCAAATTCCAATGAAATTATTTAAAAGTTTTACTTAAGGTTCGGTATCTTTTTTATTTCTTTTAGCATCGATTTACGACAAAAAAAAACGAAATTTTTTTGAAAAGCATATACCAGAAATCGTAAATGTTCGTTTGTACTTTTACTATATATCTATGAATCCCATTTCAAAGGACATTATATAGAACTTACATATTTATTCATATAATCTTTAAAAATTAGTTTTTTTTTCTCTCTCTCTCTCTCATAACATATATTGTATATGTATATAATATATATGTATATGATTTAATGTATATATTACGTACATACTTATAGGAATATTATGTAAATAAAACAAATACCTGGTACATTACTGACAGTTATATGGTAAGCACATTGGTAAAAAGGACTTTAAACTTTTTGAATAAACAAATTATATATGTATTATGTACACTACACATATATACAAAAAATAAAAATGGAAATTTTTAGGGCGTAAGAAACTTAAAGTATTTTTTATTTTTCTTTATACATATTGTAGAAAAATAGAATAATAAATTTAAAAGTTCTCTATGAAAATTTTCAGGTATATACCCCAGAACGATAAAAAAAAAACAAACAAAAAATGTAACAAATTTATTTGTTGTTTTAAAATTTTTTAGTTTTCAATTAAATTTTAAAGATTAGGAATCAAATTTAAACATATTTTATTATAATATAACAATTTCAGTAAACTTTACTATTAGATTATTATAGATATTTTCTATAGCTTGGGGTATACATAATAGGTATATAGGCAATTCTAATATCTTAATATTAAATCAGGGCATTTTTTTTTTCAATAAATATCATTTATATTTAATTGAATTTTATCTTAAATTAAAATATTGGGCAATAAAAATATTATTCAGAAATTGTCAGTTGTTTGATTGAAAAGTGGTTTAATAGAAACTAAGAAGACTATGTTATTTAAATAGCAAATACATTTTGCCAAATAATAAATGAATTTGAAAATAAAAAATATTACAACATTCTTAAACAATAATTAAGTAATTCGATAAAGTCTGGCCCGATGTCCTGATATATATAAAATTGCAAATTAGTACAAGCATATTCAACTAACAATAAATTCATGGTAAAATTTAACAATGAATATTCTCAATTAATGAACATCACACCCAGTGTAACACGAGGGACGGTATGATGACCTGTTCTATATTTAGTATAAACTGCTGATTTACTAACAAGACAAAAAGCCATGGTTTCAACGTTTCCAGACGATACAGATCTATATTTAGTTATTTTCCCTCAAATGAAGATGATACTGCACACCACAGTATTGAAATCCCTGTTAAAATTAATTCAAACGCTCCCTGAATCGTTAACAAAACATTAATACCAGATAATACAACCATTGGTAAAAGACAATAACCGAGAACTGAAACAATTGCACCAAATGTAACAGTAGCTTGTGTTGCCATCAATGATAATAAACAATAGAATGCCACTGATCCCAATGTACCAATTTCACAAATGTATGAAAATGTAACTTTCCCACTCAATAATAAGGATTCTCCTAAAGCTAAACAAAATGTTGATGGTCCAGCCATATCTGTATCCTATAATATACTTTGATCTGTTGTTTTAAATGGATTTAGGACTGACAAAGTCTTTTGAAATATATGATTGGGATTGATTTCTAATTCTTCTAATAAAAGTGGTTCATCATCAAAATCTATACCACCGCTAGCAGTATACTTATCGTTAGATACATAAGCATTTGGATCATAAAAAGTGCTCATAGCTGACGATTGTGCAGCTACGTTATAATTTCCATTATAGTTCGGTGGTGCTTTAGGCTGAGTATTATCAAATTCTTGTCCAAATTCTGGATCTTCAAAACCAAAACTTTGATCATATTGCATTTGTGGATTTTGTTCCCCTCATTGGTTAAATTCATTTGGATTATATTGTTGAGCAATCGTTGAAATTATTAATATTTTAAATTCTTTATAGCTTTCTTATAAAAAATCTTTAATGTTAAATATGTTTCTTATACTGGTTTATTATGCTATTCTATATTTTCCTAGATTCTTCTGGTCGAATCCTCAATCAGTATCGTATTATTATTGATTTTAATTGGAGGACAGTTAAATTGAAGTGGTGAACACATTTGACTTCGTTTCCTTTCATTCTCCACTTTTTTAACCAGTTATTCATGTCAGCTAGCTTTCTCCAAAACTTAAAAAATGCCATTTGAGGGAAAATACTTGAAGATATTGCAGTTCAAAGTCAACATATACATCTAAAATTTTTCAACTTATACTGGCTAATTGGTAGAAATTCACAGCTCCATCTCCAGAAAGCAAAGTCCTGGTCTGTAAAAGTCTACAAAAGTATATATATATATACTTTAAAGCCAATATGGGCTTTGGTATACTTTTATAGTAATATACTAAAGCCAATAAATATACTAAAGCCAACTTACGGTAACCGGCAACTTAAACATAGAAATAACATCGAAATTATTGAACGTTTTCAAACAAAGGTGCTTAGAGTAATCGTCAACGCAGTTTGGTATGTTTAAAACTCAGTCATAAAAACTAACTTACAATAATGAGATCTGTGTTATTGAACCAAGTTACTAAACCACCCTAATCCACTGGTGGAAAAAATGCTGAGACTATCAGGTATTCAACACAGAATACTAAGACGCTTCTCAATTATACCGGATTTTCCGCCTAGATTTACCACTTAATGCTCTAACAAATATAATGTAAATCTTCCCTTACAAGCCAATACATTATTCAAAATTATATGCATTGTTATACAATTTTACCGAATATCTGTTAGAGGTTTTTGTTAAAGCTTATAAAATGTTATGAGAGATTGTAAATAAATGCAGAAGTATCTAATAATAAAAAAAAGTTTACTTTAAATTGTATCTTATAGGGTTTTTCACCAACAAAGTTTTAAATCCAACATTTTTACAGTATATAGTATTTACCATATGTTTAATTAAAGATTTACTCTTAAATCAGATGATATTTTAATTCGAAATTTGTCTTGAACAATAAATCTTAGAACTAATCCGTGGTGCGGATTTATGATGCGGCAATGTTTTTTAGTTAAGTTAAGGCAGTTTAGTGTTTTAACTCAAATAAAATATTCACAATATTCCAACTTGTTACTCTATTCATTATTTTGTATTTATTTGTAGATGTGACAATCGAAAATATTAAATTAATATATAACTTAAAACGAATATAAACGAAATAGTAAATTGTTGAAAACTGTTTTAATTATAAGCGTTTACAAAGTCAACCATCATTACATGATAGGTTCAAGAAAGCTTCAAGTACATTCCAAAATCATGTATACGCTAATTTCTTGAAATCAGCTTCACTCAAGTCAATCACAAAAATTTATTTACTTACTTTGAAAGTTTTAACTAAATACGGAGCTTGAAAGCTTTACATTTAATGTCAAATATTTACAAAGTTTTGTTTAATGTTTAGAGTTAATTTAAAAAATAGAAGATTTAAAAGTGTAAATAAATAAGAAAAATTTATTTTTATATTTTGTTTTTTGTTTAATCTTAAAGAAAATTTTACAAAATTAAGGGGTCAAAATTTATGTTACCAAAAATACATATGTCAAACTCAAGGTATTTTAAAGCTGACAGCCACTCAAGGTTAATCGCATACACAAATTGAAATTTTAAGAAGAGCTCAAGTCAAGTACTCAAACTAATATGTATACGTAGTAAATTTATTTATTTATTTATAAGAGTGGGATGACTATAACCAACTACAGGTCCTTTTCCTTTTCGAAATATGGGCCTTTTATATATAAATTATTTGATATATATGTAAATATTGGATATATTATATTATTTTTTATTTATTTTATTATATGCATATGCTTATTAAGTTAATAGTTTTATTATTCTATACTTATTAATTATTATTATACTATATTAGAACCGATGTGGTTTATTGAAAACTACTGAAATTCATTTGAAAAGTTTTAAATTTTTTTTGAAAAACCATTTGAAAATTCGGTGTTTGAACCCGTGTTCTCCCCGCCTTTATATTCCTATACGCGAATGCTTTACCAGTCGGCTACCGAAGTCACTACGTATTAAATGTTTTACAATAATTTATAGTACAAAAAAAATAACAATAAATTTCTCATATATATTAGAATTATTATTATTGCATTTTTTGTCTTCTATTTTGTAAACTTATCTCTTAATTTTCATAAGTTTATTCAACTTATAAAAATATCGATTTTCTCAATATTCCTCGATAATATTATTTTCTTAGCTAATTTCTAGGTTGGTTCTAATTTTCTGAAATAATTTCATTGTCTTTTCTGTCATATTTTCTATCGCATCGAAAAAAAAAAACAAAACTTAACAGAATAAACTTCAAACAAAATAAAAAAAAACATTACAAAAAACGTTATTGATGGTTTCCCAGAAGTTTTGTAATTGTAAAATTTAAATATACTAATCCTATAACATAATAATATAATAATATATAAATATAATAAATACACAGTCATATCTTTACTTACAACTTTAAAATATTTAATTGGATTTTGTCACTGTTTTTACCCCTACCTTGTATTTACTGAATATTTCCAAGTTAGTAGAAAATCATCGCACATTTTCTTTTTGCTTTACTTCATTTTCTTATCTCATTTTAAAGTTAAGTTAATTTTCTACATTTAAAACATTTTAGACTATTTTCTTTTCATTTTAAAGAATATAATTATAACACGACCTAAAACCCATAGATAATATACCATAATACGCAAGAATGAAATTTGATCCTATATAGATATAATATATCTATTTGTATATATATATAAATGGTGTATGTTTAATTGTATATTTAAAATTGCATAGTAGGTGGTGGTGAGTAATAATAATATTAGAATTCATCAAGAGTGAATCTCTAAGTATTAAATAGATTTAATCAGTTGGAAAAATGATATAAATTGAATTTTTTTTTTTTTTTAAATTGAAAATGGCAAATTCTAATGGTAATCTTCAATATTCTATAATGGTATGAGTAGTATAGGTATATATAGGTATAAATAATATATAGAGAAAATGTTTAATTGAATAAAATTCTATATAATTAAATAAATTTAATGTATCTAGTTTATTTTTTTTTGCTGTTAGCTATATTAAAACAATTTAAACTCAGTAGGGGTTAGTTGAATTGTAATTTAAAATTAAAAACAAAAAAAATCCTTTTAAACATTCTTTAGTGGATTTAATTTTCAATTTACTAGTATATTAGCATTGACTTAAGGGTATTTCTAATTCTCAATAATTCTGTTTGTATATATAAAATAATATAATTAATCAAAAACAGAATAGCTATACCACATTTTGAATATTTCTTCTTTTTGGCTAATCTTATTTTGAATTCAATTAATCTGTGTTAATTGATAAAAGTCCTATTTTTCAATTGAAGAACAAAGGTCTAAATATAGTTAAAATATTTACATAATAAGATTTGATGTTGCAATAAAACCAAATAAATTTAATCAAATATATCACAATAGTGTTTTTTAAATATTTCAAACATTAAAAAACTCTAGGTAGGTATGTTTATTCTAGTTAAATTTCAATATTGATCGATTTCATTTGTTACACCATTAACACAAGAGTAAAATCAAATTCTAATGATGGTGCAACAACCGACATCGATAAAAATATTAAAAAAAAATTATGAAACATACTTAGACCATCATCAAAAGACTGCAACCTCATTCTGCTGATGGTGCAACAACTGAAACTGATCCATATATTAAATAAATTTAGTGCAATCATACTCAGAGTTATTTTTTATTATTTTAAATATTATACCTACACCCTCGTGCATAAACCCTACATCATATCCTATAAAATATATTAATTTCAAATATTTTATAAATATATATATAATTTTCTGCATTTGTCCGGATGTTTGAAAGTTCGACGGAATACTCCAACACATATACAAATTGAAATATATATAAAAATTGTAACATCATGTAATTGTCATAAACATAGTATCTGTTTTTTATTGCTTATATATGCCATCTGTCATTTGTCATCTGTCATCTGTCATCTGTTAAATTTAGATGGCGCCATAGAACTTTTTACTTTTATTATGTCTTAATTAATTTCATTTTACAATTTAAATTTTACAGTAGAACGCTGCTATGATTGTAAAAATATAAAATTATTGTAAGTTTATAGTTAGATTTTGTTTTCATTAAAAATATTATTTGAATTTAGTATTTCTATATTAGTTTAAATTGAAATTATCTTTTTGACTAACTTATATTATAATAAATTGAATTGATTATTTAGAATTATTGAAGTCTTAGGATAATATGTGTTTAAATTAGGGAATAGAAAATTTTGCGCCTTACTACAAATATTCTGTTTGTATGGTAATTAAAAAAATTCTAATAATTCTAATAAAGGTATGATATTGATAAATTAGTAAGCAAATATATATTTTTCTTAAACTTGAAATGAAAACTCTAATGAAGGAAGAAATGCTAGAATTTATTTTGCTTCCGTCATTTATGACCGGTTACAAAACTAGTATGCAATATTAAAAGAAAAATAATTTTTTACCATCTTATGTTCATATAATATTTACAAAGTTATCGGTTTCATTAAGTTAATTCGAAAACAAGCCAAACAATCAACCAACCACAAAATTTCCCTGAATTATCCAATAAATATATTAAACAACCCATATAACTTTTATATATTTTCAAAAAAGGATTTAAAATTTATTATCAAATATCAAACATTTATAATCAAAAATTATTTATCAGAAATCAAAATAATTATACTTCCCATGTTAAACTACAAACGTTAAAATAATAAGTTCCACATTTACATTATTTAAAATTCAAATATTTTTTTATTTTTTTTTAACTTTATTCAAATTTTAGTAAATTTATTTCTGAAGTTACTCTTTTAATAATTTAATAATAGGATATAATTTTCTTTCAAAAATACAATAAAATATAATTGTAGAAAATAGTAAGTAAAAAAAAACAAAAAATGCAAACTTCAAAATTGTTTTATTAAAAAGAGGAAATTCATTCAAATCGCGAACAATAGACATACAAATAGAATAAATTCAATTGGTACTGATTCAACATAGAAAACATTTTCATTGAATTAACTTGAAATTCAAATAAAAACTTTTCGTTTTTAGTTTTATATAGTTTTATACTATTGTCATATTTATACAATTGTCAAAAACTCATAATAGTGGTGCTTTTTCTAATATTGTTTTTTTTTTTTTTTTGTTCTTGGTTTGTCTCTTTAAAATTTACTCCAGTTTATATTGATATCTCTATATAACTATATGCAAATTGCTATTCAAATTTTAAATCATAACTATATCCATATTATGAATGTATGTAATTGTTACAAAACTATAATAATTTTGTAGATAAAGGTTTGCATTATGTGAGGATTGGTTGTTTTGAATACTTTAATTTCAAATACAATTCAGTGAGATTGTAACTAGTGAAAGTGACGTTCATAGAAGTAACGTAAACTATTGGTCTTTTTGTTATTTCATTTCAAAACTTTTATATATCCTGAAAATAAAAATGATGCATGTATTTTAAAACCATGAATTGGGTATAAAATATGTCATAAAATTACAGTTATTAAATATAATTTCTCTTGTATCTGATTCAAGGACATTTTAAATATTGCTTATTTATATTATTCCAAAAAGTCAACCAAAATACTCACATGCCATAATAAAGTTGAAAAAAAAATATTCCATTGCCCTTCCATGATTACAATCGCGTTGCCACTGATACAAGTAATTGTAAATTCAGGACAATAAAAATACCATAATAATTTCTATTGTATTATTGATAAAATAGTTTAGAGTTGGCTTCTAGAAAACAGGTAACAAAAAACTCACAACATAAAACCAAATCAAAAGAGCTAAGAGAGAAAAACTTAACAAAAAAATTACAGATAAACCTTATGACCATTTAAAATTTTTTGATGACATGCCCTTTATTAAGGGGAATTATTTCTCATTTATTAATTTTGGGTGTAAAATTATTACTCAATATAAAGCGTATTTATTTCCCATTTTAGTGGTCTTAGTGTGTCTCGCTATTCTTCTTTTGAATACTTTTAAATTTATTTTCATCGCAAATATTCAAAATAAAGATTTCGCAGCTACAAGTTAAATTGTATAATGTTTCTTGTATGTTGTCCTGTGAAATTTGTTGATGCTAAACTATATTAAAAACCTTCAATAATCATCCGGACACATTTATTCTACCAGAAGAATTTTCAGCTATAATAATGAATCTATTATTGCAGATTATGGTTCTATGATTCAGATTGGCTCTTTTCAATTTACGTGCAGATTTGCATCTTAACTATAATTTGCTATCCACTGTCACTTAATGCCTGGTTTATATTATACAATGTTAATTAATGCCTGGTTACAGTTATACTGATAGTGCCTGGTTACAATTATACTGATTACCAGCCGCTGATTAAATTGATTTTATGATTACCAGCTGCTGAAAACATATATCAGCCATAACCTCGTATCAGCATATTTTTTCTGCTAACTAGCTGATAACCTGCTTACATTATGCCGATAAATCAGCATAATGTAAAATAGGCATAAATCAAAAAGAATTCTAATTATATGTCGCAGTGCCACGTACATGTGGAATCTATATGTAGATTACAAATCATTTATTAATGTTGGTTTACTGATTTCATTGTGTCATGAATTTTATGACGAGCTCATAGAAAATAAAATTGCATCAGAGATGACAAACTTTCTTATAAGAAGTTATTTTCTATCTCTTTTAATGGAAGGCTTATCGGATAAAAGAAAATATAGAAATTGTCTTTAGAAAGAATATTTAATCGAAATTCTTTCATTTTCTATTCATTTCTGTGATGATATCATATCAATCTTAATAAAAATAAAACTAGGACATTCTTTAGATTTGTATTCAATGGATGCTTTTTTAATTTCAAATAGTTTTATTGTTATTGGAGAATATTTTTCAAACTTAATTTTGATTTAAAATCAATTGTTTTTTATTTTTTAGTTTTTTTTTTGTTTTTTCTACGTTCTAAATGTCAAGTGAAATGAAGAGAAATTGAGAAAAAAAAATGTTCTGTTTTTTTTTTGTTCAAGTTAATATAATCGATTTGAAATCATTTTATTTCTAGTTCTATCCTTATATATTTTCATTATTATTCTAGTGCATTTTCTTAAATATTTTCTTTTTATATTGAATATACTATATTGTACCTATATATAATCAAAATGGTGGTGATTTTTGAAATTTTTGCAAGAATTTTTGCAATACTTTAGAAATAATACAATAGAAATTATTATGGTATTTTTATTGTCCTGAATTTACAATTACTTGTATCAGTGGCAACCTGATTGTAATCATGTAAGGGCAATGGAATATTTTTTTTTAACTTTATTATGGGCTTTATTACAATTTGTTTTACTTAAACCTTTTGGAAAAAGGGTTATATCCCCATTACACTATACTAGATTACCAAATTTACACCAAAATATTTTGGCTTTATTACAATTTGTTTTGCATATTTTTAGAAAATAAATTTTTAATTCGACAATTTCAGCTTGTTGGAATATATTTCACTTTTTCTATGCTCAATGAGATATAAATCGATCAAAATTAAAGGTAGTTTTATTTTCCACCATAATTAAATCCATGTAAATTTAATGGATTTATTTCTCACTGATGCGGAATAAACTCCCATCTGCAGTTAATGTTATGTGGACTTATTGCGCCTTGTTCGAATTTCATATTCAATTAAATTAAACGAGCAGTTGGAAACACTATTTTTTGGGAAGGAACATTAAACAAATTTCTTAAACAACTTGGCATGTGGTGAAGATGAATGTTAAATGATGTCATAAAGTTTACTGTACAATAATAAAGTATAAGCTAGACCAAGGTTAAGATGACTGGACGAAATCGAGAATAACTCGGTTAATGGATAGAGGCAATTCCACAAGATAGACCAGAATAGAATAAAAACTATTATTACTCTAATGTGCGATTTCTATACATATTTTTTTAGTAATCTATATTGAATTATTAGTCCACTCTACTACTTGATTTAACTCATTATTTAAATCGTTATTTTCGTACATCAATAAAATGAAAGTATTAGCTGTTGTTTATAAAGCATAAATCATAAATTTTTATTATTTCAACAAAACACCGATACACTCTCAACTACTATATTTAAAAATAATTAAAAATATCATTCCGAAATTTATTTTGATGAACCCAATGTAGATTTTAAAATGTGTTATTATTAAACACTTTCAACTAGAAATAACCTTTTCTTTTGCATGCCAATGATTAGACCGTAATTTTTTGGACATTGCATAAATAATATTTATCTATTTAGGTATGGAAATATTTTTGAATAATTTTTTTTTTTTGTTATAATAAAGGACATTGAAATATCCTTTTAATGAAAATTTATTTTAAATTAATACTATTATTAAGAGTTTTCCCAAAATATTTTCCTAACAAAAAAAAAAAAAGAAATTAATACCATATTATTTTAGGATATTTCAAAAAGAAAAAAATAATAATAATATAAATCCAGTCTTAATTAATACGAGCTTAAAAGAAAAACAAAAAGAGGGTTTCATTTGTTATTAAAATATTCTATATTTATCCAAAAAAAAAAAAAATTGTTTTATAATTTTTCTATTTTTTTTTTTTTTTGCACCCATTATATAAGGATTAAAAAGCAATTTTTCCTCTTGGAATTATACAACCATTTTGGTTTTTCTCAATTTAAGAAGATCAAAATCTTAATAAATATTTTTTTTTTGCGAATAATTCAATATAAAAAGAAGGAGTTTAATAAATTCTACTTTATAATGATATCCTAGCTAGACCATAAAAAGGACGAGTATTTTTGTTTTTTTTTACGTTTAAAATGTAAAAACAACAAGGATATATGCAAATTAGAATAGTCATTGGGACGATTTATTAATATCATAATACAACAACAACAACATAAAAACCAAATTGAAAAAAGGAAGAACAAGTAGAAAATTCGTTTTTTATGAACCCACCCTAATATACTTTTTTTAGTTTACTATTCATATCATTTGTCAAAATTATGAAATAATTTTATTTTTAACTGCTGCTGCATAACAAACAATGACTGAAATAAGAGTTAATTTTATTTAGTTGGTTGTTTTTTATAACTAGCTACTATATTGTTATGAATATTAAAAACTTTGAATACATTTTTATGTTGTGTTTGAGTTGAGTAAATGAGAAAGATATAGGAAAAAAAATGTAAATCTTTTTTTGTATAATAATTTTTAAGTTCTTAATTTTCTGCCGAAAATACAAAAAAAAAAAAAAATTTTTTAAAGAAAATCACACCATTTTTTATTGAGACAGCAATACAACGAAAAACTAAATATAAAGAAAATATTTTTTTTAACCCCATCAGTTCCAAGACAAAAACAAAAAATTTTCATTACAATAAAAATGAAAATATTTCAACTCTTTTTTTGCTTTTTTTTTTTTTATAGGTTTTATGTGAATTTATTTTAATGTGAAGGATTTAAGGATATCAATATAAAAACAAACCAGAATACAACAAAAACAGTAAATAAATAGACTAAAAATGAATGTAGATATTCAAAAGGAAAAAAAAAATTATATGAGTGAAAAATTTTTCATAATTAGAGAGTGACAGCCAAGAATTAACTTATCAGAAAAAGAAAAGAAGCCTTTCAAGTTTTCTCATTTATTTTATTTTTGTTAGTTAGTCTTGTTTTTGTTATTTTTATCATTATTTTTTTCATCAATTTTCTTCATTTTCTTTCTAATTTCTCAGATCTAAAATTTTTGCAAAATACTTTTCTTGTGGTATTATTAATATGAACAATAATAATGTCATACATCACATTATGTATAATATAAGTATATTATGTAATGAGAATACAAAAATTTGAAATTCAATAGGGAAATTATTTACGTTTTTTTTTTTTTTTTTTTGCATACTTTATTGAATTTTATTTTAATGTTCTTTTTTTGCTTTTGTGTTGTTTTTTTCATCCGTTTTTGACAAAAAAATATTTTATGGTGGATGGGTATTATTGAATTAAAAATCTGTTAAATATATCTATACACAATGAAAATAGAATATTAGTTAAATCTATTTTGGGCATATTTTTTTTTTTAGTTCACAGAATTACAGTTCAACAGAGAAAAAGTGTAAAGAGTGTACTCTGAACAGAGTGAAAATATTTTAGTTCTGAGCGGTATGAGATGTCGACTAATTCTTTTTAAATAAATCTATTGATCTACTCAATAATACAAAAATGAAATAATCAAAAAATATTAAATTTAAAATAATTTACTATCAAAAGTATTTATTCTTAACTAAATATTAAGTATTCATTATCACAGTGTCATCATTTTGTTTTAAATATAAAAATTACTTTTTGACATTATTAATATCCAAACTCTCTGCTGAATAGCTCTGTTGATGTATATTGAACTTGTACAGCACGCTCTGAGCGCGCTCTAAAAGAAAAAAAAATACAAATTTCGAGCTTTAAATGATCTGAACGAAAAAAGAAATACAAATCTTTTTTGACAGTCTGCTCTGCACTACAAAATCGTTTTATGTAACATTAGTATAGTATTTCCAATTATAAAAACCCAAATAATATGTACGTTAATTTAAAACAAAAAAATTGTTTTTGATATCAGTTATAGTAAGTTTATTAAAAAAAATGGATATATAGTTAAGAAAGTACAAAAAGAAATTTTCATGAGCTCTTTAGAAGTATAGGAGCATTAATTGAATTTAAAAAATAGATGAGTAGATAGTCAATAACAATATTTTGTTTTAAACTAACATTATTGATTTTTAGTAATAAAAACTAATAAATAAATAAATATGTACACAAGGTTTAGAGTTAGTTTCAGTCAAAATATTATTATTAACTATCTAGCTAACTTGTATTTCAAATTTGTACTATAAAGGATCTAGTAATAAAATATCTTATCATCAATTATTTGGTATCTTACCACAGTTCAGGTAAACACACTCAAATTAATTATTTATTTACATTAAATTTCATTTATTCATTTCTAAATTTAATTTATTTATTTATTTCATTCAACAATGTATATAAATACATGCGTATACCAATATATGCCTGTTGAACTGAAATAATACATTTGAATACTTCTACTAATGACTTCTAAAATACTCACTGCTAAGCTCAGTAAACCTTTTAATGTTATTAACGCGCAGAATGTAGTTCGGTATGAAGTTCCAAAGAATAGTAGTTCTAACAAAATACGATAGGTGTCTTAATCGACTCCTGTGACGAGGAACTATTAGATTCATATTTCTTGTTGATCTACCAGTAGTGACCCTTTCAGAAAGGTATAATGGTACAACCATATACCTTGCTTTCAAAAAGCTACTTAGTGTAACACCTAATATCACATTGGAAACATCACTAATGTGATCATGTTTACGCCGGTTTGTGACAAAACAAGCATTAAAAATTAGTTGAAGCCGGTGAAACTCACTAGCAGACATACCAGAGTAAACAGTATCACAGTATGTGAAATGTGGAATCAATAAAGTTAGGACGAGTATACTTTAAACATTCATTTATAACATAAAAATATTTTCACAATTTTCTTAAAATACAGTAGGTACATTTTTGGATATTCTATCAATGTGATCATTCCACGTTAGGGTATTATTAAAAATCACTCCTAAATTTTTAGCTTTAGTGACATATTGAATTGCTAATTTATTCATTTTAATTTGAGGTAAAATAGATGCATCAACTTCCCTAGAATAAGCAATCATTGCTTGCGATTTAGATGCATTTAACTTTATATAGCCCATTATTTTTAGTCCAAAATAAAATAGCATCAAGATCATCGCTAATTTTAGCAATATTGGTAATATGTCCACTAATAAATATTTGGGTATCATCATCTCAAATACAAATTAAGTACACAAAACTACAAATATCATAGAAAGAGCACTGAAAAATAAATAAATTCAACGTTTCTGGATGTAAGCCCAAGCTTTTAATAAAGTTGGGCATGAAGGACAAAGTAGGAGAGGCATTACATAAAAAATTATAGCCACAATTAAAAAGATATACAAAGTATGTACGATGTGCACATGCAAAATGTTGTGTGTTACATCGAGAACAGTTGACGAATCAAGGTATATCAGGGAGTAAGACGGGAATGTATATTATCAGACATATTAGTACATTATAATACTACTGAATGACATAATTACTACTACTGTGGGTGTACACGAGAGTGACGATGTGTGTTTATTGTCGCATCTGAATGAAGTTTTAGATGTTATGTGCCAAAATCTGTATGATAAACATTGAAAGTTTCAGTAAACATCACCAGGAAACCCCAAGCGTACATCAAAAGATGTCTCCGGCGTATCCTAATAACTGGTTGGCCACAAACTATTTCCAAGAGAATGCTGTGGGAAAAAACGAATCGAAAAGAAAGTCCGATAGAGGAAATGAAGTTTTATATTTCATAAATAGAGTTTTTCTAGTAAAGAATGAGAATGAAGAGCCTTCTCTAAGAGATATAAAAGCGGAGAGGTATCGCAAGGAAGTATATGACAGTACTTTAAAGCACTCCTCCCGAATAGAAGCAGTTCCTATTTCAATGAGTTACTGTTATCAGCATTTATGATTTTTGGTAGAATATGTAGTTGGTAAATAGAGATGTAAGAGCTTCTAGGACTTGAATTTGATTTATGACAAATGCGAAGTTAGGCATAAGAATTATTTAATAATGACGAAATACGCCTCACATCATATTAAGGCTCAGATTCCAAAAATTCGGTACTTTTATATATACCTATTATGTGGCATAGCCTAAGCTTCTCTATTTATAACCACATGTTGAAATTCTGCGAAACTAGCTGTCGCGTTTGACTAATCATTCATTTCTTACTAGATTGAGTAAAAAAATAATAATACGATGTTATGTTCTATATCAAATACCCTATAGGTCTCAGATAAATATTATTCACACGACTTAAAACACACAACCAATATATACTTTTACGAAGATATGTATAAAATAAAGGCACATACATTTTTTTAATAAGATTTATTAAAAAAAAATTGTTTTTTATGAAATTTCATAGCATTTCATAAAAGTGACAGTTTTTCCATTGGGAAAATCTTAATTCAAAAAGAATTAATTAAAAAAAAAAACAATAAGAAAAGAAATATTAAAGATATGAAGAAATTAAACAAGCGAACAAAATATTGTGTTGTCATCTGAAATTGAAGAGATTTTCTTATTTTCCTATTAAATATTTTTCTTTCTTCTTATTTCTTTTAAAGTATTACAAAACAATTTTTAAAATTATATTTGTGTGTGTGTGTATTTGTGATTCAATATTAATACTTTGAAAAATTTTAGTCTTTTGTTTTCTGAGACTTAAAATACAATTTTTTTATTTATTTCACAATATTGATGAGAATGTGACTGTTTTTTTTTTCTTGTTTTTCCTGAATTCATTATCCTTTTTGTGCGAAATTAAAATGTAAATTAATTAAATTAAAATCTATATACATATACATAATAGTTCATGAATATAAAATTAAATTTGAAATATTAAAAAAATATTTTTCTCATTGTTTTTCTTTACAGCTATTAGCTCTATGAAAGCAAATTTGGATTCATCAAATTGTATCCTAGTCCAAGATGTTAAATCAATACCACATGATCAACAACAACAATTAGCTGGTATCGGTGGTTCAACAATACTACCAACAGAAGATTCAACACAAACAAGTAGCAGTACATCAGATCAAAGTAGTAGCAGTACATTTACAACTGGTGTTGGTAATGGTCCTGGTGTTATTGGGGGTGGTTATGGTTATTTAGGTGGTAATTCTGGTAATTCCATTAATTCAAATAATATAAATAGTCATCAGAATGTGAATGGTGCACAAAGTATTTTACCACAACAACAACAACAACAATTACTTTTACAACAACAGCAGCAGCAACAACAACAACAACAAACTGGTGTTGTTGGTAATGGTATTAATGGATTACAAAATACAATGCAAAATGGTAATCCAGCACTTACATCACAAAATCAACCACAACTTTTACATCCACAAGATCAATCGTATACAGCACAACAACAACAATTAAAATGGCCACAACTTGTACAATTAAAGGAGTTAAATGAAATGTATCATGCAACAATCCCTCCATATCAATTTTGGAATTTAGAATTCCGTAATAAGCATCAAGCTTTTATTCGATTAAATTTTACATTACCATGGGGTGCAAGTTTTGCTGTTTATGGTCGTCGTAATGTTGCACCAAGTGTTACACAATATGATTTTGTTGAATTTATAAAAGCTGGCCGACTCGATAGAAGTTTAAAACGTAAAAGAAGACGTAGTCGTCGTAGTATTGTTGTTGTTAATGATAATGATAATCATGATGATAATGAAATTGATCATTTTAATTATAATAGAAAAAATAACAACAATAACAATTTCATAAATAATAGAATTATGTTAAATGAAGGAGCTGTAGGTGGACGTAGCTCAATGCCTTTAAGTGAATATGAAGCAAAATTTTTTGATATTTTATCTGATGATACAAAAACATTAAGAAATAATAATAACAATAAGAACAACTACAACAACTACAACAACAAAAATAAAAATAGAAATAGAAATTATAATACAAAATATTTTTACCACACTGGTAACAATAATAATATAAATAATAATAACAATAATAGTAACAAAAATAAAAATAATAATGAACATGTGTCAAAATCACCACTACTTCATAGACCATCATTTACGGTTAACCATGAAAATAACAATGCTGATAAAATCAGTTTCTCCGATTTAAATGATACTACAGAAGATGATATTGATGATAATATTACAGAAACTTTTGAAGATATTAATGATGGTGATGATACTGATGATGATAATAATAATATTGATGACAATATAAATATTGATTCTGATGAAGATGATAGTGATGAATTTGATATGCATGATGATGAGGATGATGAGGATGATGATGATGATATAGATGAAGATAGTGATGAAAATAATGTAAATAAAAGAAAAATGTCATCATTTGGTACAAAGAAAATGCATAAAATAACAAAACGGTCATCTGAAGGTCTATCAGCATTAGATATGGATACAATGATGGTAAATGTATCATTATTACAATATTTAGATACAGGACTGTGGTTTTTATCTGTATATAATGATGAATTAGTTGCACATACAGTTACATTAATTGTTGAAGAAGCTGAAGGTGTTAGTACAACATGCCCAAATGATTGTTCTGGTCGTGGTAGTTGTTACTTAGGTAAATGTGATTGTATTGATGGTTATCAAGGTGCTGATTGTTCAAAGAGTAAGTAATTATATGATATATTTATATTATGTTATATATTTTGTAATAAACTATTTAAAATTAGATAATATATAATATGTATAAATGTATATGTGTACATATTTTAAAAACTTAATTACAAATTAGAAAAGCATACATTAGATTAAAGATTGCATTGATTATAAATATTACGTTTGCTTGTTCTGAAATTTTACTAAAATCAAAATGGTTTTATTGTAATTAGATTGATTACATCAAAAATTTATTGTAAAGTTAGGAAAAAAACATATTATATAGATTGGTAAATCAACTAAATTGATAATATTTAATGAAATTTTGTTCAGATTGAGGAAAAAAAAATTACAATGAATTAAATTAAGTAGAATAAGTTTTCCATAACTATCAGCTACCAAAGAGTATAAAACTGGCATAAATTCTATTAACAATAAGTTTTCAAATGAGCATGTGTACAAAATCGTTATAGTTTTATTATAAAATAACTTAATTATTGTAATTATAATTTATTATTTTAACTCCAGTTATTCGATCCGAAATCACGGTCGATAAAATCATGTTGTTACATTTATATTTCCCTAATTTTTCAGAGATATCTACCCATCTATTATGCTATACAATTTGATATTAACCTCGACGGCTAATACGATTATTAATTTAAGTTACATACAATATGTCTGTCATGTTCATGTGATTAGAATGTCTCTTTAACAGAACATTTTTGAATCATTCGGAAAAGCCAAATAGGGTACGTGATTATAAAACAACTATGAAATATCATTATAAAAAGTTAACGGATGCAGTTTACACGTCATAAGACAATCGATGTCATTTATAAATTAGGAATCAATTTGTGCGCCGACTATTAAAGTCGTTAATGTGTTTGAATCTATTAACTTTTTAAGTAAATATGTTATTACTTCAGAAGTATAGTGCCTTTCATTATGTAACACATGAACTTACGACATTCAGTATAAGTATTTCGATTAAAAAGTGTCGATTACCCATTTCATTATTCCAATTCGAAAGAAATTGTTATTTTTTACGAAATAATCATTTGTCATGTTATGTAGTACCTACCTCGCAGTTTAGACAATATACAACATTTTTGTTAATTTCATCGTTGTTTTCAAATCACATCAAAATTCAGTATTAAGTCTTTCAATATACACCTTTAAAAATAACACCGTTTAAATTAGTCATTTAACAATTTTTTTTTTACAAAACCCTTTAATTTTGGCATTAGAGTAATGTCTTGTTTATCAGACTTGTTGTTAGAAAATAATTTTTGAAGTATATCTTAAGGGAATATTTAACATACATTTGTTTAAGAAAAAGAAAAAAATTTACTTGCTACACACATGATCTATTCCAAAGAACCCTTTGTTTCAGTGACTAAATTACATAATATTACATGCACTGGTATTATATAAAAATATCAGCCCTAAAAAACAAAATTTCGTTTAGATCTGTTAAGTAATATAATATACACATTTACATTAAAAATATTTTTAAATACCTTCCTTATCATCAAGGACTATGTTAAGAATTTAAACAATCTTAAATAATTTTGTTTGAAGTACCCTTTCTCCAAATAAGTACAAAAATTTTATTTTTCCAAGGGATTCCCCTTGTCTTTTTTTTTCCTTTTTATAAAATTGCAACAACATCCATTTATATTTATTTATTTTTTATAATGCAGCTTCTTGAGAATAAAAATAAAAAATAACAATAATTACAGAGAGATAAAATGTTGCTAATGGTTCCATTTTTAAAGGATACATAACGTATACATAATATTTCAACCCTATCAAATTCTTTTTGTTTTTATTTTATTATTTTTTTATTATTTTGTTCTTTTCAAAATTGAGTAATTTTCAAGTTAGAGCGAAGTAACAATAACAATACATACAGAGAGTTTCAATCAACTCTTACAAATGTGACATAAGATTAAATAAAATTTTAAATATAGAAATTTAAAAGGATAACAACAACCAGTGTGTGTATAGGTATGACATAAAAATCTTTTCAAATGAAAAAAAAACAAAAAAAAAATAGAAAATAAATGCTTATCCTTTGAAATTCTTGAAACCACATTCACATTATGCATCCATCTACAAAATTATTTTGTTTACTTTTAAAGTGAAACCTCGAACTCTGAAATTCTTATCATATTGTTTTGATCACAATAATTCTAAAATATATTTCCCTCATTTTTTGAAACGCTCTTGAACGCTTTTGTCAACGATTGTTTTCTGTTCTACATATTAATATTTTTTTAAAGTACTTCTGCGTTGATTGCAAATGCTTGAGATCTCATATGTGTACCTATATTTAGTGTATAAAAACACATATCTAATCTTCAATAAAACATTTACATATTATCTTTATTATTTTCAAGATTATGATGATGGTGGTGATGATGATGATATATGAACACACGCTTAAATTATCTTTTTTGGTACATCAATTACTGAAAAGAGATGTGAAACGGTTGCTTATTGTCATTTTTAAGTCTTTTCTCGTGTCATAACGTTTTTTTTTTTATTTTAAAGCATTTTTTTTAAATAAAAACTTAATCGAAAAGACTAGTAAACATGAATGTTATTTTTTTTTGTTGTTTTTGTGGTTGTTATAATTATGTATTAGAGATTAAGTTCATCTTGTTCATTGTCATTTTAAATTCCTCAAAGAAACTTTATCAGCCTTAGTACATTTTTCCATCTAATTCGGAAATTCTGAAAATCTTTCTAACTTTATATGAAGTCGTATATAAAAATATCAGCGCTGAAAACAAAATGTGGTGTTAGATCTGTTAAGTAACATCAAAGAATAGGAATAATAAGAAGAAATCTGGATATTTTTTTAAAATTTTTTCAACTTATATGCGGCGTACGCGTGGGTAAGAAAATGAAACAAAACCAAAAATTGAAGAGCGAAGAAGAGTAATTATAATTTAGTTAAAATAAATAAATAAATACAACAGTATTTAGTTCATCAGTTCAAGTATATTTTAATTTATTTTTTCAAATCAAGGGTTCAAAATAAGAAATATGAAAAAATTTAAACAAAAAGATCTCAAATGAATTTATGTCTATACATTATTTCTTTATATGCATTTTTATTTGTATTCAAAAGTAGGTGCATATTTATAAACTTTCAGCAAAGAATATAATTTTTGATTTTGTTAATTTTATCTGTTTTTATTCATAATACAAATACATGTATTTATATATGTACAAACAAACAGAACAAACAAACAATCTATCAAAAATGGACTGCTGCCTATTTTACTTCTTCAAAACACTGAAATTGAATAGAAATATGATTTTCAACCAAATTCTGAGAAAAAAAACAAAACGGTATTCCGTATACAGTTCACAATTTAATCAATATATTTTATTCTTTTATTACTATCATTTTTCGAATTTTTCTACATTCTGTGATTCTATCACTGACTCTATTATTGTATGTTTAACTACATATACTTATTTCAATCCATACTACAGTACCTACATTGATATTTTATTATTAAATAGGTAAGGTATGTAGGAATGTATATTCTTATCATATTCATCGTAAGTAGGTAATTCGTATAAGATTTGAAGAGCGAAATTATTGTATTACAGAGCAAATTGTTTTGAAGATAAAATGGGTTCTAATGTGGCAACCCACTATAATAATATTTTACACATTTGTATGGGATGAGACTTCTTTTTAATGTATAAAACACACATTTACATTAAAAATATTTGTAAATATTATGTTTTAATACATTGTCGACGTTATCTAGTTTTGTTATGTTTTATTTAAACAAAGTCTACTGATATTCTAGTATTCGTTTTGTCTTCAATTCTATTATAGACTTATAATTACAGGGAACCTAGAAATCTCTTATTGCATTAAATTGTGTTGTTATTAACACATTCTGAAGTAGTACCAAGAGAAGGGCTAGGCTGTGTAAAATTGTTTAAAATAATTAATTCTTTTTAAATAACTTCATTTTAAATGAATGAAAATGAAAAAAGCAAAAACGAAACTATAGATTTATTAATATTACAATTACGATAAATACTGCAACGTCATATTTATTCTGTTACATTTGTATAAGCTCTTAATTATTAAAATTAGAAATATGGAAAATTGTAAAACGGAATTAAGGCATAATAAAATAATGATAAATAATAATAATATTTATTCTATTGATTTTAAATTCTAATACTAACCTGTACCTATTCTAATTCTAAAAATTAATATTTTCTATTTTATATACATTATTATATTAATATGCTCTTTCATAAAATACACGAGCATTTAACACATATTAATATTATCGGTAAAATCAAAAATATAGTGGTAGGGCCCACTGTTATATTTCTGACTAGGTTTACAAGAGGTTAAGGTAAATATAAAAATTGAATAAATTGGGAGAATGAAAATATAAATTTGAATGATTCCAAAAAACCAAATAGTAATTGTTCTACCTCCTCCCTGCTCGATATATATAAACGGTAACGTGTTATCGGTTGAATGGTTCCGTTTTCATTCTCTGAATCATTTTTATCCTACACATTTTTTTCTTTTGCTAAAAAATATTTGATGATTGCTTGCTTTAATGATAGGGTAGTTGTAAGGTGCTTGATATGGATAGAGGCTAATTATATAGCTCTCTTTTGATTTTAAGACTTTTTTCATCGATTAAATGTGCTATAAAAAAATTATTCAAAATCTTTAACAGAATTCAGACTCTCTTTTAATTTGTTTAATATTAAATTGTCTATTTTATAATTTTGGTCAGAGTCACTATGTGCTAAAAAAGAATTTCATTTACAATTTCGGATGTCAATTACACCAGATCGGTTCCTTCAAGTTCTATTTTAACTAATAAATTTTGAAGATTCTGAGTCTATACTATCACCAAAGATTCAAAGAATGAAAACGGAATCATTCAACCGACAAAACGTTGGTGTTTATGTGTATCGAGCAGTGATGAGGAAGAACAATTGCTATTTATTTTTGTGGCATCATTCAAATTTCTATTTTCCTCCTCCATATTTGTTCAATTTTTCATATCACCAAACAAAATATTGACGTTCTACTGAATTGGCAAGTTGCTCTTGATTCAGCCACGTTTTTTTTTCAAAACACACGATGACCAAATATTTTTCCAATAAACAAGTTCAAATGTGGCTAAAAATGATTGACAAACATTTCGCAAAATATATTGAACTTTTATAATATAACACTTTTGTAGTTTTATTTTTTACTCATATTAATAAAGTAAATCTAAGTAATCTAAGTACCCTTACTATTATGATGTTGACAAAACATTTTAATTTATTTGTGTACCTTACGACTCAACCAAATAGACAACATAACCTAATTATCTGTCAAGATTACATAATTTAATTTTTAAATTGAGATGTGTGCAAATGTAGCTATTGTGATGGACAACAGTCTACTTTTAAGTTGACTGAGACAACTAAAACATTATAGCTGGTTAAAACCAGTTGTGTTTATATAATTTTAGATATAACTATGTTAGTAGATCCATGATTTTGGAATCATAATAGAAAATGACAACCTTTTTAGATGTTGTTGTTAATCACAATAGTACCCTAAATCTTAATCAATTTGTACATTATATTGTGTTTGAAGGTCTTATTGTTTTACAGAAGTACATATTATCCTTCTTCTTATGGAATACAGAATACTTTACTTTTTAACTACAATGATTTACAGATTTCATTAATCTTGCTATTCACAATTACAATACTTTCCAAATTAGATATAGATCAGTTCAGGGTATATCAAGGTTATAAAACGTTGTTTCAATTTTTAATAGGCCAACTTTGTGTCAATCAGGCTCGATATGTAAGTTGAATCAGGAAAATGTATTTCCAAATAAAAATATTCAAATACAAATGCTTAAAACCCTTCACTTCTTCATTTAGAAAATAATTGATTTTATTCTAAATGTATTCTATATATGGATAATGCATTTATCTCAAAGATTCTCTAGAAATCATTTCAGGTCTTTAATTAACTATACAAAAGTAATCAAAGTAGGTCTTTGATCATAATCAGTAAAATAAAAATTTACTAACATTATCATATTATCAATATAAAACTGGTATATATATCAATTATAAAGCTGGTATATTTTTTTCTTTATTGGACGCTCATTCATGCTCATGAATCATGTTTTTGAATCCTTATTTTCATAATGTCAATTACTGCATTTCAACACTGTTAACTTCAGTGTTGATGTTGGTTAAATTGAATATTTTTATTTTGTTTTTAATTTATTGCCCTAACTTAGGAGACAGAAACAATGAACTAGAATTATAAAAAAATTAAAATTTATAAAAAAATAAACAAACAAAACAAATTAGCTAATTTTAACTAATCTGAAATTAAATTTAATGTTTAGTATAATATTAAAAATATTAAATTCAAATTCACAACCACTTTAATTTAATTCCAAAAAAAAAAAAAAAAAATGCAGTGATTTTAAAAAAGAAAATTTTTTTTTAATTTTGTATGCTTTTCTGATTCTGTAATTAACATAAATTACAAACTACTATTCTATTTTTTTTTTATACATATTTTATGTACATATATAGCTATTACATATGTATATATATATTATATTTAAATAAAAATACAATCAAAAAACTAAAACCAAAATAAAACTTTTTTTCTTCTCTTCCCAACTTTTATTTTGCATATTTTTTCTATAATTCACTCCTATTTTGTATTGCCTTCGTTATTCAATATTCCATTGTATACTACACTCACTCTCACATGAAACAACTTGGGGCTAACAAAAATGCAACCATATACAAAACAAAACAAAAAACTGCTTTTTAAATCAACAAAATACGAATGCAAAAAAAAAAAAAAAACAACAACAAAATCAAAAACCATGAAAACACCTATCCAAATTGGTCCATTTGAATTCATCCACCCCAAATACACAAAAACTGGAACAAAATAAAAATAACAAAAATACTGAAAAATTACAATAATAAAAAAAAAAAAAAACAAACAAAATAACAACAAATAGGTGTATGCCCTGTTCTATGCTCATCTCATGGTCACTACGGTGGTGGTGTTTGCCATTGTGAAGAAGGATGGAAAGGTGCTGAATGTGATATACCAGCTGGTGAATGTGAAGTACCTAGCTGTACAAATCATGGACGTTGTATTGAAGGTGAATGCCATTGTGAACGGGGATGGAAAGGTCCTTTCTGCGATCAACGTAAGTAAAACAAAGTTATAATAAAAAAAAATTTTTTTTTTTTTTTTTTACTTTTCATTTTTACTTTTCATTTTGTTTTAGTTATGTTTATTTTAAAAATTTTAGCTTTTTTTTTTGTGTACTGTTGTTTTTTTTTTTGTTTTATTTTAATTTAATTTTTTTGTGTCCTGATTTGATAATAATCTTTTACAACAACAAGAAAATAAAAAAAAAATTAAAAGTTGTTATAACTAAAATTTTGTTTGTTGTTGTTGTTATTGTTATAACATTGCTAAAATATAAAAACTTATGACTCAAGAGATGGAATGCAATTACCAATCCCTCTATATGGAAATTGTATTCACTCACAGGTTTGTATAAGTTTACCTCTATTTTTATTTTCTGGTATCTAGAAGTTAAGTACAGAATATTTTTAAAGGTAAAATTTTACTCTTAAATATTTTCAAAGTAATCTGATTTTGTGAGTTTACTTTAATTCAAATAATTTTCATTAAATTAACTTAAATTTCAATCAATCTAATCTAGAATTGCTAATCCCGATTAATAAGTTCTTAAAAATTTACTTTACAAAAATTGCAATAAGTTATTATTACCATTCCCGATTTAAAGTATTAGAATTAAGCAGTTGAAAGCAAACAAATTAAACACAGTGTTGCCAGCTGTATTCTCTACATTACGAAATAGCGGTTAGATGCTTTTAATCCCCCTCTATAAGAATATTTATAATAATTAATTTTAATTTGAAAATTTTCACTTAGATTAAAAAAATTAAACAAAGTCGGTGAAGCAAAATATATAATAAGTAGTAGGTAAGATGGGTACGAGTGGCTGCCAAAATGGGCACACTTAAACTGAATTTTGATACTACAGAATCATGATCGTGTCTTTGTGTAAATCATACTTGCTAAAATCAATTTGAGATTTTTACAAAGAGACACAATTAATTTGTATCATCATCATTGTCCTTGTAACCTCGTTCGTGGGGCATAGGGTGGAGACAATTAATTTTTTCATATTCAAAGATGGTGAAGGAATATTTCGGTCTTTTCTTTATCTTTGCAGCGTCTACAAAAATAATTTGAATGCCAGATAAGCCTTCTGACATGTTTACATATAAGGCAGTAATAACCCCTTTCATTGTACGGATATCTAATGTTGTTTGATGCATAGGATAGGTTTGAATGATGATAGTAGGTCAAAAGACCGTTTATGGTTCAGTAAACGACAAATAAATTTACATCATAGTCCATTGGATCATTTGTTATTCAGGAAAACTTCAAAAATGTATATCCGGGACACTTTCACTTCCAGCAAGTTCATCTGCTTTGCAGTACCCTTGAAAGTAAAATATTAAAATAAGCGTAATCCAAGTCCTGATATTATTTAATTTAATTCAATAAATCAGTATACATATATCAAGTACATAAATCCAGTGTACATATACATGTATAATATCTCTTTAAAATCTTTTGTTAACCCAGTTATAGGCCCAGATAGCATGCATATGCTATCAAACGTGTCATAAAAGCTGACCATTTACTTGTTTTGTCAACCATATTAAAAAGAAAATTAAATTTCTTAAGACCGACTGAACATATGGGCAACCAACTATAGCGCAAATCTATGTTTGCCGAGCAGTGTGTAAAGTTTATCATCTTTATAACATTTTATTTACCAATAGTACAAATAAAATATATAATTTTAGTGATCAGACAACAAAAAGAAGAATAATAAAGAAAAATTCAGTTAATCACAAGCACTCATGAAGGAAGTAGGTATATTGCTTCCGAAATATCGATACTTGCAATCAAATATTAAAAATTATTACTGAACGGAAACTTGACCACAATTAAATTATCAAATTCATGCATTTTAATTTTAAATGAATTGTTGTTGAAGTATGTACTTCTAATACACTTACGAGTGAATTCTACTGTAAACTACTTTATATATTTGGTTGCAGCATTTGCAGAGGAAAATAAAATCAATTTTTTTCCCCCTAAATTAAAGTGGATTTGAATTTCAATAAATTTTTGAATATTTGAAGAATACTTCAAATTAATTTTTATTTTGAAGTAATTTTTCAATTTGAATTTTACTTTTTTCCAATCATCAATAATAACTTATTGGTTTAAACTTATTGGTATTGGTTTAAAACACTAAATTTGTACAAAAATATAGAAATTTCCAAATATAATAACTAATTCCAAGTTGCTAATACGTGCAATAAGCATTGAACTTTAACAAACTACGATGAAATGAAACAGTATCGATATGCACCGCCACAGATACAATTTTTATATAATTTTTAGTATTATAGTGGTCATAGACCACAATAACAAAACAACATTAGAAAACAATAAAATATTCAACTCTCACTGTCCTCAGATCCACTCCAATTTTTGTCTTGTGCTAAAAATAATTCAGAATAAATTTCGTGATGCCTTGATAACCATTAAATACGCTGAAATGCGCAGCTTATTTTCAATTTAATTCAATTCAAATTTTATTTATCTCAGAAAGATCTCATTAGCGCATCGCTCTCTAACTGAACAAAATATTGGTTACTATAAAAAAAATATAAAACAATAACAGTAACGATCTGCTTGTATGGTATTTTATCTTCCTTACTCTACTCAATTTATTCGGCATTGTTGAGTTCTAAATCAATGCACATTAGTAATTCGATATCAATTTCGATTCTTCGTTTAATTTTATTTTTTCAATTTCTTAGTTTCTTTTTCTATTATAGTTTTTTTTTTTTTTGTTTTTATTATTTTACATTTATTATTTTAAACTTTATTTTTCTTATTATCCTTCAAAATAAAAAAGATTTAATTTTCCTTGTTGAATCTCAGTTTTTTTCTTTTATGGTGATTTTCTATATTTTCAATTGTGAATGTATTTTTGTTTCTCCCTTTATTTCTATTAAAAAAAAAAAATAAAAAAAAAACAACAAATCAACTTATAAAAATAGGTGATTGCATTGATCCATCATGTTCGGGTCATGGTACATGTGTAGCTGGACAATGTTATTGTAAAGCTGGTTGGCAAGGTGAAGATTGTGGTACAATTGATCAGCAAGTATATCAATGTTTACCTGGCTGTTCTGAACATGGTACATATGATTTAGAAACAGGACAATGTGTTTGTGAACGTCATTGGACTGGACCAGATTGTTCTCAAGGTAAGTTATATTTAATTGAAAAAAAAATCAAATAAAAAAAGAAAATGAAAATATTTGAAAAAAAAGAAAAATATTACAATTTACTCTTAATTATACGACTTTGTTGTACAAAAAGTTGGTTTACATAAAGATGGATATCGAAAATATGAATAGAAATAAATGTACTAAACGAGGAATACCTTATTAAAAAGACCAATCATGTTTACAATCACGAAGAGATGATATATTATTGTTGATTGTAAGTATTTCTAATGGTGTTTCTAATGGATATTTTTTGATTGATAATGCCAGTCTGCGGGATTGCTTTGATATTTATAAGTTTAATTACGATATATTAATACAAGCACTATCGTCACACTGAAATATAAATAAACCGAAGTACCTACTGTATTATTGATAAATAAAACACTTATATTTGTTGAATGCTGTATTAGCACTGCTCTATATTTTATTAATAACTAGCGGACCCGGTGCGCTTTGCTACACCCAGTTGAAAATTTTTTTCGTATTACATGCAGCACAGTGATACCTATAGAAAATAAAATTTATTTGTTAAATCAAAAATCGTGTAAATTAATTCTAATGCTCTTTAATAAAACAAATAATAATAGTGTTTTATTTTGAATTTTAAATGATTAAAAAGTTTGAAATATTAAAAAATGTTACTAATCTATTGCAATGCTCTTTGGTAAATAATATTTTTTGTTTTTCCTTCGTGTGCAATAATGCCGAAGATTATTATCTACAGTTCTACACTACAATACAACTACATGTGTGGTTGGTGACAATTATGTAGTTGGTAATACTAATAATTATGGTTGTGTTACAATTACATTATCTAATTAATACTAATTTTTAATATAATATGCCTACAAAGGTTGATTTGGTGTTGTAGTGGATGTGTAATACGACTTGTAATCAAACCGAAATAATATTATCAAATAATTTGTTACTGTATTAACTCTATTTAATAATACTATGCTAAGCCCTATTTAATTTATTTAACAAATTCGAAAAGTGGAGATATTGGTTGGCGAGTAGGGAAGTTTATACTAAGTGCTCAACCATAGAAAAATTGTACGAGTGTATATTAATAAATTGAACGTAGAATCGGAGCCCAATTCAGACTAGAACAGAACTAAAAAACATACATTTTAAGCGTATAAAGGACCCTTTACTAAAGAAAACAATAATTTTGACATAATCGCAGTCACAAGTTAGATTGTAAAATTAGTTTGTTTTTACCAGAAGTCTGAAATTGATAATGACATCTGAACATTATTATTAATTTTGCATCACAATGACTTCCAATGGTTGAAATCTCATATCGATCTCTGTAACATGTTCGAATGGAGACTTGAATAGTCATCAAAATCAAGTTTTTAATTTTAATTTTATCTTTATTTAATTTTGATTTCATAGATCTAAATGAATTTAAAGAAATTTCAAACCCTTTGACTCTGACCCTGATGACAAAGAAGATCCTAAATCTTGTACTTAAGTTATGTGATGTATACAAATTACATTTTACTTTAGTAAGTTATTCTCAAAATATGATCGAATTATTTTTTAGTAGATCAACTATTTTCCATTAGAGCTCGTAATATCTCAGATTCATCCTTTGTGCTAGTAGATTCTATTATTACAGTATCTCTTCTGTTGAAATAATGAATCTGTTCATTCAATTCCTTATACTAATATTATATTTTTTCGATATAAAAATACTGTTGTATGTAGATATACTCTAAAATAATCGTTGATTATAAGAAGAAGAGGGGATATTTAAACTTTATATTTTTTATATTATTGTTGTTGTTATTATTGAGAAATTCTTTGTGAATCAAAAAAGAAAAAATAAATTCTGAAAAAAATTGATTTGTTTTGTGAATATTTAAAAAAAAAAAAAACAGTATTGTTGTATTAAAGTTGCCATTATTATATTGGTTATTGGATTGTAGAAATTTATTATTATAGTTTTTTGTTTTTTTATTCTAATGTGACACCAAGACTACATTTGTATTTTATTATTTAAAATATTTATTCAAAGATAGGTAGGTCTAGGTACATATCTATGATCAAACAATTTATGCATACAAATTTCAGTGCTGGCTTGAAGTTTTCACAAGACAGTTTTGATATATAGACATTCAAACATGTCTCTTTTTGAATAATATTTCATGTAGATGGTCAGAAGTATTTCCTCATATCTTACAATAGCTTTAGGTGGACCTCAAAGGACTAAATGAATAACTTATTTCGAATTTGTACAAACATGTTTGTAGATATACAAAAACATATAGATACAAAAAAACATATTTCACTTCGATTGGTTTTACACATAGAAGCATTTTCTCATATCTTACAATAGCTTAAGGTGGACTTCAAAAGACTAAATGAATAACTTATATCGAATGAATTTCGATCGATTGAATTTTCTTGAAATTTTTTACAAAGTGAATAAGAGTTATTGAGAGCTAGAAGTTGGGATATTTATAAAAATAAGGTTTATATGGACCTATTTCAAATACTTAAAACAATATTTTTTTTGTAATGGGGCTTAAAAAATCTTTCCGATCTATTGTACTACCCCGTTTATTATTCTAAAATTGCAGGAACATGTTCCTGATCAAAACAGTAATTGATGTCAATTTCATATTTAGGCAATGTACATTATTCTAGAAATATTTTAATTAAATTGCATATGTCTATGTTCGATCTACCAATCTTAAACAATTTTTTTTAAATGAACCATGACCATGTCAGTGCTCTGACATTGCATCTAATCTCCTTGATTAATTGACTTAATCGGTGAATACTGAGTTTGAAAAAGGATCAAGTCCTTGTCAACTATTCCATATGTTTTGAATTTCTGTACTTTTCCACTTGGAAACAATTCTTTGTAGGCTTTTGAAAGGGAAATACTTAGCTTTGGTCCTAAGAATTAACTATTCACGCCTGTTTTTACAAGTATATCTTCTTCTTTATTACCTTGCATTTTTTCATGCCCAGGAATTCAAACAAGAGTAACTCTGTTTTTTTCGCTAGCTTTATAAAGCTTTTGTAACTAACAACTAAATTGACAATGGCAAAGCCCTCAAAGCAGCTTGAATATCTGAAGCTTTGCATATGTTGGAACCTGTATGCCTTTTTTTACTGGTATTTTCATCAGGTATACATGAATCGGTGAGATTTACTGAATTTTTCTTTGGGGTTAAGTCACATTTTAAATGCTCCAGTTACACCGTGGCATGAAGTTATTTGTATTTTAGTAATTTTGGCACAGATGTACTTTGGTCTGTTCTGTTTTTGGTCACCAGTCAAATCTCACGTAAGATACTATAAGTTTTTTTATAGACTTATAGAGCCATACAGTCATCTGTGGAATTAATCCGCATGTTTTGTCAAACATATTTTGATATGCAATAAATGTCCTGTTTATGTTCTGTATATTTTATGTTTATGTAACCTATATTTCGATAGCAACTCCATCCAATGAAGATGGTTGGTAGTTTACTCTTCGTCGATTGGTAAAAATGATGTTGTTGATTATGTGTGGATTAATGTTCAGACCCACATTTTTGTTCCATTATGACTTATATCAAGTTGCATTCGTTCCGCAGTTAATTGTGAAGTTTACCTCTTACAAGTGAAACTAGATCGTCAGTGTAACTGATACAGAAGATTCAGCCTCCTTATTTAGAACAGCTAGTATAACTAGTTCATGACTATTAAACACAACAGTAAAGAATATAATATGGAGGGATTTTAATGAAAATTGTGTTATTTCTTATCCAAAATTTTATACTGACAAAACATTAACAGTTGTCCAACTAATTATATTGGAGAATTAAAAACAAGTACATCAAATTGTTAAGTTTATAGTTATATTAAATTTATTCAGACAAAATTTTTCTATTCCTATATTGATTATGTTAGTTTGTGGGCCTATTGATGTTATAAATCTTAAATCTTTAAACGGTTTACCAGCTTGATAAAAGAACTAAAACAGTTGATATTATTGGTAATACATTCTAGCATTTGTATTTTCAATTAAAAACACTAAAAACTTAAAGAATATCTTTATTAGACTGTTAGTGTTAGAAATAAATTTCTCATTTAATTAGATTTATAAAATATAAAATGAAAATAATTTTTGGATCTGTTGTACTTGCAGAGTATGAGTGTAAGTATATACACGACTTGGACCGACAGTTAATGTGAAATTTGTCAACAATTTTCACTGAGCCATAAAAAAATGAGCTATACTTTTGTCCCAAAAAGCAAAAAAGCATTTAAAATATAATTTAAAAAAATTAATTAATAGGAAAAATTTTGAAATCAGGCATTTTGTGGAATATAGATTTTGTGATCGAAGAAGAATAAACCATTTTCAAATTATTTCATTATTTAAGTATGCAATAATATTATGCATCAAATCAAATCAAAGTAATTTCGGAAAATTTTATGGAATTTAGGTAGCTAATTAAAATAAAAACTTATAAAGTTTATCATAAAATATAAAAAAAAAAACATTTCAATTCAAACACTTAAAATTGTTACCTTTAAAACATTATTCAAATTTAATTTTGATTTAAAAAAAAAAAAAAATATATATATATATATATATATAAACAAATCTTAGTTAAAATAAGTTGAGAATTTTGTTTTGTTTTTTTTTGTAAAAAAATCCATTTTTCATTATAACTAATGAATAAAGTTATTTTTCAATAAATTTCAGGATAAAATATCTAGACATATAAGTACAAACATTTTTGCATATAAAAATATTTCTTTTCAATATCCAATAATTAAAATTTATTTTCTTTATATAAAAAACAAAAAAAAAAAAAAAAAAACAGGAAAGAGTGAAAAAAATTTGTTATAAAAACTTTTTGCATAATCATTAAAAATAAAAGTAATCGCTATGAGTTGATATACTACTACTTATATTAAATTGAAAATTTATGTTTAAATTTCTTTGAAAATGAATCTAAGAAATAAACAAAATTGTTTTATAATATTTTATTTCTTGACTATTTTACTACTAAAAAAAAAAAAAAACAATTTTTAACTTCAATAAAAGTATATTAAGGTTGACTCCTCAAAATGTTAGCTGTAGCATAATTATTAGTTCTTCAGAATTTTCTGGACCTACATAATAGTTTTATATGAAGTGATATGATTACTTTTCAAATGCAGAGCTTAAAGCTATTATTATAAATTATCTCTTGTTTCAATGGTACTCTATCTAAATGTATCACCAATATTTATCGAGTTAGTACAGTGCTATCATAAATAATTATTTACAATATTATCACAAATGCTTATATCAATTAATACTTATCCTATTGCTACGTGTAAGCTGTACGAATTTAACCTAACAATACATCTAAAATATTTATAGCGAGTCATATTTTTTGTTGATCCCTCTACGTTGAAAATTAAATTACAAATTCATTTTGTTGTTTAATAATATAATTAAAATAACATTATTATTATTTCATTTCTTAATACAATTAAACTAATACTAAATTAATATAATTTGTTATAAATAATAATGGTACATGTAGTTACTACATTTGACTAAGCGTGGCTCAACTCTCAACTTCTATGGCCAAATTAATTTCAATTATTTATCACGTTTTATCCAATGAACACTACATGTACGTTTTATGCGAGTTAAAAATTATAGTTTCTAGATAATTAACATCTTCTTTATGAATTTTCTTATCTATATGAGATGAACTCCTGAAGATACTGTACATTTTCTTTATATTTAACAATCAATATAAACCAAATTTTTTTTTTAACGGAATAAATATGAAAAAATTTATTTGAAACTCCATTAATTTTAATTTGAAATGCTTTCAAAAAATAATACAAGACCATCAAGAAAATGTGAAGTAAACAAAATTAAAACACCAACTTCATAAATACATAAAAAAAAAGTGATTGCATCTCATTACAAAACTATATTGAAAAATATATTGTATTCAATTAATAATACTAATTAAAAAAAATTACTAATAAAAAGTATTAATAATACTAATTGTGTCCTAATTAAGCAAAAACTTTTATTTTACCCCCACCCTAAAATAATGAAAGGCTAATCTTAGATACAAAAAAATGTATGTTTTATTATTTTCCGCAATTTGTAATTTCGCAATAATTTCGCAATAATTTAATAATTTTTTTTAAAACTTTAATTTAAATTATGCAGGTATTTTAACTCACTTTTATCTATTTCTCATATTTTACAAATGTATTTACCAATGATTTTTCTTATAGTTTTGTCTTTATACGGTTTAGACATGTCGTATTCCATATTATTTCTATCGATATTTGCGTGGATCACTTTATCCAATGAACACTACATATATTTGCCCTCACATTGAATCCATTTAAACTATTTATTTTTCGACTCTTACAAAATCGTTATCGTTTACGTTCCATCATATTGATTTTAGTATATAATGCCATTGTCTGAATGTACACAAAGCACATTATTGTGTTATAAACTACCATATAAGTAAATCTAAAACTGCTACTATTTCTGTCGTGTTGATATTGAATTAAAATTAGAGTTATTATTACTACCAAAACGTTTAGTTATGCAAAATTATATTCATTGTGTCCTATTCTACAAAATAATTTTAATTTATTTTTTTAATATAGTAATTTTCAAAGGACCGGTGAATTTTTACTTAACGTTTGTATTGAACCCACACAATCAATATTTTAAATAATTTTCTTAAATTATTATATTTAATCTGTATACAAAAATTTAAAACATTTTACAACCGATTTTAGTTTTATTATTCCTTTAATTGATATACATATATTTAAAAAGAGATGAATTTAAATATTTTTTAAATTTTTTTTAATAATTATCAATTATAATTTTCAATTAAAAATTCCACCCCATGTACAAGTATACATATAGATCTTAACATACAAAAATTGTTATTTGTTAAAATAACTCACTACGCAATGTACTGAATTTCTTGTTTTCCTCCCCAGAATTAAAATTAAATTTAATTGTTTTTTTTTTTTTAAATTAAATTATTATATATGCGGTTGTTGTCTAAGATATATCAATAAAATGGTAGTACTAAGGTTAAATTGAAATGATGGAAGACAGTTCATAATGTAATTTAGTACGATTTTTTATCAAACTATTTCGAATTTCTAGCAACAGGTAAACACCTAAAATAGTTCAATTTTAGTTCTCAAATCATTAAAGAAATTAAAACTAATCTGTAAGTCTCGAACAATAGTGTTATACACCAGGTAGGGTTTAACTCCTCCTTTTTTATCATTGCATCTACATTTCATTAATCATCTCGGATTATTTGAATATATTCGTTTAGTGTAAGTCCGATATGTTTCTAGCTTTTCAAACACTTAGATATTTGCTTAATTTATTCATTTCTAATTCCGACATTTTGACTCTTACTTTCTTATAAGCTCTCTCGATATATTGAACTTGATCAAAGTATGATTACTAACAGTTTTAATATATTATATACTATAATATATAATATCAAATAAAACAAAATAATTTTTTATTCTAAATAAAAATACTCAAAATTAATTCGAAATCGATAAAATAAAGTGTACTCCAAATTACAGTGAGAAGCTGCAGTGGCAATATTTAAAAAAAAAAAACAATAATTAGAGGAATTTTTTTTGATCCAGCAAATTCATACAAAATCTTGTATGATTTTCTCACTTTGTTATTTTTTTATGTAATTTTCTATTTTTTATCTTCAAGGACATCATTTTAAAAAGTTTTCATTTATCCATCAATATTATAAAACGCATATACATTTAAAAATATAAATTTTAAAACTTTTATATCAAACGTATACGAAATTATGTACAATTAGGTGTGTGTGTGTGTGTGTGTGTATGTGTATTAATAAAAAAAAATTATTCTGAAAATAGCAAGAAAACAAAACACTATAATAGTGGTGATGATGATGATGATGATTATTATGATGATGATGATGATGATGTGATATAAAGACTCTGTCAAGGATCTTTAAAGTTCTCTTAAATGTAATAAAATAACTTAAAAAATTCAATAATATAAAACTGTTATCTCTAAAAGCGCAGAAAATAAGAGAAAGAAAATTGGAGGGGTAGAAAAATTAAACTATAATCAATAATGTTCGATATAATATAATATACTTTTTTATTATTTATTTTTTCGAATATAATGTCCTGGTTGCTGTAAATGACATTTTCTTGCTAGGTATATAGTTGGTATAAGTATGGTTTTATTTTTCTATATGATGTTAGTATGTATGTATTTGTTTGATTTTTATCGTGTGTACTTCAATATAATATTAAGTAGCATTCAATTTATTAGAGATTTATAGTTAAAATGAAGTCAAGGCTGTGAGATACCTATTGCTTATTTTTTTTTCTCAATTTTTTATTTTGTATTTCTTCTTAATGTAATGACGAAAAATATTATAAATAATAAAAAAAAATAAAAAAAAAAATAAGTAAAGTAGTCCTCAACTATAGGTTCCTGAAGATTATTTTTATTTTTTTTTATCTTTTGATTTTTTTTTCTATTTTCAATATCTTGATGCATTGCATATATTCATAGATTCTAGATACATCGGTTTTTTATATCTATTTTTTATTTTTTACTTACTTATTTCCTATTTTACCTCCTCCCTCCCGCCATCCTAATATGTTATTTTTATAATAAAGGTTAAGTTTCTGTCATTCAATGCTGCATTTTCAATACAAAAAAAAAATAGAGTTACACCGAACAGTAACGGAATAAGGTTAAGGATACGATTATTATAAATTATAAAAGATAGTATAATACCGCATCGCATCATAAAAAATATTTTGGTCGCTCATTTTGGGTTTGATTGAATTTAAAAAAAAAATTTAAAATAAAATATCAGACACTTTCATAATATTAAGAGTAGTAAACTCTTTAGAAATTGCTGCATACCTATTAAAAATTATTTTTGTTTGTTGTTTTCTTCTTTTTTTACTGATAATTTATCGAAATTTATTTATAATCACACCCGAACGTTTCATATTGCGAGTAACAGCATCAAGGATATTATAACCTATTGTATATTATGATATATATAATATGTATATAGATTATATCTTTGGTGATGGCATATTATAAAACCATAAATACTTCTTGAAAATGATCGATACTTGATGTTCTATTCTTGGATTTTTTTTTTATTATTATTGTGTTTTTATTTTGTTACTTAAAAGTTGGAAACTTAAATTGAAATGAGTACTATGTTAAAACCGTATGACTGGCAGCAGGATATGCTTAAAAATAGCAAAAAAACAAAAAAGGTTATCGCCGTCATTGAAATATCTTAAGGGATGATAAATAATAGTCTCGTCATCATCATCACCATCCTATCAAAATTATTCGCAGTAGTGTTAGTAATATTATCTATTTTTTTTTTTTTTAAATAGAATATTGAACACGAGACTATATATAACCTCAAAATACGAGTGAGTTCACCTATACAAAAAAAACAAAAAATGTCGTTCATGTATACTTGTTTGTATATGTGGATTATGATTTATTGACTATAGTAAAAAAAATTTAAATAAAAATAATATTTTTTTGTAAAGTTTTCTTATATTTATTTAATGGTTTTTAAATGAAAATTTTTGTATATTAACTTTTTTTTTGTTGGTTTTTTTTAAATATAGAGATTAAGGGTAGAAATAATTGAAAAAAGCTTTAAAAAAATTGGATAAATTTATTGAATTTTGGTAGTATAAAATTGTTTCACGACTTATGAATCGAATTCAATCAAACGAATACAAGTCATATTATTAACGCAATGTGGCACGAATTCCATAAATCTGTGGAAATAAATATATAACCGCTTAAGTCGAAATTTTAAGCTTTTCAGTATGACCATTTCAAAATAATTACAATTTTAAAATTATACTGTGAAAAAATTGAGATTAAAAGGTCCAGGTAATATTCGTTGTTATTGAGCTTAATGTTTTAAATGCGTTTTTATTGTGGTTAATGTATTTGGTTGAATAATATTCATAGATTATAATTAAAAAATAAAAAAAATAAAATAAAGTTGCTATAATATAAAAGAAAACTAAAATTATAAGCTCATATATACGCTCAGCTAACCTGATGTTTAATCACAAAATAAATTTGGATATAATCTATGGATAAGTGTGTATTATTTAAAGTTAGTTTAATTCTATTTATTGTTTTACTTGTTGTTTATTTAATGACTAGATTATTTTTTTATAATATAAAGCCTATGCTGTTCATTTATCTATCTATATATATATAAAAATGAAATTTTTATGTCTGTCCTTATGTCTGTCCTTATGTCTGTCTTAATGCCTGTCTTTATGTTATTTATAGACTCGAAAACTACTGAATCAATTTGGATGAGATTTTCAGAGTATATTACTGGAATAGAGGGGAAGGTTATAGGTCTACCCGCTTTTTAAAGTCCGACGGGTTCGAGCAGCTGCCATACAACTCTCAACACCAATTACAAATATAATGAGCAATTATATCTTTTACAGTTTTTCAATAATCTGAATGATATGCCATTCCAATTCAAAAGGCTTCAATTTCCATTAAGTCTGGATTTTGCTATCACAATAAACAAATCGCAAGGACAATCATTTAGTGTAGTTGGATTAAATTCGGAAAATCTGTGCTTTGCACATGGGCAGTTATATGTCGCACTTTTGAGAGTCGGAAATCCAGATAATTTATATATTTACACTCCAAATAATAAAATGTTGTATACCAACAACCGTTAGAATAAATTGGAAAATAACTTAAAAAAATAATAAAAATAATTAAATAACAACATAATATTAGAAATAATTATTAGTATGTATTTAAATATAAAATTTATTTTTTTTTAAATAATTAATTAAAAATATTCTGCATACTGCATTCAAATATTAGTTTAAATTTTATGTTAAAATAAAGTAAATGAATAAGATTAAATTTATGTCTTTAAAAAATTATTTTAAATTAGGTAAATTCTATTAAAGGGACTGTGGGACCAGCAACGCGGAACGAGTACAGCTAGTACTATGTATATATATGAGTTTTAAATTTGGATTTAAATATGCGAATTCCTATTATACTAAAAAAATTGATTTGATGAACAATTGAAGGAAATTGATACATTAACGAAACGACATGGCATAAATCGTTTAAATCAAATTTCGAGAAGTGATATAGCAGAACAATGTAATTCAATATAATTTTAAAGCAAAATATAAGCTGCTAAATATAAGCTGCTAATACTGTTAGCCATTTGAACTAAATGGTGAATAAATAAATATTTTTCTATAGAATATTAATTGATACATGTAGATATTAATTGATTATAATTATAACGATTTAAGCTGGTGTTTATAAAATATAGGTACAGTCCAGCCGATTTAGGCGCGAATAAACTAATGTGATTTTCTCAATTTTGAAAATTCATAAAAGCTTCGGGATTTAATCGGTGAATATATTTTTGAACATATAATTCGATGGTAACAACTAATTTTTCGGTTATATCAACTTAAACAGTTATTATTATTGTGTTGTCTTTTATTTAACTTTTATTTCTCTATATTAACAATGTGGTTTCTTATCTTAATTTTTATTTATTCATTCGTATTACTTAACATTATATCCAAGACAAAAACCAGCTAACTGAAATTCACAATATGTTATCCCTTATTTAACTCTTTACAATCAAACCTTAATATAATGAACCGACAGTAAGGTCGTATTATTTAGAACATAATAGTTACATTATTGCCCCAGATATAATATATTCGAAAATATTAAAAGAAGGCAATTTAACCCCCCTATTCTGGAATTAAGATCTTAGTATTTTAGTCTCATAACTAGTAGTTATAAGAAAGTTTTAAGAAATCGGTATTCTACAAAATATTTTTATAAGATTAAAAGACTTCAAAAACATATGATTTTGAAGGTAGAGTGGTGAATAATTTTAAAAGACTTTAAAAGATTTTGCTATTCTGAAATATAGGTTATAAGGGAAAAATAAACTGAAAAATCTTTTAACTTATAAGGACCTCTGGATCAGCTTGCTAATCTTAAAAGTAAATGAAAAATATTTTAATAATAAAAAAGTGAAAATACAACGCCATGAAAAATATTTCTAATAATAAATTGAAAAAAAATAGTCTAATAATAATTAGAAATAAAAAATAAAACCAAAGCCGATAATGGAAACATTTTTTTTTTTTAAATATTATTTGAATTGAAAAAATGAAAGAAGGAACCACATGTCATACTTATCCCATCTTTCATAAGTTGCTATAATATTAAGGGAAATGAGAAAATAGTTTTGATTAATGTGCTTATCGCAACATTCACTTTGTTTTTTCACTTCACTTTTTTCACTTCATTTTTCACCCGTCCTGAGGAATAAATCGGTATAGCAAGTTTCACTCACTATACAAGAAACAATGTTGAAAATATTCAATATTTAAAAAATGTTGCTTTTTTTTTATGCATAGCCAAAACACTAGGTGGGGACCTTTGATACCGATTGGTACGTTTGGCTAGGGTGGGAAAGGAAAATTTGGAATGGAGGATGGTAAAAGGGAAGGAGGACAATTACGAACGAAGGTGTTAATGTTCGTCTTGAATTTGTTTAGGTCGTAAATATAAAATTTGTCATGTTGTGGGAACACATAAGATGGAACTTGGTTCCACATTCGAGATGTTGAAGTTATAAACGAATTTCCATAACTTGTCTTTTGCCATCTAGAGATTTCAATGGTGTAGGGATGAGCACATGCTGCCTTTCGTGTTTCGCGGGGGAAACGCTTAAGTGGAGGTAATATAGATTTAATTTCCACTGAGCATCTGCCGATGCCTACGAGATATCTATAAAAAAGTGAGAGAGCTCCGACTATACGACGGTGTCCAAGAGGAGCAAGATGGGGTGTCACATTTGGGTCGTTGATTAGACGAATAGCCCATTTTTGGACTTTATGCAAATGTTTTAACGCAATACTAGAGGCGCCAGCCCATATGTTAGAATTGTACTCCATTTTGGGTCGTATGAAAGCTTTATAGATTTTCAAGAGGTTACAGAGGGAGAAGTAATCCTTGCAGCGGCTAAGAAAACCTAAACATTTGGCTGCGTTTTTTGCAACATCAAATATATGATCATTCCAGATCATTTTTCGATTAAGGTGCATACCTAATATGCTTAAGCTTTCAAACCGCTGAAGTTTATCTTCCTGAAACAAAAGAGTAGGATCAAAATGAAAATTTTTCGGGAGATTGTACAGTTCTGAGTTTTCGAAGTGTTAAACTCGACTCTGTTTTTTAAGCCTCAATTAGCTATTGCGACCAAATCGTGGCTAAGGGAACTGGTCATGATGTCTCTTTTGGTTGACACAGCGGTGAATGTAGCTTCAGATTTTTTATGAAAATCGTAGGAGGCTACTAGGATGCTGTCGTCTGCAAAGCTGTGGATTGGATTGAAAGTGGGTTGGAGCAAATCATTTATAAATATAAGGAATAGGGTAGGTGAGAGAACTGATCCTTGGGGAACACCAGTGTTTACTTGAAATTGATCGGACTTAAATCCGTCAACTAAGACTTGAATCGTACGTTTCGAGAGGAAACTTTCATTCCATTTGAGAGAAGAGAGACCCAGGCCTACTGCTTGACATTTTGCTAATAATGCGCTATGCCATACTCGATCGAAAGCTTTAGAAATATATAGAGCCACAATATTTGCTTCACCCGAATTGTGCAAGCAAATATTTAGCTTCTCGTTAAGGTATGTCATTAAATCACCGGTGGACCGTTGGGATCTAAATCCATATTGCCTATCGTGGACAATACCTTGGCTGTCAAGATATTTGGTCAGCTTTTTGTTTATTAAGATCTCCATCACTTTGGAGAGGATCGATATTATAGCTATAGGCCTGTAGTTGGAGGGATCGCTTTTGTCGCCTTTTTTGGGAATTGGGTTAACATGCGCAATCTTCCATTGAGTTGGGTATACTTCTGTAGAGTAGGATAAATGGAATAAGTTGCGCAATGGTTTGGAAATAGCGAAGGCTATATGTCTTAGAACCATAGCAGGGATGCCATAGTTTTGAGTAGTTGTCTCTTTTCTTCTTATGTGAATGATATGAAATGATGTCAATATAAATTTGCTAACTCTTTTATTCCAGTACGTTAAATATAAATATTGCTAGTTTTTAACATTATTGAGTAAAGTTCTGATATTTACCATAAGAAAGAGTGTTAAAAGATTTTCTAACTATTTTGCTCTAGTAAAAGTTAGAAAATCTTTTAACACTCTTTTTTAAAAAAAAAAATTATCCGGGTGAATAAAATCCGGCTGATTTTTTGATGTGAATAACATACAAAAGTTGAAATTTGCAAAAAAAATTTGTTGGTGTTTTAAACAAAGTACAAAAAGATAGTTAAAAAATATATAAAAATATTAATATATTGAAATATAATAGTAAATTCAACTATTACTAATAAGAACTTAGTACCTTATTAGTGTTTATAGAAAAATTACACAAATAGAAACAGTTAAAATTTATTTTTACCTACATGTATGTCAACATTAACTTTTCACTTTATTCACTTTACACACACTTTTTGAGTTGGAAAGTGAATGCTGCGATACCGAAATTGTCATCCGGACGGAAAAAGAGTGAATTGAATGAAAAAGTGAAGGTTGAGATAAGCACATAATAATTTATTTTTTAGTCGTATTCAAAAACGTAATAAAAAAATTTAAGAGACAATACAAATCCTTTCACAATACCTAAAAGTTTGTTTTGCAAAAATTTTCGAATGCCTTTTGAGGCAAATGAAAATAAGCAATGAAAATAAGTGAAATGCTCTCTCCTTTTGATCAATACCGTTTATTGAATGGAATACCGTTCACATTTGAAATTTTTGGTAGTAGTAAATTTTTTTCCAACTGGATCATATCAACGGCGTTGGTGCTAAAAAACATATTAATTTTTTTTTTATTTTATTTTCAACTCAAAAGAGCCATAAGGCTCGTACAGATTGTTCCATACTACTTAATTCAAGTTCATAAATTTTCATCAACAAAATAGTTAAAAATATAAGATGCAAACAAACTACATACAATTTAATATAATTTACAAAAAAGAAATTTAACAAAAGCAAATTAACAATAAGAAAAATTACAAAAATTCATAAACAATAAAAGAACAACCTACTAAAATTTGTTCTAAAAACAATTCTTTAATTTTATATTTAAATTCACATATTTTCTCCATTTATTTTAATTCACTCGGTATTTCATTATAAATTTTATAAGCTATAGTATATACTGTATCACAATTATTGAATCTCGCTCTCGATGATCGTATTCTAATTTTATCTGTGGACGTCTCTATTTAACGGTCATTCAATGTAAGCCAGGTAACAGTTTCAAGATGCATATCGCAAGTGTCAAAATTAATTGAAAGGTATATGGGGGAAACAACTATGTAAAAGCTCCAATTAGTATTCGTTAAATTGCAACTAAGTAGCGATACTTGCTTCATCCAATAATGATATTGAAAGGCCTGCCAGACTATATAGTAAGCGATACTGTTCATTTGGTTCTTTTTAAAATATGATTCTAAGATAAAAAACAAAATGCAGTTAACTCCTTTTACTCCTCTAACATATTTTGTGCAAGGGATTTTCTGTGTTCACGAAAAAGAGAGAATTCAACAAACAAGTTTTTGTTGAAAGATCATCCCACACATTTAATTGATAATACCAAATAAAAATGTTGTGTATTCTTTATGTTTATTCTTTTTTCAATCATTTTTGTGTTATAAATGAATGAAATTCTTATATACACACTCATAGATAAAAAAAAAACATCATCGTTATGAATACAAGTGGAAAAAAATATAAATGTACTATTAAGGATATATATTTTAAAATTCGGCAACATCAATTATTTTCGAGATACAGTGATTTGGTGACAAACTTGTGTTACATTTACTTCACAAGATTGTTACTTTGTAAAAGACACATTTCTAGTTTTTTTTATAGAAAAAGGGTAAATAAAAACAATTTTGTTTAATAAATATCTTAAATCTTCTAAACTATTCGACGTAGACATAAAAAATGTATGTACGAGTTATAGGACAGAAAGAGACTTTTCAAACAGTGTATAATTATTGTGGAAATTTTATGGTAAAATCATTAGGTATTTGGTTTTTCAAGAAAGTAAATAAAGATTATATTTTTTTCCAAAAATTACTTTGAACTACAATATCTCCATAACGGCAGCACTAATCATCATCAAATAAATGTTAAAATATGCTCCACACCGTTGTCTTTCTAGAATATACAGCTGAAGATGTATATATCTAATAAATCAACAAATATAACGGTTCTTGTACAAAAACATCAAAACAACAAGGATACCTTCAAATGTCCTTTTCGTCCTTAAAGGATAAGATGCGCCACTAAAGATATATATTTTTGGAAAGCTAGCAATTCCAACTATATATTTGGATATGGTCATTAGGTCCTACGCCGATGCAACATCTCCCTCAGAATCCTTTGGAAAAGTAAGGTGATGGATGCTATATTGAAAGCTTTTTCTTAAAAAGTATTTTATTTTTAAAGTTAAAAGGTTATGACTTTTAACATTCTTAATTCCAGAATAGGGGGGTTAATTTTAAATCAATTGAACTAAAATAGAAATTTTCATGTTTTTGAGATTTCCGCTATAGTTGTTGTTCAGTGCACAGAGTACATATAATTTTTTTTAAATAGTATAAATATAGATACTAAATACATATTCAACGTAAGGTCATATATAATTTTAAATATCATTTGTATACCATTCGAACACTACTTTATATTATTTCGAGCCCTAAGTTTACACTGAACACACTCATATTGTAGTACAACTAGAAAATTTGAATAGTGTTCTACTACTATTATATCATTGTCCTAGATATTTCCATTTAATTTCCACCCAATGATCCTTTTTTGTTTACGAATGTATTTTATTTTTTAAATTCAAATCAGCGTCTCATAAACTTAAGTCTTATATACTAGAACGAAACTTAAGTTTTACTTGCTAATTCAGATGATTTATTATTGTTTGTGATATTAGACTTTCACGGTCATATAATAAAGCCAAAAAAATTTAATAAAACATTTTTGAATGACATAATTTTGAATTTTATTTGAAATAATTTTGAATTTCAAGTCAACAAATAAAAAAACCACTTGAATTTAGTACCTACTATACCTATTTGAAAAAATTCATTGTTAAACTAAACTAAATTCCTCTTCAACTAAATCAAACTTGATAATTTCTATTACATTTCAGAAGTAATTAATTAGAAATTTGAAATAATAAAAAAAATATAATTTTCATTTAAGAGAACTTCTGCTATATTTCTCTTTCTAAATACACTATTATTATTATTATGTATATATACTACACCTTGATTCTAACCTAGTACTTTACAACTCTTTAATTTTAATTCTTCTATTTTATGAATACTTAATAAAATAATAATTATTTATTTATTGTCATTAAATTTATTTAATAAAAAAAAACAAAAAAAAACAAAAAAAAAAACATTAGGTACCCACACAACATAAAATATGAAAACTTGAGTAAAAGAAAAACATACAAAAAAAACAAAATAAAGAAAAAGTTATTTAACTTAAGGCAATTTTTATAAGAGAAAAGTAGAAAAAAGCATTATTGAAAATAATTGTAATGTCGCAAATTACAAGAGATCTAATACAACAACAATAACATTAACAAAAAAAAAATAAAATATTGTTAAGTACTATAAGACTATAACCTACATGCATTTACTAGATAAAAGCATACATTTATACACGCATATAATAATGGGTATGCAAAAAATATACATAGGTACACATTTAGTTTTTTTTTTTAGCAAAATTTATCCTTACTGTTTTCTAATAACATTATGACCTAAATTTTTTAAAAGTTTATAAAAAACTACAATTATAAATTGATGTACTTGTGAAATATACAAATTAAAAAAAAATATATAAAAAAACAATACATATAATATGTAAATATTTATATACATATATATACATAGTATACATAACAGCTATTAATTACAGTGCAGATATAGTTGAAAACTTTTTTACGTTAATAACTGACTTATTTTTATATTAACTATGCATATATTTTCTTTTCCTATATATATAATATTAAATAAAAAAATGTATATGTATATTCTAGATAAATATAAAGTCAGTCATAAATGTTTATATACACCGGTCTAAAATTAAGAATATAAATTATTAATCAGTTGAAGTAGGAAAACAATGTATTATGATTGGAATTTAATTCTTCGTCTAGTTATTATCTACATTAGACGAAAATTAAATTGTAATCATAATACATACAGTTTTCTTACTTCATAATTTGTAAAGCAAAATTAATCTTCTGCACTCAGCCAGCACCCTATTTGAATCAACTCTTTTTTGTCCTTTCAGAGCAAAATAAATTGTGATTATGGAATTTAATAAATTTTTGGACGGTTTTTGTATCACAATGGATCTTAATGGTTTAAGTGTGTCGGTGTACTGTCGGCAGTCATTAGAAAATGTCTCATCATTTCATCACTGTTGGCAGTTTTTACTCAAGTTGATAAAACCTGATTATGAACAGTCGATTTTATATTGAGTGTTAACTGTCATTTTAAGTGTATAAAAACCTGACTGACCGTATTTAAGTTAACTTAATACTTTTCGTTAAACTTACGTCAACGCTTAATGCTACTTAAGGTTAACTAGCAAATTTTAGATACGTCTGGTAAAATTCCATTTGATTTGACACTTTGAAAGAAGAAACACTATTTTGAATTTTATTTATATTGATTTTTATCAACAAATCGAATGTCATTTCATTCAAACGTCATTTTACTTATGTAACCTACGAACTGAATGTTAGGTTGAACGAAAACTAAATTTTTTAACGAAACTGAAACTTAATTTAACTTAAGTACGGCTAATTCGATCTTGACAGCCATTTCAAATAATGTAATTTTTTACAAGATGAAAATAATAAAAATTTCTTTATTCTCACCAGTTTTTGATCAGTTTCAATATGGCGGAATTTAATTTTTAATTGTATGATTTTTATTAAATCAATAATACAAGTCATGTTTTTTGAATATTGGAATTTATTTATTTTTTTATTCTTAAATTTAGTTAACTGCTAATAATTTTTTGTTTGAAATTCGTTAATTATGACATAAATGAAATTTTATTATTGTTGTCATAAAACAAAAATTATTAATTAATCATTTAAAAATTATTAATTATTTAATTATCATAAAAAAAAATAACTAATAGGTACTATTATTATTATTATTATTATTATTACTACTATTATTATTATTATTATTATTATTATTATTAATATAATTATTAATTATTATTATTATTATTATTATTATTATTATTATTATTATTATTATTATTATTAATTATTATTATTATTATTATTATTATTATTATTATTATTATTATTATTATTATTATTATTATTATTATTATTATTATTATTAGTATTATTATTATTATTATTATTATTATTATTATTATTATGATTATTATTGAATTTACCATAATTCAAATTATAGCCAATTTTATAAACTCTAACTGCCGAGGAGACTGCCGGCTTAATACCACTTTCGTTTATAGAACACATCGTACTAACAACAATTTCAATTTTTGACAATAAAACTTGTGATAGCGACCTGATGCAGATTACAAAATCAAGAAAACCCCTTAATATAAACACCGCCTTAAATGAAATTTTCCATAATTTTTCAATCCCTTAAATAATATTTTCAATGTCAATTAATTTAAATTTAATTAAAATAATTATAACACAATCATGTACAAATACTTTTTTAATTGACTGTAAATGAATGTTGTTTGCATAGAAAATATAATAAAAACAAAAAAATAAAAAATCATTCATCAGTAGAAGTTTCTTATTTTTCAAAAAACATACAAAAATAATAAAACAATAAAACATAAAAATATACGAACCCAACAACATATGCCCCAACAACACATACAAGACCATTTATTTTTGTTTACAATTTATAAAAGTTTTACGTCCTTTTTTTGCTTGTTTTTAATTTTTTGTTATACTATACTTGTCACAAGGATACTAATTACTTTTCTCTTCACTTTTGTATATTATAGTATTGTCATAGATATACTGATATACATAATATATACATATTATTATTATGTTCGTTTGTATATCTTTAGATTTAATGACAACATTTCTTTGGATAAATTTCACCTACATTTTCACATATAGATAAATGTCTTTTAATATAATAATTTTCTTATTCTATTAAAAATATTGAAGAAAATTTAATTCTTGAAAACAAGGAATAGTTCTATTAAAATAGTGTTGCCAAATTATATAATTTGTTATTAGAATAACACCACAAATATTAATAAAAATATTTAATTATGATTTATATAACAGAATTGATTTGAAAATTTTATTCTGTATAAAATTAGAATTTTAAGCTTAATATAAAAAACCATTAGTATTATGTTAAGGTTAAATGAAATGTATTTGTTAAAAAGACCCACATCCACATGTGGAAACGGAAAAGGACCTGAAATTGGCCTGCAGATTTATCTGCAAGTCCGCTGATCACCAAATAAATAAATAAATATAAAAGACCAGCAGTACCGGAAATATATTCCGATTTGGAGAAAAGTTATGTGGACCAATATTTAGTTGTAAAGAGTTCTTCATATCTTCCACTTACCCTGTTTAGGTAGTGGGTACTTAAAAAAATGTATATAATGTGCTTTAATATGTTTTTGTTGTCATTTAGATGTATTTTATGTGATACATTTGGGTTCTGCCGTTGGGTTTTCTATTAATGACTGATTTGTCAAACGTGTAGGCAATCGGCCTCTTTTGACTAATCCGGGAAAACTTAATTATCCGACATGTGGTACAAATCATCTAAGTCCTGCATAAACATCCAGAAGTGTATAAATGTATTCAGAATACCATATACATGCATAAGTATACATTTAACGTTTAACTCCTGTAGAATTGAGTTGCAAAATATTAGACATTATTAACAAGAATTACATGTTGGAAATACACATTTATAAAAACACTTACATATTTCCTTATTTTTTGTTAGTTTAACAATTTGTCAATTAAGTTGTCTATTAATTTCATCCATCTATGAAACTTAGTAAACTATCATAAACCCAGTGGGTAATTATAATTGTAATCAATTGTATAACCCGCAATCAGATGAATATTCTATTGATTAACATCTTGATCTGTCAATTATTAGTACTTTTATTTTAATTAAGTTCATTTTAATACCATCATATTCCTTATCGGCCCATATTGCTTTGTTTTCCTTGACATCGCACATGCATTTAGTCTATTCCACTTTTCATTCGATCTGGCCAGAAAGTATGAATGAATGTGCTCCTTGACGACTCCCATTAGAGAGTGGTAAAGAGTTATACTTATTATACTGATAAAAAATAATTTTTTTTTTTAAAGCCATTTTTATAGGTAGGAAATTATTTCATCTTGTTTTCGAGATTCTATGCTTACCGAAACTTTTAATTAATTTCAACATTTTAAGAATAAATCGGCTAAATCTAGTTTTTCCTACTATTTTATGTTATATGTATGAAAATTATACAACAAAAAACTTTATGTTGTATGTATGACAGGAACTGAATGTGTAAATTAAACGAAAATGCCATTCCAACTTTCTTACTGTAAACTGAAAACAATCTTTACAGGAATTTATTTAAGTTTTTTCTGCAAAATTTTCATGTTAAAGTTTTTATAACTTTTATTTCCTTAAAACTATTTTTTTATATCAATTTTCATATATTATCATACAATATTATATAAAGTAAGAATTCATACACGTGGGTGTATAGGTATTTTAATCATCATACAAAATTCCGTTATTTATATTTTATTTACAAACACAATAGTGTATCGTGTATGAACATAAAAAATATGTAAAATTGTATTTACCTCGAATTCTTTCCTTTAAATTTTAAAATTCTTTAACTTTCTTATTACAATTTAAAAATCTAACTTTCTTATTACAATTTTGCTTCTAACTGTATGTATATATATATATATATAATGTATATGTATAATAAATATGAATAAAAATATAGAGATACAAAAGAAAGGCCATTACAAATTCTATAGAAACTACATTCTTACAAAATGTATGAATGTACATAAATATATAATTTATATATGTATATTATATACGTATATATATAATGGGTCTATAATATGTGAGACGAAAGATGAACTTTAGCATTGCGTGCATCGTATAATAAAAAAAAAAGTTATAAAATTGTATCCATGAAATTCTGCTGGGATGAAAAACTAAAAGAAAAAAAAAGTACAAAATATGAGAGAAGAAAAATAGAAAGAAAAGAAAAATAGCAACAATAGAAATAATAAACAAAAACAAAAAAAAAATAGAAAGCAAAGAAACAAATCATGTACATAATGTTTTTTCATGATTGTGTATGTTTTTACCTTTATTACAAATTTACAAAACGAGAACAACGAACATGAAATCATAGGAAAGAAAATATAAAAAATAAAAAAAAAAATGAAAAAAAAAATAATTAAAACAAAATAGAATGAAAATTCAGTTGTTCTTGTTAACATAATGTAAAGTAGTTAAATTAAAACTAGTTCTAAAATAAGAAAATTAATATTTACCTATATTATTTACCAAAGCTAGTTATTTCGAATTTATATCCAATATGGGTCATATTTACTCTCTACCATGCCAATGCAACTCCTCGGTCTCTCATGATATATCTTAAATATTCTTCTTTTTCTACATTCTAGTCAGCAGAACACTGTATTAAATATTTTCTATCAAATTATAAGGGTGTGGTTTTTGTTTGATTAACTTATTTGATCGCTATAATATCAATTTTGTTAAAATCGATGTAAAAACACTTTCTTTTAAATTAAAATAGCTTCTCATGCTTTAAATTTAATTGAAATCAGTTATAAAGGTTATAAAATATGATGACCAGTGGCTGTAGATTAGAAATAGTAAATTCAGCAGTAGCCATTTAAATAAAATCTGTTATATAGGTTAGGTATAAAAACAGTTGCCATTTTTCCGTACGCGATCAGACCAAAAATTAGTGCTTGCAAAAATTAATATTCAAAATAAATTTTTAAAAATCTGATTAAAATCTATAAAATTGCATTTTAAAGCACTTGGGAACAATAAAATAATTATTCTATTATAAATAATAATTACTATAATTTCAGTGCTGATTTCATATAGATTAATTTTTTTACCATCCGCAATGTACAATGTACAATAGTCATAAGCGTTTTTCATATTTTTTAATCTTTAATATAAGCCTTCTTTATATATTACTAATACAAAATCTTATTTAATTATTATAGTCTGGTCTGTTTTTATTCTATATATAGGTAATATTATTATCTTATATCATACGTCATGTATTTCATTATCATTATCTCTGTTCAGTTAAATATTATTAAGATAATCAGATAATGCCTTAACTTTCTACAAAAATATATGAATATGCATGTTCCACAGTTCCACATTATCAAACAAACCTTACAAATGCTACACCCTTCTGAAAATTTAAACATTTACTTAAATTTACGAATTTACTGTACCAGTAATCGGTGCTGCTAAGTACACCATTGTTATATATTTTGTAGGTTTATTCAACATTACCTAATAATTCCTAAGATTGAAATAGTAAATATGAAAACAAAACTAATATGTACGTATACAAAAGTAGAATAATATAAAAAAAATTATAAGAATAGAAAAAAAAAACAAAATAGAAATAGAAAAATATATAAAATGTATCAAAAACTTACTGTACTTTAGGGGACTATATGTATAAGATGGTACATGACATGATGCTAAATGACTCTCAAAAAAGATTTTTATGTTCTTATGTGGTTTTTATATTTTCTTTCCTATCTATTCTACTTTTCTTTTTTGTCTTATTTCCTTTTTATTATTAGGTTTTTGTTTATGAGACCTAAACACTACAAATAACAAAAATAGAATAATATGTTTTGGAAAAAAATAAATGTACACACATAAAACCTAGAATCATGCCATATTAAATTAAAAATCTGAAGTTGCTTCTATGTAATCATTTTGTTTCAGAGACAGACAAAAAGCCAGTTTCAGTTTATCAAATAGATACAACTTTTATCCATCAAAATATATATTCAACTGTAGATATTCGGATTTACTAAATCGAAGTTAAATTAATGTTGATAAAATTCAAATAAGAAAAAACATATTTTCTTAAAGATAATCACTTTAAGGATATATCGCTAAAAATATATAATCGGTAGATTCAAAATTTTACTTAATTTGGAATCAACAGTTCAGTCTTTAAAACTTATAAAAATGAGTTTTTGTTAACTTGAACATTTGAAACCTCTTCCAGATGTTATCACATTGAGCTTATGTATTGACCAAATTGCTTTATTTTCAATTATTTTTATAAATTTTATCCCCTTACCATCTTTTGAATTTTCACCTTCATCTTTTCTTAAACTGGGAGATAGTATATACGTAGTGTTCCAGAGAATGCGTATCAGCTGTTTAAGATGGGAAGGAGCCGTTATTTTAAAATTTAAAAAACTGTTTCGTAGAATTTGAATTTCCATAAAAAAGTACCCCTTCCCATTTGAAAATCTGGATTTCGGCCAATTTTGGTGATTTTTGGTCTTAACAAACCGATTTGCGGTCCTTTCCGGAACTTAAAAATATCAATAATCGATAGAGCCGCCTCGATTTAGTTAACAAACTTTTTTTTTTATTTTAAAATAACGGCTCCTTCTCCTCTTAAAAAGCTGATAAGCATGCTCTGGAATACCAGGCATAAACAGAAAGGGACCACATTGAAATTAAATAGTAATAAAGATTGTAACAAGACCAAACCAGATTGGGGACCACTTAGAAATTAGATAGTAACAAAAACAGCGTACAAGAACAAATTAAATGGTCAGTAACTGCCGCGACATCCTTCAAAGAAAATGGACAGAAAGTTGATTCTCCCAGTTACAGTAATACGCAAACTAGGCGTTGCTAATAAATACAACATAGTCAGTTATATTAACAAAAAAACAAAAGAAGAAAATATTTACTTATTGCAATGTCTTTTTTATTGACAGTACAAGTGTATAGACAGTAGTTTATAGAACTGAAGTAGGACACACAAAAATGTTATTCACTTCTTTTTTGTTCATACTCTTTGTTGTTTTTGTTTTTATTGTTGTGATGAACAATTGCTTGCGATAATGTATATATGTACATACAAAAAAGTACCTTATATATAGATGCTTTCTCTATTTATGGATATTTTATTATTTTGGCTTGTTTTTCCATTTCCAAAACAAAGACATTGAAATGCCTTGATATCACGCTCTTAAGATCACAATTATTTGCTCTAAAATTCCACGAAAAAGGAATTTTCTTAGTAGATTTTTATGATTTTCATTTATTTTTTTGTTTTCGTTTTTTTTCTTCTTATTTTTGATGTACAAAAAAAAAAAAAAACATTTTGTTTTGGAATAAAATAAAAATCGTGAGACGAAATAAAAAACTAAATTGTCATAAATGTATTGAAAACTGTTATGTAAGTGTGTGGAGTGTATTCAACTATGATAGGAGAAGGACGAACAATTTGAAATTTTTTTTTATTTTTTTGTTTTTTTAATTTTTTTTATTTTTATTATTATTATTACTATTATTATTTCTACTAATATATTTGGTTAGAGTGCAAAGAGGGTCATACATTCTTTAAATAATCCCCAAATATAACATAGAAAAAATCCATAAAAATCTCTATAAAAGTTAGAGCATCCATAATAAACATGTGAATGATTATGAGAGTGTGCCAAAAATAAATGACTGAGTTTTATAATGTAATAAAAGTTTATTTGCTGATTTAATTTGCACTTGTTGAAGTATTTATAATTATGGTCTAATTGCAAATTTTAATTTTAAATAAGTCGATTACAAATCAGGCAACAGCGTAAGTAAAATTAAAGAACATTTTATATTTGGTATTTACGAGTTTCAGTTTAATATTCTCAATTATTCTCTTCAGTTTCTAATTTTAACCAATTATAAAATACCAAATATAAAATGTTTAACTCTCTGTACCAAATTGTATATCTGTAATACCGTATATTTCTGAAAAATTCCGAATAAATTTTAATGCATTCGGGATCATAGCACTAAATTAACTGATCGCACTTAATTGTTTTCCAAAATTTTAGTGTAGTCTCAAGTATACTAGATCTAGCACTAAAATAATAATATAGATAAATGAGGCGGTCCGAGCCAGAATGGACCATGTAAAAAAAAATACTTTAGAGATAAAATTGCAATAGAAAAAAGGTTAATGACTTCAAAGAGTTTAGTCCATTTAGAAAAATAATTGTAATCATGTTCAAAATTCGTTTAGTTTTACTTGTTTTCTTTGGGACTGTCTCATATAAAAAATTAAAAAAAGAAAAGTTCGTTTAGTAATAAAAATTAAAATAAAGAAAAAATATAATTAAAATTGTCACTTAAATTATGGATAAAAAATTATTCAAAATCTAGAACCATAATATAGTTATTAAAAATGCAATAATATAAATATTCTTACTTACATTTAATTTTTTCTTGACAACAAACAATTGAAAACAAATTAAAATAAAATGACAATAATGAGATTTGCATAAAAGTTATATCATTGCCATAATCATTGTAGTAAAAAATATTGCTAATTGTTTTACATAAAATTTGACATAAAAATTTTTAACAATATTGATTTTATTCCTAAAAATTTCTTAATTGTCATCAATTTGTTAAAATAGTATGATTATCTAGTATGGATTGCACACTGCTAGTGCGAAGTGCTAGTTCTCAGTTCGGAAATGCGCTAAATGTTACCTATTATTACTGACCATCTATGGAAGGCTCTAGAAGATATTTATTTATTCATTTATTTCAAAGGAATGTGTAAAGGGGATTATTTCATTATAGACTACATAAATACACACATAATAATATAACTATCACAATATAAATTACTTACATCATACTTCTTCAAATTTGTCAAGGATTAGCTGCAATTAATGTGATAGTTATGAGCTAACTTACAATAGTTGCGTGACATATTATTATGACAGCAGGAATTAAATGTGGTTGCAAAATTACTGAAAATAAACTAATTAACAAACTAAATACGATTTAAGTATATTTCCTAAATTATTTTTGTTACAATAATTACAAAAATATAAAATCGATTTATGAATAAAAATTATCATTTTAAATAAATTCAAAATTGTGTTCATTTTAACTTTAGCACTCACTGTATTCATAGAATAATATTATGTGCATGGATGAATATATTTGGTACAATAAAATTTTTTCTACAGTGTAGGTATTATTATCTTAAATTATTATTATTTTTTTTTCTTTTTGCTTCTATACGAGTGGTAAAGTTGAAATAGATACCGCGTGACCTATTTTAAAAATTTTCAAGTATTTTGTTGTCACTTTAGCAAAAGAAATCATTTAAAAAAACTTTTTTTTTTTTTTGTTACATAAAATCATTATGCTAGGAATTATGTATATATTATTTTTTAAAGTCTAACATTTTTTATATTTTAATTTTATTAAAGTTTTAAGATATTATTATTTGTTTTTAATTTTTAATTTAATTTTAATATTAAATAGAAAAAAAAATGTACTATATTTTCACATACACTTGGTGGTAGGTATTCCACCTGAAAGTCTGTTAAATAGTATAAAGCTGGATTTTAATTGACCAATATTTAAAATCTTAAAAATGTGATCGGCTTTAAAAAGGGAGATAACATGTAATGACATTATTTTATTGGACAGCTCAATGCGTACGACAAGAACAGAAAGTATCATTTATCGGGGATATTTTCAAAAAATTTGGGATGCTATACTTTGATAAAGTATATTTTTAAAATGTCGGGGATAGTTTCTTTGTTTTTAGTAATTTTTTGAGAAATGTATATAAAAAAATTATTTTTTTCAACAGATGGTTTTAACGATTGAATTGTTGTTTTTTTGTGTATAAAATAAATTTCCCAAATAGAAATTTAAAGAATTCTTTGCAGCGGTCTATTTGTTTTTACTTAAAAATTAAATAAGCTATCTCCCTTTTTAGAGCCAATAAAATTTTTAAGATTTTAAATATTGCTCAATGAAAATCCATCTTAATAGGGGGAAAAGAAAATTCGGATTAAAAAACAAATATAAAGGGCAAGTACGAATATGTGATAGAACAATGTTTTTTATAATTAATGTACCTAGCTGACAATAGCTGTCCAAAGTTAAACTTTTGATGTAAAAGAATGATATTTTTGAATCGTTGTATATGTATTTTTTTAATGCATTACACAATTCTGTACATAACAATTTTCATGTCAGACTTGGTATTTCTGAAATAGAGTTATGAAGTGTGTTTAAGCCCCTAAATTTTAATAAAAAAGAATAAAATCTGAAATGCATGTATTTTTTGCTTTATTACTGACATTTCAATCACTGAAAGTTAATAAATTTAATCTTACAATATCTCGATAAAAAAATTTCTAATTTGTACAATTTGTCCTTTTTAAGATAATTATTTAAATCCTTAATTTTTTCAATTGTTATATCTAGACCTCTGGCTAAATATTAATTTCATATACTGATGTAGTATGACGATTCTTTAACTTAAAGCATACACAATGTTTTCCGAATATTAAAAATTAAATTTGTTTGAATTTTTGACCTAAAAATTAATTGATAGTACAATTCGATAATAACTATAAAATTAGTTGGCGTAAATCTAATTACTAATGCACTATAATCCCTTTTTCACTATTTGTTGCTTATGTTAAATAAAATATTATTTCAGACTATTGTTAGAACATTATACCTACATTATCCCCCTGAATACATTATGATGGGTATGGTCAAATAAAAATTACAATTTTTTTTAAAATTTGCTCCAAAAATTACCGTTATGATTTTTTTTCGTAAAATATCCATTTATAAATTGATTTTTTATTTAATTAATTCTTAAACAAAAATGCGGAAAATATGTTAAGCTAATTTTTTTTTTATTTCATTAGATATAACTGATATAATTTAGATTTGTACTGCTGAAAATAATTTATATCATTTAAAATTAACAACTATAATAATAATTATCCCTCTAAATATTTTATATAAATTTTCAACAATATCCTTACTCTTATACTCTTATTTTTCTTTTTATATTTTTTTTCTATTTTTGTTGACCAATAATATTAAATTATAGTAATTTTAGAATTTTATTTACCGTGAAATATTTCGAGGAGCAGCTAAATAACCTCCTATAATAATAAAAAAAACAAAAAACAAAAATAAGAAATACCTACATCATCCTATTATTATTACATAATATATATATATATATATACATTTATTAGTATCATTTTTAATTTTGTTTTTTTGTTTTTTTGTTTTTGTTTCAAAATTTATTATAAGTACTTTGCTACTAGATAAACTTGAATATACACAATCTGATCCATAATAATCTTCAGTATTTATTATATTTTTGGTATCTGTAAGTACTCCTCAACCTAGTATATTGCTCTGTGAAAATTATATTATAAATATGTCCATAACATTCAACTCTCCAGATTGTTTTTGTTTTCTATTTTTATTTTGGTGTTTTTTTTTTTGCATATTAAAACTGTAACAATAGCTTAACCATAATCATTCAGTATTTTATGTGCGAGAGATTAACTCTCTGTAACATTAATGGCATATAGACAAACATATTTTCTTTTTGTTTTTACATTTTTTTTTTTGTTTTTTTTTTGGCAAACAATACAATACATAAACATACAAAGATAAAAAACAAATTTCAAAAAGAAATCACGGACTTTAAATGTTTACCGTTGTTTTTTTTTTTTTTTACTTTTTATTATTATGTTTTTGCTGCGCGTAAATTTTTCTGATAAAAAAAAAAACAGAACAAAAATCGAAAAATACGTATATATATTTCCGTTACAGTAAACATCACATTTCATTACACAATTTCGACCTGATGGTATTTATACATCTATAAACAAAAAATAAAATGTATGAAATATGTTGTATATTATATATTACATAAGTATATAATATTATAATAATTTTTATACTTATAAAATATTAAATGTCCTTTGTTTGATAAAAATAAAAGATAAATAAATAAAATATATTGGTAAATATCGGCAAAGAAAATATTATCGTTACGCCAATTGACAGTTATCATAATAAGGTATGTAAAATATGGTTAATTCACCTGTTTAATGTAATTTCTATAAAAAATATATATAACCGTGTATTATTTTAAATCAGTGAGGGTACATTGTGGAACTAAAAAATAAAAATTTGATCATATACGTCCTACGAAAGTGGATCTTTTGTATCAACAATAATGTCTTATTTGGAATTAATTCGTCTTTCTAATTTCTTCACCTTCTCAATATTGTATTAGAAGAGTATATACGAAATAAACAATTACACTAAATGATTTTTAACAACATTACACAATTTTTATCTAATATGTTCTTGGCTGAACTCATCATCACACCATCAAAATGTTCATTTGTTTTGTTTTGAAAATGTAATTGCGTCATAAGAGATATTATAAAAATTATATCATATTAATAGAACCAAACCATCCAACACCTTCTCTTGCACCGCGTGATACATAAAAGAAAACCAATCTATAATAGTGTATTTTCTAACATCTGCAATGCGCCAAATTAATTGTCTATTTAAGCCATTATTTTGTAGAAAGTTCGAATTGATTCAACTTGTTGAATTCATATGAAGAAACCAGATTTTGTGGTATCACAATATATCGACTTTGGCAGCCATTCATACCTATCTTGTACCTAAAATTCCATTTTATGCTCAATGTATAATCAAAACTAAAGTAAATTGATAAATAGTATAATAACCAACCTAATATACTAATGGTTTAATTTGGGCCCATATGTAGACTATGGAAAGTAATGTGCCATGAATAAATTTATATAGCATCAAGAACGTTAGTTGGCCAGCTCTCTTTTAACATTTTCTTTGTGAAGGTACAAAGAAACAAGCTTGATATTCTTAATGCATGGTAAATTGTTTAAAATAGGGTAACTATCACATGCCTTTATTTTCTTTTGCCTACATGTCTAAATATTTATATGAACATTTTATGGGTTATCCACGAAATTCCAAATACATACAAAATGTACCAATTTATTAGAATACCATAGAAATACCAATTTCAAAACCCCAAAATACGTAAATTCCAAAATTTCAAATTCAAAAATCCAACTTTAATTCATTTAATGTTATCGAATTTAAACATTTTGCCAACATCGACTACGCATAAAAATGATATATATGCATATAAATATACTGTTGAAGGCGTAGAACTTTGATTTTGAATACAATTCGAAAATCTCTCCTAACTCAGAATATCGCATATAGGTATATGCAGATGTATATATCCTATATATATATCTATCCATTAGTATAAGATGTATTAAATCCAGTCAAATGAAATTCAGGCAACTGAAATACATGCAAATGATACTTCAAGCAAATGAAATAGAGTCATATGACACGCTTCCATTAAAATATAATGAGTTAAGCGTCAAATTTTAAGGAAAAATTGAGATTCATGGCATTGTAAACGCTGTGAAAATAGGAAGACAAATTAAAGATCATGTTAATTTGCTTATTCGTTTAGAACTTATCGAATGTGGAATCCTGTACATATTATGATATAGCCTAAGCATATCACGAAAAAAAAAAGTTAATTTGTCTCCAATGAAATAATAATGTTCAAATTAGATCCTCAGCAAAAATTTGTTTCTATAGCGTTCACTATCAGAATTCATAATTTTTAATTTTTTTTATACCAAAACATTAACTTCCACAACTGGGATAGTTTCAACTAAATTTATGGTTTTTAGCAAATTTGAAATAAAGAAACTGTAGTTATCTTAAAACAGAAAATTTTAATGAAATTTGAAAGTCAAGGTGATGAATTATTTTGTTAATAGTATATACCAATATTTTTTGCTTTAATTAAGTAAAATTTAGCGTAGAAATATTCCGGAAAATTTTCCATTAATTTCAAATTTCCTAAAAACAACATTTTTATCAAAAACAAATTTTATTTGTTTTATATTACAATTATTATTATTTTTCTATATTATAATATCATTGTTGTAATATTTCAGAACCACATAATATTACCCACCGTTTCTATTCCAACAAAAAAAAAAAATAAATAAATAACAGTAAACAGTGAAAAAAAATTAAAATATCAGAAAAAAATAATAACTGTTCATAATATGACACTTATTTCATTTTTGTGGTTTTTGAGGCGCTCATATTATTATTTTTTATTTTATTTTTATTTGTATTTTTTTTTTGCGTTTCTGATGTCCTTTATAATATTGAAGGTTTTGTAAAAGTTAAAAACTGACATCATAAAAAAGAAATATTTTTCGCATATTATTTCCCATAAAAAAATATTTTTTGATACACCTACACCTACCTACCTACCTATCTATCTATGCATATTATGACGTAGTGTATAGAAAATATACACTTTAATGCTTTTTCATGTACACCTGTGAAAATTTTATTTTATTTAATTTTTTTTTTTTTTTTTAATATTCTTTTGTTGTTTTTATTTTATTTTCAAACCGCACATTATTGTATAATATCATCATTTAAATCATAATGGTTTGCAACAAAATTTGCTCTCTATAAATTTAATATTTAAAGGATGATAAAATCAGGTTAAAATCCGTTGTCGTTGCTTATCCCACCACCATCGTCATCATCACTACCTCATCATCTCACATCATAACATACCAAAATAAAAAAAAAAACCACAAAGAAAATTATTTACAATAATACACATACATGTGTACATATATAGTGGCAAACATACATATTCAAATGTTATTAAAAAATGACGTGCAAATGACAGTAGTAGCGCCACCACGTATCATATGTTATAATGTATATAAAATGTTATGATGTTTAAAAATAAATATAAAAAGAGTACCTAAGAAAATAAAAAAAAAAAGATAAAAACATAAAAATTACAAGGACGAGTCTTGAAGCGAATTTATGTGCGTTATGGAGCAAAGCTTTTGTGGAAAATAATAAAGGTTTTTTTTATGTTGTTTACATTTTATTATTTTTTTTTTCTATTTTTCATTTTAATTTTTTTTTTCCTTTGCTTTTTTGTGGTGATTATTTGTCAAATTATCCTTTATATTTTTATTTTTATTGTTTTTGTTTTATTTTGATTTTCTTACTGGTTTTAATATGATTCTTTATATGTTTCGAATGCAAAAAAAAATTTTTTTCATGTTTTACGCATGTGTTATGTTAGTTAATATAGCGTGCTACCACAACATCTATTTTATTTATCGCGGAAAATCTTCTTTAAGTTGTTTTAAGTTTAAATATCTTTTGGTTATGATTTGTGAAAATAAAGATGGTTCAGGCAGGATACTACTTCTATTCTAGAGTTCTATAGAAATTTGGTTTGTAAAAGAAAATTTTCTTAAAATAATTTTTTTTTTTACCCCAAAGACTTAAAAAAGTCTACTCGAAAGCTAGAAAGTATTTCTATTGTTTAAGTTTTAGCAATAATGATGTATGCATGTAGGAAGTGGTACTTAAGTTTAGACTTAGACTTTTATAATAATTTACTGCGTTGTGGTTTAATAATAGAACACACTACTACAAGGAAGTGTTTGTGTTCTTTAGATATAAAAATAAATTAATTAAAGAATAGAAAATTATTACGAATATGTGATATAGAATCGGCGGTTGGAAATACATCACTAATATACTAAAAATATTAATTTCTCCATAAGCAAAATATTATTTTCCCATCTTAAAATTTCGTACTCTGCTTTACGAAATTAGCATCGATGTTTAAAAACTATATATTATCGTATTTTTTGTGCTACGTATTGTAGTTTGTGTTGTGTAGTTGTTCCGCGGTACTGATACATTTTTTATTCGTGTACTACGCCTATTTGAAGTTTTTACGTGGTTAGATCCACAACACAAAGAACCCGGAGAAACGGGTATTATAATTTAAAAAATTATAAAGCTATCTACAACTTCATTTAACCCACAATTAAAGCAATACAAATTTAAATGTTGTTAATGGTCTACGTTAACATCTCCAAGAGGCAGTTAGTTATACAAGTCAATACGCAAAAAGGGGTATGACATATGTACTATTTACTTACTGGGTTACAGATAGAAGAAAAATTTTCATTGTGATTTTATTAATCATATAGGTAAAGGATCAAAAACATTACAATATCTCATCACACTTAATATCATTATCATTCGACAACCACTGACCATAGATGTAAAAACATATTAACAATAACAATTTGGGGTAAACACATAGTAAATAGCAATAAGAAATAACCAACGAAAAGTAATAAATTGGTTTATATGTAAAATAAATTCATATTTTATTTAGACTTAAGGACATAATTGAAAAATAACTGTAACAAAAACTAAGAAGCGAAGACTATCAAAAACCTACAAAAAACACTTAAAAATCAAACTAACAATCCAATTAACATTCAAACCAATTAGGAATGGACAACAAGACATTTTGTTAAAACAGAAGCATCCACTATGCATCTTGAACATATTTTTTAGATTATTCTTTACCACCAATTTCAACTCAGTAACCAATTCTTAAATAAATATAAATTAATTAGGAATTAATAAGGTTTAAAAAGGTTTTAAAAAATTTATATTTATATAAATTTATTTTGTAAAATATTTCCATTCTAATATTTCAATTCAATTCAATTCAATTTGTTCAATTTAATATACATTATACATCAGACGATTAGTTTCTAGAATTGTATAAGTTCTATATACATAGTGCACTCCTCCTCCTTAAAATATTGAAGTCCACCCTAGTTAAATATAAGTCTCATTTTTATTTAATTAAATTTTATTAAAGAAGATGTTCTTTGGTGTATTACAAATATTATGTCCATGCTATATGCATACATTTTACCATTTTCAAACATATTAAGATTGGATACGGAAGAAAATTAAAAACGTGAAAATTCAAAATAATAGTAAAGAATTTACACCACTACACCATTTCGATTTATCAAGCAAAGCACAAGATCACTGAATAGCGACAGAAAATTCATATGAAGAAAAAAATACTGTTCTATTCTGCCATATTTCTAAAACGAACATTTACATATTTTTTATCTATTTTACTAAAAAATATATTAAAAAATAGTTTTCTATTAATTAGGTATATTTCTATAAAATTCGATCGTTGTGAAAAAATTTAATGCTAAGGCTTCTACTCAAAAATATTTGTTTTATTATTTTTTTTCGGAACATTCCAGTCAATGAAGTCACTTACAATTTACAATTAAAAGTATTAAAAAGCTCTCACCTATGTAACAACTAAACAATCTTATGCAAGTAGTCTCAATTATCTCGTAATAATGTATTTACAAATGAATTTTTTATTTAATTAAGTCATTATAATAAAATTAAATATTTAAAAATGTATAAAATTAAGAAACCTCAAGAACTATATTTTTACCCAAAATGAGCATTAAAAAGACAAAATATCCTTCAAAATAATATGGTGAATCTGTTCTAAAATAATGACCTGTAAAAAGTCAACCCTGAAAACAAATTATGAGAAAAAAATGGAAAGCGTCAACAATAATTAAGAAATAACCTTGCAAACTTTTATTTTAAATTTTTTTTTTTTTTGTTTAAAAAATAAACCTCAGCATTTTTCAAAATATTAATTAAAGAAGATTTCAAGTTTTTAAGGTAAAATTGTGGTTTTTATTTTGCTTTGATGTACCGATTAAAAAAAAAATGGTTACAGTGGCTACTTTTACAAAGTAAATTGAATTCGAATTAACATTTACAACAGCCTTGACTCTTAAATGTCCTGAAATTAAAAATGAGTAAATATATATATATATATATGTATTCCATATATTGTACATAATTTAACTTGTTATTTTAATATAATCGTATACAATTGAATTAGTATGAGTACAAAACGGATTCGGGAACATTATATAAAAAGTAATAAAATTTTCACCATTTTGAGAAAATTTAATTTGACATTAAAACTTTAAATTTATAAATTTTGTAGAGACGTAGTTAAGACTTGCAGTTTAAAAACGCTTAAAATTTAACTCACAAGTTGTTCCAAATGAATTTGTTGTTTATAGTATTGTGCCTTTTTCGTTTACTATATTCAGGGCGTAGTGACAGTATAATTTTTTTCTGCAACAATCAAACTTTTTGAATACTTTTTCTAGGTTAAGTTGTGTTGTGCCATTTGATTGTTCCTGTTAGGAGCTATATATTTGGTTTAATCAAAGTGGTGCATATCTCCTTCCGTTGCTTCTCTACCTTCTACCTTCGACCGTCGGCTTTTTCATTTTTTCCCGACCACCTTCCATATACCAAAAATATGTCAGAAGCACTGGCCATTTTCTTTTAGGAATTTGCATTTTATATCTTTTTATATTGAATTGTTCGAACGATGTTAGGCCTACCAAACTCACAATATTCGCTTATGTAAACCAAGTAAAAGCTTATTATTTACCCCTATTTTTTTTTTTTATTTATTTATTTTTATTTTTTTAAAGATCGTTACAAGTTTCAAAAATAAACTCAAAAACAAACTACACTATATTATTAATTGTTTTAAGAGGGATCCTCTAGGATACCCAAAAACTTACTTCTAATAATTGTAATAATATTTAATTAAATGCTTAATTATTTTATACATTTATGTATTGATTTCAATTTCAAATTTTATAAAAACATTATTATTTAATACCCCTATCTGTTGGTTTTATTGACCCCATTTTGTAGTACACGTGACAATCGAGAACATTTGAGCATTCACTAACTTAATGTTTTACTTTTATTAATGCTTATTGTTTTACCGTTTGTCCGTTTGACATTGAAAACAATTGTGTTTGACAATCTTATTTTTATTTCGTCAATAAAGATTCTTTGGTCCGATGCCCCGAGGTAATTAAAATTTTTACTGGTTTTTTTACAGTTTTTATAATCAGTAATCAATTGAAGGTTATGCTGATTATCATTCGGCCAATCAATTATCAAGGTTCATAGTTATCATGATTATTTGACGGTCTACATAATAGGTTTATAATTGTTTGTAACGTCTACCAGATAACAATTTCAATTAACATATCTAAAAAAATTTCATAAACATATTCGTGTCAAACCTTTGATTATAGTAAATATTTTTGACATATAATTAATATACAGTGAATCTGTGAATATTGAAATTGTATAATAAAAAGAGTAATCGTCTTATGTACAATGTACATCTATCTATATATATAAAAATGAATTTTTTATGTCTGTCTTTATGGCTGTCTTTATGTTATTTATAGACTCGAAAACTACTGAATCGATTTGGATGAAATTTACAGAGTATATTACTGGAATAGGGGGGGAAGCTATAGGCCAACTCCCAGCACCTACCACAAATATTTTTAGAATCAAAAGTGTTACAGTGTTGAAAATTTGTACACAAGTACTGTCACAAAAATAAAAAAATACATCTTTTACCGTTTCTCAAAATTTTGAATGGTTCGGGCAGCTGCCATACAACTCCCAGCACCTATCACAAACATTTTAAGAATCAAAAATGTTACAGAGCTGAAAATTTGTACCCAGGTACTTACAGAAAAATAAAAAGATACATCTTTTACCGTTTCTCAAAATTTTGAATGGTTCGGGCAGCTGCCATACAACTCCCAACTTCTATCACACATATATTAAAAACCAAAAGTGTTACAGAGCTGAAAATTTGTACTCAGGTACTGCCTCAAAAATAAAAAAATACGTCTTTTACCGTTTCTCAAAATTTTGAATAGTTCGGGCAGCTGCCATATAACTCCCAACACCAATTACAAATATAATGAGCAAAAATATTTTATTTACCGTTTTCCAATAATCTGAGTGGTTCGGGTGGCACCCATACAACTTCCATCATCTATCAGGAATATTTAAAAAATTAAAGTATTTATGTAACTGAAAATTTTATTTCAAGTACTCATAAATAAAATAATGACATACGTTTTCTAAAATTTTGAGTAATTTTAATAGAGATTCTTATATAAATCTTCTGCGAGATTTTTCGTTTTGTTTTGACAGATTTTAATTTTAATTTATATTTATAATGAATAAGATTAAATTTATGTCTTTAAAAAATTATTTTAAATTAGGTATTTCTATTAAAGAGACTATGGACCAGCAACGCGGACCGGGTATAGCTAATAATATATATAAATAAATAAATCATAATTCAATTTTATCAAGTATAGTTTCAGCTACACGTGCCAGATATTTAAATGTCTGTGAATGTTTTTGTTAGTTATGGATCATGGATGTCCTGTAATTATCCTTAAAACAATTGATATGATTACGAAATTTTTCATATTTTCAAATACTACCAAGGACACATTTTCTCTTAATCACTGATTTGCAGAGTTCTACTTTATATTTCAAATTTAGTTCGAACCACAGTGACCAGTTGGATTATTTATTTTAAATATTAAATAATATGGAGAATTATTTTAGATTTAATACCTCTTGTCCATGTCAGCCTACAATCTAGATGACAATCTGAGAATTTAACGTCATCATACCATACGTAAGATAATAAGTATGTATGTTTATTTTCATCTGATCAATCAATTTTCATCCAATGCAAATATTACTCTTCTAGACATTTTGATTCATTAACAATGATTTTCCAATAATTATTGTTACTGTAGTTCTAATTAGTTTTTGATATACTAAGTTTCGGTATTTAAATTTTAATCATTGTTAAATATTGAGGTATCATCAGTAAATGAGAGGCTCATTTAAAAATAGGTTACGCAAAATAAATTTTTGAAAGCTTTACAAAGCAAATGAAAAACTACCCCTTTTATTATATTTGATTCTTAGCCTTATGTAAAAATCTAAATCGCAAGTTTCCCATTTATAAATAATTCCTACAATATTAATTTTTTCTATTTTACAAAACTTTGAGGACATTCAAATTTAATTGCTTCATTTCTCTTTTACTATTATCTCTGCTCACTGATTCAATTTAATAGAAATTGTGTTTTATTGCCAATTCATTTAATTTAATTTAAATTATTTTTTTTATTATTGTGATTATTATCATTATTTTCAATCCTTAAAATCTTTAATATCTTGTTTTATTTATTTATTTTTTTTTTTTATTTAAATAAATATAATTGTACAGTTTATTTGATCTAATTAATTTTTTTTATTTGTATTGCAAAAAAAAAAAAAAAAAAAAAAAACAAAATGAATGTACGTGTGAAAATAAATTGGCCAAGGATAAAACAAGGATATCCTCAATTTAATCTTCTATATTAAATTCATTTCACTAACACATACACATCACACTTATTTCATATGAAAATTCATAATTAAAAATATTTTTAATTTTATTTTTTAATAAAATGTATTTTTAATAATATAACAAAACAATATAAAACTTAAAAAACAAGAAAACAAAAACAAAACAAAAAAATTCCATATGACTGTTGTTTTGTTTGTTTTTTAGTTGTATAAACAAAATATATTCGACGGACTATATTTTTTTTTTTATTCAGGATACATTCTATTGTCAGTTTGTCTATATTTTGTTATTCTTGTGATGATTATACTCTTTTCAGTTAAGTAAAAATGGCCTGAATTGAAATTTTAACTATTGTAAGTATGATTTAGTATAATAACACAGCAGAAAAAAATGAGTTAATTTTATGTCAGGGTCGATTTTGAATGAGTTTTGTTAAGTGATGACATTATTATCAACTACCATTATTATTATTAACTAAAGTACAACAATCCATTAACACACATGACAAATGACTGTAGAAATAATGAATATAGGATTTGTCACATATTATACTTACTTTTTCATTATAGGCATTGTTTTAAGCTTTGTTTAATTTACACGGGATATAAATTGAAGGTTTAAAGCTAAAAGTAGTAATTTTTTTTAAAAAAATTGGGTTAAACCACAATATGAAAGAGATAATATTGTATTTGTTTTCAAACCGCGAAATCGTTGTTTGAAAATAGGCTAAGACTGTACAATACTGATGATTAATTTTTTTAAAAACAGTAATGATTTTATTTAAGTATACTATGATGGCCATATCCTAGAATGTAATTTTCTGATTTTAATTTATTCCTTGTCTTGAAAAATGTACCTGAGCTGCCGGTAATAATTCTAAAACAGGAATATATATATATATATTATATTCTCTTCATATCATATCTATGTTACTAGATCCAATGGTTTGTCACAGGTCATGGTCCATTTAACAAACATCGTATAGATCGAACACAAACAGGTGTAGATTTTGCTTAGAAGAATATAAATCTTCTCTTATATTTTATTTGTTTGCGGCGTCATATAGCTTGCAAAAAACATAAATATTTCCAGGAAAACGCATTCACTAATTGTGAAATAGACACCAGAGCATTAACAGTCCGTCATGCACCTTCAATTCTAAGATAGCAAACCGGGAAGTCCAATAGATCTTAAGAGGTCGCGTTTATATAAAATGCTCCAGAAACAAAACAAAAAAAAAAGTTCTATGATAGCCAACTTCCAGCATACAACCTTCCGACTTAAATTAATTCTATGTCTTTAAAAAATGTTCGTGACATTACAAAAATTTGAATGAATCTTTATTAAGCCTAGCAAATAATGTTACCTTGTTATAGTAATAATTGTTAGTCAATGTTAATTAATTCAAAAGCAAAATTTAGTGAATAGTGTATGTCCTTTATCGAAGTTTGCAACTCTTCTGTTCTAAAACTCATTTCTATGATGAAATTACTGTCATCATTATTTCAAGGCAACTATTTCGGTTTGCTGCCTTTTTTATTAAATTTATTTTTAAATATTTAATAACAGTTTATAATAAAGTTACTTTGCCTCCAGTACTACCACTACCACCACACACTCAAACAGAACAAATTATACATTACTTCGCAGTCAAATTTAAATATATATATATACATTAGAAATAGGAACAAAAAAAAATTAAAATAAAGTAGAAAATAAGTGGTGAAAAAAATGTTATATAACAAAAAGGAAAATATTTCAGGATGTTTATACACATAGCTATATCTACTATTATTATAATATCAGGCCAAAGTCGTTAGTATGTGTAAAGAACATTTCTATAGGGAAATAAAAATATTCAGTTATTATTCATGAATATTTATCCTCTGATGAACCGAGCATATTCATTTGTTTAACAACCTAGTATATATACCAACATATAAACTTACATATTATTAAATTGTCCAATGATTATTTGAATTAGAATTTGGTTTGAATCCATGCTATGAATTGAATAATTTTATTTTTTGTCCCTATATAAAAAAAAATGTTTTTCTTCTTTTTTTCTCTACTTCTGTGCATTATTACTAAGTCATGAGTTCTTTTTTCATTTTTTTTTTTTGTTTTTTATTTAATTTCATATTTAATATCTTTTAATTTTTAATATCCTCTCTTTTCTCAACGGAAAACGTACAGCAAAAAAAAAAAAGAAAAAATAAATTTCTTTTTTTGTATAACACTTTTTTTTCTCAATTTTTATAAAAGAAATTAAAATTAATCTTCTCCATTTTTTTTTGTATTTCATAAATTGAATAATTTTTTTAATTTCTTTCTTTTCTATTTTACAGCTGTTTGCAGTTTAGATTGTGGACCAAATGGTGTTTGTGAATCTGGTAAATGTCGCTGTAATCCTGGATGGACTGGAAACCTATGTGATCAGTTACCTTGTGATAATCGTTGCTCAGAACATGGTCAATGTAAGAATGGTACTTGTGTTTGCTCACAAGGATGGAATGGACGACATTGTACTTTACGTAAGTTTGAAATAATTACAATTTTTAATTATACATATATATCGTACATATATATTTTTTATTTTAATTTAAATTAATTTTCTGGAAAATTTAATTATAAGATCATCAAAATGATTTCAATTTAAGAAAGAAAAAAAAAATATTTCTATTAAAATAACAATTAAAAAGATTTAACTGGGGGAAAAATATTATAATATAAAACAATTTTAAAATAATAAAATGAAAACTAATTGTATAGGTAGTTGTTTGATTAATAGAACAATGACCTATTAATTTTGTAATAAAGAATTGTATATCTAGTGTTGGGTGATATTTTGATAAAAATTGACGTATACCACAGAAGTTATAAAATTTTAGTACTTACAAAATGGTTGTCGGTCTTAATGTCTATTTTGGAGAAAAAAATGCTTTAGTATAATAGTACTAAACTGTCATTATATGTATCACTGAAATCATCATATTTAATCTGTAAATAGAAAAATGTACGGTTCAAATATCTGAACAATATTAACAACCCATGTTCATTATTAATCTTTTAAAAGATAGAAAAGAATACGTAACGAAACTAAATCTTTTTTAAATTTTTTTTTAATCTTTAATTAGAAATTTCAATTTTACATGTATTGCATCACCCGTCGCCAGAATTAAAACTAAATTTCATTCACATCGTGCGGTTGTTGTCTAAGATAAAACAATAAAAAAATGTCAAGAATAAATTGAAATGATTAAAAACGATTTGAAAAATATTTTTTTCCAAACTTGCTTTAATTCTAGTATTATAACTTGCCGACGAATACTAGCATTATTATAATAATTAATCTACTAATCTTTTTTAATTAAATTTTCATTATTCTTCTTTAATCTTTTGGAATTCAGTCGATTTGGTTTCGATACTAACAGTTTTTCCATACATTATAAATAAAATAACTTCCTTGTAACACTTTGTGGTGACTTTCATGAAATGAGAGTTCAGAAATTTTGAACCCGAAAAACAACATCAAGCTCCGGTACTATAATTAATATAAAAGTAGTAGTGTCCTTAGAGCAAGCTATAAATAAATAATTAGAATAGCTAGAATATAATTATAATTGAAAGTAGTGGAATTAAGTTAGTCTAAGTATAACAACGAGAACCGTAGGATATAAATGTATATAAACCACTTACATGTGGTGGCACATAAATATAAGGCACATTTTAGTCTTTAAACTGTATTAATATTAAGATGATAAAATAAATATAGTAAACAAACTATAACTTCATATAATATCTTACAAATTCGACAATACAAATTTCAGGCCTTCGGAAATCAGTAAATCTATTATTTTAAAATCATTTAGATGATTTACAAATTTATTTTGTTGTCAAGCCGAATTGAAGTCGATCAAAATCAAAACCAGCATAATTCACCATTAAAATTAAAACTGTCATATGATTATGCTCCATAGTACAAAACCAATTATTTTCTATATTTAATTTACATCAAAAGTATTTGATTCGCCCTTTTTTAAATTTTGAATCAAAATATCAGTTTTGTTCCGGAAAAACACTAAGTCCGATTTTTTTTTATTATCAAAAGAAGCAATGTTTGTCTACCGCTATATTTTAATTGAAATTTTCATTATTTGTCATTTGTACTTTTAATGGAATTATTGTTGCTATAGATAAAAGTTAACTATTTGTTGTGTAGAAGTAGTTTCTAGTGTAGCTATTAATAAATTATATAAATGGATATTGCAAAGGTTAGAAACTTTTACAGCAAATGAAAAAAATTATCAGACAGGCCATGATAAAAAAAACATTAAAATGCTAAAACTAGCAAAAATAATCAGCCTATTACAGTTGTCAGTTCTATATATATTATAACATTACTATATGTCTCAAAGTATGTCAAAGACTTAGGTGCCTATTATGTATTTCGATAACGATTACGATTTGATCGAACGAAATATCAAAATGCAAATTGCCATTATGTCTTTCGATATCGTTCAGAAATTGTCGACGAAATCGATAAAGTTTATCGATGTAAAATTTTGTCACGAAAGAAACATCGAAAGAGATTTTGTACAAAGTATTTCAGTTTTGAATTATTGAAAGGATAAAATAAAAGAGTGACGCTTGAACACCTGTTTCTTTTATATTTGTGATATTTTTTGAAATAAAAATAAATTTAAAAGTTGAAATATTAGTAGGTATTTTACTTTTTTCTTCATAATTATTTTGTATTGAAATAAATTTTAATAGGAATGAAAGGCCAGTTACAAATAAACTGCAATATGAAAAGTTAGTGTAAATAAATATTTCAGTAATTCTACTTTAATCATAAAAATAATGTTTGTCTGACTTTTTTCTTCTAGTGCGTAATGGAATTCGATCCATTTTGAACATAAGTATAAACTTATTACTGCAATTTTCATATGAAACTTCCTTAAGCACAACAGAAAAAATTAGCTCTGCTAGTCCGACATGAAAATCATTTCCCACGCTGTAAATCATTTCCTTGGTACAAACCGCACAGAATCTTAATACGCTGGCCAATTAAGTTATATTTGGAATCGACGTGTTACTTATTGGCTATTTTAATTTTTACCCTAATTTTTCTAATAAATCAATAAAAGCAATGTTGTTTAACAGGAGATTTTGATCAAAACTGTTTAGAAAATTAAGTTTTGTAGATAATAACTCATCAATTTCATGTATAATTATAAACGTATAATCTTCCAAATCCAGTAGATTGAAATAATCCCGACTATATGTTGGCTTGTTTTTTAACTCTGCAATTTGATAACGTTTTTCAGCACTATCAGAAACTGAAAAATTTAACTCTGCTAAAATCATTTTATTTATAAAAACTTTTAATTTAATAATTTTTATTTTATTTAAACACTTTTAACTTCAACTCAAAAATTTCAAATTGTTATAACACTTTTGTTTTGTTTTTTTTTCGTATAATAATTTCAATTTGAGAGTCAAAGAATCAAAATGTATGTAATTTTCATCGTTGATTTGAATTTTACAATGGCAGCATTTTAAAACACTTTCGATCAAATTTTCATCGAAATATATAATGGCACTAACGATTACAATCGAATAACTCTAACGATATCGATGAAAGCCGATCGAAATACATAATAGGCACCTTAATAAGACAAATCAAATACGTATATTTACTCGTTGACTAAACTTGAACATTTAAAATATCCGAATGAAATTGCTTCGTCACTTTATCACCGCCTCTTATAAACTAATATTATTATATAAATATCATAGAGTTGGATTGATATCAGATTGATATCAGACGGATACCTAATAATATTTCAACTGATCGAGTTTACAGAAGAATTGAAAAAATAGTTCGAAGGTAAGATGTAATTGTTAATGCTGTAGAATATTTTGAAATTTTTTCTGATTACGACACGATATTAAGACCTGATTTTATCTATGATATTTTTGATTGCAAATCAAGAGCAAGATGTTTTACTACAATATTATGGAATATTCATCTTTTGTAATTTTAATATTTTACTGTAATGGTAACTTTCAAGAAAATGCATTCAATTAAAAAAAAAACCATTTTGTGCCATTTTTAATATTGATCGAATAAATTCAACTATGAGGCCTAGTACGAGTGTCGATTCATCATTTGAACGACAATCGAATGTACTTTCGTTTGAAAAAAAATTTGGTAGTACGTAACACAATCGAATTAAAGAAATAAAGCGGCCCTTGTAATTTGATTTTTTCTGTCAAATTCTTGAAATTTTTTTATGGACATAAGTATAATTCAAAGTAATATACCTAATAAAGTTTAATAAAGTTTAAGAAAACTAGCAAATTTAAGAAAAAGATGATTTTATTTTGAACCCATTTGCTTTTTATTAGTGATACTTTTCCTAAAATTTTGATGAAAAATTTATTTTAATCAAAAAATTAAAGGAAATTATATATCAGTGATAGTGAAAAGAACAAGAATACAAAAATAGTTGCATTTTAAATAACAAAATTTTCTAAATTTATTACACCAACACGCTACACAACTTTTGTACTAGTTCGATCAGATAAAAGCAATCGAATGACAAACTCGATTGCAGTCGAGTTGATTCGGCATAATCGACACTCGTACTACCATTTTTGTAGTTCGATTGTCATTCGTTCATTTGATAACATTCGTACTAGGCCTCTATATATAAATATACGTTACACAAAATGTTATATGCTTAACCGATTCCAAATTATTCAAATTATAAACAAAAATCCTAAATTAATACAGTCCTATATTGTTATCTATTAAGACTAAAATACAGAGCTAAGGTAATAATTTCAAAAACACTCACACTCACGTTTTTAAACCTAGATATTTCAAAATTTAAAAAGCCATTTGATTTTATATCCAACCAAATCTATATTCCCTTTATTAGCTTCCTTCTTTAATTTGGAGTTTTAATAGGAAAGTATGAAAAAAAAAATATTTCAAAATGTTCTATTTAACTACACAACACCAAAAAAAACAAAAACATGTTAAATAAAATAACAATAATAAAATAAAATAAATAAAAAGGATAATACAAAATAAATAGAGAAAATGAAAACAAAAATGTAATAAAAAAAAAATCCTTTGATTTTTACATTTTAAATAATAGAGACGTAAAGTCATACTGAAACATTTACACAGCAAAAAAAAAAAAAAAAAAAGGATCTAATTTTTAGTCCTTTAAAAAGATTTTATTTTTAGTTGCAACCAGGTAGTCGTTACAATTCACACACATGTCCCAGGCTTTTTCTTTTATTTATTTTTCTTTCAGCTCTTCTTTATTATTTGTAGAAACTTCAAAAAGAATTTTTGTTTAAACTTCAAGAAGTCTACTATTTTATTTATTTATTTTTTTAAATCGGAGCTCTCCCTTCTGCAAAACTGATGCCATTAAATAAAACGGTAGATACATTAAAGGAAGGGGCAAAAAAAGAGCAGGTTATCTGCCAGACGATGATGCTTTAAGCAATTTTTTTTTTTTTTGTTTTTTTTTTTTTTTACATCCCGCCGGTAATGTAATCGTTTTATCTTCATGTCATTGACTATTTTGGCTTATATATAGAATTACATATTACATTTATATAACTCTGCATATATAATACCTTTTTATTCACAAACAATCACCTAAGTAAGATAAATGAAAAGAAATTGAGAAAAAAAAACAAAAAAAATGTTGCCAAAAAAAAAAAACGAAAATTTTCCAATGAGTCCCTTTTATTTTTTATAATCTCATTTTTATTTTTTCCTGCTATTTTTTTTATTTTTATTAAAATTCACACAGGTATAAATAAAAAAAGAAATCGCTTAAAAAATTACATATAAAAAATAGCAAAAAAATAAAAACTAAATGAAAAATAATAAAAAAGGATATTTTTGAACAAAGTAGAGAGAAAGGTTAAATAAAGTGAAAATACTTAAGAATTTATTTTGTATTAAAAGAATGAAAAATCACTATGAAAGTATTAAAGAGAATAAGTTCACATCGAAAACTTTTATTAAAAAAAAAAAAAAAAACAGAATTATATAAATAGAACCGAAGAAGACTCAAAAGAACTTTCAACATTGAAAAAAAAACAACACTTTTAAAAGTACTTTTTTAAAGGATTCAGTAAACTCTATAAAAGATAAGAGATAACTTTTAAAATCAAAATCGATGAAAATTTTAATTTTCGGAAAACTCTTAAGACTGATACCTAAAATAAAAAACAAAAATACATTCAATGGCAATTCATGAACTGTAAATAATAAAATACATCGTTCTTAAGCTCAAAAGATCAAATGAATAAAATGATATTCTCGTAATGACAATATCGATAGCCTTAATAATAATGTTAAGTTCAAGTTTTTTTTTTTTTTTAAAGTTCAATTTAAAAATTCTGTTCCACATGTGTGCAGTGTATACTGTATCAGATTTATCCAACCTTGAAAGCATAAAATGAAGGCTGTTATAAATACGAAAAATGAATTTTTATACAAATATGAAAAATATGCCTGAATAAATTCAATATTACTCCTACCCAGTTGACTTTAGATCATTTTTTTTTTCATGATTAATTTTCTTACTACATTTTGACATTTTTATTTGTTAGCTAACTGGAATTAGGATGAAATTATACTTCAGTTAGACATTTTATAACATTTATATCACTTTAACTATTTTTGATTTAACACATTGATCACCACGTTTATTACCACTTCATACACTGATCACTACGTCATATAAAAATAAGCAACAACAATTTATATTCTGGTACCAGGTACCACATTGTATGCAAAACAAAAGAATTAAATTTATACTCTTCCAATTTGTACGACGACGACGACGGAAGGCAAAGATAGAAGTTGTTTGTTTGGCATTGCTGCAGAAAAACATAGGGCAAAAACTTGACTATCATCGATTATTTAAATTTCCCTTGTTTCTGAATGGGCTAATATTAAATTCGATATAAAACAATAACGTAGTGGGGCATCTTAATACATATATAATTTGTTACATAATACTCTAGAGAGAGAATCTACGAAGAAATTACAAAAAACGTAAAATCTCCTTTCTTTCGGATAGTAAAGGAATCATACTATAAGGTACAAATTCATATACCATCACATCAAAGCTAGTATGGGACTATTTAGAAATAATCAAAGCCTTTCATAGGGTCAAGTTCGTATGATAATCCCCTGAGTAAAGCTAAGTTGCAGTTGAAAGCTTGGGTGGAGCAAAAAGCTGATTATATCGGCGTCAATATTCCTGGAAATCGTCAGAAAACTAAAACTTTTCTTAGCTGCAATATGGAAAAGAGATGCATATCATAATAGAGATAATTATAGGTCATTTTAAATATAGGCCTAGTTTTTATAAAATGGATCTAACCGAAAATTACTTGTACAGAATATGTTAAAAAGAGGAAGAATCTATTAAACATCTGTTCTGTAAATGCGAATTATTCGCTCGTATCAGACTTTGCTACCTGGGAACAGTATTTTCCGAACAATGGGAACTATCCAGCATACCATTAAAGAATAACCTGAATGTGATCACAACATTTTGTTATGATCCTTAAAGAATCAACATATAATTAATAACACTAGCTAACACAATAAGACCATTGGCAGCGACGGCGGTGATATAGGGGTCAGATCTCTTCCCAAAATTACCTAATCTAATTTAAATCTACATAATATTCTATATTTTACTTATCATGTTCTCTTGTTTTTGTAATGTAAATTTGTTTCCGCCAAATTCCTTATCCGCTTTTCTAGCCAAAAATCTGTATTTTTTCGTTCGTTGTCTTATTCAGACGGTACTGATACTCTGTTTTTTTAATATTTCATATGTCATCTCATCACCAGATTTTTTCTACTCTCATGTCGCATCACATAATTTTCTTTCAAAACTATTTGGTGCAAAATGCGCTCTCCAAAAACAATTATTTTGTAACTTGTTTTTAGACAGCGAATTTTAAATTCAATTTACTTCTATGTGTTCAAAAACCTTCAAAAATACGCTAAGATTGCTGTATAGTTACATTCCACAAAATTTTTATTCATTCAGTACAACTGCAACTTTATAACTACTCAAATTAATTTTTACTAGACTCATCATTTCTTTTTCTCTAACTTGTAATTAAATAATAAATGGCACGAGTCAAATAATCAAAAAGTACTAAAATGACCCACCCAACCCCATGTGCATTAATATTTTACAACAGGACATTTTTCATTATAATTTCTTCCGTTCAATGTGACACACATCCAAACAAAATAAAAAATGTTGTTTGTTTTTTTTTTGTTTTGTTTTTTTGTTTTGTTTTTTTGTTAAATAAATAGAAATTGAAAAGAAAAACTATGAAATAGAAATATATATATATATATTTTTTATTCAAACCCTAATTCATCTTATTTGCATACAAAATACTCGTATGATCATTAAACCATTAAAGAATAGTTTTCAGTGTAAAGTTTATTGAACTGCACTCTATTGGAAAACTTATGGACATTATTGTGCAATTGAATTTATGTTTTAATAAATCCTAAGATTTTATATGGACTGAAATAAAGGGCATTAGAATTACAGATTAGCTATGCAATACAAAAAACAGCTACTATAAATATTGAAGATTAAACGCAAATTTATTTATTTGTATTTTTTAAAGTTTTTGAATTATTTTGAATTTTTGAACGAGAGTAAATCTGCTAAGTTATATTTATATCACCTGAATTACTTTTTAAATTACTACTAATGTCATATAATAATAGGGTCTGTATTTGTCCAGCAAGGTTCATAAAGCTACTAATCAGAGTACGTATTATTATGTCAACTTATGTATAATATAATATTTATTAGCTCTTGAAGGAGGAGTATTGGGAGAGTCATCTCTTATAAAAGGTTTACCGATAGGGATGATATGATTTTGAAGTGACGTTTCGGCCATTTTTAATATGTCATAATCTGTCCTTTTTTTTTCATTGAATTCAGTAATGCTTAAAATTTTATTACAAACGTCGTGAACTTGCTGATTTTGTCTTGGAACTACTTGAAAACGATAACGATTTTTTTAAGAAAATATCTTCTCCGATGAGACTCACTTTCATCTGAGTGGTGCAGTAAATTAACAAAACTGTCGATTCTGGTGCGAAGAAATTCCACAAATTATTCATGAAAAACCATTACATTCATCTAAATTGACAGTTTGGTTTGGTTTTTGGTCTGGTGGAATCATCGGTCCGTATTTATTTCGAAATGAAGCTGATAACACCGTTATTGTCAATGGAGAGCGGTATAGATCGATGATAACCAACTTTTTATAGCCGAAATGGGAAGAAGTTGATCTTGATAAAATTTGGTTCCTACAAGACGGGGCTACGTGCCACACACTTGCTAGTGCAACAAATGAGTTATTGCGAGAAAAGTTTGGAGATTCGATTATTTCAAGAAATTGTAATATTGAATGGCCTCCAATAAGTTGTGATTTATCACCATTAGGCTATTTCTTGTGGGGTTATTTAAAGTGTAGAATGCATATTATTTAAATTTTTCAAAGGAAGGGTATTTTAAGAACAGAATGCAAATTATTTAAATTTTTCAAAGTTCGAAGAATAGAATGCAAAGTACTTAAGTTTTTTGCTCGTTGCGATCTGAAGATGATGTCAATGTTGTTGGCATTACCCTATTAGTTGAACTCGTTTTCAAAATCCACTATACTTCTGAAATAAGTCAAAAGTGTTACATACCAACAATCATCTTTAGTTTTCAAGTGTAATTTTTGACAATCGGATGAGCTTGCTGGTGCACCTAAATCCGACATAGCAGCATGCAGCTCGCTGTGATTATGATATCATATTCAGTCTTAAAATTGATACATGGGTGGTGCGTATCGATTTCAAACACGTGGGTCTTCTACAGGATTTGCCTTAGTTTGAACATCTGGTTGCTTGTTGATTTTGCAGGGTCATTTGATTTTGCAGGTTCTTGAATTTTTTATTGAATAAAATAACACAAGGTTGCCTCTATTCGTAAAGTTGATTATGAACTTTACACGATTTTAATATTTCAATAATATTTTGGAAATATCGTTAATAGTCGACCAATATGGTTTACCTACTTATCATCTAACCGAATATGAAGTTGCTCTACAATAGTTGTAGTTTTGGACACTTAAATTAGTTGATATATGAAAAAAAAAAATTTTTATTTAGTTGTTCGAGCTGGTAGAAAATTATTAAAAGAGATACAAAGAATGACCGAAATTGGCAGCCCCTAGAATACTGCTCTTAGAATACTGTCCCCGAGATTGGTGTCCCTAGTATAATTTAATTCACAATTAAAACTAGTCAAACACAACTAACCATTTTATAATTTTTCTATAACCCTTAATAGATAATCGTTTAAAAAGCCAAGACCAATAATAGGGTTTTTGAAGAATTTCGGATTTCAACCTAACACAATCGAACGGTTTTGTCCATTTGAAACGTTCAAAAATTGTTTTCGATGTGAACTAAACGTTAAATGTCAATAATAACATAAAAGGAAAAGCTATTGTATTTGATTGACAAGTCTCTTCGTTTCATAGTCTTGGAATATAATATAAAAAAAAAATTAAACAAAAAAAAACTATTGATTTTTATTCTATTATTTCAACTTGAATTCTATTTCCATCCAACACAATTTCACAATAAATGTTCTCTACCCCATATCTTTCTTACTTAAAATAATTTTTATTCTTTCAAGCAATATACTTTAAAACATATTACATTTTTATTAGAATTTCAACACTTTAAATAATAATTTCAAAGCAATTATATAAAATATTTATTTTTAATGAATTGGAAATTTCCAATGGAAACCATAATAATAAAAAATAAGAATAAAGTGTTGAAAATTATTATTCATATAAGAACGTCCATTGTGAATAAATTTTTTTTTAATAATTTATATATAAAACCATTACTACATAATGTATAATATTATTATTTATAAGAAGTTTGTGGGATATTCTAACAAAAAAAATAAAATACAAAATGCAATCCATGTATAAGTAATAATATGCCTTTTCAAGGGGTGATAGCCATTAAAGGGATAAATAAAAAAAAATAAAATAAAAAAAAATGTGTTTTTCAACTCAAATGAGAAAAAAACAAAGAAAAGTTAGAATTTAGTTGCGGTCATCATCAAAACTAGAACCCTTATGTAAATTAGGGTTTTGAAATTTTACTTAAATTACAGTTACAATATTATTTTATACAATCAAATTTACTCTCAAAATTATACATAGTAAATTATATACAATTGCATTTTATTTCTTATATTAATCTAAGGGTTGTAACAACTTTAGTCTCTAAATATCATAATTCCTGTTACAGGATATTAAATGAATTATTCATTTCCTAATATTGTTTATTTTTATTATTAATATTTTGAGGCGCAGACAGGCCATTATTATTAAAATTAAATTTGTTTTTTTTATTAATTTACTATGTTTATATTTATTAGTTTAAAAAATGTACAAAAGGGTGTTAGTTGACATTTTTAAGCTTATATTTTATAAATTTTTTGTTTGTTTTTTCTTCTGATTAGTCGTTTTTAAGAAGTGTGATAAAAATGTGCAATACATTTTTGTATAAAAATATTAATTCAAATTTTTTGTTTACAAATTCATTTTCATATTACTTTAAAACATTTTTTATGTAGCAAATTATATTAATAATAATATATAATAATAATATTGTTAGGCTTATTACAAACAAATTTATTCAATTAATTATTCCATAACATTTATGATTTTTTTATACTTAAATGTACTGTAATTAAAATGAATTACAGAAGTAAAACTATTAAAAGGACAATGAGCGTTAAATACGGCTTCTGAATCAAATAATTGTGACCATGTAAGTCAATGGATTTCATAAGACCATGTAAAGCTTTTTAGTGATTATCTGCTGAAAATTAGACCAAAGAAAGAACCTAGAATTTAGAACATGATTTTCCTACAGGGCAAGCCTCAAATATTCGCTGCAGTTTTCCTATTTCGTTCTTGTTCCAAGTTTCGATAACCTTTTAATGAAGCTTTTAGAGTACCAGCCAACTAGTATTAGTTCTAGTTATCCTTGTGTTTTTTATATCATTTACTTCGTTTCCATTAACCCTATCTGACTGTTCTTCTAATTTTGTCTAAAACTGATTTTGTTTCAGACAAAAATTCATGTTTTTTGATATAACAATGTAACATTTTTGTTTTAAGTGAAATATTTGCAAAATTGTAAATTTTGAATTATAAATTTGAATAGTAAGAATTAAAAATACTATATAAATACATACATACATACATTATTTGTAACTACTTTTAAGCAAAAAAAAGTAATCAAAAATAGATCTTCAATATTATGTCAAAATTAAATTTAAAATATTTTATGACGCTTTTACAATGATGACATTGTCAACAACAACACACATAGATTTCAAAACCAAAAAATAATTTGTAAAAAAAAAAAATCTTGTATAATAAAATGTACACAATATGTGTATATATATATATATGCATATATGTTTGTGGTAAAAATACAAATGTACAATCTCCACCATCATATATCGCATACCGCCCATCACAAAATTTAATATAATGAAAAAAGAAATCGTGTTGTGTCTACAATCTCCTTGCACGGATATGTCAACTGTGTTTAAGAAAAAAAAATATTCTATAACTGTATTGCAACCTAACCTACTATCTAGTATAGAATACAAAAACTAGAAAAAAAAAATTAAAGCAAAATACATTTGTTGTAATTCTCAAAAGACGGAACATACCATATTATGTATTTATGTATGTCCGTATGTCTTTATAAAACCGTAAAAACAAAAAAACAAACTTTCCTGTCTCATCATGTTAGTTTACTGCATGACATATCCAACTTGTGTTTATCTAATTTTTTTTTTTTTTTTTGCTTTTGTTTTTTATTCTTCCATTTCTATTTAGTCTCCAAGAACTCTTTGCTATACTCTATCTATAGCTTTGTAGTTTTGCATTCATACATTTTTAATAATATAATAATATGGAATGTTTGTGTGAATGTGTCTTAAAATAGAAAAATAACAGGATCAAAATTTCAATTCAATTCAAATGTATGTATAGATGTACCGTTATATATTTTTCCATATACACTTTAGTTTCGCTCTGTGTCACTGATATTTTATTCTCATGCATATTATAGTCTTCATATATTATATTTTTTTTTATTATATTGTTGTTGTTTTTCGTCCTTCGAGGTTAAGTCTGCGTTAATAAACGATTCATTTTTTATTTCTCTAATGGACTTGACCGTATATGTACATAGATTTACTGTTATCTGTAAAAGAAATAGATTTTTATGTTTACACGTTCATAGTTTACCTACGTGCATACAATTCATTTTTCGTTGTATGCTTTGTTTTTTGTTTTTGCTTAGTAGTTTCTTCCTTGTTTCTTTTTGCAAAATAATGATACAAAGGCCACGCTTTATGAAATGAAAATCAAAAACAAAAAAAAAAATGGAGGAAAATTTGTTTTTCTTGTATTTTTTTATTTTTTTTTTGTTTTACTATTGAAGATAACACACTTTGATTATGTCTGGTGGTTTTGGTTGTTGATATTTTTTTTTATAAAAAACTGTGAGACATAAGGAAATATAGAAAATCCTTTAATATAATATCCTTTAATTTGAACTTGCTGTTGTAATAAGAACTTTTGGTTTAAAATTAATTGTAATTTAAATATTTATAAAGTTTTTATTAAAATGTTAGATCTTTAAAAGTATAAAATTATTGTTTAAGTTAACTCTGTGATTTATTTTAGAGGAGGTTGCAGTAGCAAAAAGTAAGTGTTTGTTAAGGTTGAGAATGCAAAATAATGGCAAAATTTTTTTCCCTTAATATCTACTTATAGTTGCACCGACAAATCTAGATATCATAAAACTAGTCAGGAGCTGTAAATTTTTGCATAGGGAGTTGATTTGACAATTAGTGCACACTTCAAAGTGCCATTGTCTTAGACTTTTAAGACATTTATTTGTAGTAAATTTCGTACATTGTTTTTGGAACTATTTTTGTAATTTATCAGACTTATTTAAAATTACTATATCGTATTGTATTATACAAGCACTAATTATAATTGTATAACACTTTATACGAGCTGTTTAGCTCTCATGAATTTAAAAAAATTAAATAAATAAATAAATATGGAATTTGGGTTCGAGTTCGAACTCTGTTCAAGATATTATATCTTAAATTAAATATTCGTCTCTTTTGAAAGTTTTTCATAATTCTGTCATATTTATTGTAAGTATTAGAATAGTTGGTATTATCAGTGTATATTTAACAGGGCATCATTAAGCTAAAATCCTATTATAAAAATGTTATATCTAAATATTATCAATATTATATCATTGTTTCTATACGGATTGTTGCAAACTCAACAACGATAACATGAAAGTGGAATATTATTAATGTTAAGTCTATTAAATAAAAATTACTTTTTTTTTTTTTCTCCTATTACTCCGCGTGGTAGCATAGGGCTTCTATAGTGAACCTCCATTCCTCTCTGTTGAGTACTGCTTCCTTAATATCGTCCCAGGTATAATTGTTGATTGTTAATTCTTGATCGATTGTGCGTCTCCATGTGTTGTATGGTCTGCCGGGTCTCCTTTGTCCTTGTGGATTCCACTCTAGAGCTCTTCCTGCTATATCACTTTCTGATTTTCTTAGTGTATGACCTATCCATTTCCATTTTTTCCTATTTATCTGTCTGTTGATAGGTTCTTCTCCAGTTATCATCCATAAATCCTCGTTGCTAATTCTTGCCGGCCAGAATATTCGGCATATAATTCTCAAGCACTTGTTGATGAATACTTGTAGCTTCTGTTTGATTCTGACCGAAGTGAGCCATGTTTCACTGCCATATATCAATGTTGACTTAACATATGCTCTGAATATTGTTAGCTTTGTTGTTATCGATATTTGGTTGCTCCGCCATATCTTCATTAGGCTCCCAAATATTCTTCTTGCCTTATTTATACGGCTATTGACATCTTCTGTTGTACCTCCTTGATGTTATGATGCTCCTCAGGTAGTTGAATTCTTCTACGTATTCTATCTGTTGTCCACTCACTGTTATTGGCTCACTATCACTGTTGTTTGTCCTCATTGCCTTGGTTTTCTCGATATTTAATTCCAGTCCCGATTTCTTTGCTTCTTCCTGTAATCTGTTGACTTTGTTCTGTAGGTTCCTTTGATTCCTTGATATGAGGCATACATCATCTGCTTAATCTAAGTCTTCTAAGTAGTCGAAGAGATCCCATTCTATTCCGTTTATTCCAGTGCAAACTTTTCTTAGAATGTCGTCTAGTATTGTGTTGAAGTGGAGATAGTGGACATCCTTGTCTAACTCCTATATTGGTGTAGAATGGATCACTGATGTTACCTCTGTGTTGAACTGTTGTTTCTGCATCTTTATACATCGCTTTGATGATGTTGATGATTTTTTCAGGAACTCCGTTCTTTGTAAGTGTTCTCCATATTGCGCATCTCTTGACTGTGTCGAATGCTTTCTTAAAATCTATGAATAGTAGATATAGTGGGGCATTCCATTCTACTGATTGTTCAACTATGACCCGTAAAGTATTTGCCTGGTCAACACAGCTTCGGTTTGTTCTGAAACCTGCCTGCTCTTTTCGTAGTAGTGGTTCTAGTACTTCTTCTAATCTTTTCTTTATAATAATTGCTATTATCTTATGAATAGTATTTAGAACCGTGATTCCTCTCCAGTTGCTGCAATTTGCCAAGTCTCCTTTTTTAGGTATCTTGACAATCATTCCTTTCTTCCATGATGGTGGTATATTCTCTTCTATCCATGCTTTCCTGCTGTGGGGTTAAATTGTTTTTGCGAATAAGTCGGGGTCCAGTTTTGCTATTTCTGCTGGAATTCCATCTTCATAACTTAAACAAGTATATATATATATATATATATTAATATGTATAAAATTATTACAAAAACAAAAATCAAATTAATAATGATTATCTAATTAATATCTTTATTTTTTATCTCTTTCTTTATTATTGATAACACTATAAAAAATAATACAATCAAATTGGAAAATACAAATATTATAAATGATAGCTGGTTGTGAAAATGGTTGCTCACGACACGGACAATGTACATTAGAAGATGGTGAATATCGTTGTGATTGTATTGAAGGTTGGGCTGGTACAGATTGTTCAATACCATTGGAAATGAATTGTAAAGATAATATTGATGATGATCATGGTAAGTTATTTTATTTATTTTATTTATTTAATTTTGTTATAACTAAAATAAAATTATTTTAATTTTTTCTTAATAATCAACCTGGTTAACCAGGAAAAGGGTAATCATTAGAAATTATAGTTTTATTCTAGTTTTATAATTTCTTACTCTATTTTGTATATTTCTAAGAAAATAATAAAAAAAATGTCAAACTAATTTTTCTTTAGAAGTATTTTAAAAATAATTTTATATTGCATTAACCATGGACTAACCTGAGAATTATCTACTCAGCGCTTAGAGGTAAATTAAATGAACATTATCATCGGATATAAGTGTTGGGCACTGCAAATACCTTTAACATAAATGTCCATTCCAGAACGCAATACTGGTACCTAATGATATATTATGTTCAAATGATTTCAGTTTTAAATATTTTTGTCATGTACGATTTTGAGCAAAATATATTCGGGCATATCCTTGACTTCTTCATCTTTTTTTAAATAGCTGTTTTATTTGATTTAATTCGATCATTTTTGTTTAAAGTGAATATAACATAGCAGTTATCTACGATAGTTTATAAATTAAGATTTACTTATGTTGGCTCTTCTGAGGGAGATGTTGTATCGGTTAAGGACGTAATGGCCATATCCCAAGGATACCTGGTCTTCCAAGCTTTTCAAAATATATATCTTTAATGGCACATCTTATTCTTTAAGGACGAAAAGGACATTTGAAGATATCCTTGTTGTTTTGATGTTTTTATAGTAAAATCTTGAGGTATTTGATTTTTCAAGAAAGAAAATAAAGATTGTTATTTTTTTCCAAAATTTTCTACTTTGAACTACAACATCTCCACAACAGCAAACGTCAAAACAACAAGGAAACTTTCAAATGTCGTTTTCGTCCCTTTCGATCCTAACATATAGCTTGAAAACCTGTATGTTGACAATTGCTGACAAAAATAAATTAAAATTACCTATTCGAAAGAAAAATATCGCGAAAAATATTTTGAGCACCAAATAAAATCAAACGAGGAAGTAGAACCACTAATTGAAGGATATAATATTGTAAAATTTAAGATTAAGATGGACAGGGGCATGTGATGGCAGTGAATGATCAAAGGTTGCCAAAAAGAACATCAGACGCAATACAAGACATAGAATAAGATTAAAATTGCTGGATGAAATCAAGGAAAACTGTCAAAGAGGTTGGAGTTAACGAATGAAAAACAGTTGCACAAGATAAAGCAGGTTAAGAATCACCCTTGGAAGTAGAACCAATAGATAATTATGATGAATATCCCAATGATACTTGTACATAAAAATCGACCTACACAAAAAACAAGCTAAAGTCTATCTGCAGCATTTATAAATAAACTTATAAATTTAAAATTTCCGTTAAAAAACCAATTTTAAAAATAATTTTTCAAACTCTCGTTATAAGAAAACTTCTAATCTGATCACACTAAACCATTTCAATTACATCAACAACAAGAATGCTAAATTGAATGTTCTAAGTATTTAGTATTATTACAAATGTTATACATTATAATGTTTTCTATCACAATTGTAGTGACTTAAGAAGGAGTAAAATGAAAAAGTTGAATATCGATGCTAAATCATGTGATTTCAGTGTATTAACCATTACCGAATGGTTAAACAACTCATACATTAACGAGGAGATTCTAGTCAGTAATTGATCTATAAAAGACCATTATTATGCATTTACAAATTGTTTAAGAGGTGAAGGTGTATTACTTGCCATTTAAAATGATTTTCCAACGTCATTAAATACAAAATTTTGGCATCTATTCTATTTGATCACTAGTTTATTAAATTAGGCCTATAGGTAATAGCTTTTTATACCTATATATTGTCTATATACCTATGTATTGTCTACTTTACTCCGAGATTGTAAATTGTGTATTTTATGGAATGAACAAGAAAGATTCTATTTTAATTTTAGGTGATTAATTTAGGTTTAATTTAATCATCTTTTGACATCTTTCACTGTTGATGATTTGGATAACTTTTTATTACCAATTAACTTCCAGAATGATATTTACTTCGAACTGTTTTTTTTTTTTTTTATTTTCTTTTTCTCAAATGAGCTCAGTAAGATAAGTATGCATATTATGTGCAAACAAATACATATTCATATTTAATTTAACAACCCAACAAACCATTAGAATCGCATAATTATCGCGGAAGTATCCCCTAGAAGAATGTATTTGTTCGCCGAGAATTCATATTTTATTCTTCTGCGATTTATTAGTATTATGAAAAGGTTGACATCGTCGCGACAATCGTAAATTGAATTGCATTAGCTTCCCCGAAAATATGAATGTTTAGAAGAATAAAAAGCGAATGTTAAGAAGAAGATAATATGAATTCATATATGAAAGAAATACAAATGTTTAGAAGAATAAAAATAGAATTTTTAGAAGAAGATAATATCTGTTTTAGGGACTAAAATAATTTTCAAATTTAATTATTAATATTTATTTATAATAAATATTTAAGGTTATTTTATTTTTTAATTTAATTATTATTTAAAATTTTTATAATTCAATACATTAAAAAATTTTGAAGTTTGTACATAACACGTGCGCTTCAAAAAATAATTGAGATTTTTTTCATATACATTATACATTATACATATATGAAAAATATATTCAAAATGGAGAAAACAAAAATAAACATTCTTTTAATGAAACGTAATTAATTCGCTTTTAATTCTTCCAGAAAATTATATAAAACAAAAATGCGCACACAGTTGAAAATTTTGTACTCATATGATTTTATTATTCAGCAAATACATTCTGCATATGTGAGGACTTATTAAAATAATAAACAAAAGCAAACAAATCAGTTATTATAATTAACATTATGTATTTGCAAATGAATCTATGTACATATGTTAAAAAAAACAAAAAAACAAATTCATCTAAAATAAAAAATATAAAAACAACCAAAAAACAAATCACTTGAATTCTTCATTTTTATCTTTTTAAGTAACTGTTTCTAAATTTTGGTTATTTGTAGTAATAATATAGTTTTTATTAAAATTATGTATTATGTAGGTATATATATACATACCTCTTTAATGACAAAATTTTTTATTTTTAGTAATTTTACCCACTAAATGCCACTTTACTATAGGGAATATATCGAAAACGAATCAGTATATGAGGGAGGTGTATTTATGTATCCAAAATAAAACTTACTAACCACAAAACTTTTTATTGAACACGAGTAGTGTCTGCTATATCGTGAGAAGTCTATGTCAGTACGTAAAGTACTTATTTTTTAAAACTTTAAATTTGACTTCAACTTGAATTATAATTACTCAACAGGGGCCCCTAGTCTTTTATATACTCAGGTAATTCATTGTAGTACTTATATGCTAAATTGTAGATGACATCATGATTATTGAATCTGATTTTTGATGAAATAATCTTGATATTATCAGCTGTTCTGGTGTTGTAATTGTGATTCTCATTAATTGATTGTGCTGTGATGTTTGTGCTTATATTTGTTTTAATTATCAAATGTGTCTGGGTTACCAGTTTGCATTTAACGAGAAGGTTAATTGGTAATAGGTTATGATTGCAGTGTATAACTTTTGTATAAGTTTTCACTTTGTAATCGTAGAAATTTTTATATGCTTGTTTTGTATAGTTTTTGTATATAATTTATGTCTTTGAGATAGAAGTTTTCCCATATCTGAATAGCGTATGTAATTGTGCTATGGAACATACTGCAATATGTCGTTCGCTTATAGTTTTGAGGTATACTCTTTGATTTATTAGTCTGGACATTCTAGCAATTCTTCTTCCTTTACTTATTTGTTCATCAATTTGTGGACCTCAGCTTAAGCAACTGTCGATTATGACACCAAGATATTTGTATTGATCAATTAATATAATTAAAATTAATTATATATTAAAATAATTGCAATTTTCATACTTGACATGGATTCTATTTTCTATTTTATTTTTTAATAACATACATTTTGTTTTACTTGTGTTAATTGCTAATTTACTTAACTTATAATAGAGTTCTATGGTAATGATTTACAGCATAAATTACAAGCTATCCAAATGATGATAACAAAAGATTATATTTGGCATTTTCGAATGCATATACGACAAAATAAAGATTAAACTCGCTGATGATACAAATAACTTTTTTTCTAACTCCTTACAATCATCTTCAAATTTCACACTTCAAAACCATGCTTTTCTAAGTCTTACAATAACAATATTGTATACGACTCTTATAATTCAGACTATCTAAACCTTAACAATACTTTAACAGGTATTCAAATACCACACCTTTCTTAATTTGTATTTGTTCTAGAATTATTGGTTTCTCTTTTCAGTATTATAAAATACCAAAAAAAAAGGAATAATGTAAAATTTATATAAACCTACAAAGTAGAACATGACACTTTATATACATTTATAAGCAATTTAAAATTTAAAATGTAAACTTTTAGTTTTTCAATTAATTTAAGTACACTCTCGTTTCTAAATTAGTTTTCGATTTGTATTTTTCACTTATTCGTACTATCATTAAATTTTTTTTCTTTTGAAACTTCCTCTATATTCGTTCCGTTTAAAGTGTAAAAAGAAATAAATAGAATTTTCCCCCTATATCGTTTCTTTTTTTTCCCCTTGTTTTTTCCTTTACCTTTACAACTTGAAATTTTGTTTTTTTAAATTCGATTCATTTTTTTAAAATATATATATATATATATTATATTTCTAGTGACTGAATGATGCAAAAAAAAAGTTTTGTTTCGCGCAAATGAATCTAAAGGTGTCAAACTAAAAAGTCAAACTTTTTCAATGCATTGTAGGTGTACTTTTAACTTCAGTAACGCCATCATGTTACTCATGGTTTTCGAAACTTGCAAAACAAAAAAAAAAAAAATTAAATTTTTTTTGTATTATTGTTGTTATTTTTGTACAGAAATCTAAGAGTATAAAATTGAAGTTGTTTCATGTTTCTTTGTTTTTATTTTTTTTTTATTTTGGTTTGTTACTTTTTGCAAAAAAAAAAAATAAAAACAACAAAAACAACATAAATCTAAAATGAAACACTTATCGTGCTAATATTTCCTGTTTTTCAATTTTGCCCAGTTTTCCGTTTAATATTTTTCATTTGAAAAGTGTTCTTTCTTTATAACTTTTCAAACTTCATATTTTCTTTTATTTTATTTGCAAAGTTTTTTATTTAAAATAAAAAAAAAAAAACAAACAAAAAAAAAAGTTTTTGACTTTTAGGCAATATCACTATAAAAATTTGGGTCATTTCGATAGGTTGAAAACGTGAAAAGTTTTAAAAGTACAAAAAAGTATTCGAAAAAAACAAAAAATTGGAGACATTTTTACTACTCGTAGTACCATAAAGATGAAATTTAATAAAATAATTTTGAAAAAAGTAGAGCAAAAAAAAAAAAAAAATAGAAATAAAAAATAACCAAACTGACAAAAGATATCTAGTAAATTGAAGAACACGATGAAAATATTAATACATTGATTACAATTCAATTTTCAATTTTCGAAAGAAAAAAAAACATTATTTCTTTTTTTTTTGCTTAAATGAGTTATAGAAAAACATATTGTGCTGAGATAATATATTTTTTTAACATTTTTCTTACTAAAATATAACTTTGAAAATAACATTAGGAGCTGGACAAGCGTATAAACAATTTATTTGAGCTATTTTGAAATGTATGAGTATAATTTAAATTACAAACATTTTTTTTAATCAATACAAATCTTGTTTACGTTCTAAAAACTATGATAATAATATGATGATAATAGTATATCGTTCTGAAAACTATGATAATACATCCTCAGAATCTAATTAACAAATATAAGAATAACGCTTAATAAATATTTTGACTTAAAAATTTAAATTAAATCAAAAAATGTCCTTAAAAATATCAAATATTAAATAATCTTTGTTTATGTAAACATCCGGCTTCGCTAAGGAACTGGCTATATGGTTCCCTTGGTTTTTCTCTTATTTATTATTGATAGTGGTGGTAATACTGGAAATAGTTCTGTTTTATCTTTCGCTGAAAACACTAACTTATTTCATCAAATTGATCGTCAATATTTTGTATCGGCAGTTCTGTTAGTAATGTCAGTTCTGGGTTTGTTAGAATAAATTAATGTTTGAATATAAACACAAATAATAAAAGTCTCAAAAGTCGTTTAAAAAATATTATATTATCATTAAAATTTCAATATGAAAATTTCCACTGATTACAATATTGATGCTTATGATTTGATGATGTAAAAATATTAAAATATGCTCATTCCCTAAAAAAAAGAAAAATATGCATGAAATTCCAAATATAGTTCTCATTAAAGTATATTTTTTTAAAAATGTAATTTAAATTAATTAACAGAAACATAAAAAAACCTATTAGTTAAGTGAGCTCGAAGCTATAATACAATAGCAAGAAGAACTAAAAACAATTCACACTACCTCCTTAGACCCATCAGTCTATTGCCTATACTGTCAAAAGTTTTTGAAAAAATTATAGTTCATAAAATAATGCCGCAAATAAAAAACGATGAGGTAATTTCCTGGGACTTTATCTAGACAAAAGGCTGACTTGGAAGAAGCACATCGCCGCAAAAAAAGAGCAGCTTAAACTCAAGACGAACAGCCTTTATTGGCTTATTGGGAAAAATTCCATATTAGATCTAGAATATAAAGTGTTGCTATACAAAGCCATTCTGAAACCAATCTGGTCCTATAGGCGTCAGTTATGGAGAACTGCTTCTAATAGTAACATCGAAACAATTCAAAGGATGCAATCAAAAATTTTACGTACCATAACTCAGGCCCCTTGGTACATTAGAAATATCAATTTACATATTGATTTGAATATAACCTTAGTTAATAAAGAGCTTGAAAAATACAAAAACAGATATGCAACCAGAATTATCCAGCACTCTAACCCTTTGGCGAGAGATCTACAAAATATTCCAATAACCAGCAGGTTAAAAAAAAGTCGCAAGCAGTAATATAAAGCACAACATTGGAACGAACGAGGAAATATCAAGGTTCAAATTAATGGACTAGACCTTCCAACATTTTTAGATTTTTAAGATTTGAATAAACCATAAAGGTCACATTTGTTAGAAATTGTTGTCATTTTCTTTTAGAAACATTCAATAAGTACATAGTTAAGAGAGAAAACAAAAAAGCCTACTTAACATAATATTGATACAATAATACAAACTATATAGTTCGCTATTTAAGTTAAAATTACAATAAATAAAAAAATATTCTGAACACGCTGGGTGGCGCAGTAGGTAGAGCGCCTGCCTTTCAACCAAAAGGTTCCGGGTTCGATTCCCGATGAAGCAAAAAAATGCTTCATTGGTTTTTCGAGCTGGTCTAGTACCCTTTGTCATTGGGATATAATAAATGACAAAAGATAATTGAAAGTTAATCTGGTAACAAATTAAGTAAAATGAAACTATTCTATTTAAGAAGGCTTAGTTCCAGAATTATTGTAGATATTGTAGTGTAAAATTGCAGTACCGTACTTAACTAAGCACGAAAAGGTGATTCTACCTAAGCTACTGTCAAGATCATAAAAAAAAAAAAAAAAATTATGCAGCCGGTTAGATCGAAAAACACTTTTAAACATACTGAATGGCCTTCCTACATCAACTGAGCTTATTGGAGCATATTTAGATATTATTAAAAACTAAAACAGTATCGATTTTGACAGAATTGACAAAAGGTTTGTTTTGATTAATGCCAAAATTGAAGTATTATATATTTGGCCCAATTTTTTTCTTTTGTTTTTGACATTTTTAAATAGTTTTATACATTTTTCACATACAAATTAAAATTAAAAAAGTTAATTTTATTATAAATGTTTTAACCTTTTGCTATACCTATGTACATTACACAGGTATGATCGAATCACCTAGAACTCAATTTATTTGTATTACATATTCCATAAGAAAATAATGAAGGTAAACAATATTTTTATTGCATTATAAATCGATGATAGTGAACGGGTTAATAAGTATACAAAAATAAGTGTATTGTGGAAAAATATGAATTAACGAATCACTTATGTCGTTATCAGAAAAAAACATGCATTTGCTTGAAAACCCTAAGCTGATTTCTAGCTGTTAATATCAACATTGTATTGCATAAAATAGAAAACATATAATAGATTAATAACACAAAATACGTATGCAAACTTCACGAATGTGAGCAAAAAAAATGTTTTTCTTTAATGGCAATGCAAAAACAAACTGAAGGAAATAATTCTAGTATAAAGAAAGATGGCCCAGTATGTAACAAACCTTATCATGCATTAAATAGATATAAGGGTAAATAAATTTCGATATTGCGTCAACAACAACTATCAATTTCAACTGATGCATTCTATTATTTTTGCACTATCTAATATTATTACATAACATATTAATAATATTGCCATTACTAACCTATCTAATTAAAATTTTGTTATTCTAAAATGTACAAAAAAAAAAAAAAAATGGTAAATTTATTTTAGATTGTTTTCTGATTAACTTAATTTTCTTTTGAAATTTTCAAACTTTATTTTATCTTATTTATATTCAAATTATATACAATTTAAAAAGTATTTTAATAATATTGTATTTATTTTTCAAAGTAATGATTGTATTGTATAATAAACATAAGTTCTTTTTAGTTTTATTTAAAGTTACGCGACAACAAAAATTCGTTCATATTAAAAAAAAAAAATGTTTTTTTTTTTGTTTTGCTTCTTTTTTTTTTTTGATTTTCCTGTTTTATTGAACCTTTCATTGCAATTTCTTTAGATTTACTTGAATTTACTTTTTTTTCTTTTTTGTTTCTTATTTATTTTACAAATAAATTACATGTAGGTACATAAAGAAATTTCCATTCAAATCAATCAATTTTATTTACAATATTGTATATAAAAATTGAATACAAAACAAGAGTAAAATTGTAGTTTATAGTCAGAACAAAAATAAAAACAAAAATAAAATTAAGAGAACTGTCACATAAATTCGTGATTACTCTTACAATATGTTCCAATTTCAGCACATAATTTACAATATATATGAATGAGTATAAACATATACAATTTGTGACAGGATGTTACTTTCAAATGGAATTATCATCATGATGTGATAACTAAATATTTGTACAAAATGTTTTTGAAGTTAAGATTTATACATCTAGTATTTACATTTGAAAAGTGTTTGGAATGAATAATAATTATCGATAATTTTGACTAGAAATATCGATATTTTCAATTGATATTTTGCTTTTTAATATTTGTCTTAAAATTATAATAGTAAAATTCCTATTAAGGACATTAAAAATATTTTATACAAATCACAACAGATATTTGTAATTTTACACACTATAATAATTAAAATTAGTAGGTACGAACAACGAGTTTTCATTTCGTATGCCCATGGGATACCTCTGAACTAATAGAATAGTAAAGCACAACAGATATTTGTAATTTTACACACTATAATAGTGAAATTAGTACTAATACCATCGGCTTTTCATTCGAAACACCCATATCATATCTCGCTATGAACTATTAAAATAGTAAAGCATAAAACTCCGATTTTTAATTTATAGTTTTTTTTTTTGTGCATTTGTTATTCTGTACATACCTGTAAAATTAATTTATCACAAACATTATTACAACTATTTAATGCTGCCATGCTTAATCAGAACAATAAGGTAAAAATCAAAAAATAATTTCTAATATTTTAATATCCACTGATGATTTACTCGACTCAATTGATTTCACTTTTAAAAATTATCCGTATTAATTTTACGAATATCTGCATTGATAATTTATTTGAATCGTACTTTCATTAATTCAATGCCAGTTTTGTAGAATTATTCGAGTCAATTTTTCAAATCAGTAATTTTCTGTTTTAAAAAGTTATTTGCATAGACAAATTCAAATACAGAATATTTTGTTATCTATAACTTAACATAATATACGTACATAAATATACGTTTCCACACTTCAAGTGTGTACTACAATTTATATTACACAAAGCGAAAGGAATATTGTCTCATAAAACAAATTATTATTAAACTAGTATGATATAACGCCAACTAAGCTAGTTTTGGTGCAGTTTGTATGCACAATACAACTCAAAGCATAATATTATTTTCTCACTACATTTTAATTCTACCCATAAACCCTACTTCCATAATACATTAAAAAAAATTCTATTTATTCTGTCAATTCTCATTCTTTTATTTATAATGAACTATTTCGTTATTATTGTTGTTGTTATAAAAAGGCTTCAGACAAAAGCAAAATTAGTATATAAGATATAAAACTCTACTGCTATTATCACGTTAGACTCTCTTATTAGTATAGTTCAGTTCTATTAAAAACCTCAACAAATTTTCTATAAAATTTCATTATTTTAAGAATAAAGTGAAATGAAAGAAAAAAAAATATATTCATTCCGGTAAATATCCCAACAGTAGACTCTAGATACGTAGTCAGATTTAATAACAGTAGACTCTAGATAGGTGATCAAATGAAATAACTACTACATCATATATGTCGTCATAATTTTCATATCGTAAATATTATTCTAATCTAGTTTATCATTGAACTGCAATACAACACATAAGTCTTCATACTTTTTGAATTTTTCAAAATTTATTCCTATTAATTATTATAAGTTAGTATTCATCCGCTCCTCAAAATTTGGAAGTTTGATTAAAAATCGTACTTAATATTTATAGCTATGAATGGTTTTCCATCATTTAAATTTATCGTAGATACTATGTTTTTTCTTGATTTATCTTAAACAACAACCTCATACACGTAGTAATAATTTATTTTAAAAAAAATTTAAATTTAAATTGGGCAATGATGTTTGTTGTTGCGGCAATTTGATAAATTCAAATTTTTGTGAAATATTAAATATAAATTTCGAATTAATAATTAAAAAATTATTTGAATTCGCTACGTCTCCTTTTAAATACCTATCAAATCGGTTTGAAATGGTTCAGATATTTGTACCATACTCTTTTTTAATTTGCAGATTAAATATAATGCTAACCGCAAAATTATTAAAGTGGTCCACAAAAATGAATTTGTAAATAGCGTGTGATGGTGTATAAGGAATAAACTAATTTAATGGAGTGAAGCGAAGTCAAAAAATCATAAATATTTCTAAAGAATCGATTCTACTTCCAGAACTACTTCAACCACGACCTTAACCCAACAACAAAATTTTCAAGTTCAATTCTCATAGAACTAACATCCTGTGCAAAAACAAATAATACAATATAAATTAAACACACTGTATATCATATTATAATGTACATACATATTATATTATGTACATATAATGTACATATATTGCATCATAACAATAAGAAATCAACTTATATAATAAAAGTTTTCCTCTAAATTTTCAATATTTGTCTCATATGTTATTTCGGTGTTATATTATATTATAATATAAGAACGGTACTTACAAACAAATAAAATAAAAAAAAATAAAAATAAAAACAAGAAAAGGGAAAAGTAAATATACACATTCACATAAATTTCTTTTTTCCTAATTTTCGAAGTAAATATTTAAAGGTAAAAATTGCACCAGGAACTTTTCAAATAAAATCAATTTCCTTTAACAAATAAAAATAAACAAAATAAAAAGCAAAAAATAAAAATACAAGAAAAACAAAAAAAAAGGAAATTCATTTTAAATTATTTTTATTTCAATTTTTACAAAGAAATAAATTGTTGTATTAAACACAAATACACACAACAAATCTAATTTTGTTTGTTGTTTGTCATAAAAACATCGAATTTTCATTTTTGTTTTTATTGTTTTTTTTTTTTTGATATTTGATGACCCTTTTAGTTAAAGCAAAAATCGAAACGGAAGGGTTTTAAAATATCGTTTAGTCAAATAATACATTTCGCAATTCTCCAAAATTTAATATGGTAGATATTAAAAGCTTTTCAAAGGATTCCATAACATTTAACATTGTTAGTACAAGCGGTTTGAAAACGATTTTTTTTTAATTTAATAAATTATTCTTTATTGAATTGATTGAATTCTACTGAGTGCTGAAAAATTTCATTATGACTGGATGAATCTACATAATTGTTGAAGTTTGTTAATTTTTCAAGGTAAGGGCCAAAAGTAATAACAGATTTTCATTAAAAAACTAAACTAAGAACTAAATTGAAACTATGTATGAAATAAACTGTATTTTTTTTTTTGTTTTTTTTTATGTACTTGACAGTAACTTAGGTAGAATCACTATTTCGTGCTTCATTAAATACGGTACTACAAGTTTATACTACAATATCTACAATGTTTTTCGAGCATTTATTTATCAAATTACTGGCTTATCAATAATGTGGAAAATTACTGTTTGATTGTCAGAAACTCTTTCATAAACAAAATAGCTCAATTTTATTTTATTTATTAACAGACTATACTCTAAATCATGTTTTGTCATTTATTTTATCCTAATGAGAAAGGATCGAAAAACCCATATAACAATTTTTTTTGCTTCATCAGAAACTCGCAACAATTCTCAAATCTGTACACATTTAAAACTTTATTCACACCTTTAGTTCGTTTCCATCGCGAATATACTTCTCGGATATGGATACTTCTTTATGCGAAGCGTATTAGAATGATCAAATCTGTCCAGAAAAGTATATTAAGATTTAGCCTACAAAAAGTGAAATTACTTCATATTAGCACTTACCTCATATTAGCACTTACAAAGCAAATTGTCTACTAATATAGATATAACTACGTCTGACGTTTTATCAGCTAAGATTGATTGCTCTTTTATTCTAAACTTATACAAGTTGTATGCTCCAACCCGTAATTTCTAGGATTAACTACGATTTTTTAGAACTTGTAGTTAATTCACAAACTTTATTCAATCAAATTTTAAATTAAATCAGTAAATGAAGTAGACTTCCATTTGCAATTAAATCGAATTTTTAGTAGTAAATTTTTGTTTTCTTATTTTTTGCTATTTCATTAACCTTTAAGTGTAGTGACACTTTTGTACCTAAATATCTCTTTTATACGCATATTATACGCATAATATTGTAACTTTTTATACCTTTAAATTAATTGCGCATACTAACATCAAACGTGTTAAGACATTTTAAGGCGGTGAGTTTTGAAATTATTTGTGTTTAAATTTATTAAAACGTCTCTAAGACGTAGTGTCCATATGTTATACGATACGTTAAAAATAAATCGAAGTTTGTAACAATAGTTTCTTAATGCATCATGGAATTCACAAAGATTTATCAAATAATCTCCCAGAAATTATATCTTTTTATAATTGCACAAAAGGCAACGTAGATTCGTTAGACGAAAAATGTACCAGTCATTCTTGTGATCGACATCGATTTTCTGAGCTTTTGATCTTTGTAGCGTCATTACGTTTTATTTTGTTCAACCATAATTCTACAAAATCCTTTGTACAAGATCAAATTTTATAAAGCAGTTAGCAAAAGATTTAATCACTCCACACATGGGATCAAGAATAACAATTCTGTACACGAAATTCTGTATAGGGTACGAAATACATTTCTTTTAAATTTAAATTAAAAAAAAATTTAATTTTCAATAAAAATCTTATATTCATATTTATTTTATTATTTTGCCATAAAAAACGTTCATTCAAAGTTAGAATCAAAATCTTAAAAATCAAAAATATTACACTGTATCATCTTACTCTATATAATTATCCAAGAGACGTTAACGCGATTCCTCATTTTTGACACAACAATTTCTTCAATTAAGATTATTGCATATTACTTTAAATTTTATTTAGGAATTTTGTAAATAGGTATCTAACCGTCTTTCCTCAACTCGTCAAATGTAAGATATAAAAAATATTAGTATTGATTTTGTTATTAAGTAGAGAATTCTTTAATTAAATTATATTGTTCTAAAAACAACAGTAATATCAAATCCTATATTAATTAAAATTGTTCCTGAAAAAAATAATGTGTGTGCAATTGCATAGGGGAACTACTAGTCAATACAATATTTAAATTTTCAAGAATTTACGACCAAATATGTTCAAACAAATTTTTCTTAAAAAAAAACCCAAATTTAAAAAAAAAAAATTAACATAGAAAAACAAAAAACACAATTATAAAAATAATTAAATATAAGAAACAGAATATAAAAGAAAATAAAAATAATATTTTTAAAAATTATTAATTATAAAAGAATATTTTAGAGACAGACAAAAATAATATTCAATTTGAAATAAAAATAATAATTTTTTTACCTTATCATAATAGTATTTCAATATATACAAGTATAATAATAAATATATTCAATGCTGTAAAAGTCCTTAAAGGATTGAAATTATTATTATATTAATAAAATGATTTATTAAATTAAACGCTACGTTACGAAAATATATATAATTTTTAATTAATAAAATTATATAATTAAAAATAAGAGAAAATAATATTTATGATTTAAATTCATTCATTTACCGAACAAATTTATTATGTTTGTAGGTGTACTTACCTTGTATTTATTATGTACAATAAATATAATGAAATAATAAAAAAGGATAATAAATTTTAATTTTAAATATGCTTTGGTTACGTATGTATTAATTAAATTGACCCAGTTGGCTTTTAAATAATTTAATTGAAATTTATTAAATAAAAAGAGGCACTAATTAAAATGTAGGTAATTAGAAAAAGAAATAATAATAATAATATGTGAGATGAAAATATAAGAGATGGTTGTAATTATTGTTCTGCATCTTCAGAATAGGTACCCATATTATTATGATTTACTTATATTATGTTTTGTTTTAATTTTTTTTTATAATATTTTCAATTTGAAATTAAAAGCTAGAACAGCTAGTTCGACATTACAATAAATTTAAATTATTTACATATTGTAGACAACGGCATCAAACACATATGTATATGTAAATAGAAATTTCAAGTTAATTGAAATAAATTTTTTTTTTTTAATTTAACTTTTATTATGTGCCTTTAATATACAATCTTAAAACTATCTTAGCCTATAAAAAGTTGAAGAAAAACGGCTTTAATGGAACTAGCTATTATTGACATTTAAATTAATTGTATATTAGATTACAATAAAATGATGTACATATTAGATTAGATTTGTGTGAAAGGGTAAATTTTGGTCTCAATCAAAATGCTTATTGTGTTCATCTTTACTAACCTTTAACTTAGGAGGTGAAATTTTGTAACACAGTACTGGACGTGGTAGTCTTACACCATTTTTTTTTTTATATTTTAGAAGGAATATAATATTTTTTATAATTTCTTTTTCCACGTAAAGCTGGCTAAGTTAATTCTAAATGTTAAATTAAAAAAAAAATAATTTAGTAGTGAGGGTTTTTTTAAACAATTAGCACTTTATTTCACAAGCCTTTTCTAAATTAAAAAAATAGTAATAGTTCTTATATTTACATAACAAAATAAAAAAAAGTTAAACAAAAAATAAAATGGTATACAGCTTAATATATATATTTAAAAGAAATAAATAGAACATTTCAAAAAGTTTTATATCTTAGAAAATAACAACCAGTCTTTTCATGTAATAATTTCATTCGTCAAAATCAGAATTTGTACAGTTTATACACATACGCTTGCTACAACCCATACACATTGGTTTTTGACAAATCATCTATGTGATATTTTTCGTTTTAATCTGTTTGGACAATGTACAATATATGGACAATGGAAAATATAACACAATTTGTTTGATGTGGAAGTAGAGGGTAGCTGCATTACAGGTGGTGGGAGAGAATCTGAACCCAATATTCTTCGAATAATATCAGTTTATCAAATATATCAGTAATATATCAGTTTTTAAATATTTTGTTACATATTCCTTAAATAGCCGCTAATGGATCATTTATTAATATCTGCGGTCTATCAAAAGTGTTATCAAATCGTAAACAAGAAAGTATAGTAAGAAATCGAACGCAGACATAACAGCTCTGAAAATGGCTCTTCCTGTTCCGCTGTTACAAACATTAATTTTGTAAACTCTCGATTTGACTTGAAAACTGATGTATAAATTGCAATATTCCTAGAAATGCTCTAAATTCGATTTTATCTAAAGGTTTTGTTTCTACTTTTACTGTTGATTCAAATTTCAGTTTTAATTTTGTATTGGTATGTTCGATGATTTTATCTTCAATAGAATCATCAAAAATTTGGGACCAATATTTAAACATTTTATTTTCTGTTTCATCGTTACTACATGCGGTTACTGAAGTTTGTAATATTACAATATTATGAAGTGGAGTTCTAAAGAGAAGTTCTAAAGTAGAAACTACATATCTGTGATTCATTTGCTGCCCACTTAAAACGGTTTTTTCCATAAAAATAATTCATCATCAATTTCGCTTATATCACAATTATTTTCTTCATCAGAAATTTCATTATCATTTTTTAAAATCTGTCTTATTTTAGATTCGTTAATTTTTTTTGATCGTGCAATATTCTCTATAATCGGAAAAATATAGAAAATGGTTAAAAAGTGGTATAAAACTTCAAAATGGATGATTTTAAAAGATTTTTTTTCTTAAAATTTTAATATAGATGTTTAGTAAAAATTTTTCTATTAAAAACTAACATTAAACTGGAAGTGTAGTAAAATATTTTCTATTAATTGCTTACCTTAACTTAGACGTGATAGTAAAAAAATTTCTAAGAAAAAATCCCACAATTAATGACGAGTGGTAGTTTTTACATCTCTTACCAAATTTCTCTTCACCTGCATTACTTACAACATAATAAATGATACTGTGGATAAAAGTAGAATATAACTAGAGGGTACTGAGAATATCACCGTATGAGACTGCAATGGACAGACGTAATAAAGAGAAAAAAAAAGTGAGTGTAAAATTTACCACCACGTCATAAGTTAAAGGCTAATGCAAATGTTGACTTTTTAACCCCAATTTTGGCCGGAAAAGTTTTGTACATGTCTAAAGTTGTTCTTTGAGTTTATTCAAAGCTTTTTTCATCAAGTACGGTTTCAAGTACTTTGAAAACTTTTTTTTAAAGTTCATTATCAAACCATTTAAATTAAGTTTATTTAATTTGTCCCTTATTCTTGTGTTGATATAAACCAAAATAGTGCTTTTATTCGAATTTATGAAGATTTACAACTTGGACTTTAAATGTCTGTTGAGTTAATGTAAATAAAGTCTACTTTCTTCCAAAAATATATTTTTTATATATTTTATTATATTTTACAATTACACAATTTTAACAAATAAATGAAAAAATAACACATCTAATTATAACAAAATTTCAAAATTAACTTTATATTCATATTACAGATGGTATGGCTGATTGTTCAGATTCAGAATGTTGTGCACATCCTTCATGCTCTGATCATATTATGTGCTTGTCATCAAATGATCCAGTTGAAGTATTATTAAGAAAACAACCGCCATCAGTAACAGCATCATTTTATCAACGTGTCAAATTTTTGATTGAAGAAAATTCTGTTCAATCATATGCTCATGTTGATGAATACACTGAAAAGTAAGTCAATTTTTAATTTTGTTAAATTTTTTTTGTTACAAATTTTAAAACAAACATCATAATTCATAATAAATTATATTTGAAATTCCTCTTGGAAAACTCAAACAACAAAACGAAAAAAAAAATCAATAAAAGCAAGAAACAAAATATCTAAAAAAAAACAAAATATTAAAATCAAATATTCAGGGGATTATTTAAATTATTATAAACAAATATCGGTTATAATTTTTTTTTTAATTTGTTCAATTCTGAAATTATAATTTTTAAAATATATCCATTTTCTTTTTATTTTTTTTGTTGTTTTTTTTTTTTTTTTTTTTGTAATTTTAACTTAATTTAACTTTATTTCATGTATAATTGCGAAATACAAATTGATTTTAAATATATATTAAACAAAAATTAAATTAATTACAAAATTATTGATAAGAAGATGAAAAGTTAAGTACGAAAAAAAATACAGTAATCAAAATATCAAAGAAGCGTTATCGTAATATTATTTAAAACAATTAAAAAGGACCAGAGTGCACCACAAAGTGTTATTATTAAATACATTACGCTTATAGCAAAAAAAAAAACCAAAATTAAAATGAAATGTTTTTTTCTTTTTAATTATTTTAATTTTAAAATTCAACAAATTTTTAGCTGTTAAAGAGGAAATTAAAAAAAAATAATCAATTTTAAATGTGTATTTTCATTATTTTTTTCGTTTTCGTTTTCGTTAATATCATTTCGCATATTTGGTGCAAGAAAAGAAAAAAGCTCAAATCTACAAAAAGAAAAAACAAAAATTTACATTTATAACTGTATAAATGTAGAAAAATTTTAATTAGAAAAAAAAAAAACAAAAAAATTACTAATATAAATTTATAATTTTTCAGTTTTTCAATCATAATATTTCAAATACTTAATACAATAATATTAATTTTTAAATTATAATTTTTATATTATATAAAAATCTAACAGTTTTATTTCGATCATAATTTCAAAACAACAAAAACAAACTTTTATTTATTTTTTTTTTGTTTTTTTTTTTCAATAAAAAAGTAACTCACTGTACTGTTGTAGAAATTCTATTTACTTTACATACTATTTATAAATATATAAATTTATATGTATATTCTATTTATTTATATATATATATATATATACACATCTCTATATATATATATACATTTAAAAGAATTAAAATAACAACAAAAACATACTCAATATATACCTTTAGTTTATTCCTTAATTTCCTGTTCCCCCTCAATGTTAGTCTATCATTTTATTTTGAATTTCCCAAAAAAAAAAAAAAAAAAACAAAAAAAAATATTAAACCATTATAATTATATAAAATCAGTTTTTGTATTTTACATTATGAATTGTTGCCATACTTATGAATCAACAAAAAAAAAGAAATAATTTAAATAAATAAATTTTATTATATTGTTGAAAATTAGAAATTTAATAAAAAAAAAAAAAACTACTCTTCAATTATTGTTTCATTTTAGTTTTTTTGCAAAAAACTCCAATTATTTATTTTATTTATTAATTTTTAATTAAAAGTTAAAAAATAATCAAACCATATAATAATAAAATAATATTTTCAATTTAATTGAATATTATTAAAATTCAAATATTAAAGTATTTAAGAATTTCTGATATTAAAATTGCGTTTTTAATTTTTTTTTCTTATTAACATTATTTAAAATTTAAACTGTCATACTGAAATAGATTTAAATACTTTTAAAGGTTTTGATTTTTGTCTTCTTGTTTCTGTTTTGATAACACTAGTTTCCGTTAACGTTTTACTTTTTTTTTTATATTAATATGCAAAATTTCAGTTGTAATAGGCTTGTACACATCAATGTTTTCATCATTTTAATTGTCAATTACTGGACAATTTAAAATAATGAGCTATTTTATAATATTCATGTTGAGTTATTTCGTGTCAATTTAATTTTTTTTAAATTCTTCTATATTTATTTCTGAACAAAATATTTATATTTATTTTGGAATGTCAACTGAATTTTTTTTCACATAATAATGAGCTTTAAAAAATTGCCTAGATATTCCACAAAATTTAAACAAAAGAAGCCTTTTTTTTAAATCAGCTGATTTTGACAATAGATTTATGAAAAAATTTATGAAAATAGAACTATCATCAATTAATTGTCAATTAGATGAAAACATTGATGTGTAATAGGCACCTTATATGTACTTCCGTACTGTAGAACAAATTTGGGGATATTATTATAGAAAAAAAAACTGAGGAGATATTTATAAGTATAAAAGAAGGAAAGAATAACAGAAATGGTCGCCGAGGACTGGCGAAATAAGTTCTTAATATTAACTTTGTTAATCATAAATATTGGTGTAGCTATTTTTTAACTATAATAAATAGTTTGTGTTTGATTTTTTATATGAAATTGGCTCATATTTATATTTTAAAAATATCCCAGCATTTCTCAATTCAAACTAAAATAAAGCTCTCAAAATAAATAAAAATTAAAAGATTTTGATTCCGCTCTTAAGAGTTATATTTTATTTTTATCACTCTGCTCATCAAGAGTGAAAATATCCGGGCGAAATGTAAAATTTCAAACACAGTCTGTGACTGCAACACTATTACTTGAATCCCACATTTTATTTACAACAAAAAACAAAAATATAACCTACCATATTGAAAATGGTATAAAAAAAAAATTGTTTTTCTTTAAAAAATGAGAATAGGTTAAAATGGTATAGGTGGGACATTTTAATTTTAATTTTTCGATGGAGAGTTATATGTAGACAAATTCAAAACATCATTTCAGATCTATTGAGCTTCCATGTTTATTATCTAGAATTACAGCTCTATGTCTTTGGTGTTATTATAGCTTTAATGTACGCTATTATTGCTTTAATGTCAATTTCAGAACTAGGTGACGTGTACCTATGCATTAAAGTGATAATGTCTTTTGCGAGCTATGTCATCGCAAACAAATAGAATGTGTGAGAGAAATAATCTGCATCCGCCTATGTTGAACTTACCAATTTTTAACAAATGTCTGTTGAATGGACCATGACCAATGATAAACCATATCAATGTGCTAACATTGGATCTAGTGTCTTTGATTACCTGACTTCACTAATTAATGTTTACTTTGAAAAAGCCATTGATATAATTACCATTTCAACTACTTCTATAAAGGTTACTCTATATTTTCAAAATTCAGTTTTACGTTATTCAGAAAAACTTTTGGTTTTTTTGTCGAGCAAATTTCCTGCTCTCATTAGTTTAAGTCACTAATACCTTGCAGATAATAAAGTTAGAGTTAATAACAATAATAACATAAGTTTTAATATCTGAAATTTACAATATATTACAAATAATTTATTCATATTCAATATTTTCTAATTTATCAAATTAAAACAAAATAAAAATTCAGTAAATTGTTTTAATATTTAATTCGGGTATTTTGAAAATTACAAAAAAAAAAAAAAAAAATAAAATAATCATAATTTTTAAATAACAAAAACAAAAAGAATTTTTTTTTTTGTTTGAGCTTTTTCTTTTCTTGTCATTTCCTGGACTTACTTATATGTAAAATTTAATTTCAACATTTTTTTTTTCTTATTTTTACATTTAAATTTTTGTGTTTTTTAATTATTATATATATATTATACATATATATATATTTATATAAATATATATTATTATGTTGGACTTTTACATTTTATTTTTAATACATTATAATTTTTATACTGTTGCATTAAGAAAAAAAAATAAGATAAAAATTTATCAAAAAATCAAAAGTACAAAAAAAAAAACAAAATAAATATTTCGAGTTTATTTAAAAAAAAAAAAAAAACAAATATACATGATCAAATCGAAGAAAAAGCTCGAATAAAATTTCATTACCTATACTTATATCTTATTTGTATAAAATTAATTTTTTTTCTTTCAACATTTTATTTATTAAATTTTTAAAACAACAAAATAATAAATTATTTTATTAAGAAAATTACATATTTTATACAAAAAGCAAACAATAAAAAAATAAATAATTAATTCAAAAATAATAATGATAGAACTTCATTGAGAATGTGTGTTGTCTAATGTTTTACATCCTTGTGTTTGTCTAAACCTAAAAATTTTCATGTCGATTATAAAATCAAAAAAAAAAAAATATTTAAATTATTACAATAAAAAAAAAAAAAAAAAACAAATTCCAAAATAAAAAATTATTTAAAAAAAAAAAATATATGAAATACGCAAAAAAAAAATTATTTCGAATTATTTTTGAAATGTGTTTATTTTCAAATCTCGTTATTTCTTTTTATTTACATTACATTTTTTTTTTATTTAATTTATTATTTAATTTTGTCTATTTTATGTTTATTTTAGTCTTAATCAAATAATTGTTTTTTATTTATATATTTATGCGAAAATATTAATAAATTATGTTTGAATTAAAATATTAAATTTAATAAATTCAAATTATTAAAATAAAAATTAATTTAATAACCAGTTATGAATTTGATATTTTAAAATTAATTTTTATGTAATATTTTAATTCAAAAATAGGCTCGTTAAGAAACTAAACTAAAATGTTTTTTTTTTGTTTTTAAATCAACTTTCAGAACTTTTATTTAAAGTTATTTAATTTGATTTTAATTTCAAAAAAATGCATTAATATTAATTATAATCTCAATTACATTTAGATAAGTCAGTTTTATATTTTTAAAAATAGAAAATTTCAAAACAAAAATTTATTATTATTTTGTTTTTTTTTTAAGTATATTGCTACCATATTACAATCAAAAGGTTTTAAATAATTTCAATGATAGTTCACGTTTTCAATTAAATTTTTATGAATTCGGCTTTAGTAGAATTGTTAGAACTGTTCTACTTAGTTTATTCTAAGTACAGTACCTCAGACATAACAATATTCTTAAGTTCTTAGATTTTATCAGATTTCTAAACTTAAAAGTCTTATATTCATTCATAATCTACCTAAACTTACTTAAATTCAAAACTATATAAATGTTTATATTGTTGCTTGTCATCGGTTCAATAACATTCAATAAATTAATTTATAATAATATGTAATAATATTTTAGTAAATATTTTTACATTCATAACAGTATTCATAAATTTTTTCAATAAAATTATAGTAAAAACTCCGTAACACGTGAGACATTTATTTATTAATTTCTAAATAAATGTACTTTTTACTATAATTTAGTCATACTAAAATCGGTATTAATATTATTATTTACAGGACATGACAGTAGATTTAATTTAGTGACTTTAATAACCCAAACCAAAGATTAAAAACTTTAAGATTTTAATTTTTTTTTTATTTCAAAGTACCTATATAAAACAAATAATTTAAACTGAAAATAATTAAAAATTATATTGTTGTAGAAAATTTGCATTTAAATTGAATTTTCCAAACAACAAATTCATTTGATTTTAATTAATTTCGAAAAAAAATTTTTTTTTAATTTCAATTTCTAAATAAATAAGAATCAACAGGAACAAATCTTAAAATTATACAATCTCTAAACACTTGACACGGTAAACTTTGAGACAAAGAAATTGAAAAATTAAACAGTATTCAATTGAACCCTGTTTTTAGTACTAAAATTAACTGGTATTTCGCTTTAACAGACCTTTTCAATGGAAATAATAGTATAGGTAAATAGTGTATATGTATATATATATATATATATATATATATAGTACATCTAAGTCCCATTACAAAAGTATTTTGATAAATTTTAGTTTTGAAAAATTATATTAGATACCAAATACAAAAATATAGGTACAAATTGAGTTTTTAATGGTCATTTAAATTAACCAATTTCTATTTCATCAAGATCTTTAATTCAAAATTTCCCATTTAAAATCTTTCCTCTTTCGTGAATGCTTAAATTTTGATAAACCACATTAATTTGCTACCTTAGTGTACCTCAATGCGCCACCTTAAAAGAATAGACGAATTTTATGTTCTCACAAGATATGATAGATATTATTTAAAACCGACTCAACATATTTAATTAATTTATTGCAATATATTTAAAATTATTTTTTTTATATCATTAAGTTTAATACAAAATAAAAATGTTTTGTCGTATTTTTATTTTTGCTAATTACTATTTTGTGCTACACTTACAAAAAAAAAATATCCTTTAGAAGAAAGCTAATTAATCAAAATTTAGGAAAGTTAAATAAAATAAAAAAAATATATATATATATATAGATATATATATATATATATATACATATTTTTCTCAATATATTGAATTTTTATTTATTTTCTTTTTGTTTTAATGTTTTTTTTTTTCTATTTTTATTTTTGTTATATATTTTTTTAACAATCGAAAAATGAAAACAAATCAAAAAAGAAATCATTTAAAATAATGAATAATTAAATAAATAATTTTTCGACAACAATATAAACAATATACTAATTTCATGTGTCCTTTTTTGTTGTTGTTATTTAGTTTTTATTGAAATTTAATTTAATATATTTTTAATTATTTTATTTTATTTTATTTATTATATTAAATTTGATTTAATTATCAATTAAATATCGCATATTTATCATAGAATTTTAACTTTTATTAATTTTAAGTTTAGAAATTATAGTTAAATTTAATATGCTTCCATAGTTGAACATATAGTTGACGTTAAATTATATAGAAAGATAGATTATAATATAGAGAAGATATAATATTAGTTAAAAGTCATATATTTATAATTACCTTAAATTAGATATTCTTAGAAAATATTTTAAGAATTATTATCCAAGATTTAGCAAAGATATTTCTGTTCTTGTCATTTAAGAGCGATTAGTTGTTCTTATAAACGGAAAACAATAGAACTGATTCATTTCAGACATCAACAGTCATATACTTGGTTTAATTTTATTCCATTCCAAATTTTGCAATTGATTTAATGTATAATACACTAATGAAAACCATGCACACATTAAGATTATTACGTCCAGCTTTAAATGGATTACCTTATGTTATATATTTATAGTTTTCCATCAAATCCAGTAAATATTTGTTTCTCCATTATTCTTAACCTTATTCCAATAGATTTTTATAATGATTCCTAATCAATATAGATATTAGCGATTCCTATGTTAGCTAAAATTTTTATGCGTTACGTTAGTGAGGAAGTAAATGGTAGCTTTAATAATATGAATGCTCATAACCTATATGTAGCTATTCAAAGTACTATTTCCAAGTTTAATATAGGGTTAATGTTATCGAATTTTAGATATTATATCTTATCACACAAGTGATTTAGAGTAAACCATCAGTTTTATTACTGCTTTTATTAGATTAATCGTACTCGTGTCGTAATCGTGCGTGTCTATTGATATAAGATTTACGTGATAATAATAAATTTAAATTTTTGAATTTTAATTTTTCCCATTTTTTTGTTAAATCTATTTTTCAACCTGACATACGCGGGTCTATTCCTATACCTTTTTTAACTTAATTTGATATATTCAAAATCAATTTTTTTTTTCGACTATTCAAATAAGATTTAAAATAATCACAAAATTAAAACGTAACAAAAAATTTATTCAATTTGTTAAATAACTTGCATTGCATATTAAACCCGTTAGTTTTTTTATTTTTATTAAAACTCTGATATTTTATATCACAATGAAGCGAATCGATCTTACTTTATTTTTCGAAGCATATTTTTTTTCACAATTAGGTTTATTGTTCTAAGAAGCACAATTGAAGCAATCGTTTCAGGTTAACACATTGATTACGGTAATATCCCTCATTTGCGATTTTTCCAATATTATACAAATTGCGTGAATTCCCGTTCAATATAGAATTTTAATTTAATGTACCGCTAAAAACTACAGTGAACTGCTACGTTGATTTTTTGATATTTTATTACTAATACTAATGAAAAATTGAAATATAGTATAAAAAATAAATGGATCGCTTAATACAATCTTATTAACGTGAGCGTGTGGTATAGAGCCGAAAATAGTATTATTTACTATGTTATAATAAATTTATTATTCACAATAAATAAAATTAAAAACAAAAAAGATCGTATAAAGTTTTAAAAAAAGTAAAATAGGAAGTTTAGTCCATTTCAATCGACTGAAATACTGATATGAAGTCTCAACTTACTAAATTACTTTTGAAATACAACCAAAACAGTTTTTAATACTCAAATAATTTTTTGTTCGGCGCCAGCATTTTAATATTATAAAAATATAATGCGATATTTAATTACATCTTTTTTTCTCTTTGACTATAATATATTTATTTTTCTTTAATTAATTTTTTTGTTTTTAATTTCCGTAATTTACAAAAAAAAAATATTTATAATTTGTATTTAAAAAGTAAAAAATCAAGAGAAATGAAAGATTTTGCAAAAGAAACCAAGGAATTAAAACAGTTATTCAAAAAAAAAAAAAAATCATAATAATTTTATCAAAATAAAAAAACAAAAAAAAAACCAGAAAGGACTTTACGTAAATTTATAAAAAGCGCTTTTCTCTCAAACAAAAAAAAAAACAAAAACAAATCAAAAGTTTTACTTAAAGAAATTAAAAAAAAAAAAAAAAATTTAATAAAATAATTATTTTTTAATTATTTTTTTCTTTTTTTTTTTTTAATTTTTATGTGGATGTTAAATTTAAAATAATTTTTTTTTTTATTTATAAAAACAAAAACCAAAAATTCTATATTCCTACGTATTTATTTTAAAATATTTTTAGATTTATACTAATCTAAAATATTCTATGTTGGGGTGAAAGTGAAATTCTTTGAATATTTATGTATGAGTGCGTTGTTAATTGTCTTTTGTGTGTATTTGGTTCGTTATTATTATTATTTTTATTTTTTTTTTTTAATTTAAATTTTTCATTTTTTTTTTTTTTTTTGATTTTTCTGTTTTATAATTAATTTGTTTAGTTATTTAAATATTAATTGATTTTTGTGAAAAAAAAATAATTAAAATTATCTAACAAAAACGATTTCATGATAAATATTTTATAAAATGAGTCCAATTAAACTTTGGCAATACACTAAATAATTTTTTTTTTTATTAAAATTAAAATTATTTAATAACATAATTTTAATGAAAAAACTATATTTACAGAACTATTTTGATATCATACAAATGACATATTAATCATTAAGTAGACATATTTTTTATTTTTTTTTGTTATAATAACAAAATACATAATATAATTAAATTTATTTAGTGAAATTTAGATAATAAATTAGTAAATGGTTAATGCACTACATTTAATTCATTTTATTATATTATATACATTTAGTAAATGTTTAAATTAACGATTTTCAACCCTAACGTTTCACAAAACCCTTTTTGTTGTCATTATTTCTGATATATTTTCAAGTTTTATTTTGTTTTTAATATTCACTAAATTAATAGGCTAAATTTGTTGTAAGCATGTTTTTTTTTTAAACCTATATGTAATGTAAACATAAGATCTTTAAACCACAAAAACATTCCAGGTTCCTTGATAATATTCCATAATATACTGAATAATAAACCTGGGGTAATACTACTACATTATTTTTCTTAAAATTTAATTGCAGTATTATAAAAGTGTATTCATAATATTGATTATACGAAAATCAAATGCTCCACTTTGGTCTAAGCATGTCCATATTGCACTGTTAAACCTTATAAATTTGAAAAAAACAAAAAAATCATTCTTCAAATTTCATTTATAACTTTTTCATTTAACTTTTAACTAAAATATTATTTTGAGCCCCAATCAAGATCAAGAATATTACCTATGACTGTCAGTATTCTAAATAGAAAATTCTTATTAGATTAATTTTTAATTATTTTTCTAATTTTTAAAATTTAAAATAGATACTAACACTACTGTTTTTTTAATACTAAAAACCATTTAAATGTAGTCCATAGTGTTTTTTTTTTTTGTTTTTATATACTAACACAATTTACTAACACAAACACAAAACACATATGTTCATTAATTTAACTATATTCAATTTATCAAATTAAAATTTATAACAAAATATTCGTTATAATGTTCATATGAAAAAATTTAATAAAAATTAATTTAAAATTTAAAAAAAAATATTTATTAAAAAAACTATATTTTGCATCAATTCGATACCAGTTTAGTTTTTGATTTATTCCATTTAACTAATTTTTTCGAATGGAGTTTAATTAACTCTATAATTAAAATCACATTAATAATAGTTAGTAAAGATATTATTAACTTATCTAATATTTTGTTGGTACTACCTAATAGTATAGTTGGTCCTGAGCCCGCCAAAATATTTAATCTTTCATTAGAGTATATTCCTAGAAGTTAACTGGAGCTAATTATTTAATTTTCGTCAAAAAAAAAAAAGATAAATAAATTTCTTAAAGTATGTAGATTCATAAAAATATTTTTTTTTGTATGCATTAAATTAAAAGCAGGTTTTTAAAAAAGCTTTTCAGTATCAGCTTACTTTACAGTTCAATAATTAGAAATTAAATTCATAGCTAATCCATATAAATGTTTCAAATTGTTATGTCATGTATAAAATGGGAAAATTATAATAAATGTTCTACCTTACAGTTGTATAAGATTAAAATTTTTATAAAACTTCATAAGATATGATGAGTTTGAAAGTATATACAATTGAGCTAAACTATAATTGGGAATCTTATAAAACTTGTAAAACGAATAAATGTTTAAGCCTATATTTTGAAAGGTACGAATGTTACATTCAATAAAATTACGATGTCTACATTCATTTAAATTTTAATGTGTTATTAGCAAACATATATTGTAATTTTATTTTTGATGGCATTACGAGGACTAAGTGCGATAGATAAAGACTTATCTAATCTCTTTAACCAGCCAACATTGTTAACAATAGAATGATTGAAATTTACTTCTGTTTTAAATGGCTTTTTAAAAATTAATATTTTCGTTTACTGTTGCGATTGTTGGTTTAGTTATGAGTGCACGTTTCTCTTCATGGTAGGGCATAGGTTGTATTAGATGCCAAACCTAACTAAATAGTTACATTTACTAAAAATAACTAAAAAAACCTTTAAAAATAATTTAATTAGATATATTGATTTCTTATTCGGTATCAACTACTAAAAATTTGCAATAAATGAAACTAGAACGAAATCGTCATATAAACTTTAGAAAATTTTTAATGTAACACCAAAATTAATTTTCCATTAAATTTTTACAATTTATAAATACCATCTATAATACCAAAAATTGCAATCCATCTCATAAATGATTAAACTGTTAAAGCGGACATTTAATTCCATTGCGAAAATTCCTAGGGGAAAATTTTCTGCATATTTAGCTTTGAAAATTCAAAACTAACATCAACAGTATTGTTCGCATACCCGTGAAACTCTCTATAACTTCTTTTTCTGTTTTCTCAAGCTATCCCTTCCCTCTCTCTTAGCCAAAAAAATATGATGACATTATTTCCAATATAGTATCGTAAAAACTGTGCAGTTCCAAAAACAAAATTTTATAGAACTACAATAAAAACAAAAAAATAATAAAACATTTAAAAACAATAACACAAAGAAAAAAAAAACAACTTCATTAACATTTTTCAACATTGACATTATATAAACCTTAATTATTATAATTTACATGTGTATGCCAAGATTTTTTGGAAAAAAAAATATTACTCCTTTCAAATGACTCACTATTATAATAATTAAATTTAAATTTTTTTTTTTTGTAATAGTAATGAAATAATTACAATTAAAAATATGTTTAGTATTTTTAAATTTTATAATATTTTTTATTAATTTTTCTTCTTTTTCTTTTTCTATTTTTTATTAATTATATATTTTTAATTTTCAATGATTATCATTTTTCGTAATAATTAATAAATTAACATTTTTAATGATTATAAATTTTTTTCTTTTTTTTTTTTTAATTTATTGTCCTGTCTTCTTTGTGTCCCTGTTGCTGTGGCTCGGTATCTTCATGTATGTGATCAACATAAAAAAAAAAAAATAATAATAAAAAAAAACAAAATCGCAAAACAAAAAAAAATAAATTTATAATTAATTTGAAAAATTCATAAAAAAAAACTAATAACAAAACAACAAAAAAAAAAAAACTAACAAAAACTAAAAAAAAAACAAAAACATTTTTTAAAACGCAAAATGTTTGAAATTTTTTAATAAATTTATTTACTAACCATATATAAATTAATAACAATTAAAAAATAATAATATTAATAATAATTAAAATATATATTCTTCGATATTATTAACGATTAGTCTTTTCTGGAATTCATTCATACCGGGGTAAGTGGAATGGTTGTAAATAAACAAAAAAAAAAAAAAATGTTAAAATCAAACATTACAAATATCTTTTTTTTTTTTAAGTATTTAAATATACAAGAAATCATGTTTAGATAATTTCTTATTTTTAATTTTTCTTCTTGTAATAAAAATACACCGACTATTTAAGTTTCATTCAAATTTTTTTTTTTTTTTTTTTTTCATTTTACGGTTATACATTTTATAAAAACTGTGTATGATTTTATAAGTTATTCAGAAAATATTAATTTGCAAATTTATTTCATCTATAATCCACTTCAGTTACTTTTATTCATTTTCATCACAAAAAAAAAACGCTTGGAAATTTCATTTTTCACATATGAAATTGGAATGAGCACACTTAAAATAAGGTGAAAATCTGAAATATTTTATTATCAAATGGCACTGCAAGATTGAAAAATTACAATTGGCGCCAGCGAATCAAATTTAAATAAAAATATTCTTATAAATTTCAATTTGCGAAATAAATAATTAAATTTTGAAAAATAGTTTTGTGATGAAGTTCAAAACTGAAGCTTTAAAATAAAATCATCACAATGAATAGAGTACAGAAAAGCTTATTTTATCTACGAAATAGAAAATTCGATTACCATATTCAATGTAATTTCAAAATGCTTTTTTTATCTAGAAGTTAGCATATTTATATTATTAGATTATTTTTAAAGTAAAAAAGTAAATTTTCCCATTAAAAAGTTTAACCCAGTGCTCCATTTATTAACCCATAACGAATGGTTATCTTAACAAATTAATTATAAATTTTTTAATTTTATCCATCTTAGATATTTATTACACTTCAGATAATTTTGTGATACAGTAACTCCAATTATTACTGAAAAAAAGTCAGTTCATTTATATACAAAAAAATATTTATCTAAAGAACAAAATTTATATCGGATCAAAATAAAATTTCCTAAAGTAGAATTACGAGATACATTTTAGAAATTTTCTGTTGATAGCAAATTGGAATAAAATGTTGAGTAAAAATTGACTTTTGCATATTCAATTATAATGCAATTTAAATTAATATTTTTACGTAATTTTCTAAAAATAAATATTTTATTCCCTTGTAAGGGACGTAGTTTGTGAAAGAGTTAAATTAATCAAAAAGGAATTCAAAAACTTGACAGTTGTTGTCAAAACAAACCTTAAAGGTTCTACATTTAAGTTAAAAAAAAACTTTTATTCAAAATAATAATTTGAGTATGTTAAAGTCACCAAGGGTTGTATTGAGGTATTTTTTTATACCTACCGAAGTCATAATTGTTCACAAGAATTGTTTTGAATATATTAAAGTATTATCAGGGTTGTATAGAGGTATTTTTTCATACCTAACAAACATAAAAAATATCAAATAAACATTGTAATTTCAATATTTACTAAATACGGTATATTTTATCATAAAATAATTATAAACACAATGGAAATTAATTAAATAACAAATTGATGATAATTTTCATTTCAAGAATAATCACATCCCTCTCTAAACCATTTGTGATTTTTTGCCATTTATTAACTTTATAATTCTTAGCAAAAAAGAAACCAGAAATGACGAATAAGAAAAAAAAAGTTATCAACATAAAATATAACAAAAAAAGCAAAAAACTAAAAAAAAACTTTATTGGTGGCAATTTATGTCAGTTGTGCAAAAACAAATGTATAGTAGTAAGTTATATTAAACCAATATTATTCATATTAATGTCAATATTGCATTTTTATTATATATTACCTATATTTTCCAATTTCATTTGGAATACCTTTTTATGTATTTGCAAAAAAAAACAAGCTTTAAAATTCCAAATTTAAGCTCCCTTACACAACAATTTTTTTTTTTTTTTTATTTTTTAGCCCCAACTCCAACTCATCAAAAAGTAATATCAATGTTGTTTCTTAACCAAAAATATTTATTCCAAGCAAACATTATTAATTTTTCAATTTTCATTAAAATCAAAATTCACAATTAAATAAAACTTCATTTTTTTAATGTTAAATATTTGTTTTAATTTATTTATTGTTTTTTTTTTATTTTGCTTCTTTATTATCTCAAAATATTTATTTTTATTTGATTGTTCATTTATTCAAAATCTATAACAACATGCTACACTTGTAAATAATAACAAATGGAAACGAATTTAAGATATTAGATTTATTTTTATTAAAATAATAATTATATATATAAAAAAAAAAAACATAATATTTCAGAAAAAAAAAATGAAATAATTTAATAAACTAAAATAATTAATTAAAATTTTTTTATTTATTTTGTACATATACATCTAATAAAAAAAAGTATCGGGCATTTTGCAAAATTATTGATGAACGAAAGTTTTTTTTTTTATGTGTTTTAGTCAAATTATATTAATATATATATATATATTTATATATATTTTATATATATATACTAATAAACATCTGTATGTCATTGTTCTTTTTTAATTAAAAATTACTTGTATGTGTTATGTGTTTGTGAAAATTTATAATTTTTTTGTTTGTTATTTTCTCTATTTTTTATTTTTATTTTTTATTTTTGTTATTACTTTATATTAATATTTTTTTTTTCGTTAAGTTAAAATTTAATTTTTATTTATTTTTTGTTTTTTGTTTTATTTAAAAGAAAAAAACAATTGTAATAAAATTATTCTTACAATCATCAAAAATAAAAATTTAAATAAGAATTAAATTTTTAATTAAAATCTAACGAAATTTTTTAATCGAGTGTAATTTACGAAAAAAAATGTTTTATAAATTTAAATTTTTTTATTAAAAATTTTTCTATAATTTTGTAAATATATTAAATTTTGTTTTTATTTATTTATTTTTGTTTTTTTTTTCCTTTAAAAATTTTTTTTAATTTAATTTTTAATTAAATGTAGTATAATGAAAAATATTTTATTCTTAACTATATTTAATGGGATTTACTTTAAATATTTAATTTTTTATTTTATAAAAAAATCCCAACAATTAGAGATAAAATTAATATTTGAAATTTCTTTCAAGTTTTAAGAATAATATTAATCGAAACGTTGGTATATAAGTGAAATACATTTAACATTTCTATATACATTTATATATACATTATAGATATATTTCCAGTTGATAGTAAATTGGAGTAAAAACTAAGCATATTCGATAGAAAATTGTGAAATATAAAAATTGTTTATTACCATCAATAATTGATTAGAAATTGATGAACCGTCAACCATTTTAGATGTTATCTGTATGATTACAGTTTTCAAAAAATAATTAAATACCGTATTGAATTTCTGCAGTCAATGTGGTTATTCCATTACTAGGACGGACTGAAAAAATATAGTTTAATAGTTATGGGCGTAAAACAGTAATTTAAATTAGCTTAATCTCTTTCTCAAATTTGCAGTTATTAACTTTTATGTTTTCTACGTTATATTTGATTATGGTTTGCAAATTTTGTAATATCCATCTCTTAAAATAATTTTTTTTTAAATATTTAATATTGAACTGTTAACTAACACTGTTCTCACTACAATATCATAAAAACAAAAATAAATATTAACATTTCAAACCAATACCCAGGGTGGTGCGATAATCATATAGTTTCAGAAAGTACATGACAAACAAATAAATGGGGAAGGTGTATATTAAACAAAAAGATATATAATAATGAGAGATTCGCAATCAATAATTTAAGACTTGGTCAAATCATTTCTAACAAAAATTACTTTCAAAACATTCTAACAAGTCTTTCGTTTTGACAAACTAACAATTTAACTTAACATATTATAAGAAAAGCAGGACCTTATATCTACGACTAAAACTACAATTAAAAAAAAAAAAAATTTGAGTGTATGGAGCAAATTAGTTGTCCTGTACCTGGCATCATTATTGAAATGAGCCGCATTTTTTTCTCTGCCAAACACATTATTGCAAAAGCCAGTACCCGTTATACTTTCACTTTGAACCTGAAATAATTCAATTTTCTACGTAAACACACAATCACTTTTTTTAATTAATTTTAAAAATATTTTTATAAGATAACTTATAAAATCTAATTATGTATTCTTAAATTTTGAAAGTAATATCAATAATAAATAATAAAAATGAAAAAAATAAAATATCGAAAGCAAAAATAATTAAATTTAAAAATTATATGGAATTTTGCATACAAAACAACAACAAAAAAGTACGCATTTTATTTTTATTTTTAAAAACTATTCCTTTTTTGTCCATTTATTATTTCTTTTATTATGTAATAGAATATATTTTTTTTTTTATTTCTTGTAAATGATATTCATTATTTTTTTATTATTATTAATTTTCTTGTTTATATTTTTATTAACAATCACGTATATTTAATTTTGTATATAATAATTCAAAATTAATATTTTTATTTTTAAGTTGTTAGATTTCTATTATATTTTTTTGTTTTTGTTTATTAAATAATTTTGAAATTTTTTTCTAATAATCTCATAAAATATAAATAAATTAAAAAACAAAAAAAAAAAAAAAAAACAAAATGAAAATTAAAAGTTCTCAAAATTTTATAGTATTTTTGAGTGAATGCTTTTTATTAAATTAAGAAAATAAATATTAAAAAATAAATTGTTTTAAAAATATTCAATTTTCAAATTTGAAGTTATGAAAAAGTAATATATCAAAAAATTAGTCATAACATTTTTAAATTATGTTGGAAACGTATTATATTTTATTAGTCTATACTTTTTAAAAAATATTCAATTTTATACGGTTTTAAAAACTTCAATTGTCTATTAAATTTATATTTAAAAATTAAAAATATAAGTTATGTATTTAAAATTTATGTGTTATTCGACAAACGTAAGAGTAAGAATAATAAACAATCTAGGTAAATATTATAGAATAGTATTACACGTTATTGTAGTTGCATCTCCTTCTACTTTCTCTTTCACTCATTTTCCTTCAAATTAAATTTGTGGTTGAAGAAAAGAAGGTAAATGCAACTACAATGTTGTGTAATGTTTATACCCAATGTTTACGGGCTTAGATATTACATGATGTTGTAGTTGAATTTATTCTACTTCACCAATGATTATGTACAATTTCCATTGCCTGTTGGTGAATTTGATAAATTAAAATCACTTTACAAAAACAAATCGTTTTTTTTTTGTAAATTATAATAATATTTTGTATAGCTAATAATTTTATATGGTATTTAAAAAAATAAATAATTAATCCTTTATTTATTAAATCCTAAATTTATATTATGTAGACATGTACGTCAATAAAGTTAATCATGTAGAATAAACTAATATGAAGATCTAAATACACAAGTAATTTTTAAATCCGTTAATCACATACAAAAAATATCTGTTTTTCCAAATTTTTGAACTGATTTCAATTTGTTAAATTCAACTACAAAAATTAGTCATAATCATTGAATTTATCATTTATATTTACTAATATTTTTGGTGATTATATAATAATAACCAATATATCGACTTCGGCGTAACATAACATGCATAATTATATACATTATATTATATCAAACAATATTGAACGGTAGTTTTGTTTTAAATACATACATTGAACTGTAGTTTTGTTTAAAATTTTAAATATACATATTTACTGACCCTGACTCCAGAATTAAATAAAAAAAATTAATTGCTTAAATTCTAATCATCGAGAGATGATAATTATTTTTGTACTGGTAATTAAAATAAATTTTTCAATAATCAATAAATTGTTAAAGAAAGTATTTATCAAAACTAAGTATAAATAATAATATCATCTTATTTTTATGTTGAATTGCCAAGATAATGAGATGAACTAGAGTTGGTTGTGTACAGTCTTGATATACACAAGATAAATTTTCTTTTGAAATTTTCGTAGACATATTAACTTAAAGTTAAATGTTAAAAACTACTTAATATGTTCAAATAACAGGATTTCTAAGATTTAAAATATTTAATTTGGTACTCTTAATAACGTTAACCAGCTACACATTATATTATCTATTGGAGTGAACATTATTAAATTATTTATTAATATTAAATGATGACTTTGAAATGATAATATTAAATGAAAATTAAAAAATCATTCAAATAAATTCAAAATTAGATACCATATCATTTAAGAATTGAATAATTTTTGAAATAATTAAATTTAAATAAAACTGAAATCTATATTTTATAATTTTAAAAAGTTTTTAATTTTTTTTTGTTTTTTTTTTTTTGTGAATTTTAAATCAATATTATCTTATTTCATTGAAAATGTAGTTAATAATAAAAATAATTAATTATTAATTAGGTTAATATTCTATTAATTAAATAATAGTTTTTTAAACACATTTTTATTATTTATAATATTTTTTTTTTTGCTTTTTTTTTTAATAATATTTAAAATATTTATTATAAAAATTTCGTATAATTTTTATTTTTCTATTTTTTTTTATTAAAAACTTTTAAAATCGTATCTTTTTTTAATAATTTAAAAAAATTTTTTTTTTAATTTCGTTATTTTAATTATTTACAGTTTCAATTTAAATTGAAAACTACTAAAACACTAATCTTCGTTTGTATACAAAAAAAAAAAAAAAATTGAATCAAGTAACAAAAAAAAAAATGAAAGCAAAAAAAAAAATTTTTTTTTAAAAAATTTTATTTGTATAATTATATATATTATAAAATTTTTTTATATGTATATAATTATATACATAAAAGTATCCTTATATGTTATTTACCTTTACCCAAAAAATGAAAAAAAAAACTTACAATTCCAAATCCCATGTTTGTCTGCGTCTTAATCATTTGTTCAAAAATCTATGTTTTTTCCCTTTAGAATTTCAAAAAAAAAAAAAAAAAAAAACGCAATTTGCAAAAAAAAAATTTGAAAAAAAAAATACAATTATTTTTATTTATTAATTTTTTATATAATTTTTTTTTTTTTCAATAACAAAAAAATTATGTAATTATTATTATTTTTAACTATTTATCATGGTCATCATTGTTTTTATTATTTTTATTAATTCTGGTAATTGTTTAGTTCATAGTGCATTATTTCACAATACTTTGATGAAGGAGAAATAGTGATTGCAAGGATATGTAAATATTATGATAGTTCATGACTATAGGTGTAGTGTGATGGTTTTTCGTTGCATAAAAAAATGTAAATATAAGTAATTATTTTTGACCATACTCAAAATGTTTCACAATTTTAATTCCAAAAAAGTAACAATTAAAATATTTTAATTTATAGTTTTAAAAAATTAATTTATAGTTTATTTTTTAATTAATTTCACATGCTGGGTGGAGCATTAGTTAAAGGGCCTGGTTTTCAACCGACCTCAGATTCTATTATCAGTGCTTTTTTGGTTTTTTAACGTTGTCTTTGGGTAGAATTTGTCATTGGAATAACATAAATAATTATTGAGATTATAATTTGGTGAAAACCTGAATGAAATTTGATTTCGTACCGCATTTGAGAAGACTTAACAATAAAATTGCAAATTTTTTACTTAACAATAAAATTGTAAATTTTCCTAGCAATAGTAATAATTTTTACATTGACATGCCATAAATTTAATAAATAGATACTCAACAAACATTAGTAGTGAAATATTAAAGTAGTAAAAATTGTGTACTGTACCCAATTTTATTTAAGTTACTGATGGCAAGAACAACAAACAAATACTAGCTACTCTGATTTGAAACAGTATCAAAATAATATTATTTAAGTATTTTGTGTGATATTCCGCCCTATGTCCCACGAATGGGGTTGTAGGACATTGATGATGATGATATTGTGATACATTGTATTGCATTGATATCAGCACAAACACTTTACGTCTTCAACCTAATTTTTTAATTAATTAAATTTGAAATTTTTATTAAAAATTAAAAATAAATATTTGAAATCTCCAAATACATAATATTAAAAGGTAATATTTAGAAATGCAAGGTGGTATATTTAAACAGAATTACAAAATAACATTGTATTTCCTATACCATCAAATAAACGAAAAATGAATCCATTTTTTTGCATGTTTAACAGTTATAAAAGAAAAGGCAATAAAATCGTTTTTTCACTTAATAAAATATTAACAAATTGAATTTCGAATACTTCATTATTTTTAGTACTGTTGGACAAGTAATATAAATATTATTAGATAACAAATTTTTACAACGGATTTCAATCTACTTGCCATAGAATTAAAAATTCCTAATGTTCATTGGCTGCTATTAAAATGTAATTGTGTTTACTTCTTCGTTTTTAAATGTCCAATTTCTTTGCAAGTCATTTAGTCATGTTTCGTTTCATCTTTTAATGTTATGAGAAGTAGTGATGTAGTGATAAATGAAATTATATAAGAAAATGTATTCGTTTTACTTTTATCTAGTGTATATAGCAAATGCATCATCTTAATTTATTTGCCATTGAGGGATTTTAATTTTAGTTGTTTTTGTTCATTAATCGTACTTTGGTTGATATCAAAACACTAAGTAAAAAAGCTGCAAAGCCGTAGATAGTTTTCTTTAAAAAAATAAAATAAATTATAAAAAATTATATGTCCGAAAACTAAATTTACAGAGTCCTATTCTTATAGAATTATAAATACTTAAAATTAATTAAGGTATTTAATAAGATATTTTTAATAATAAATCAAATACAATAGATTTTGCTGGGAATAGGCTTATTTCAATTACATATATCTGGATATATTTCTGATGTTACATCATTATAAAAAGTCATCCGAATGGTGGCTAATTGGACATCTATGGCTTCAAAACAAAAGTACTTAAATCGAAAAAAAATATTACCGCTTAAGTCGTGAATTTTTTTTATTTGTTTACCGGTTGTATCTATATTAAAACTTTAGTCACTAATATGAAATATCGTATCATAACACGTTTAAATGGTATAACTATACTAAAAACTTAATTCCAGAATTCGACTTAGGTTTTAGTAACATGGATTTGTGACATTTGACTTTTATCCTGAAACCACAGGTGTTAAATTTGGCTGATCTAATTATTTTATAACAAAAAAATTGGTATAAAAAATTTGTCATTTGTTTTGGGTCCATTGCACGGAACAAATATGAATGCTAATAATGAATAAAGGACTGATATCGGACTCTTTATAACCATGATGTAATATCAGAAATAATATCCATATATTATAGATCTACTTCGACCAAAATCGTGTCAACCGTATCAATCTTTGAAATATTAAAGTGTAATATACAATATGTAAATAAGTAATATAAGTCACCACAATCATTATTTTAAATTTCGAACAAATTTATTTGGCAACCAGTTTTTAAAATTATTTTCTACGTCAAGATTTAACAAATTTGTTTTTCTTAAAACTAATCTCAAAATAAATCAAAATATTTACTTATCTTTATTCTATTAAGATTTATTTCTCCTCAATCAAAGTGTTTTTTTTTTTTAATTTATTTTTATTAATTTTTTTAATTTTAATTAAAAATGTTAATAACTTAATATGTTATACTGTACAGAAAAAAAAAATAAATAATTTCATTAATTTTAAATCATCAAATGTTATTTTTTTTTTTTACTTATTATTATAATTTCACTATTAATTATTTTAATATAATAATAAAAAAAAAAAACAAAAACTAAAAAAGGTCGTCATTGGAAAACTGAGCTTTCAATTTAAATAAAAGATCGAAATTAAAAAAAAAAAAAATAATAAAAATTCTTTTTTAATATTTAATATAATATTTTTTTTTTTAATTATAACTTAATTTTTGAATTAATATAATTATTACTTTTTATTTATTATATTATTATATAAATAATATTAATTACTTTTTAAATACAATCAATTATATATTATGTATATATTTTTTTACATTAAATTTGAAGTAAGTTTTTTAAATTAATTATAATAATAATTTATTTTACAGGTTTTTTTTTAATATATTAAATTTATTGTATAAACATTTTTAAATAATTTAATTTTAAAAACAAAATTTTTTGTATATTTCCGGTATAATAATAGTATTATTTTAATTGAATGTATATGAAATTACCAATTTTAAATTTGATATTTTAATTATATAAAAATAGTATGTATTATATTTAAAATTAAATTAAAAATATTCAGTAATTTGATATCATCATCGTCATTATGTTGGTGTTACAGCTCATAGTGAGCATTAATTTCGTTTACCTCAATTCTGCTTCTTCATCTTGTGGTCCTATTCTCCATCCATTAACTTCAGCTTGCCGACAAATATTCTCAACTTCATCCAGCCATCTTGATCAAGTTTACTTCTTGCTCTAGTATTTGGTGGGACTGCGAATAATATTCTTTTTGGCATTCTTTGATCATTTATCATCTCCATATATTCTGCCCATGTTTTTGTGCGTTAATAAAATTTTGCAATATTGTGTCCTACAAATTGTCTTTCTAGCGTAAATTAATATTACGTTATTATAATTAAAGTATAAATTTAAATGTTTACCTATTGAAAATTAGTGAGTGAAATATCCAATTTTTTTGTTTTGGAAATAAAAATTTATTTTTTCTAAAATTTAAATACAAACCTAAAAACGCTGGAATTCTAATAATGAGCGGAACTATTTTTAATACTTTATACCCGATATAGCTTAATCCAAAATTCATTATATTGATTATCTTACTTACACCGTCCTATTTTTAATAATATGGACCTATCTGTAACGGATTCGACTATTGTTAATATCAGAGGATATGAGGGGATTCACTTCTTTCATGTCTGCTTATTTTTATGGAATACAAATAAGTTCTTTATCTTCTCTCCATTTCTTCAATAAAATTCTCTCTCCACTGAGATCTCTTCTACTGCAATTGAATAAATTTTTATTTCGGGTCACTCAACTTTCAAACCATATTGATACTATTTTTTTGAAACGAAATGTAGAAAAACTGAATATTAACAAAATTACTTATAGGTAGAAGCTAAAAGATAGAAAGCTTAACAAAATTGCATAAAAAAAAGAAAATAAATTAAAATAGCTAGTAAATTATTAAACTAATTAAATAAATTAATTATGTAGATAAATACAAGTAAAAAACATTTAAATTAAAAATGAAATAAAAATATCAAATCATTTAAATTTAACCGAAGTAATGTTAATGGTTCTGGCGACCTGAATAAAGTGATTGCTTAAAAAGTATTTAGCATCAAAATGTCATTAATACTTCTTGGATTTCTGTTGTGCGAACAGGGTTAAAAAAAATGTGGTGAACATTGGTCAGTCACCCTCAATCTTGTAATTATACATTCGTTCTTTCGCGTTATAGAATGAATGTTTTTTCTATTGTTTTATTTGTTTGGATTTATTTCGCTTAATATGGATATGTGAAACATTTCAATTAATTTATTTCCTTACATATCAGTTTACCTAAATATTTATATTCAGTTAAACTTGCAGGCCTTTTGCCTTTTCGGAATGTGGGCCTATTATTTTTTATTGTCATTAATTTTATCCCAATGACACAGGATACTGGACCAATCAATAAAGCATTTAGTTTTTATTGGGAATCGAACCTGGGACCTATCAGTTTAAAGGTAGGCACACTACTTAGTTCGTAAAATTTTTGGCAAACTTATCAGCTTGCTTGTTTCCAGTGATATTACAGTGGTGTGGTAGAAATAAGAATAATTGAACTTTTTCCGTGATATATGCGTGATATATGAGCTCTTTAATCCTAAAAATTGTTCGGTATGTTGTAGTAAGTGATGAAATACATTGTATACTAGGTAATCTACATAAATAATGAAATTTCTTGAACTTGGTTGAAATATATTTGATTACTTTCATTATGGTATAAAATTCTGCAAAGAAGATACCGGTTTTATCTTTTATTTTATTTTGTATATGATGAATATTATTATTCTTTTGAATGATATATACTTAAAAAGAGACGCACGAAACCAATATTTTTTTTTATTTTTTTAATTCTCTAATAAAAATTTCAATTCAAAAATTTCATCCCATTTTTAAGTCATTCTAACATACAATTTTATTTATCGAATTTTCCTTAACTTACCTATCGCCTTTTTTTCAAAAAAAATTATTACGTATGCGGTTGTTGTCTAAGATAAATCAATAAAAAATAAAATATAGTAACAAGGATAAATTTCAATTATCGAAAGATTTTTTCATGTTGAAATTTATCCTCGATACTATATTTTGTGTCAAACTCCATAGAATTTCAAAGAGCGGGCGAATATTAGTACTTTCTTCTGTGATATTTAAATGAAAGCACATTCGAATTTAATTCAAAAAAATAATTATATTATATTTATTTATTTCTTCGTGTTAATTTGCATAAGACGTTGCATATGCGGTTTTTAAAATGTATACAAATGATAATGATGATAAAATATTGCAATAACAAAATGTTATAATGCAACTTGAATAACGGATAAAAACAAAAACGATTTCTTATTTTATATTAGTGTTGGTAGTACCTAATAAGAAGTGGGTATTAAACAACCACACAAAGTTAAACAAAAACTAAAATTTTTTGCATCTGAAATTTAATTGCAACTGAGATAAATTAGATTATAATCCCAATCGATCCAATTCAATTTGAAGACTCAGTAACTATAACAGATTTATTTTCAATTCAAAATAAAAATATATTTTTAAAAAATTAAAAAATTTATTTCAACATATTTTTTAAATAAAAAAAAAAATTACTTTAAATTTAAAGTTATTCAATAAAGGTATATAGACCTTCTTGCTACAATCTGTATATATACATTTTCTTTATCTCAAAATTTCATTGAATATCAAAATATTTTTTTTCCCATTTGATTCAATAAAATAGCAAATTTTTATTCAATGATAAAAATATAATACGTGACGTATAATATTGAAACGATAATAAGACCGTGAATAAGACCCACTGGTTTTTCCTAAAATTTTTTTTTTTATTTTATTCCTTTCAATAAACTGCAATTTTAAAATTTGTCCTATATATTTTTGAAATCTTTGAAAATGGAACCAGTGTTTGTTTACTATTCATATTGTGGAAAATTCAAAATCCAACAAATACCCTAGAATTAGGTATATACAATTTACGAAAATGTTTATGAATAAACAGAAAAAAAAATGTTAAATGGTTTATTTTTAAAAAGTTCCAGAAACCAACATTTTAGTTTTGTTTTATTTATGGTTGCAACTTGAAACAAATTGTAAATACCAGAAAACTTTTTGTTTTTTTTTAAATGTTATTCAATTTTAAGGTTTTGTATTTTGGTCTTGTTGTTCTTTTATTATTTTTTTGTTTTTAAATTATTTAATACTGAAATTAGAATACCCAATGTTAATAATCGAGTGTACTTTTAAATGGTGGAATTGCATATTTGTAGAATCGTTACACAAAATTTTGTATTGGCTTCATAACTGTAGCATTAAATAAAACAAAATAAAACAAACTTCGTAATTAAATCAGTTCTATCTTAAATTTAAATGAATATTTTAATCTGTAAAATACATTTGCATCTGAACCAATATTCAATAATATTTAGAAAAAATATTAGAGAGCATAAGATGAAAAAATTCGAATGCAGTCGCTCTATTACCTATGTTGGATTCCGTGATATATAATTTTTTCAGTATTTTAAACAATTCACTATTCTGTAATAACTGAAGTAATATGTAATAAATTTGATTCTAGTAATATGTACCAATAGTCAAAAAATGCGTTCAGAATACAAAATTTGAAAGGGGGATTAATTATATGCTTTAAAATTGTGATTTCATTTGACAAAACAGCGGTGGTATAGGGCTCAGATCAGTTCCAGAAAATACCTAATCTTAGTGTGTTATTTTCGTTTTATTTCTATTACAAAATTTATAATATAATATCAGACCTTATTCTGTTATAACTTCTAAAACGATTTTTAAGTAGTTTCCAAAGCCACATATTAACAATTTTACTTTGAGGTGGTTACTGGGTAGGTATTGTTTGATTTTAGAACTAATTATAACATCATTATTAAAATTAGAAACTTCGAAAGTAAATAAAGCTTTTCTATTGACAGAATGCATAATAAATTTAAACGAGTTTTATGCTGCTTTCCAAATATTCGAGCTGTTTAAATTTCAAGAATAGCTATTACTTACTATTACTAGTAAATAGACTAAAAGAAGCAATTTTACTTACTAGTACCATCCAAATACAAATGATTATTGCTAATATGAGTCAATAGAAAATACAAACATAATTGCATGAAATACAAACTGCATTTTTTTTTTTTTGGCAATTCGTATTGTAATAAATTTTTTACTTTATATACTTTTTCCTATTTCTTCCTATTTTTACTTTCTAGTTTTTTTTTTCGTTTCCAAGCTTTTCATCTCATATTACGGTTTTTCATCAAATATTTTCACATTTTTTTTCTTTTTAACCACAGATTTTTATGCGGTTTTTATTTATGTTTTTGGGTTCTCAAGAAAATTTTTTCTTCATTTTCCCTGGCGTAATAACGTGCTTTTGTAAGAATTTTGTGTAAAAAAATAAAATATTTTTTATTATTTTTTTTTTTTTTTAAATAAAAATCGAAAAAGTTGAAAAAGTTTGTTATGCGCGTTGTTACCCATACCAAAAAACAAAAAAAAAAACCAAACGGAAACCCTTTTCAATGTAATCATAGATTATATGTGTAGTGTATGTGTATTTATGTTACAGTAATGTCCAAAATGATTTACAAACGCTCTAGATTTTAATTTTACTTTTTATATTTCAAACTGAATTTTATAACTGTATATTATTATCTTAATCCTAAAAGGTTTGTTTGTTTATTTGTTTATTTTTTTTTTATTCTGTTGAACAATATACCTAAAATTGAGTTTTAAATGCTAACATTCCAATTTTAAGTGATTATCACAGTAAATTATTTCTATAAATCAATAATTTTAATTTTAATTAATATTATGAATAAGTTAATAAAAATAAATTAATACCGTTAGTTTTTTAAATTGATTTTTAACGCAAATAGATTAACACTGTGATCATCAGTGATACACAAATTTTCCGCCAGAGTTGATTTTTAATGTATCACAAGTGATCACTTCCAGTTGCGTCCTCTGATATTCTAATCACCATCAATGACATTTACATTGTTAAAATCTATATCTGCGGGAAGGAAAATTTTGTCATCACGAGCACTACTAAACAGGTACCTTAAAGCGAAAATAAAACTGATCTATGCTTACATTGTTAGCTAACATGTTAATTAAATACACAAACTTCTTCCTTTTTGTTATGTTTTATTTTACTTTTATCAGCCCCTTAATCCGAATAAAATTCTATAATTTGTTATTACTTTCGTTAAACTTCTTCGAATTTAATAAAAATTCTAATTTTCCATTTTTATTTTTCTATTATTTTTAACTTTTACTAAAGATTGAAATAGCTATGGTGTATGTGTATCTACAATCGATATTGTCATAATTTAACAAAATACACCAACAGTGTATATACGTAATCCAATTTAATCATACCCTCTCGTTCTCCAAATATTATAGTTGCATATTGTAGTTTGAAATCTTAATTGATGAATTCAATATAGCGTTACATGCAGGACTGACGACAGACAGATATTATTGCAAAATACGTTTTCATATTTGTAAATATAATTATATAAAATAATTTTTACGCTTATTGCATCTTGTCTTACTTTATATCTTAAACTTAAGTTCTATTTTCTTTATTCAAAACTAGTTTTATCGGGAATATAACCTCTTTTTTCCATAACTTTATAATGCTGTAAAGCTGTAATTTTATGATGGACAATTATTTTTTGACAAAACTGTACCATTTTTGATTGAAATGAAATCGAAAAGGGCGCATAGAAAAATTAATTCTTGTGCAAAAATTGGTGTATTATAAATATGGCTAAATATAGTAATTATTTTTTATTTTTGTTTTTCTTATACATTTGTAAAGTTTCAAAGTTTCAAAGGTATACCTACTACAATATTGGAAAAGAAAACTTGTAAAAAAATGTATTGGAAGTTTTTCATTTAAAATTTATTTTTATTAAAAAAATTTCCCAAGAAATATTTCAAAATTGAATGAAAAAAATTTCCCACGTATCTATAAAAATGCAAGTTTTTACTGAATTATAATATAGTTTTTTATAACTCACAAATCAGTAGAATAAACAATCCCAACTGTTTGGACATTAGGATTTAGCATACTTTTAATAACTATATGAAACTAACTATAACTATATGAAAGTAACCTATAGTTTTTATAATAGAATTAATTTTGTTTAAATTATAAAATTATGTTTTCAACTTATTTTAGGGAAGAACTGAAAAAATCTTTATAACATCTGTACCACAAGCAGGGTTTGAAATCGCAATCTCCCTATTAGTGTTCAGATGAAAAAACTACCCTACGATAACTGTCGGCTTATAAAAATGTAATTTTGTTGAAATTAAATTAAATGTCCTTCGTACCGATTCAAATTGATCTTTTCCATATTGAATTAATCTAGATGTTGTTATATTAACACTGTTCGTAATTTAGTTAATTAACTCTAAGCTATCAATAGCGGTATTTCTATTTCAGAAACCCATGTTTTCCTGAATAGCATAATAATTTGTCTTCTTCTTTTTCAAATTTCTAAGCTGGAATTTACAATTTATTCAATGCACAACTAAAACGTTCAAATCCTTGTTTCTACATGTTCAAGTCGTTTCTAAAATTCATGACTATCTGGTAATTCCAAGATAAAATGAATTACTAAATTATGTGCAATAACTTTAGTTGCATTAATTAAAACAAATCTGAAATAGTACTGTCCGAAAACGAAGTCAATCAGCTAGAAATATTTAAACTAGACCCCATCAATTTGTTTGGCAATCAATCAGTGTATTTTTTCATTTCTATCGAAAGTGAATCTGAAAAATACCACAACCAGCAGACAGCATCATAAATTAGTTGTTATTAGTCTAGCAAATTTAATTGACTATATAGTTTAAGTTATTTATGGACATACTTCGTATAGTTAATCATATAAAAAAGTAAAACAAAAATTCTGAAATTTATTAGGGGTAGTAAGAAAATTGTTTATAGCATATACAGTTTATAAGCAGTACAATTTATATTGAATGAATTATATTTAATTACATTAAACTGTTGACATAATTTTTTTTTTTTTTTTTGCTGTATTTTATAAAGTTTCGCAATAAAAATTAATTTAAACTTTTTATATAGTTTACATATATATTGTACCTAAAAAAAGGGCAAAATTTTATACTTAAGTTTTTATTTATCCTTTAATTAAATTAAACTCTAACTCTATACAATAAAATAGAGGTTAAGAATCTCATTAAAGTTTTAAATGAGAGTGAAATTATTTTTTTTTTATTTTTTAAAAAAATATCAAAAAACTGTAGTCACAGTGACAACATTAATTTTTTTAATTGATAATTTCAATTAAAGTCATAAAACTATTATTGTTTTTCCATTGTCTTTAAATTCCAGTCATAGATAATGCATATCTGTCATTAATGTTAGTATAAAAACAGAAAAGTGCTTGGAATAAATCATTATATATCGAAAACAATCTATAACAAAACCAAAAAATGTAAAATATAGCTAATTAAAAACATATTCACAAAAATAATATTATTCTGTTAAATGATATATTTTAGAATATAGTCTAAAATCATGACATAAAAATTCGGATTTCAAAATAATAATACGGATAATAATACATGACCCGCATTTGTTCTAAAATATAAAGAGGATTATGGTACACCGGCTTTCATTCCCATTGTGTATCAGGCTTTTTTATTTTTTTATTTATTAATATACTGGAAAAAGCAGATATATTTGTTTTTACATACGGTAAGGAATTTATAAAAATATTTTTAAATATCCCTTTTTGGCTTGAAAAAATTTAAACTGCCACTGCAACTCATTTATTATATTTTAACTTTTTAAACTAAAGTTTTAATATTTCTAAGTCACATTTGAAAATCCGAATTCCAATAATATCAATCATTTTTAAAAGTCGAAACAAACAACTTCAACAACCTCCTAAATTTCTGAAACAACACTTCTTTTTATACTTTACAATTAAAATTTAATCTATTTGCAATTCTCAAATTCATTTGAATTCTGTTATTTGATTCTAGGCCAAAATAGCAAGCAAAAACAATTAATTTTTCAAATAAAATATTTTCGTACTTAATTTTTATTTTATTTATTATTAAAATAAATTCACAATTTTAATTCAATTCACTTTTTTTGTGTAGGTCTTTAATTCACAATTTTAATTTTATGTTAATTAATTTAAAAATAATTAATTTATATGAAATTTTAATGACGAATTTTCATTTAACAGCGTTTTGTGTAGGTTGTAAAATTTTCATGAATTTCATTTTCATATAATTTAATTTCTCTATAATTACTCATCATAAGCTACAATGGTCAAGTTCAGAAATATTTTATTATAAAATTTATTTTTATTTAAAATAGGTATACATATATATAAAATTCATACAAAAAACCTGTAATTTAAATTCACAGCATAAAACTGTTATATATACCTATATCTACACTTAATAAAAATAAAAAAATGGAAAATTTCTCACGAATGAAAATTCATGCTAAAATTTAAACTACTCTTCATGTTGAATATTGCGTCGCACAAAACATTCTTAAGTAATATTTTACAAAAAAAAAAAAAAAAAAAATGAAAAGGAGGAATTGTAATTGTTAAGATTTGCAAAAAAAAATAAAAAATATAATAATTGCATCCGGATCTTGGCTCTTTTTAATTCTGAAAACAAACGGTTAAAATTTTTTTACGTTAATTCTAAATTTTATAATAATTTTTATTTGTTGTTATTTTTGTTGATGGTGTTGTTAATATTTACAAATCTCTCCCGTTTTTTTTAAATAAAAATATATTAAAAAAGAAAATTTTAAATAAAAAATGAAAATTTTGCATTATAAAAGAAAAATAATAAATTCATTTACAGTTCTTCTAGATTAACCCTGAATATTTCAAAGCAATAAAGGTGTTCATCAAGGACTTAGAATACAATACAATAGATTTTAAAAGGTTGACCTTACATAAATCTCGCCATAAAAAATCCGATAAATTTTAAATTTAATAATATAATACGGAACAACTAATAATATATTAGTGCCTATTATTGAAAATGGCGTTTCAATCACGGCTCGGATATTCATTCGATTTTGTAAAAATGGTATTATTGAAAATGAGCGTTTCAAAAATGAATCGGGAAATTTTATTGGTATTTTTGAAAACGTTGTAGAAACGGCTTCATAAAGTGCAAACGAGCATTTCCTATCCGCCGTTCATTTATCGCGTTTTATAAAATGGATATAAAAAACTAAGTTAAATATATTAAATATTTATTTATTTAATTTCATGTTATATCAAAATTATTTAGAAATATTGAATGTCTGTTTTTTTTTATTTAAAGTGAAGTTTTACATTTTTTACATTTCAGACAAAGAATAACAATTTCGAGTAATGGTAGAGAGTGGTTACTTCTTTTCATTAATTAAATTAAAAATATCCTTTGCATTGTTCTTTCAATATAATTTCTTCAATTTATTCATGTATTAGTAATAAAATCCAGTTTTAAAATTTATTCTTACTAAATAATTATTGCGTACAACAATACAACAAAAATATACAAATATTTACCGCTGAGAGATAAATTTTACCGCTTACTTGAGCTACCGACGTTTTTAAAAATACCAAATTACCATTCGATCGAATCGAACACTGTTTTACTCAATACGAGCCGCGATTGTAACGCCGTTTTCAATAATAGGCATTAATATAAATTGTTTGGTCAATTTGGAATTATCACTTTAAATGTGGTAAATCTATTTCTACGTCTACTACTACATCAAGTACTAATCCATTACCGATCAAAATTCGTAGATAATTTAATTAAAAAGAAAACAATATAAAAAGCTAAATTTAACCAAAAAATTGACTAAATTTTTATACAATAAATTGCAACATTATGAATAGAAGAAAATTATAAAGGAAAAACTAAAACCTAATAAATTTTAAATAAAAATGGAAAGCTGATTTTTTCAATAAATAGTGTCGATTTCAACTATGATGGTTATTGTTATAGAATATATAATATTTTTTCCACGAATATGGATACAAAAGTTTCACAGATCGGATAAAATACAGCCATTTTGATTTTCGTCTACCTGTAGTTCTAGTATTATATAGAACTACGTCTAAGCATTTTTTGATTAATTCATCGTCACCAAAAGTTCTAACCATCTTTTTTTTCATGATTTATTTATTAAAGTATTACTTAGTAACTAAACTATATATAAAACTTTATACAAAAATATTATAAACTATATATAAAAATTTTACTATGATGTTTTCTTCAGTTAATGTTTCTAGCTGCTCGTTTTATCTTATTTGGTGTTGTTATTAGACCTTCCGTAGTAAACAAATATTTTTAATGAAACTGAGTTCATACTGGAACGGCAATGCTACTAGATATAGGGTTAAAAGAAATATTTAGAAAAACCAGATTAATATAATAATTCAGGATTATGGTTCAAATAAATTAGTACTATTTCAGGCTCTACAGGTATATAGGATTCTAAGCCAATCATTTTTAATTTTTTTTTTTGTTTTGTTGAATAAGATTAATTTTTCCGAATGATGACATAGATATTATCTTCAATTGATAACCTGAGACCTACTAAAATATGGTGTAACCTAATCATTGTTTAGATAATAAAAAGAAAATAATTGCTACAAAAATATTTTATTTATTTATATCTTATTATATTTAAATAGTATTTTCTACTATTCCCGTAAAGATTTAAAGACTTCTAGAAAATTATAAACTCACCCTTTTTTTAACTCTTCAGCAAAATAGGATTTTAAAATTTAAAACAGAGCCATGAACATTTTCTCCACTCCCCATCCGTGACCCATTACCACATGATTATATTAAAAATTATTAGGAATGCAAAAGGTTAAATTAACCAAGACAAAAATGTATAGTTGTATATTCCTGTAATTACCTCATAAAACATGTATAGAAACTTAAATTTGAACTTCTTCCGTGCATAATACTCGTACGTATTCGTATATACAAAAATATAGCACATTATATGTACAGGTGTATGTATAATATAGCACGCGAATTTCCTCCACATTATATTATAAATCAACTCTTTTATGTCACATTATATGTTATATTTTATTTCCATCTCTTTTCCTCTTACAGCTTCAACTATCCTGTTTTATTTTTGCTTTAGTTTTTATACTCTGAATTGAATTGAAAAATAATTCGTTCGCTTGTTCCTTGAACACATTTGGTGACAGGATTAATATAAGAATTTTTTTTTTTATAATTTTTTACCTGCTTTATTTTTTCTAATTTTTTTTATTTTTTTTTTTCTCTACAAAAGAAAAGTTGCAACATTAATTTAAAATTATTTTCATGTTCTATTCAGCATTATATGGGAGAATATAAATACTTATAAAATAGAATTAAAAAAAGGGAATAAAAAAAAAGAAAATTTAAAAAAATGTAGAAAAGAAAAAAAAATATTCCAACATTGTAATAAAAAATAAAAATTGAATGCTTTCCTTTCTTCCTGTAAAAAGTGAAAACAAAAAAAAAAAAACAAATTACGAATCTACCACTTAAAACATAATGCTAATTTAGAGTAAAATTGTAGTATGGGTTAAGGTTATCCTTTTTTCTTTGTTTTGTTTTTTTTTGTACAGTTTGACTTTTTATAAATTAGAACATCTCAAAATTACAGTGGAAAATAATCTAATAATAGTAAATAAATTTTTTTAAATAATCTGTGGCTTGGTATCTATTCGTATTACCAAATCAGTTACAAAAAAATTAATTCTGTAATGTAACTTCTATACTCTGATAATTTTCCCGTATAATTTTTTACTTCATAATTTGGTGAAATATGGTAGACTACAACTTAATATTCCAACATAATTTGCATAATGTGAATTAGCTGTTAAAAAACTAAATAATAAACCTATCAAAAATCCGTTAATCAAATCGATTTTAAATAAATTTTACTTGTTATTTTTTTTTTAAATATTTTTACAAAGTTTTTGCAAATTTATAAGCATTTGAAACATCCAATTTAGATGAAATATATCAATAAATTACAATAATAAGCCTGCTAATAATTCTAAAAGTGCATCATTTGCATTATTTTTTATGCAAATTTGGTGTGAAGCTGAAAAAGCAGTTAATTACTGTTTTATAACAGTTACTTTTATTTTGGCCGAATTTGCTTGCTGGAAGCAGAATATCATATGTTAGTCATCACATCACCATTATGAGAATTAGTTAATCTACACAAAGTCTTTCTGAAATATTTATTATAATTCTAGAAACAGCAGTGTTGTTTGGATTTTAAAACTTCTTCGAAATAATTTAACATTAAAAAGAACTTGGAAATAAATTCACAACAGTGTGTAGTTTTGTTATCAGTAGATTTACAGCAAACTGAATTTCATTTAAAATTCTTTAAAAAACTGAATAAATCCTCCAACTTTTTTGATCACTTTCATCCAAGATTTTAAATAATCACATTAAGACGATTTAAATAAAGACATTAAGCTATGTATTAACGTCGCTATATGATAGTCCGAAATATATCTACAATGTACAAACACAAATTTAATAACAAATTTTATTATTGTTTTATGAAAAATTCACTTGTTTAGAAACCAAAAAGGCGGGCTTAAATTACAAAAACCAATTCGACTTTTTAACTTTCTATGGTTATGGTATTTGTGGTGGTGTTATATATCCTCATGGACTTGGCTTTGTCTATGTTAATTTCTAGCTTGCTGAAGTAGATCTGCTTTATGTTAAATTTCGCAGAATTTATGAGCTAGCAGACATATATCACCTGCACAGTCAAGGTCCTCAAGTGTCCTCGAGAGATTCCACCTTATACGTCTTCCTTAAGAACCTGTTTTTAATATAACCTGATTGAAATCATTATGTTCTTCTTCAATTCGTACAATTTGTCAATATTCAGAAATTTAAGACAAACATTAAACGTTTTTTGCTTCCCAACTTCAATTTAATTTTTATAATACTTATTTTATTTTTTCACACCTTTGGCTAATAGCCAACTACCTATTCAAATGTCTATCCTTGTGTGCGATTAAAAAAAAGAATAGAACATAACAGAAAAAAGTTTTAAAAAAAATTAAAGTATTTAAAATGATATCCGGTTCTTATAATAATTGGTCAAAGATCCCAAATATAATATTCTGTTACAAATCAATGATTTGAGTTTGGGAATAAAACCAAAAAAAAGTGTCGATCGATATGGTAGAATGTTTATGTCATCAAACTACTAATCAGAAGATTCTTGGTTCAGATTTCGCTCAAAACTTGGATGTAGGAAATTTTTTTCTCAATTTGTGTTTGAAATTAATTTTGAATACGATTTTGTTATAACTCAAGCCTTAAATGGAACTGTGCTATTATGAAGCCGAAGTTACTCTGCAATTGATGTATTTTTTTTTTCAATTTATGTGTAAAATTTAATTAAATTTAATAAAAATTTTAGAATAATACAATAACAATAATAATACTTATCGTCTTGAATTATTTTGTATATTGATTGTGCACACCTAGTTTCCGCGTTAATGCCGTTAGATTGCTCATCCCATAGTCTTGGTTTTATATAATAAAATAGTTCAAAATCAGGTTAATAATTTTATTTAATTTTATTCAAATAAGTCCATCTGATATGATAAGTCTCCACAATATCGTATACAATTCGTCGGCTGCATTCCTATGTATCCAACAGACCATTTTTCTGAAATTGACTTTTCCATGTACTGTACCATTTTCGACTATGCTCTATCCGAATTTGCAGTCAAAATAAACGTATCTCTTATAGTTTTCGAAATATATTTTGCTGATTTATCCAAACAACCTATATTTTGCTGCTTTTTAGGACTTCAAGTTTTGCCTATTTATCCAAACTACAGTTTATGTTCTGAGAAGTCATACAAAATTTGTATTCCTAAGTATCTAACAGACCATTTTTATTCCCAAATGCCCAAACACATATGAAGCTTTACGCTATACATACTAATATTTTTTTAAATATGTTATATTTTCAAAATATTAAAATTATAAAATTGTGTAACTAGTTAGATATTAAAAAATTACTCAAATTTTTATAAAATTCAAATTTTGTTTGATTATTTTTAAATTTTTCTAGTCAAAATTTTCGTCAAAATTAAAAAAATCACTTTTCTCAACAGTTTACTTTTGGTCGATTAGATATATAGGAATGTAGCCGACTAACTTTTATTCATATCTATAATTCTAATTTTAGCACTGGATCTACATAACGAATAAAAATATGGAATTTTACCGAAAAATTAAACTTTTTAATAAAACTTAAATTTCTAATTTTTCTTTTAGATTTTCTATTTATTCTAATTATTATGTTATATGAAGCTTAAAATTAGTAAGTACACTATAATGAATAAAAAAATCACTACATGTTCGCACACTTCCTATATTGATGTTTTTTAATTAATTTTTAAATTATTTTATTGCATATTTCTATTGAAATTACTCGGAACTTTCATTCCATCATTTGATTAAATCAAAATGGTTTAAAATTGCACTTTCATTTATTCAAATGATTCCACTTTGTATAAATTAATACAAAAACAAAAACAACAACACCAAAAAAAGCATAAACAAGATTATTTAACTTTTCCGACATATTAATTCAATTTTAAATTTTAAATTGTTAATTACCTATATTCAAAACTTTTACATTAAAAAAACAAAATAAAAAAATTAAAATAAATAAAAAAACAAAGTTTTGATAATCAAATTAAAAATTAAATTGCATTTTATGATGTATTTTAATTATTTAGAAAGTTTCATCCAAATGCATTCATTACATTTGTACTAACACTAAGATAGATATTGTCCAAAAAAAAAAAAAAAAAAAACTTTTTATTGTGCTTATTTTTGTATTCCACTTTATTGTACTCAAATTTCTATGAAAAAAGCAATAAACAAAACGGGACAAAATTATAAATAAGAGAAATTCATAGGAAAAAAAGAAAATAGTTTTTTGTTGTTGTTTTCATTCTCTTTTTTTTACATTTTCTTTTTGTCTCTATCTTTTTAACAATTATTTTCTGTTGAAACTTCAATGGATTGAGTAAATTAGTTTTATATTTATTTTACTATATAAAATAGTAGATTCCAGATTTTATAGAAACAAAAAAAAAATAAAATAAAAATAAAAAAATGATATAGCAGTAATAGAAATGGCTGCACCCAATAAAATAGCAATCAAACAACCAACCAACCACCAAACCAATGAACAAACCGTAAACAAAAATTGTAAATATAAAAATAAATTTAATAAACTCTTCTATAATAATACAATTCATTTCCTAAAAAGCTTTTCTTTTAAAATTAAAACTCATTCCCTCCCTCCCACACCACACTATTCATTATTCTCTTTTGGTCTCTCTTGGTTCTATTTCTACTATTGCTACTACCCTTAATTTTTTTGTTGAATAGTTTTTTTTATTTGTTCATTCGTGAAGAACGATGAGAAAGACAATAATTTTCCATCACTTTATTATACGGACATATCTATCTTTTTAAATACATCTATTTTGTTAAATTGTATGGAGATGTTAAGGATCAGGGGCGAACACTGTATTTATGAAAATATTTTTATAATGAAGAGATTATATTTCTGAATTAAGATATTTTATTGAAAATTATAAATTTTAGTTTTTTTTTATATATATGTTAAGAGGAAATTTATTTATTTATTTACACTATTTAGCTCAAACAGTTTACAATTTAGTATTACATTTCATATATTAATTAAAATACAATTAAATTTACTTAGTATACATTCAAAAATAACAAAATACAAAATACAAAAATAGTAATATTTTTTTTTTTTTTAATATAAATTAAAAAGATCAAATTAACAAAATATTCAATTAATTTGATAAAATTTTCGTCTTAAAGTATCTTTAGATATTGGAAAATTTATACTATTATTTTATTTATAACATTCTATTAATAGGTTCATATTTACCATAATTTGTTCTGTTATACAGAAAAACTTAATGTAAAGAAATTTGAAAAGCGCCAACTAGTATTTGTGTTAATGATAATTTTATTTAAAGATGAAGAGGAAATAATACCGCCTTTAATAATTTCGAAAATAATAATAAAACATCAATTAGCTACTTCCCGTCTTTTCAAAATTAATTGAAATTCAAAATGAACTTAGAAAAAAATACAAGATAATATTATAGTAATTGTGGTTATAATACATACATATTTATTATTATTTTTTAAGTGATTATATAAATTATTCATTTTTTTTTTTAAATTCATTAACATCAGTTATTTTACATGATACTGGTAATTTAATAATTATTTGAATATACATTGCCTTTACGATGTTTTCTAGTTCAAAAATCTAAAACATTTCTGGTGTTATAATAATGTATGTATTGACAGTTGTCTGTGAACTATATTCGAATTCGATCAAATATTTTTTGTATGTGGTTATATAATGTAATGGTGATAATATATTCAATAACTACTAGTTGTTGTTTAATCGTTAGAATATTTTCCTTTTCTTAATTACAAAATTAGGTCTGTCAGGTCTCAGGGATAACCCCTATCAGAATAAATTTACTTAAAAGTCTAATTTATTTATTTTTGTACTGAATTTATGCCTGGTTTACATTCTGTTTATTACCAATTGCTGGATTATCAGCAACATGTATCAGTATTGTATCAGCATTGTATTAGCATAACGTGAACATATAATCTGATAAACTGTTTACGTTATGTTGATACATGTTACTGATAAATCAACAGTTTGTAATCAGAATAATGTAAATCCGGCAGATCGAGTCAACATTTTTGCATCTTTTTCTTCCAGGGATGTAAGGTTTAGGCTATTAAGGAACATTATATTAATCAAAACTATTAGTGAATAAATTTGCCAGCTTATTATATTAAAAATTTCTCTTACTAATTCATATTAAAAATTATGTATAAGTAGTCAAAGTAATTATAATTTATTAAAAGAGTCGCCCCTGATACATATTCGAATCATTTTAAAATTTCACTTTAATCAGGATTTTCTTAAAATTATAGAAGAAATTAAATTTTTTCCTATTTAAATTTTATTTTTTTAGGTATTTAAAAGGTTTTCCTTTACACTCAACACAAAACCCAAGAGTAGTGTAAAATGTTTAGTTATTATTTTTTTAATATTATTAAATAAGATTGTCTAGTATTACTTTACTGTAATAACATTATAATATTTAGACAAATAAATTAAAAAACTTAAAATGCACGTTATATAGAAATTATTTAAAGCTTCAAATGTAACACTGCGGTACTCTGTAGTAATTTTTTGATGTTTTAAGCTATAACAGTGCAATAATTTTTAGTGCCTTGTTTCAAAAATAAGTAAAACGCTCTAAAATAACTCTTCAAAATCTGATAGATTTTAATCAATCCCTATCTCTTTGTTTTATACTGTTAACATTGCTTAGTCTAATTTTAAGTTCTTCAATATTTTTAACGATCCATTTTCGGATAAAATCTCCATAAAGTTGTGTACAAAGAATATAAAGTTAATTTCTGTAGTGTTCCATTGAAGAATTTCTTGACATTAAAGAGTTAATATATAATTTTTGAATACGCACAATTAAAGTGTAAGCTACTGCCTAGTTTCACTGCTAATTTAAAACCTTGTAACAGTTCAACAAATATCTGAAAATGTCTTTGTAAAATTTTAGGAGACCCGAATGTGGAACTCTTTAGAATTTACCTTTATTTACCCTTTTGCTATACTACTTGGGAGTATATAGAGCTTCCGTTATGACTCAGATATTGCAGTTCTGAGACTGGACTTTCAATTTTCAATCATCATCATTTTCTTAAAATATTTCATTAACCTACGTAGTTACTAATTCATTCGGTATCGCTTATTTTAGCTATCGCCTAATATAAAAGACTAATTTTATCTCCCATACGGGATTCGAACCCGTGCTTTTCACATCATTATGTATTATTCTGACAACCAACCGATTACATTATACTTATCTATATATTAGAACTCTTAGTTGAAATATATTATTTTATTTTTTTTTTCTCAAACTGACTTCAAAATAATTCAATTCCCTTATTATAATTAAACAATGTATATTTTATAATTCTTTTCTCCAATACAATTGAAACTAAATTATATTCAGTTAAAGATACGAAATTGAAATTAAAAATGTTGTAGAGATGAAATATCGGCAGACATAAAACAATTTCATTATTTCAAATGGAAAGAAGCTGTTCAAGATCGGCAAAATTAAAAAGGACATATGAGTCAGCCCCAGGATTTACATGATATATTGGGTAACTAAGATTCGACAAATAATGTATGTTAATTCACTAATACACTGTGAATTTTTGCAAAATTTTTCTAAAATATCCCAAACGCACCAACAAGTCTTAGTCTACTTATAGAACAAAGTCTTCATATGTTTAAAAATAATTCAAAAGCTAGTAATATCATACCACTGAAAAAAAAAACTTTTTTCAAACTTAATTGATTTATCTCTGATTGTCACTCCCAATCTTAATATGCCATATTTCCTAATAACATTTAAAAAAGGAAATGATGTATAAATTTTATTATATTTTAGTAAAAACAACGGAAACGGAAATTAAAATATTATTTTAGTAAATTTTATATTCATTAATTATGCAAATAGATATTTTAATTAAATTAAATATTTCATAGTCATAATATTATTGCAATGAAATATTTTATCTTGCTCAAATTGAACATTTTAAACACAAAAATGTGTTCGAGTTATTTTACGATAATTTTATAAATGTCATTACCTGGTCATTCATTTATTTTCAATGTAATTCTCAAAACTCAACAAATTAATGATTCATACCGATATTAATTTCAATCATTTTCGATAGTAATTAATCTATTAAAATAATCTACAGTGCAGGGGTTCGTTGACCAATTTAATATCTGAATGTTGACACTTCGTTTCTATCATTAAATTTATTCTGCTAAAATTTGTACAGAGTTTGTAATTTTTAATCTAAAAACCTACTTTGTTCATATTTTTTGTTTAAAGCCAAGTCAGTTTTATAATTCTAAATTGCATGTTTATTATTTCAGATTCTACATAGCATCTATACACATTTTATATTTTATGTATATTGCAGTTATGTACATAAAAAATATTATATAAATATAAAATATTATAAACAAATTGTATTTTGCAGTTATGTAAAAATAAAAAATTTTAATTTCTTTCCAATAAGCTCTGTGAGATACATATATATATCTATATTCTATATATAAATTAATAATATTTAAAAAAAAAAAATTGTATCCAACCTGCTCGTACATCGCTAACTCAATGTTGAAAGTAATACTAACTCAATGTTGTTGCAACACTTGTGTAACATGATGTGTTGCGATACCTTAAACTTGCAATGATTTCATGATTAATTTTAGAACACTTTTGACATAACGTTGCAAGTACATTTATTTTTAAAATTACAAAAAAGTTAAAATGTCTAAATTTTTAAAAATATTTTATTTACATTTTTTTTTTTGGATGAAAACTTGGAATCGTGTGAAAGTCGTCGCCTGAAATATGGTCGCCTGAGAAAACGTTCGTTGAATGTACCATTTTTTGATTTTTTTTGAAAAAAAAATTAAATTTGCAAGTGTCGTATGTACATTTTTTCATCTTATTTAATATTTATTGTAATTAATTTATTTATTAAAGTCTCAAGTAAATCAAATTTATTGAAAAAATATATTATTATTGAAAAAACAATGTTTTAATATTAAAAAATAGCCAATTTATAGGTAAATTTTTTTAAAATAAACTACTTTAAGGCAACACTAACAAATACTTCACTCTCCTAACACTATCAACAAGTGACAACACTAACAAATATTTGACTATATTTTTATTATTATAAAATAAATTAAAGCACAATAAAGAGTTTTTAAATTAGTTTAATTAAATAAATAAACATAAACAGCATTCATTTTACTGTACGGTAATGGTTTTGCAGCACAAATGTTGTAAATGCAGAAGTTTTAAATCGTTTCGTATCTTTAGTTATAAATACAGTGGTCATATTTCCATTTTTTTGGTGTAACTTATATTCTAACTTATCATAGTGTTCATTTTTAAATTCTAAAATTTTCAGTTTGGAGAATGGATCTTTCTGAAAACAAAATAGCGAAGCTTTCATGCTGTAATGCTTGAAATCCTTTTTATCCATTTATAGAAGTCTTAATGTTAGTGTTATTAATGTTAGTGGACTATGAATTTCTATATCTTTCAGATGTTTTTCACATACACAGTGAATACAGTCTACTTTTTGAATTTGACTATAATCCGGTTCTAAAAATTTTTGAGTAATTTTTCCGGTTTTTATTATCGTGCAAAAATTGAATCAGTTCGGTTCAAGTAATTTGATTTTTGTTCTGTGGAACGCATGAACTGCTCTAAAGAACAAATTCGTTCTTTTAACTCAGAGTTATATTTGATTAATTCGTTTAAAATTTTAATTCGAACACTGGCTGTATCGTTACCAGTCCTCCCCGAAATACCTTCACTCCAAATAGCACAATAAGTTATCTTAGATTTTTAAAAGATGATTATTATTGTTGCAGTTAAGTTAAACACTGAAAATTTCCGTTTACAATAAGAATTAGATACGTACCCTTTTGGTAGTTGAAACACATTTTGTGATCACAGACATACAAACAAATTATTGGCATTTTCCAATCTATATTTTTCTATCAAAATCTCACTCAGTCTTTATGAACTTCTTAAGTTCAATGTGATTTAAAAAATTTTCATTTTCATTCAACTGAACTTCGGAACCACTTTTTTTAGAGCACAAAGATCGCATTGATTCATTTTTGGAATATAGAAAGACAAGTTGAAAAAGTAATTGAAAGTTCTTCTATAAATATAAATAAACTGTGTATTACAAGGTAAACATTTGTGACTTTATAAATATTTCCTGAAAATATTCGATCGGCAGCAATGCGATGTTATGGTAGAAAAACTTAAAATATGTTCTTTGACTTTATCAATTTTGTTACTTTCAATACCTTTTCTTTCGGTTTGTAATCTTTTAAATGGTAAAGGTATACCAGTTCGTTTATTGTGACATTTTTGAAATAATAATAAATACGTCGCTCACTGACGATCAATGTAGATAAAAAACATGCTTTACAAGTTTGAACTATATACGTTCTTTATAAGGTAAGTTTTAATAATATCCGTTTTCTTTTTTATTAACAGCCTTTTCTTATCTCCATTGCGTCTATTCTTACCCTCCCGTTGTTTCACGCATTGACTATAGAATCTATTCTTTTCTTCATCACTTAAAATCCAAAACTGTTGATGAATAGTATTTTTAGTTTAATAGTCTTTTTTTCATTGAAAAATGTTTTGAGCATTGACGTAGAGACATTTGTTGCTGCAGAGCCTTAACTGAATTTTCAGGAATACTTTTTCATCTGGATTAATATATTATTCATGAGTATGATACAATATTTGCATGCAAATACACGATAGGTCACAGCTGATTTTTCAAATACAAATAAACCAAACTTACATACTACATTCTACTATACTACATTCATACTAAATTTGTATGAACTTTTGTCAAACGTTTTTGAAAATGCAACATAGTCTGCATACATACGACAATTTGCAATATAGTATATCCAAAAATATAGATCGTGAAGCCACGTCGATTTCACCAAATCACACAAACGTATATTCTCATGCGATGATAAGTGCTTAGAAAACTAAAATTACCTAAGTATTTTCTAGTCTTAAATTAGAAAATAAAGCCTCGAAAAATACCAAAAATAAAAAATTATTTGAAATTGGGAAAAAAAAATTTCGGCGATGTTTTTAGGTGTATGTTGGAACGCTCTACTTTCTTCGTAAGTATAAATATTTTATTCATAAAAGAATACATTTTTGTTTATTTTGCCGACTCAATATTAAAAACTTAGTTTTATCTTTTTCCACCTATCCCTATTATAAAAGTAAATATAATAAAAATTAATTTTAATAATTTATAATTTCTCGCTTTCTTCCATTTTGAATATTATCAAAATAGCTTGATGTGGCTGATATTTAAAAAATGTTGACTTAATGTGTTGCATAAGTGATTAAATTGTTTCTTGCATGTTAATTGTTGATTTCGTGACATGCGACATCATTGCAACACTCTCGCAGTGTTTAATTCAAGCTAGTATTGTATTGGTATTTTCAATGTCACATGCTTTCAAATTAACTACAAGTTGGTTGGTTGAAAACATTTAGGTTTGACCTCTGACAGTACCGAAATAGAAAATAAATTTCACTTCTACCTTAACTAGAAATATAATTTTATTTTAAATACAATCAATTTAAAAACGATACCTAGATACATTTTGTAGATTATATTCTCAATTTATAAATATTTATCCCCATTGAATCAATCAATTCCAAGTTATGTCACTTTTCATAAAATTAATTAATAAAATATGACAACCACAAGCAAAGCTATGAAATTAAATATGTGATTTAAAATGTATTACTAGATGTCGGCTTTACATTTTAATGAAAAAAAAAACAACTGAAACAATTTATTTTATATTCCTGTTATTATCTCATTCTATATTGTGACTTATAGAAACTGACAGGAACAAGTAATCATCGTACGGTAAATAATTTTAAATTTAAGTAAACACTCTTGAATTATTATTTCAAAATTCTATTTTTAGAACTCAATTTTATTCGTGTAATTTTGCGATATTATCGAAAAATTTAACAAAAAAAAACAAAAACATAAAATCATAAAAACAAAAAAAATTTTTTTTTAAATATTTTATTTGAATTATTTAATGGTTGAATATTGGAAATGAAATAAAGAAAATATAAATTTACTTTTCCAGTATTTTTTTTTGTGTTTTTTGAAAAATTAATCGATAAAAATGTTTTTTGGGTTGAATTACGAAAATTTTTCTTGAAAATTTCTTTTCCAACTTTTCATTTTTCCCTTCTTTCTTTTTCTTAATGCTGATAACAAAATTATTTCCATTATTTTTGTTATTGTTTTGCTTCGATCTATTTACTAGTTCGTCGTTTTTTGGAAAATATCCTAATTCTTTAGAAAATTGTTTTTATTTTTTTTTATGTTTTTTTTTTTATCTATAGATACGTGTAGGAGTAATGTAATATCAAAATGACTTCTTTTCAAAATTATAAATATCTATACTGTATAAGTAGTTAGAGAGAAGAATTAGTGAATCGATGGATGGCATACAAAAAAAAAACAATTCAAACATCTTCTCTCCATAGCTACTACATAGCTGTCTCCATGAAATAAAAAACAAAATAGAAAAAAATGTTTTGTCCTTTAAAGTATTTCGTCTCGTTTTTTTCTTCGATATTGTGTAATTGTTGTTGTGTTTGGTGTTGTCAGTAGGGTATTTATATTATTTTTTCTATTTTTTTTTTTTTTATTATTACGTCACTTTATATTGCAAAAGTTTCATTCAACACTGTTGTTGTAGTTAAACAATTTTTTTTTTATTATTTTGTTTTTCTTCTTATTTTGTTTTACATTACATTTTAATACCTATATGTATCAGTGTGGTGGATATTAATATATCAATCTAACGGTTATTGCCTTACTTTCCTCTTGATATTTTCTTCTTTTACTGTTTTGTGATAACTTTTGAAAATTTTTTAAAGAAAAGCGTTAACTAGTGAGTTATAGGACAAATTTTATGAGTTAATAGGGAAGTTGAGTATAAATATTTCCGGTATTCGCTTAAAAGATAATGGGTAAAGCCTAGTTGTAAATAAAGAAAGTCAACCCAGTAAACAAAATACAACTTATAAAAAAACGAAGAGAGCTCAGAATAAAGTTAGATACAAAAGATTTACATAATAATTGTGAATTTTCGAGCTTGAGTAGATATTGCAGACTTGTAGAATCAGTTATGTATTATTATAAGTAAAACTGAAGTCGAAATGACATGTAGTGGAATCACACACTTACAGTAGTTTAAAATAAATCCCGAAATACAACAAAGACCAATTTAAGTGCACTTTTATTTGTAAAATATGACATCCCATACTCAGAAATACACTTACTAGAAAATTAACTCATTTGAGAAAATTAAACTGAATCCATGCCAATGCCATAAACCATTTTAAACAGTATGGCAATGTCATGAACTATTAACAATTATGTCTTTTAACAGTCTTTTTTTGACTGAGATTATTTTGTTTAAATTTTATTAGGTAACGAAGTTTTATTGAGTAGAGAAAAACTAATCATATTCTAGTCACATGTATCATGTAACATAGTCCGCTTTATGCCCCACGATTGGGGTTACAGGACAATATTTGATGTATGTAAAATATTGTAATATTTTTTTTGCAATTTCGAAAAATATTTTGCTTTACAGTAAATATTAAAATATAACTATTAACTTACCGTCTATTGATGAAAACCATTCACGCACCTAAATAAGAATGTTATTTTTAAAGACTTTCCTCTAAATAAGTCTTCATGAATTTTACTAATTTCAATCAACCACTGAATTTATTCCGCTCTATGCCCCACGGCTGTAGTCTTCATTTGTTTCACTAATTCCAATCAACCACTCAATTTGTTCCGCTCTATGCCCCACGGATGCCGTTACAGGACAATGATGATGATGATTGCATTTATATAGGTCCATTTTATTTTTATCATATCTTACAAAAACTATCCACATTTTTACTCTCTTAGATGGTTCTACAACCAAATTGAAAAATTAACAATAGTTCACTTTTGTCCTGGTAACATTAAAACTTGAAGATAATTATTTTTGTAAAAGATTTATAGATCAATCAACAAATACTGAATTAATATTAAAAGTAGAAATATTTTAACCATTTCACAACCGATTTTCATAATTGTTCTTTGAAATGATTATTATTATTTAAAAGGAGACGTAGCTAGCTCAATTTTTTTTAAATTTTTTAATTTTCAATTAAAATTTTTTTTTAAATTTCAATCCATCTCTAAAGCATAGACAAGCATTTTAACATTTAAAAATTATAATTATTCAAATTTCCGAAACTCACTAATGTTCAGAGTTTCTTTTATTCTCGTCTGGATAAAAGTTTTGTTTTTTTACATAATATGCGGTTGTTGTCTAAGATAAATTAATAAAAAAAATTATGTAGAATACCAAGAATAAATTTAAGTGATGGAAAACAATAATTTATAGTGAAATTGAGGACGATTTTTTGTAAAATTTTTCGAATTTTGAGTAGCTGGTGAATTTTTATACATATTTCAAATTTACAGTAATTAAAAATTGACTTTTTTGCTTGAATTTGAAAATGATAATTCAAGCAGATTAATTGAATTTAAAATTAACTATATTCAATTTTCAAAATCTTAATTTCACATCATCTTATAAAAATAACTAAAATATTTCGGATTCATTTCAATAAACTCAGTATAGAATTTTTTATTGAAATTCAACATGGCCGTAATCATAATATTGAATATTAGAAACGAAAATAGAAAATCGAAAGTTACCGCAACATATTAGTAGGTTAAGCTTAAAGGATGGTTCAATAAATTGTATTATAATCAAACAAAACAAAAAAACAAAAAGAAAAGTTAACAATTTGAAAGGGACGAACTAATACTTATGAGATAGAATAGATTGATGATATGAAAATGGTCAGTCGTTCGCTTAAATATGAAAATAATTTTCACAGAAAGATGAGTTTTTTTTTTGTACTTACTAGTAGTTAAGGTGGGGAGACACACAAAATTGATTTTTGTCTCTTTTTTATATTCTTTTACTCTCTTTTACATTTATTTTTACTTGATTTTTTTTTTTATTCAGAACATCACTCAGAGTATCCTTATTTTAATTTTTCATAGATTTTATAAAATGATGAATCAAAATATTTCGTAATATTGTGAGTTGGAATAAAATCCTCGGGTGTACATAAAATTTATATATTGTTAGTATATACTATAGTACTAAAATATTAGTATACTATAAAATTAGTAACAAGATTAAGAAAGTCTTTAATGATATATATATATTATACATAGTTATCTAGCGATATTTTCACATGTTCACATGTTTTCACATTAACTTTTAAACCAATCTGTTGTACTTGATTTCCTATCATTCCGTAAGAACATTAATCGGATATTTGAAAAACGGTGGTACCATACATTGCAATCTCATTTATATAGTTTGAATGCTATGCATATATTTTATTTAAATGTACCAATTTTGTTTTTGTCTGAAGCCTTTTATAACAACAATAATAATAATGAAAAAACAGTTCATATCATTATGAATGAAAGAATGAGACTTGAGAAAATAACTCACGTATGTGTTTTTTATTATGCAAATATATGTATGGGTAAAGTAAATGTATTATGGAAGCTGGTGAACGTAGAAGTAAAATATAGTGAGAAAATAATATTAATACATTATGATGAGAGATGATACATAATTTACTTTACATTATTGTTGATGTTTTGAGTTGTAATATGTTTTTAAACTGCACCCAAATTTTACTAGATTAGCAATAGCATTATACTAGTAAATATTATATAAGTTTGAGTGTTAATCAAACCTCTTCAATATATCTCTTTATTGACATCGAAGTTAGACGGTACTGAACTAACAATATTAAATGTCAATCTTTTTCTTTTTTATATCTTTTAACCCATATATTGGAGACAGAAAATTTAAATTAATTTTCATGTTTTTTGTAAAACTATTTTGTGAAAAATAGCAGAATAGTTTGTCAAAAGTACTAGTTTTGTAATTAGTATAGTTATTTTTCTTAACACATCTGTGATATTTTTAAAGCGGTAATAAATTGGGGATGTGAAATTTGCATTTTTATCAATTTTCCGGTACTTAAACCATTCCAATTATTTCAAATATTTGTCTTCGCTAGAAAATTTAATTTCTATTTTCAAATTAAATTATTAAACTTCGATTATATTAAATCTCTTTCTATTGAAGCTGAGTATTCATTTTTAATCGTTGACAGGTTGGAGACGAACTTTTGATTTATTTGAATGTGAAAATAAAATACAAAAATAAATAACAAGATTATAATTAATCTAACGAATAGATACTATTATTAAATTTATAACATAAATTATATTGTAGAGATAAACAAATTAATATAAATTGATATACAACCAAATTATTTAATAATAATAACACATTTATTTAATTTAGTTAGAATTAAATTTAGCGTTTTAAATTGACTATTTTAGCTAGGTCCAAATCGTTAAGCAACTGATAAACACCTCTATTTATACCTACCTAAGACAGAAATACATTAGATAGACTATGAACTATTTTTGTAACACTCTGTATAATATATTGAATAATTTTCCAATATTAATATACAACTACATGTATTTAAATATTTTGTAATAAAAAGTTGAACTTTTTTAGATGGTTTATAAATTGATTGGTTATTGATTCGTTATTGTAAAAATGTTTATTATTTTTTTTTATTTTCAAAACATTTCATGCAAACATTTTTTTTTTTGCTTCTTAAAAAATATGAGTAAAGTAAAGCTATAAAAAATAAGTGAAGAAAAATTGATAAACAAGAATATTTTATGAAATCGTTGTACATACAAAATATTGTTAAAAAAAAAACTGATAAAATACTTTTGCGAAAAGTACCAGAAGCGAAAACAACAAGTATTTTCTAATCCAAATTTTTATTTTTTTAATAAATTAAAATAGTTTTTCTTTCTTTTTTTTTAGATTTTTAATAGAATATATTTTAGGAAAGTATATTCATAAAATTAATAAAAATTTAAATATGATATGCATTTATTTGCTGATGGCAAAACAATTTTAAAAATTTTTAAAACGAAAATTTAAAAAATTTCTGGTTAATAATTTTGATTTTAATATTTAAGATACACTAGTAGTGTTATTAATTGTGATTTAGAGTATATTAAACCTCACGACCGATATTACAAAATGTTTGACTAAATTTAAAAAATTTTGTCGAAATAGATTGAATTGAGAGAATTGAATATACATACTGACTGATTGAAAAAAATTTGATTACAATTAAAATACACTGGAATATATCAAAGTCGAATTCAGTTGAAATTTCATAAAGATCAAATTTATTTAAGTTAAATAAAATTCATTAAAAAATTAAAGATGGACATTAATATTATTTAAAGGTAAAATTCATGTTGGACTACCTTTACAGCTCCTAATTTGAATTTGAAATATATAGATTTAATAGAAACCATTACGTGGGCTATAAAAGCCAAATTAAATCCTCACTTGGTAAAATCAAAACTAAAATTCATTAAATAAAGTAGATTTTAATGAAATTAAATTCTAGGTTGAATTTACAGAATTTGTTGGGTTGATTATCTTTCAGATTTCACCAATTCAAGATTACATAACTGACCTCAAGCTGTTTTTGTTATTCACAATTGTTACTGTAGAATTGCTATTATTGTCAGCTGAATTTTCTCAAACTTTCATTTTCGACATTCTATTAATATATTCCGAATTTTTTTAAAAAAATTTAGTTTAATACAGTTTTTATAATTTGTACTATTATTATAACATTCAAATATTAATAAATTTTCAGAAAGGTATTAATAGATCGGCATGGCATGACAGTTAAATATTTATTTATTTTATTTATTTATACATATATCTATACAATAATTGTACATAAGCTGTCTAATAATTTTAAATATAGGTAGAGCAACAGTCTTTCAACCGAAAGGTCCCAAGTTCAATTCCAAATGAGGCAAAAACAAAAAAAAAATATTTTATGCGTTTTTAGACCTGTTCACAGTACGGTTTGTAACTGGAATAAAATAAAATGACAAAAAATTGTTCAAAGTATTATCTGGTAATAACTTTTAAATAAAATGGAGCTATTAAAGGCTTAGTTCCAGGTAACAGTACTTTTCCACATTTAATTTAAATTAACTTTGAATCTAATTTGAATTCGATGAAAAAACGAAAGAGAAAAATATAAAATGAAATTTTTAAGTGCAAAGGAGTACAATTTATTTACAAAATAGCAAAAGTGTTGCAAAAAAAGTTGTAGAGGGCTTACAAAATGTTTATATTAAAACTAAAGTTAACCTCAATATTCAATTCAACTTAATCTTAACTCAAATTTAGAGCTAGCTCACAGTTGAGCTAAACATCCATATAAACACTAGCTCATATATTGAATCAAATTTTTGGGTTGAGTGTGAATTGGTATTTAAGTTCTCTTTAAGCTCTTTTACAAACCTGATTGAAATTATACATCTGATGGCGACTGGTAACGAATTTCAAATAAAAAGACAGAGTTAAATTTTAACATAATTACTTGTAAATGGATAATCAAAGACAATATCAACAACATCAGATATATGATCGAGCTTGTGAAGTTATTTGAATTCGGATACGACACTCAACCCCGCAAATATCGTATTTGCAATATGTATATATTATATACTAATGTATAACTAAAATAGTGATTTTCTATTTTTTCCCATTTCCTGAATCTGCAAACGTAGGAACAAAAAACAAATAGCAATTTTATTTGAGCATAGTCGTAGTTTAGTTATTTATTTTGTCATAATTTAGTCATTAAATTAGGTTAGGCTTTATTTCACTTTTCTGCAAAAATATTCAATACACATAAGAAAATTAAGGGGATTCTGATGGAGATATTGTATCGACTTGAGGACCTCTCAAGTAAAGCTGGAATTCCTAGCTTTCCAAAAATATATGTCTTTAAAGGCCCATCTTATCCGTTAAGGACGAAAAGGACATTTGAAAGCATCTTTGTTGTTTTGATGTTTTTGTATAAAAACCGTTATATATGTTGATCTATTAAATATATAATATTTATTGAGTTATATATTCTAGAAAGATAATTGGAATATATTTTAACATTTATTTGATGCTGATTGGTGCTGCCGTTGTGGATATATTGTAGTTCAAAGTAGAAAATTTTAGAAAAAAAAAAACAATTTTTATTTTCTTTCTTGAAATACCTCAAGGTTCTACCAAAAAACTCCCCCAATATTAATATACTGTTGAAAAGATGTCTTTTTTTTCTATAACTCATACATACATACTTTATATCTGCGTCGAATAATTTAAAAGATTTAAGCATTTATTAAAAAAAAAAAAAAAGGTTATCCTTTTTCTATATAAAACTAGGAATGTACCTTTTACAAATCAGTTTAACAATCTGCTGAAGTAAATGTAAAAGTAATTGTAAATATAAAGCAAAAGCTGGTCACCAAAGTCAATGTAAGCATTAACCAAAGTCATATGTAAACATTGACCAAAATCAATGTAAGCATATGATCATACAAGTCAATGTAAGCATTAAAATTAATAAGTTGGAAAAATAAAAATGCAGTTAAACATTCAAACCCCTGACCGTCTGATTAGTAGGCAGAACTACTACACTATTTAAAATGGCTAAATTTAATATCACAATTCAAAAACAAATTTTTAGATTCGTAATTTTGCATTTTTTTTTTATGTAACGAAAAAAATTTCATTGCCAAACTTAACGGAATATATAGATGTAGATTGTTACCATATCGTGAATATAAAAGTCAAATATATTTTATTTTTTTTTACATATAGCCAAAATTCTAAGTGGAAAATATTTATTAAATAATATATGAAAGTAGTAAAGATAATATTACTAGTTTCTATAATTATTACTTTCAATAATTATTATTTCTGTCTTTTATACCAATTGCAAGTAAAAATTAGGAAAGGAGTGTGGCACTAAGTAAAACATATACTTAGGACAATTACGCCAAGTTCTTGTAACTATTCGATCTAAATAACATGTAATACATAAAAAATTGCTCGGACAAAAGAAAAAAGTATTAATTAATTTAGTAGTATAATTATTTTATTATAAACATACCATAACCTACATATTGCTAATAAATAAATACAATATTAAATAAATCTTAAATAACGTTTCTTCTCGGTCCTATATCTTCTGTATAAAACACTCTATAATACAACTGAACTTCTAATATTTTAGTTCATATATAAAAAGAAAATTATTTAAAAATACTATACAAAATAAATCGTTTTATATTAAAAAAAACTAATTTTTTTTTCAACATCGTCCTTCATAGCTGCTAACATCGTTCTTTTAAGAGCAAAAACATTTAAGTTTTGCAAATAAAAAGAAAAAGAAAACTTTTCCAAAAATGTTATCGACTCAAAAGTTCCATTCGACAAAATGATGCGTGAACCGACATTAAATTTTCTTTAAAATATTATTTATATATTTCTATATACATATATATATATATATAATATTTACGATGAGAATATCATCAATTAACAAAAATTATTTTATAACTTTCAAAAAAAGAAAAATTATACATTTAAGTTTTTGTTAGACGTGTATACATATATATATATATATATATATGCAAAACAATAACTACAAGTTAACACCACTTAAAAATTCAAACAAATACACTTTAAAAAATAAACTTTCACGTTCATCAATTTTATAAAAGTTTTTGATAAGTTTTCTTGTAAGCGTTATTTGAATAACAATAACTACAGCAACACCAACAACAACAACAACAACAACAATATGTTATTGTGTTGTTTTTCATGTTTTTCTTTTAATTTTTCCCTAGACAGTCGTAAATATATTCACGTCTTAATTGAGTCCTTTTCTTATTTTTTAATTTGTCTGTGTATCTGCATAATATTTTCCTGATAACATCGTTGCCTCTGTAAAAGAAAAAAAAACAACACACTTTTTTAGTTTTTATTCACCCAAGTTTTTTTTTTCTATGATTTTATGTAACTTTGAAAAAATATTTATATATATTATTTTTTTATTAATAAATACACTGGTAAGTTTACAGTACTAACCATGTGTCTTCAATTCTGGGCATTGATACTATACGTGATCCAAAGATACAATGTTGAAATCATTTTAAAGAGATTTTATCATATCATGTCGTATTGAATGTGTTACAAGAGTCTAATTATGATGATGAGACATATCGAGATAATCTTACCTATTTTCATGATAATCTTACCTACCAACGATTGTTGAATCAAAGGGCCACTTCAGAATAATAAAATAATCAGAAATATTGGATAACTATCCAATCTATCAGAAATATTGTAAAATTTCTATCAGAAATGTTGTAATCTAAAGAGAAATATTGTAACTATCCAACTTAATAAGAAATATTGGATAGTTGCAACACAGGTTTTTAAAAATGTAGTTATCTATTATTATAATTATAATTATTATTATTATTATTATTATTATTGAATTGACCACAATTTAAATTATGAAATTTTTTAAGCACTAGGTGCAGAGGCTTTCGGCTTTTCATTATTTAAATTGTATTAAGTATGTTGAACCTACAATCTCTATATAATATTGTAATCGATAAGATGGCAGTAAAAATTAAACAATTGCCACATTGTACAGATTCAAATTCAGATTCAAATTCAGAAATCATTACCGGGACTGTTTTAATGTGCAAGTCACGGTGCAAGATCTTTGTTATGTACATACCATATATATCACATTAACTATACCACGGAGTACTTAAAATTTTTGCAGAATGTCGATGTATTTGTTTTTTTTTGCATATCTTCATAATTGGTTATCGCACGCTCGCACATGTTTCAATATCAGCTTATATTTTTTTAAAAATCTGGAGAGAAAAAAATTACAATTTTATTTTTTACTTATAGCTCAGAAATGCGCCCAAGTAACCAGTAAAATTGTTTATGTCTGATGTTTAGTTTTTCTTTCGTATATGTTCCTTCCATCTCAGGTTATTATCTAGCGTCATCTCAAATACTATATTGGCATGTGGTACTTTTTTGTTGTTGATTAAGATAGGAATGATTGCAATATTCTTGTATGTAAAATTTATATGAGTTGATTTGATTTCATTATACGGCATCGTTGGGTCTACAATATTATTGATTAAAACCCACAAAGATACCGAAATAAAAATTTTGACCAAAAACCCTTCTCCATATAGCTAGGAATATTTTGTCAATAAATTTAAAAACTAATTAAAAGTTAAAAAATAACACAATCACAAATTGAAGACAATACTCTAATACAATATTTTAACGAACATTTAACCTGTTAATAACTATTTTATTTAAAATAAAATTTTTTAAATTGCCTGCATATAGTTTAAAAAACATAAATTCATATTCTAAAAATTCACTTTCCGTAAATTATTTTTCACCTTTTTTCTTTTTACTTCATCTTTATTCTACCTACAATGCACAGAAATTGTCCTTTAAAAAAAAAAAAAATTAGAAATTTTTTTTATTTCATTTTCATTTTATTTCCGTCTATTTTGTGCTCAACGATTTCCATTTAAATTTAATTAAAACTTTTTAAAACATTTTTTTTATTTTTTTTTTTATTATTTTGTACTTGTACTATTTCTGAGAAAACAGAAAATTTAAATATGAAAACAAAAAATAATAGTACTGAAAATAATATGATTTTACCTAAACATTAGAAAACTGTGCAGGTGCTTATAATTCAATTTATAATTTTTAATTGATTTTCCTTTCTTTTCTTTCTTTCCTTATTAATTATTTTTAATTGTTGTTATTGTACATTTTTCATTTCAAGTATTCTTGTTATTTAGAAAATGTAACCAGCTCTCTAATAAACATTTTGACACCATCAAAATATAATCCCATTTTTATTAGTCTACTTGTTTTCATTCACTCATTCACAGAATCAAAATTATTCAGGATACATGAAGAGCAAAAAAAAAGAACTAAGAAATTATTTTGTAGAAATAAAATTTGCATATTCTTTAAAATACTTTTATTGTTCACTCCAGATTCCTCAGTTCTCAAAATCACCACCTGACAAACATAAATAAATCATCTTAACTTACATCCGGCATTCGATAATAATAATAATCGTTGAATGCTGAGAATAAAATCCATCATATTGAAAATTAAATTTTGAAATTTATACTTAGATTAAAAATAGTGTTGTAAATGATAGGAAAGTGAATAATGCATGATGAGAAGAAGAATGTAACATATAATGAAGGGTGGGGAAAAAATTCATATATAAGGAGTACCAATAAAATGTTTAAAATAGAAGAGTATATAAAAAATGGCGACGAAATATTTTTATTTTTATAAATTTATTTTGGTTTTGAAAATTCATTTCCTTCTTTTTAATTATCAGGTTACTAGTTGGGATGTTTTATAAGTCCAGAGGGCACAGTTTTTATATCGTTGGCTTTTATACCGTATTTCTTAATATTAGTTTTTGGGTTCACATATAAGTTTAGTATTTAAAACTTGAAGACTGTTGTTTCTACACGACATTATTTTTTATCGGTGGGTAAATTTATTTTTTAAGCATTTAAGGTTTAGATTCAGAACTGTTGAGCTCTTTGCAAATCTATATTGATTTATATGCCCCACAGCAATCATATTAAATTTAAAAAACGGAAAAATTAAGAAGATTTTAGAAATTTACATATTTTGGGGTATTATGTAGCTTTATAGCCTTGAAAGCTATGAGCTTTTAAATTGAAAAACTTTTTGCTTTGTTTCCTAAATCTACAAAATATTTATAATATATGGAGAAAGCTCAATAGTAATTCGATTTTTTTTCGGAGTAGATGTACTCCTAAACATGTGATGATTAGGGTGTCATTGCTAAAATGAATGGCATGCTTTTGAACTTTGTCGCGAAAATATAAAGCGATTCGTGATGAGCTGGGCCAATTTCAAAGATACGATTACATTTTCTTGTTAACCTGCATGCCCCCGATATTAAAATGTTCACTTCACTGGCTACGTACGCCTCCGATCACCAATCTAAAGTTTTGATCAACTCATTATTAAAGGTGCTGACGCTCATGTTACAGTTAGTATCAGTAATTGAGAGTGAAGCATATTATGTTTTCGAACAAAATCAAAGTACAACACTAAAGTTATATTTTCTGCACATCTATTGATAGGATTGTAAGTTAATTAGAGAAGATCATTGATATGTCAAAAACAAAGTAGGATAGAGAACTAATGCTTATGGAATGGTGCTATCATCTGATCTGAACTATCAATAGAATTAAATATTGGCTTAATTATCGATAAATATCAGAAACAGAGTAGGAGAGTAGAACTAATATTTGTGGAATAGTTCTATCATTTAAAACAAACTATGGATAGAATTGAAAATGGATTTAAAAAAGTATTGATAAATATCAAAAACACAGTAGGAGAGAAAATTGATATCTCTGATACACCAGCGTTTGTATAGTATTTCGCAGATGTGAACTCATCAATTTAAACACAAAATACATAATGCGAAGTGAAATTTTCAATCCACTCGATCGAATACGTTTGAGATATCCAGGGTTATAACATTCTGCAGATTTGTGAATGCTAATGTTAAACTTCTTACTGAGACAATAATTATTAGTGAAATATGTAGTGAGAATTAAATCCAAAATTTTGTCACTAATGAGGCGTTTGTATTCTAGATATTTTATTCGGTATTTATTGTCAATAATGTGCATTAATATGGAGAGGATCAACCTAATTTGACGTCATTTTACTTGTTAATCATGTGTTACATAATAATTTCCAGTAGTAAATTTAAAAAAAAAATTTAAAATTGTGAGCAATGTATAGCTAAGCAATAGTAAATCTACGTAGATTAGTGATGGCACAAAACAAGTAAAATAAAAAAAGTTAATTATGTTTTCAGATCATTTTAAATAACCATAACGAAATTCATTCTATTAAACTACAAAGTACAAATTAATTGATTTATTTTTCTTTCATTTTCATTTTATGAAAACAAATTATTAATAAAAAATATTTTAATTCTATTTTGATTTATTATTATTCAAAATTTGAAGTATTTTTTGTAGAATTTTTTTTTTTTTTGCTATGAGATAACAAAATTTTTGATTATTAAAAAATATAATTTGTTATTCAATTAGTTTTCAATCACCATGAATGTTTTGCAAGTTTTTTTTTTTCAAAAAATACTTTTCAAAACAATTTTACGAAAATAAATAAAAATTTTAATTATCTTTTTTTCAAATTATTTAAAATTAATAATAAACTACATTAAATATACTTATTTATCACTTTAGATCGCAACAAAACAATTCATATTAAATTGATTGAAAAAAAAAACTATCAAAACATAAATATAAAATTTTTGTTATTTCTTCTATTCTTTTTCATTCTACTTATATTATAATTTTTCATAGTTATGAATTTTAATAAACCAAAATTATTATAATGCAATCAATTTTATAGCGAAAATTCTTTTGAAATTCAAAAATAACTGTAATAATTGTTTTGTTTTTCTTGACGGAATAACCTACATATTATATTTTGAATAACTTTGAATTTATATGAAAGTTTTATATAAACACACACTGATATTATCCTTGTTATCTTTGTATCAATATTATAATTTTAAGCAAATCTAACTAATAATGTCATAAAATAATAAAGTTAAAATATAAACAAAATTTTTTTTTTAAAAAAGTTTACTAGAAAAATATTTTACATTCAAATTTATGAAATAATCCGATCGCTTCAAAATAAACTTCAACAAAAATATTGCATAAACACATATTTGCATGCATACTACTACACTGAACAAAGTTTATTATAAATAAGGATATGTTATTAAATATGATTATATAGAATAATAAAATAAAAATTTATCTCAAATGAAAACCAAAAAAAAAATATAAATAAATAAATTACCATAGTTTTCTCTTTGTATACATATACATAAATAAATTTTCGTTTAAAAAAAAAAAACAAAATTATTATTAAAAATTCAATAAATGCATATAAAAATAAAGCCAACTAACTTCACTTAACAATATAAAATCTATCCTTTTTTCCCTGCAAAAAAGAAAATTAAAAATTGGCAAAAAAAGAGGTGGGAATTGTCTAAAAATTATTTCAGTAACTTAGTTACTAAATATACAATATAATATTCTTACATACATATACATAACATATATATAAATTACAATGTTTAAATTTTTTTAAGGGCTTGGTTTCGTACCGAAAGAAAAAATTTGAATCGCGCTTCTTTTTTTTAACGTTTTTAGAAATTCATTTTATAATAAATTACCGCTAAATTTATAAAATATAAAAAAAAAACAAAAATAGAAAAATAGAAAAAGTGAAAAATAAATATAGAAAATATGAAAAGAAATTTGTAATACAGAGTGATTGAAAATATAAAAATAGAATAAAATAATTATATTTTACTGTCAGTTTTGTTACAATGATATTATAATTTTAAGATAGATAGATATTAAAGCAATGTTTACGATTCGAGCTTGTATGTTCTTGTACAATCTTTTGAGATTTTTCGCGCTTTTAGATTATATCCTTGCTAGCTCACATTTTGAAATACCTCGTCGATTGAGCGGTCATTGAGTATTTAGTTCAAATGTGAGCAGCTAAAATTCGAGTTGAAATTTTTCTATAAATTTATTTATTTATTTATTAACAAAATTCTAAATTCCACAGTAATTAATATATTTCTAAAAATTTTTAAATTACATGCATTTTAAAAAAAAAAATTTAGCTGTCTGGCTCAATATTTTATCTTTCAGTGTCGTTAACGTAATATTATGAGTTAGAAACTTTTTAATTTCCATTTTTGAAATAGCCTACACTATCTTTAAATATTATAATATTATAATTTGACAGTTTTGCAACCCTGCTTGTTAATTAAAGCATTTTCACAATCTTATTTTCTGTATAGATACTAAACAATTCAAAGAATATTGTACATATTGTACATATTAATTATGTGACCCTAGAACCACTTATATCTGAAATTGATGTTCCGATAGTAAATTCAATTTTAAAGTGTTTCAATAAAATTTTAAAAATTTAATAACGGGATTGTTTTTGGTTTTTGTATTTGACCAAACTAAATTTTGATAGCAAATACTTCTACAAATTTTTCAACTGCATGTAAAACTTACGCTACACGCTACAAGAACATATAAGCACGTAGTCGTAAATGTTGTCTAATACTTGAAGCAATAGGTTGAATCATATATTATGTAAAGTCATGTTTTTAAGATATCGAGAGATACGTGTCGTAGATAATAATTTCCGTGTTGAAAAATAATTTATTAAAATTTTTTATCACCCAGGAAGAAATAATTGTTTTAAGAACTTTTGTTGTCAAAGAAATTATTATTATAACATTTTTCCAATATTTCCAATATCACATATTTGTGAAATTTGATTCTACTTTGATAACGGATAATGATAATAGAAATACAATGTGATTTCAAAATGTTAAAATTGTACTTTTGAAGCCATATGAAAACAGTAGAATCTCATATACCGTGCCAAATAGTCAGGTCAGGTCATTGAGACGCGTAAATAGTTAATTAGTTTCACTGAATATTTATAAGATACCATCAAAATAAAATATACAGCCAGACAGCTAGGGCTAAGGCTTTGTTCAATTTAATTAAAATTATTTATTAAAAATTTTGTATGTAAAAAGTAAAAAGTATTGTAAATTTTGAATATAGAAATAAATAAATAAAGTAAAAAAAAAAACTATATGAAGTGGTATAAATATATCGTCCTTTTTGAAATATTGTCTTTTATAACGTCAATGGGCCACTACACAAAATACAAACATTTTGTAAGTCCTTATAAAGTTATAAAGTCAGCAAAAAACTTGTAATTAAAAAACGATAAAAAATAATCAACAGATAGGAGACGATTTTTTTTTTAAATAAATTTTTTATTCAATTTCCATAATTTTTTTTCAATCTTAGCCTACAAAATATTTACAAAAAAGAACTTTTTTCTTTGACTCGTATGAACATCTTAAAAAAATTAAATTGTTTTGTGTTAATTTTATACAATATTTTTATTTTAAAAATTTGCCTGTTATTACAAATTTTAGATGGCAAACGATGGAAAGACTTTATTTCCGCTTTAAGCTCAACTGATATATAGTTACAGAACAAGAATAATTCAAAAATTAAGTAAAACCAAGTTTGATATTGAAAAAATTTGATCGACAAATAAATTTAGTGTTTATTCGTACAAATCTAAATAGATCGCAAACCCTAAGTCATTATAGACAAAAAAACTATGAAAGTCTTCCAAGAGAGATGCCATATGAAATTTTGGATAATTATATAAAAAACTTTATATTATCTTACATTCCAAAAAATTATTTTCCTCTCAAACGGTCTCAAAAACGTTAAAATATATGCCCAAAAACTCTTCATATATTCTAATAAGAAGCCTAATAGCAGAATTTTCATATATATAAAACGTAATATGAAGATAGCAAACAAGAATCACCTCACCTTCCTATATTTATCTATTTTGTATGTACTTTTATATACTTTTCTAAGAAATATTCCTTAAGATAGAAATTTTTTTTTTATTTTCATTTTTTTGCATGTTTTTAAATAATACTTTTCGATGGAAAAAAAACGATGAATAACTTTAAGGCAAACAAAAAAAAAAAATAATATAAAAAAAAAATTGTTTTTATTTCATGATAAAAAACAGTTACATTTTATATTTTATCTAGTGAGGTTGGATTTACCGTTTTTGTCAGAAATACATCATCACAATTCACAATAGATTTTTCGTTGTTCTAGTTCTTATATTATGCTTCTATCCAAGTTCCTTTGTCTATCTCTCTCTCACTTTCTCTCCAACCCTATTTCTTTTATAACAAAAGTAATAATAGTAATAGTAGTAACAATATTCATTCACTTTTTTTTTGTTGTTAAAAAAATATTGCAATTTTCTTATTTTTGAATATTTTCTACTTTTATTATTATTATTATCAACTTCAAGGAGTACACTATATATATAAGGTTTCATTCATTCCTTATCCCTTCCAGAAATATATTTAGCTATTCTAAAATTTTGTTCCATAAAGTAAATTATACAATAACATTTTTATTGCTTTATTTTTAAATAATTTTTTTGTTTTTTTTTTGTAATATTATTATATATATAGGTTAGGTACTATATAATATACAGTTACTCATTATTCTATTTTATTATAGATTTTAGTGAGGTTTCGGGTGTTTACTTATTTTTAACTTTCAACTGTATTATATTGCGGTTGGAGAGAAATACAAAAATTGACGGATTATAGGATATTTTTAACTTTCTGATATTATAAAATTATACTAAAGTTTGATTCAAGTTTTATTGAAACAAATTTTACTCATTTCGTGCTTACAAGATTTCTACTCATAACAAAAAGACCAACATTTTGATGGCAGATGATGTAAGTTGTTAAGTTGGATTATGATGTTTAATAGAAGATCTGTGTACTTTATATTATGTTTGCTGACGATATTTTGATATGACATATCCAATTTATTATAAATTTTTGGTTTATTAACATCTTCGAGGCTACTGAGATATTGTACAAATATAATTATGGTAGAAGTAAACCCGTTTCAAGATGTTCCGCTATGCTAAATTCTTTTCTAGCTGTAGATAATAAGATTGATATTAAATAGAACTTGATTTGAAGATCTTACCATCGTATATTGTTGATTATATTTTTGAATAGTTCGAATTCGAAGTATCTACTTCTACCTATTTTTATATGGTTATATATGTTTTTTTTTGGTTGTAAATATTTTGTAAGAGTTTACTTGACAGGCGAAATACATTCAAACAAAAAGAAATAAATAAATCTATAAAGTTGGCCTAGAGATTTATCTGTATGGTCAATTGTTAAAATAAATAAATAAATAAAAAATTTGATCTGTGATGTAAGTATAGCTTAGACTAAATAAATTGCTTTGCATATCATATGCACGGTCTATGTTAAATCCAAACAATTGTTGATGGCACTCTCATTATTTACTCTAATATCTTCACAACAAATTAATATCGGTGGTTGTCCTGCTTCAGCCTGATGTAGTATAGAAACAATTAATAAACCGGAACACTTTGAAATAGTCTTCAAACTTAAAAATAGCCTCTATAGATTTCAAAACATATTAAAAATAAATCAATTGAAAAAATTGAAAAATGGAGATAGAAAAATAAATAAATTATTTAATAATAAAAAATATAAAAAAAAAATACATTGTTTTAGTTTTGAAATTCGCTCAATTTTTAAATTTATATTAATTTTCTCATATCTAATCGTCTTCTTGAACGTAATCCATTCTACACTTCAGTATTCTAAGTAAAAACTTCGAAATAAACGGAAAATTTTATAAAGAAATTCTTGACCTTGGTATTAACTTTGACCAAGTTGCTGATTATAATCTTCCTCATTTCATAAGTTTAAATGATTTATTTATTTTGATAGATATCTCGTAGGTATCGACACATCACTCAGGGGAAATTAAATCTATATTATATCGACTTAAGCGCTTTCCCCCCAAGAAGGGTAGCATATGCTCATCCTTACAACGTTGAAATCCCTAGATGTCAAAAGATAAGTTTTGGAAATTCATTTATAACCTCAACATCAGAATGGGGAGCCAAGTTTTATTTTATGTATTCCCGAAACATGATAAATTCTATATTTATGACCTAAATAAATTCAAGACGAACATTAACACCTGCGTTCGTAATTATCATTCTTTCCTTCTACCTTCCACCTTTCCTTATACCCTAATTTACCTTATACCCTAGCCAAACGTACCAATCGGTTAAAAAAGCACCTAGTGTTTTGGCTACGTATAAAAACAAAAATTTACCTATAGAATTATAAAAGGCAAAGTTTGTTTGTTTGTTTGTTTGTTCGCTATGCAAGATCATATTTGTATAACTACCATCAGGCACCCATTATGTGGCTCCATATAGAGCACATCAGGACGCTTTATGTGTTCATAGAACACCAATTAGGAATATTTGAAATATGCTTACTAGAGTCAGTAAAACACCGCACTTTTGATCAGAAAAATGTTAAAATAAACTAAACCAGATATATGATGTTAGTAGAACAGTTAAAATCATAACTTAATATATAAGTCAATAACTGTACAGTATTTTAAAATACTTTGAAAAGTTAGGCCGAACTAGTAAATATATAAAAGCAAAAAAGCAACAGTTGTTATAGTTAATTTTAGCTGTACGTGCATTATATCGTAATCGTTTTTAACAGTTAAAATACTTAGTTGTCAACCAAAATAATTACGATTAAAGTTTACTTCGCGGAACATTGATTGGTTAATGATTGGCTTATATCGGCCATATTCAGCAGGTGGGCAGGGAATGTGGAAAACCTTAACCATTATTCCGAGATTATTCCGATTGGTTCTTTAAATCAAATAATTTGAAATTTCAAGGATTAAAATTTTGCCCGAAAGGATCTGGTGAAAAAAAAGATATCTGCAATTACAATGAAGTTAAGTCAATTAGCTTGAGACGGTGAGAATAAGGTGAAAGTCACAATTGAAAAATTACTTAAAGCGAAATGTAAAAACTTCCGCTAAACCGATTCAATTCGATTAATGTCAATGTCAAGTAATGTGGAGATCATCATATTTGGCTGGCACATTGAAAAGTAGGAGTCAAAAAATTCTTTAGAATATCGTTTAATGAAATCTTTATTGGCTTTACTCCCTATTTTATCATAATGTAGTTTTAAGCTCAGTTTAGGGTATAGTTTTACCGTGAGATCTATAATAGAATTTACTCTTAGGAACAGCCATTTAATTGGTATAGTTGAACCAAACTGCCCAAGCACGATTTCTTTGAGAAAATATAATCACTTGGAATTTAGAGATGTCTAATTTGTCGGTATGCTCAAAATTTAGAGAATTAACGTCTTCGTCGATTTTTGTTGGCTCTAGAATTAATTTTGAATAGAAAAATTCTCCAAAAAAAATCGCAACAATTGGTATAATTGTGTTATCCATAAAATCTAGTGCTAATTTTTGTATTTTTTGTACTGAAAACGCTATAACTCCACTCTATGAAAAATATGTTTTGCTGTTTTGACAAACAACAGATAAAAAATCAAAATAAAGGGAACCAAAAAGTATTTAAAAAACGACTTTTTTCTTAAAAAAATTTATATTTTTTTATCCCGTTGTGCATCTAAAATCTTATATATTATATATAATAAGGATACATTATATACATATATATATATATATATATATATATATAATGCATATTCATGAAGGTAATTTTGTGGTTCTTATAATGATTCCTTTTTTACATCGTTCAAAAGTGAATACATATATTTTTGTAGAAGAGATAAAGCGGGAACATTTCATTTTGTTACTTTTGAAGTATTTGAAAGGATTTATTCCTTTTCAATGGAATACACATATAATACCTATGTAGTAAGGTATATAATCCAACATTATTTTATAAACTGTGCAATATCTTTCCGTTTTTTACTTTTATTTTCTTTGTTTTTGATGCTCTTTACAATAAATACTGATAGTTATACTATATTTTCAGTTCATCATCATTGTAAAATATGTAGTGAGTTCCCATTGAAAGTTATTATTAGACATTGAGGTAGAACAAAAATAATTGGCATTTAAAAATAGAGTGAAAATATTAAGAAAATGATTTTGGAAAACTAAACTAACAGTTTTTTTTTTTTTTGGTTAAGTTTTATTAAAGGAAAAAGTGATGCTTAGAACATAATTTATGTAATTAAATATAAAAATTTTGTTTATAGTAGAAAAATAGGAATAGAGTTGGGTTGCTAGATACACAAAAATATTAATAGAAAATTTTGAATGATAGTAGAGTTCAAAAATATTCTATTTATTTAAAAAACAAATCATTAACCGCCGATTTTCTTTGGATTTCTAAAAAAAATATAATAAGGCAGAATTATTAGTATTAAAACGTAGATATTTGATTTAGGTTCACCATCAACCGCTTAAACATTTACGCTGAGGAACAAGAAATACATAAAGTGCTCACCCTTTCATATTGCAAATTCCTATGGGGCTTAAAACTATGCTATGGAAATTCGTTTATTTTATGGAACCATATTCAAACACAGTAAAATAATTTTACCACAGTAAAATATTGGATTACCAATTCTTTTGCTCATTTAAATACTGCGGAAATTGATGATACAGTAAAAAACTATTCATAACTATTCAAGTCATACAGTTATTTATATCATTTTATACAGTTATTTGTATCAGATTTTAAATTTTCTGGATTTTTCAGAAACATTGCAAGCGAAATCAAATCTTTTGAACGTCTTTCAAATAGTCTATTCTACAGAGGTTCTAACAAGTTGGTTGCTAATGTGACAGGTAAATCTCGAACAGAATTGAAGAGAAACTTTATAATTCCCTCTGAAATAACACGATTACAATCTCTTGTACCAAATGCTTCAACCGCCAATTTAAATGTGGAAAACTATATCTATTGTAAAGTTAAACTTTGCCTTCACAATAGCAAAGTTCAATTTTATTTTAAATTACAATGAACATATTGTATTCCAAATTAATTTGAAAGAATAATTGAAAAAAAATTGTATGTACATTCGTGGTGTAAGCGGGATTTGAAGTTCAAATTATCCTTTTACTATTACATAACATACTGGATAACATAACCACTACACTATTTTAGTCCGTTTAAATTAATTGCTGTCTTTTTTAAATTAATAGCGAATATTTTTTGATTACATAAAAAACCAAATCTTATTTTTTTTTAAATCAAAAAATTATTTGTTTAAATACACAGAAATTAATTGTTTAAATACGCTTCCAAAATATATTCTACAATAAAATCCTAAGATCCGCTTTAATATCATATGCGAAAACACTAATTTATCGATCTACTACGTTGAGAGTAATGGAGTTTTATTGTGTTAAGTTATAATGAAAGTAGTATTCATTTCATTATAAAGTATATATATTCATGAATCCACCGATTCAGAAAAAAACAACAATTATACAAAAACAAATATTTTTTTTTTATATAAAAACGTGTCTGAAAGAACTATTTCTGTGCAATTGCACAGGGTATTCACTAGTATTAGTATAATATTATAAAATAAATATTAAAAATTCTGTGGCCGTAACCGCTTATGTCTGAAACTGATGTTTTGAGTACAATAAACGTTTAAGTAAGAGTTTAGTTAAATATAGTATATAGGGACTGTACCTTGAGTTTTTAAATAAGATGTTATATGACATAAACATTTTTAGGTCCTATTGATGTAAGCGAATAGCAAAAATGTGACTTATAGTTGTCAAAATAAAAAATTTTGCCAGGAAATACCTTCGAAAATTCTGAAAATTAGACGATGTCAACTGATGTATTTTTTTTCTTTGTCTTTCACTCTCTTGCCGCGAGAGGATTTGCAGACAAAAAATTATGGGCCAGTATATATTTGACTCTACGTATTTCACAAATACATAGACAAGAGCAAAACAAGCATTAAAATCGAAATAAGCAATATTTACTAATACATACATAAGTGTTGACTGTTGATATTCGACCATGTAATTACAAGCTTATGTAGTGGTAACGATGTCCTTTGATATCGTCTAATAAGGCATGTTGACATAAGCTGTTATGATTTGTTGACACATAATAAATTATTCTTTAACAAAATACCAACAATATTTCCAAAAGACTTTGTTCGGTTCAGATTATTGTAATTATTTGTCAAACAATCTCAATAAATTCAAAATAACGCTTAATCCAAATACATTTCAATGCATTAACCAAACATACACGATGTTTGTAAAAAAAAAATATATATTTCTTAAATTTTATAAATTTAAAGTTTAATTAAAGCTTTTAGAAACTACTCTTAAAAATAAATACATACATACTCGCAGATTCATATACTGATATACATTCTTATTCTAGTTGTAGTATCCTACTGTAAATTATTGTCGATTCTTTCTTCGATTTATTCCATTGAATCGAAGAAAAACTTTTTTAATTCTTTAGAAAAAGGTTTTATGTAATAATTATATAGGTTCTCTCAATACTACATATATTTAATATGACGTACTATCATATATACATATTATTGGTTTGTTCACACTTATATGAATTCCTTAAAGAATTAGCAAACATAAAAATAAAAAATGAAGAAGAGGACTAGACTTAGGTAGGTCCTTTTTACAGAGAAGTTGAATACTCTAGGGACATCAAGAGTTTTTCTTTTAATTTCTTAGTATTTTACTTCCTGTTAATTTTTTTTTCCTTTCTTTTTTTCCAGTGTTTTTGTTTGTGTTTATATTTTTTTTTATTCAAGTAGTTCTTAAAGAAAAATAGAAAAAATAAATCGTTTTTTTTTTCTTGTATTGTAATTTTAAGAACGTATATATACTGCCTGACTACTCTTTTTATAATCAATAAATAAATAGCATACTCTCAATCTAAAAAAAAAAAGAAAAGAAAAACAAAAAAAAAAAAAAAAAAGAACAAAAAAAAAATCTCAATGTTTTCCCAATGAGTACGAAATTGAAAGAATTAAAGGAATTCTTATGAGTTCGAGAATCGAACACGTACGTAATTTCATTCTATCATGTTCTTCTCTCTTTTTTTTCATTTTTATTTTTTTTTATTTTTATAAATAGATTTTAGTTAAGAAAAGTTTTCAGTTTACAAACACTTTTGTTATTTAAGAGCTAAGAAAAAAATAAATTTAATATTTTTATATAGATTTAACTGTATTATTATTGTCGTCCTTCAGTGAAAATAACTAAGTACATTTTTTTAGAAAATGAATGGTATAAAAAATATTGATATAGTTTTAAAAACTTGTCTATGAAAAATGTCGTAGATTTTTAATTATTATTTTGAAATTGTTATATATTGAATATCTAAAGATGAAATATATGTGTTTGTTGTATTTATAAATATTATAAATTTTACATTTTATAGGCCGTTACAGTATAATAACTCAAAAAAATCGGAAATAGATATGTTATTATTTTATTAAGGTCGAATACTCCAATATAATAGTATATAATGTACATTATTTATATAAACAATATATATTTTTCTACTTTATCCAAAATAAACTAAAGTATAATTCCCTAATATACGAAAAAGTGTTTCAGAGACGGGAAAAGTACTAAAAACCCAAATCCACAGAAATAAAATCGCAGAAGCTTTATTTCACGTGACCTCTGTTGGATACAACAAAAAGGAAATATCTCCATATGAGATTTTGTTTTGGGGATTTTACCTAACAGATTTTGTCTTTGAAAAATTTGTATTTGACAATTTTGCGTTGTGGATTTTGGGTTGATGATTTTAATAACATGTAAAACGTCTTTGCAAAACATTTCTTCGTAATGAACGGTTTTGCTTCGTAAAGTAATCTAAAATGTATGTAATTGCAAATTTACAAAAATACTAAAAATATTTAAATTTGATTTTTAACATTTTGACTGTTATACACACTTGTGCATCAATTATGATCTATTTTGTATTAATTGGATTTTTTCGATTTTTTTTCGTATATAATAACGAAAACTACTAATTCGGGCGTATATTTGAACAAAAAGTATTTTCTATCGGAACACGCAGCGAGTACCACGATTAAGGTTAAATTTCGCACATAAACTTCAAATATATTTTTTTCGAAATTCAAATTTTTAAATTTCGAAAACTTCTGTACCCACTTACACAAAATACGAATGAATAAGAAAAAACGTATTTCACGAACGTACGTAGTACCGGTAAATAAGTATCTTATACCTCTGGTTACAAATTTTGTATTCAAATAAAAACGGAACAAGAATTATTCATACGGTCCTGGAAATTCGATGAAGTTCAAAAAAATCGTACTCAAGATTATTATGAATTGTTTTTCATCATTTCAATATATTTGTGAGACTATATAATTTTTTTAAAATTAATTTATCTTAAACAACAACTTCTTACGTATTAATTGGTATTAATTTATTTTTAAAAAAAATTAATAAATTTTAACCGGGTTGTTGTTGTAGCTATTTGATAAATTAAACATTTTTTATGTTGAAATGACTTGATTTTTTCTTATTTATCTTAAACAACAACCTCTCTCATATACGTAGTAAAAATATATTTATAAAAAAAATTAAATTTTTATGAGGCGGGGGTGTTGTTCCAGCAATTTGATAAATTAAAATTTTTGTATGTAAAAATGACTTGATTCTTATTTATCTTAAACAACAACCTCCATCATATGTAGTAAAAATTTAGTTATAAACAAAAAATCAAATTTTAATAGGGGGTGTTGTTGCGGCAATTTGATAAATTAAAATTTTTTTATGCTAAAATGACTTGTACATGGTAAAAAATTTCATAAAAATATTTCAATTCCCCACGTCTCTTTTTAAATGTCTCATCATTTAATAGAATAATAACGAAAATAGTTTGTGAAATGGTTCAGTTATTTTCAATTTCCAGATATGTAATTATATCTGTAGACATCGTGTAGATAAGCGATATAAGCGATATTTCTGAATCTGGTTTGCCAAAAACCGTGTCGAAAATGCCAATACCAAAATACAAAATGCAAAATATAAGCGAAATATCTTTAAATTAACAATTTCGACATAGTCCGTTTCCACTGAACACTGAATTTAGAAATTCAAAAAGGGTTCTTATCTAAAACATTTTCGTATATTTTTTTTTATTGAAAAGTGATGATTGTTTAAATTGATTTTGAAAAATGAATTAGTGAATTGTTTTAAAAAAAAAAGAAAACCGTTAACTTAATTCACACTACAAAATTTTCATTTTATTTTTAGTATTTTTGTTTTTTTTTGTTTTTTCAATTTAATTGAGTTATTGTCTTTTTAGAAAGTTTTAAAAGTATTTTCTATTTACTTTACATCAATTTAAACTTTTTGTTTTTTGTGAAGAAAATGGACAATATAAAGTTACATATTTTATTTTTTATCCTGGGTATTTGCCTTAATTTAGTTTAATCCAAAAAAAAAAGTGATAAAATATATTTAACAAAAATAATTTTAACACTAGGCTTATTTTCGAACAATCCATCATCATACTTAACTCTTATTCAAATTATATTGTTAATGTGTTTGAAAATGTACGATATTTGTTAGTAGTCTTCCAAAATAACAATTATCGTTATTCTAAATCACTTTTATTTTATAAAAATATTACTATACTTATGAAAAAATTATTGATAGGATTGAGTTAATAATTTTTTTGCAGTAGGTAACTGTTACCTAATGATCCTATCATTTATTTGAAAGAAAAAAATGACTTGAATAAATTGAACGCTCCAATCGGTTCTTTCACAGAGTACAAATGACTTCTGTACTTGCATGTTTTCATACCGAATAAATTCCTATGCTTATCGAAATTTTACGCATATTTATTTACCGTCCTTTAACTAATAACTTTACGAAAATGGAACACGCAATTTCGAACAAACTTCAATACTTGCTTACTTGCTCGCTTTATGTGTATAAAAATCTGTTCTAAGTCCTTAATGGCAATATTGTAAAAAAAAAAAAACAAAATAAATTAATTTGAAGAAATAACAAAGAAAATTTTTGCGGCATTCCCAATTACGGCTCGATTCCACGACGTTCGTTTTTGCAGTCGAATAATATAATTACAACATTTACAACAACCTTCGGTTAGTTATAATTAAGATAGTTTTGTTGCGTGTTGTGAGTTCAATAATCTTTCAATTATTTTAGCTCAAGTTATTTTTATATTTATTTCGATCTTTATATATATTTTTTTTTTTCATTTAATAATGTCTAAAGAGAGTTTGTTAATTCTCATATCACTTATTGATAGACTGATCAATACTGATTTAAAAAATTGCATGCTATTTATACTAAATTTTATGGAACACTTACGAATGATTTTGAAAAATTGTATATACAGCATAGTGAAACATTTGTAACACTACTCTACTTCTACAACCGTTTTGCGTCCTCCAGAATAGCACGTGAACTTCAACTTTGTGATTCCACATAATGTAGCCAATCTATCGAGACAAGTTATTTTAAATTTACTTCTTACTTTGAATTGCATTTTTTAGACAATCCTTGATTCGGTAAAGTCCTTCCACAATTTTGTGGATGTTTTAAAAAAATTTCAATTCCAAAGCTCGGTATTTGTTACCTGAGCTCCATATCTTTTCCCCGGCATTATCAGAATTTGTGTATTGTGGCATTTGGAATTTCTTTCATCAATATCAAAGACTATATATCATTGAGTTTGGTCAAGCAATATATGCAATGAATACACTTATCCAGTTATACATAATATCTGATACCAAGAAACTATGAGAAAATATGATAAAGCTGAGTGCTAAAAACAATTTAAGTTGTCCATGAACATCATTGGTGGTTTTTCCTGCTAGTGTATTCAATGATGGGTGGAGTCTTCTCGGAAAACCTAAATATAAGTCTTTCCCTTAGTCTACCAAGACATTGTAGTGTGTTTCAGGCGAAGGTGATCGCAATACAAGCAGCCTTCGACTGGCTGAGATCCAGCGTATTATCTGTTAGAAATATCTGTATACGAAGTCGGTATCCATCAACTCAAAATCGTGTTGGCCTGTCGCAGTTCTTTGGACGAACTAGATTTAACATATTTTGTTGATAGCATTGCAGATCAACTTGCTAGAGAGGGTACAATATTAGAAACCCCTCCGGAAAGGAACATTCCAGGTGCACCTCTAGCTACCTGCAATTTATTGCGCAAAAGATGCAAAAAAAGCTTCAAACTTCAGATGGTCAGTTAGACCAGACTGCAACATCACCAAGCAAACCTGGCCAATGCGGAGCCTGAAGCAATCCCTTAACCTACTAACTCTGAAAAGGTGTGACATTGACACTATGGTTAGCATTTTAAAAGCACGCCAGAAGATTGGGACTTCCCTCAAACGAATTTTGCAGGACGTTTAGAGAGGAGGAGGAGGATGAAACTGCCCTACACTTCCTTCCCTGGTCTCTACCATAAAAAAAATCCTACTAAGAGCCTTTTTTTTGACTCACTGGGAGACCTTGAAAACACTTTAATATCAAAAATCTCCACCGCTTCGTTAAAAGCTCAAATTTGTTCAACGAGTAAAGTTTTACTCGAGAAAAGTTCCCGTGGTATTACAATGGACCTTACCGGTCTAAGTGTGTCGGCAGCCACTACTATCTACCTACCTACCTAATGTATTCAAAATAAATTTGCATTTCGTTTATTGCTATCGATATCATTTCTAGTGATAGAATTTGATGAATCTATAGTAATGGCGCATTTGTCTTTATTTAGTATGTAAATAATAATCAAACTGGCAGTTTTACGCCTCAGTTGAACAATTACGGTCGCTTAAAATTGTTATAGCAGTTTATTATTAGCTTATCAATCTCCTGGGCTATATCAAGCCCTTTTTCCATCCATATATCTAACAACAAAAACGGTTTCATAAGTATTTTTTTTATTCTTTGTTAATTTATTATACCACCTGGGGTTTATCAAGCTCTTCTTCTTTCATGAATCTTGCTTCAAAAACGGTCTCATAAGTAATTTTGTTTATGTTTTGTTAATGTATTTTTCAATCAGCGAAGCCTTTATTCTACTACTTTCCAAGCCCCCTTTTTCAAGTTCACTATAATGAGTTTGAGGTCTTCAATTCGGATTAGGTCAATAACTAGAGTCGTAAGTCAATGACATTTTAAAATTTTAAAACTTAAAAAAAAATATTTTACAAAAAATATATGTCCTCCTCTGATGGTACAATGTTTTCTCTTTGAATATAAATCACAAAAAAAAAAAAAAATTATCTGAACTTTTCGACTTTTTTAAAATTGAAAGTTGTACCAAAATTTAATTCGGATCTGTCTTCAAACATTTCCAATTTTCAAATACTAAAAGTTTTGCACTATAAAAAAAAACAAAAAATGTACCAAAAACTTTTGTTTTCTCTTAAAAATTCCTGTTCAGGTACTCTAATTTTTTCAACATAATCACTACCAACAATATTAAAGTGTTCGGTTGCTTTTTTTTTTGTTTTTTGTTTTTTGTTTTGTTTTCCAAAATAACTTTGTTAAAAAATTTTTTAAAGAGTCAAGTGTATTATAATTAAAAATTGAAGCTGATGCCGTTTTTTTTTTGTATTTGATATAAAATTCACCTTTATGAGTTTTTCCTCTGAAAAATTAATGTTCCAAATTTCAATTGCAAATTCTAACTTATATAAATTTTCTCAAAAACATTAATTTAGTTTTTTTGTTTTAAAAAAATTCCAACGAACATTTTTTTTTTTTATTCTGTTTGTTTTTAAGTTTTGTAATGAGACTAACGATGTTCTTAAATTAAGTACTTTAAGAAAAAGAAAAATTATACATACATACTTAAAATGAATTCGCTAAAACTATAAAAATCAAAACTGAGTAAATTCATTATAGAAAAGAAAAATTAGAATTTTTTTTCCAACTAGTTCATAGCAATCTCTGCATTTTAAGTTCGCAAAAATAAAAAAAAAATATAGTAAGCTTTTTAACAAAAACAATAATAGATAAAATTTAAATATTTACTAATTAACCTAGTATTTCCACTAGATGTTTATATTTTACTTAATTTCTGTTTTAAAATTACTTATGTTAGTACATTTTTGTTGTTTAGTTGAGATCACGGTAGTTGTACTGTGTGACTTCTTTACGGTGAAATATGAGATCCGTGCCTTATTTTAACTAGTTATGAATAATTTGATAAAATCCACTCAAACGTTAGTAATGTCAAATTTAATTGTATCTTGAATTATGTGCGACGGATCAATTTTTTTTTTTTTATATTTAACCTGAATCAAACTGAAATGGATTTTGTTATATGTTCGCATTTACCGAGTCAACTACGATTAAGTCCCTGGCCATACTTTATGTAATTTATTTTGTTTTTCACATAAAACTAATCATACTTGTAACTCTAGTAAAAAATAAATTCCACTTAAATTATATTAAATTTACGTTCACAACCCTGCTTTTATGTTATATCGTAATTGTTATTGCTTTATTTTTTTTTGTTCAATCCTGACAATAATATCTTTAAAGTTTTAAACAAGTAAAAATGTAAACAAAATTTATTAAAATAAATTCGTACCTACCTAAAACAATATTGATCTACAATAAAAAATTATTTTAGGCAGCGTTTACACATCAATATTCTTCAATATTTATTGACAATTTTATGATAAAAGAGACAGACATTTGTGTTTGCACATCAGTTTTTAAACAATCAAACTACTTAGAAGTTTTTTCTTATATATTCACCAAAGCTTTTTTTCCATTACCATTAATTTTTTAATTTAATCAAGTACACTGTGAATATAAAGCAAATGTCAAATCAAAAAAAAAAAAAAAAAATTAACATATGAATGTTGCTAAGTTTTTCATTATTCGCCATATTTAATTTTGTGTCTCTCAATAAATATTGAAGAAAATAGGATAAATTCTATTGTTTTCTTCAATATATATTGATATCAATATGTGTTTACACATCATTATTTCTTCAATATTCCCTGTAATCAGTAAATACTCTCAATATATTATTATGAAATGTAAACGCTGCCTTAATTTTCTTTTTAATTCAAAAATGACATTTTGAAACTGATTCAAAATTTATTCATTTATTAATTTTTGGATTCGTATGGTTATTTTCTTTTCAAAAATATTCTACCAAAATTTTATTTGTTGTGACTGTGAAAACCAAGTAAAAAAAAACGTCAAACTTAAAGTATAATTCACTTTTATTCAACAATAGTGTTAAAAAACATAATTTAAGCGCAATGCGAACATGCTATTACGATCAATATATAATAGCTGTGTTCTTTTTATATGGCTCATGTCGAAAACACAATCACGATGAATGACGAATTTTTCGCTTTCAAATACATGAGATTATATGTAAATCGTGACGAATGACGACTAACAAAAATTTCGCGATCAAAAAATAGATCTATTTCTATTTTACTCGTCGACGAATGCGAATGACATTCATTGATACCAACATAAATTCAGTCAAAATGGTTTTAATAAAACATTTTTAAATTTCAAATTCCAATAAAAAATTTTTTAAAATTTTTCCTCCATTTTTTTTATAAACAAATTTTGAAATTTCAAAACACAAAAATTTGTTCGTCGCGAATAATTCGTCGTGATTGTGTCTCTAAGCGCGAATTTTGGTCATTCGTCACTCGTCATTCGTCGTGATTGTGTTTTCGACATCAACGTTTAGGTTTTATTAAATTCAAAATAACGATGTAGGTTAATGATCTGAGTAATATTTTTAAGTTGGCAAACCTGTTTTTAAATTAAATTATCAAAAATTTCTATTGAAAAATTTACGCATGCGCCACTCTTGACAAGTAGCATTACTAAATATTTGAGACCTATGTAAAAACCAGATAAATATGTGGGTTTTAAGTTGTTATTGTATTTTCATATTAAGCGATTGACTTGGACCTTGAACCGACTGAAAAGAATACAGCCATAGTTTAAGTTTGCATGCAAGAATTTGGTACCTGTAATAATATATTTCGATAACGATTACGGTTTGATCGTTGAAATGCCAAAATGTAAAATTACCATTACTTATTTCGTATCGGAATATTCAGAATTTGTGGACGAAATCGTTAAAATTTATCGATCAAAATTTTACCATCCATCGAAACAGACACATTTTTGTACAATTTATTTGATATGAACGTTTAAATAAAAAAGAGAAGTATAGTATTTTTATCTAATTAATTTGTAATCTGTAATTTTTTATTTAATTCCAAATTATTATATTTAAGATTTGATTTTAAAATAATAATAAATAATATTATATTTAAAAAAATGCATGAAAACATTGCGTTTAAGATATAAGTTGTCTTAGGAACATTGCCATTTTGGTAATGTAAATTATTATTTACGATACTTTAATTTTCGTCGTTCGATGAATCATCCCCTCTTCTTCATCGAAATTAATTGTGTGCCTTATACAAATGTTGTGCAAAGCAACTTACTTACTTAGGTTGCCAACAGACCATGCAGTTCATGGGCCTAACTAAATAAATAAATAAAAATATAAAATCAAACATACAATTAACATTCAACAATGATGTTCATCAACAAGAACAGCTAATCAAATGCGTTTATGACGGCAGAAATCTAAATCGGCTGAGTACTGTAATAAACACTAGCATCCGATTATATAACGAGCTACCGTATAATATAAAAAATTCACCACCAAAAAAATTAAAAAAAGAAATTAAAGTACTAATGTTACAATTTGTACATATATGTATATTACTGAAGGCTTAATTTGTCTTCTCTTGTTCTTGCTAAATCACTAAATCAATATTTTTTTTAAAGATAAAATATCTTTTTTATAGAAATTTAATTTTTTTTCACATAATTGTATGAGTTTTCCTTTTAAATGAATTGTTCGAAATATCCGCATTAGTCTTAAGTTATCAAGTTTTGATATTAACAATATTTTGTATATACTCTATATACGAGCTGCAAGTTCTTTTGCTATTTGAAAGAAATAAATAAAATAAACTCATCATGAGCTAAATGCAAAGCAACACACAATATATATATTACATGTGTTGGTTTCTCAGGACGATAATGCAGTTCTCAGCATTTTCTCTATGTTATTTTAATCCTAATTTTAATCATAATTCTAATGCTAATTCTTCCAATAAATCCGTAAACTCAGTCTTGCTTAAGCAAAAATTTAGTAATTTAAATTATTTATATTAATTCACCAAACGGTATATAACTATGTCTACTAAACTACTAATATGTCTACATAACTATAAAATCCAATAGATGAGGATAATCCCGAATAAATCTCCGTTTGTTTTTTAATTTTGCTACATGATAAGTTTCTTCATCACTATCAGAACTTGGAAAATATAGCTCGGGTAAAATCAATTTCTCTATTAATAATTTATTTTACACACTTTTATATCGTTTAAAATTTAAAATTTTCAAAAACTTATTTCTTTGATTTTTTTTTTGGTTAATAAGAGTTTGCATTTTACATATGAATGATGAAACACTAGCAGCACTTTTACACACTTTCGATTAAATTTTAACCAAAATGCGTAGCTGTTGTAAACAATTTTAGTCGAATAACTCTAACCACAACGATGAAAAATTCGATTAAAATCGATCGAAATGCATAATAGGCACTTTAATATTTTGAATTGATTACAAGTTGACTAGAATTACAAAATAAGTATATGTTTGTTTGATATAACCGTGCTTATAAAGAATAAGGCATCTCGCCTCGCAGAAGTTATTTAATTTCTTCTTATGGTTACTAACAGTAATTTTTCTTTAAAAAAATATATCAAGTCTATGTTGAATGAAATTCCCATTTACTCGTTAACAAAACTTCCTACACACTACTAACATTTTACCGGATACTTTAATTTTGCCATTCATATATATCTACTATTAATTTGGTACATTTTGACAATATAAAGACAAACTTACATTTGGATGTTTGAATATTATAATTTTATGTTTTCGTAATATAACTCGGTAATAATCTGAGTTTTGGATTATCTTTCGATAAAATTAACTTTTGGTCATCAAAATTAATATTGTAAAATCTTAATTTTTCTACAATTTGGCAATAAATTTATTTTTTCGACGAAAATATATCCTAACTATAATTTAATTAATTCTGGTAATCTTATGTATATAAAATGTAGTCTAAATTTTTTCGCTACATACTGTGCTATTATTTTACATTTCCACTCCGAATTTTAAACATTTTGCAATAATGTACAAAGTCGAGAGGTTTTTATATATATTTTGAAGTATTTTGGAAGTCACGGATTCTTACAAAACTTGTCTACTCAAAAAAATATCACTTAAAACATTATAATTCTCCAATTGGATATAAAAATAAAAAACCTGTTAAATATTGGTGTCATTGTAAATGGCTACTATAGTCGCTATGTAAAAATAAAATAAAATTCCCAAAAATAAAATAAAAACATTTTTATTTTTGGCACAAAAACTTAACTTACAGTAAATTATCCTTAATTTTCCATGCACCGTAAAAGCTTTTCAAATTTGTAATTTAAAAAAAAATTTTCGCTTTTTCTTTCTCTTTCCCACTCTCTAATTTTAGATACAAATAATATAGTATCGTTCTAGTTAAGTTTTGTGAATTAATTCACTAAAATTTACCATTGCAAAATACCATATTCGGATTTTTTTGTTATTATTATTTTTATATATGTTTGCAATTTTTACTAAAATTTTATGGAAATTAGTTAAAACAGGTATAGTAAATAATAAAATATGAGAAAACTGAGAAAAAAAAAACCTGCACAGTAAAATGCAAAATATAACAAAAATAACCGAAATCTTAGAGTTGAAATGCAAATTTTTTTTTTTGTTAAAGAACAACAAACCATAGGTACCTACCGTCGTTCGAAATGTATATACACTAAAAAAATCTGCTGTATTCAGCACACTTGATAGTGGGCGATTTAAGTTTTTGGATACTAATTTTTTGCATTTTATTAAATGTTTGGAAACTTATAGAATACAAGTTCAAGAATACGTCACAAATAAAGGTGGAAAAATGATTGTGCGTAATTTTAATTGTAATAAAAATATTTAATGAAATTTCACTTTAAAACCAATTCTGTCCTTCACAGATGAAGGGGATGATTTACGTTATTGGTTTATTTCAAAGTGCTCAGGCATTTTTTACAATGCAATCAACATTATCAAGCCAATAAAAGTATTTTTTTGGGTCGACTTAGTTGATTATACCTTACTTCCATAACTACGCAATTCATAGAGTTCGATCTCATATTCTATTAAATAAAAACCGAATAAATAAACCGAATTAACAACAGTGCTTCGATTCGTATGATAAATAATTTATTATATCAAAATTTATCAGAACATAGTTAAACTTCTTAATAATTTAAACATTTTTCTCATCATCCTCTGTTGATTACACAGTACAATATACAGTTCAAGGTGAGCTTTAACATTGTTTACTACTTTCTTCCATTCAGCTCTATCTTGTGTAATATCCATCCATCCATTTACTCCAATCTGTCAAGTTATCAAGTAGGTACTGCGTCTTATATTCTTATTGCTGCCTTTGCTAGTTCGTGTTCATTAAATGTCCTATCCATCTTAGTATTTGTGCCATATTAAATTCTACAATATTATGTCCATCAATTGGTGATTCTAGCTACTTGTTTTATCCTATTTGGTATTCACCATCGTCATTTAATTTGCTACCAAATACTTTTCTTAGTACATATTATTCTTTCGAATACTTTTCATTCATTTTCGTCACTGAAAATCGTCATTTTCGTCACATAACATTAATGAATATTGCCGGCAACAAATTTAAGATTATTTAGAAATATGTGTGTAATATAAAATAAAATAATATTTTGTATAATATTATAAATTGTACTGAATTTTACATGCATTTAATTTTGATTGAAAAACACTCTATACGAGCTTTAGCTCTCTTGAGTTTAAAAATGAAATAAATAAATAATTATCATTGTCCAGGCTGAGCAGCTATAGGTTAACACTGGTTGTATTATTGTCTTATTCATTCTTAATTCATTAGCCTGCCTAAAATTGTAGATTTGAAAGGAGCGTTTTCTTAATTAAAATTATTTTAATTGATAATAATGTTGTACATTGAGGTAGGAATAAGATAAGCTGACAAGAAGTGATTTAACACCTACTAATTTATTAACAGTATATTCTTTATTTTGTTCTTGCTTCTAAGATCGAAAGCTGACATAATTTTTCGTTACGGCCTTTCAACAGTGCGTCAGCAGAACTTATAAATGACAGACAATAGTTAAACAATGCGATCACCCTAATATTAGAAATACATTATTGTGAATTTTCTTTGAACAAAAATAAAAAACAAATGCAAATTTTCGCGAGGGTATCAATGTATATGTAACAAAGCAAAAGAAAACAAAGTCCATTTTTTAACCGATAAAGTAAGAAAATATTAAATAATATTTTCAAAAGGTTTTCTGCAGCATTAATATTTTGTTAGCAATGGAATATATAATAAATAAATAATTTTCTTGAATATTACAATTTATTTGAAGTTTTTTTTTTCATAAAAAATGTTTTTTTCTGGAAAATAAAATTTTTTTTAAATGGTTTCGATGGAAAATGTTTGTTTATTTATTTTTTTTTACTTTTGTGTTTCTGTTTGAATTCATTTGGGACGTCCTTCAATTTTCCACAAAAAATTTTTTATTAAATATTTGATCTAATCCAAATATTAAAAATAAGAAAATATTTTGTATAAAATACATAAATATTAATTTTCATTACATTATTGTATTACAGTTATATATAAATAAATATTATTGTATTACAGTTATATATATAGAAATAAAGACTATTTTTATTATATATATATATTTATATTTTTATTTATTATATATATATATATATAAAAATCCAAAATACCGGAATTAAAAATCTTTAAGCGAAACGTAAAATTTAAATTTCAATAATTAAATTGGATAAAATAGTTTTCAATTTATAATTTTTTAAAAATATTTTATTAAAATGCTGAAAATCGGTTTGTGCTGTGCTTGGTAACTACTTAGTTTTAAATAGTAACTTAAATCAAAGAACATATAATAATAACAAAAATGATATTTATACTGTTTTAAAGAGCAAATTGTTTGAAGATAAAATGAAAGAGCGGGTTGTAACATGACGACCCACTATATAAAAATTAAAAATGTCTATGGGATGAGATTCCTTTTTATTATATGTTCTTTATATTATAAAATAAATTTATGTAATTATAGATTTAATTAGAAATTATTAAAATTTCCACATCATTTTACTTTTAATAAAAAGAACAAGTACGATTTATTAATATTCAATATTTGATTATATTTGATAATATAATCAATCAAAATATTCAATATTCAATAATCAGATAATATTCAATAATAAAATCAATAAAAATAAAAATCAGGAGTTTTATAGGTGAACTGATGAGTTCTAGTATTGTTATGATGAACGATACAATTCCTAAAAATAATTTGTTTATTATAAACTCTTAAGTAAGTAATATTTATAGATACAATGGTGATATAAATTTATATCGATTTATCAATGTTCAAATAAAAAGAACATTATTAAAAGTAAAATGGAAATTATAATAATTTCTAATTAAATTTACAATTACATAAATTTATTTTATAGTTATAATACATTTTACGGTGAAATTTTGGTCGATTTTTATAACTCACAGATGTACTAATGACATCTTATAATAAGTTATAAAATCAATCAAAATAAAAATCGGGATATGTTCTTTGTTTAAACTCAGAATACACAATAAATATTTTGTATGTTATATTGAGTATTGTTATATACTACAAGTATCCTACTGGTTTTGCTCAATTAGATATCTTAATAATATTATATTAATTACGACAAAATGAAAACCATTTCAGTAATACAATTGCTTGAAACAATCCAAGTTGTATATTTTTTTTGTAAATTACTGATTTAGAAATTTGATCAAATCCAGTAAATTTATTTAACCATAATTAAGTTGAATAAACATTTATATTGTAACAACAATAATATAAAAAAAAGTAGAAGAAAATGGGAAAACTAGAACTGGTTATTAATTGTGATGACAAGAGAATGTTTTTTTTTTTTTGTTTTGTAACCATATATCTGTTCTATTAAAGCTCGAATTTAAATATTCAATTCCAAGAGAATTGTAGCAATAAAGCCTTTTTAATTTGACTTCCACTTAATGAAAGATCAATGTTTTATATTTATTGGATAACATAAACATCCTATTATTGGGTTCATATTTCCCGTAATTTTTCCGATGATAAAGGGCATTAGAAATGCCCATATACTAGTATTGGCATGGGCATACACCATACTTTTAATGTACCGTGAATAGATGAAGAAGTATGAAGAAAACATCTGAAATGTAGAATAAAAAAAAATACCCAGCACTAACCCTTGTAACATCCCAATTGAAATATTTTTATAGTTTGAGAATAAATTGTTGACTTTACTTCTTTGATATTTGTTGAGCAAATATGATTGAAACCACTCTTATTTTCATTTTAATTTTTAATAAAATATGATGATCGAAGGTTTTGAATGCCCATCTTAGGTCAATAAATCCTACTACTACTTTTTTTTTTATCCCTTTTTGCTAATTTCCAATTCGACATGACTATATTTAGACTTAGAACTATGTTTTTTTACGAAACCGGATTGATTTTCTGATGTTTTGAAAATTTTGACCGTTCAACTACAGGTTATTATATTTGTTGTTTACTTAGTAGTTGTGAAAACACTTCATTAAGTTCAATTTTTTCTATAAATTAATTTGTTTCTACATTAAAAATTTGTTATTGTTTTAGAATATTACTTATGTCTGTAGAAAATTTGTTAGCAGACGAAATAAATAAATAAATTAGATTATTTCTTTCCAAATAATCTTCTTTATCTTGTCTATACCAACAATAATTTTAAATGAGTGGTTTTTTCTCATTCTAACACTATAGTTGAGCTCATCAGTAGGTATATATAATGTTAGACTACTGATTGATTTTAAAAATATATTTTCTCTTAATAACACTTGGAACCTCGAATATATGTCCAAAATGATTTATAAAAATATTATTTTTCTTCACAAACCAAATTTAAAAATTTATAATTTTAAAAATGATACTCAATTAAAGCAGCATTTAAGCAATCTTTAATTAAAAAAAAAAATACATAATATTTCAATTTAAATTTTTTTAAAAATATTTCTTTAATATTTTGTTTATACTCATATGTACTAAAAACAAATAATTTTTTATTTGATTTTTAAATCTAACTAACTTTTTATATTCAAATCACAAAACATCTTTGCATTTCACATATTATGTATCATATCATGTATGCAAATGTTTTCATGTGGGAGTTACAAGCTTTCCACCCTTCCCCTTCACTCCCGCCACCCCCTCACATTTTGTTTTATCTCACTCACTATATATTCTTAAATCAAAGTTGGCTTAAGCAACACAGAGAACACATTCTCATATCAATTGTTTTAGTTTATTCTCATACGAAAATATACACTTTATATCCTCTTAACTTGTGACACATTTTCTTCTTTAGGTTTTCAATACTAAAATTTTATTTTCTGTTCTCTCCAATGCATATTCTCCACAACAATTTGTAAAAATCTGACAAATTAGAAACTAGGTCACAATCATTTTATAAACTTTTATTTTATCCTAGCGGCAAATTACAATTACATATTTGCAAATTTGATAGAAAGAGAACGCAATGAAAAAACAAAACAAAAACAAAAACAAAAAAAAAACAGAAAAGGATAAACTTAAATAATAAAAATAATAAAAATAAAAACATAAAACATAAAAATGTCAACAAAGAACTCTAAACTGAACTGAACGAATTAAAAAAATGTTACGGAATCAACATTGCAGAAATGTAACAAAAAAAAAAAACAAAAAAAACAAAAACAAGAAAAATATAATAAAAAATGCGGTACAAAATTTACAATGAATGATTTCCAAGCGAATTAATTTATTTCTGTTCACTCATTTAACATCAGTAATTAAAATATCCTTGAAAAGTAAAACTGCTATGCTTGCTTTCGCTTAATGTACTATCAAAGAATTTAAAAATGCTCACTGTTCTGCTGTCCTCGAAAATAATTAATTTCAATTCTTTTTAGTGGAACAATTCTAATCTTATTGCTTGCTTTTCCTTTAAAAGAAAAAAAAAACATGAAACAAATAAAAAACAAAATTTTTATTTAATTTCTCGAGGCAAAATCATCCTGTTTTCTGTTTACGATGTTGAGTTTTTCCTGTGAAATAAAAATAAAAAAAAAAAAAAAAAAACAATTTTTATATGCGATTCCTATTCGGAAACTCTTCAAAATTTCATTTACACAGTAACTAGTGACAATTAAATAAGTTAATTCAAATAAAATTTAACTTCCTCTCTCTCTCTGACAATATTATATTATTTGGTTTAATAAAAAGTCAAAGATTATATTTTTATAAACAAGAGATTTAATAAGATTCTAAAGTGTTGGAACGAAAAAAAAAACAAAAAAAATAAAATAAAAAATATATGCATAATCCTCTCGGCTTGTTCCAATCCAACTTGACTGTTTTAAATTTTCAATGTCGCATCAGTAATGATATTTGTTTCTGCAGTATCACCTCAGACAGCAGTTTTAGTTTTTGAACAACTATTTTCTGGTTGTCTACTCGTCTATAGATTTGATGATGCAGTTTTTGTCTGGGAGACATTTCAGATGTTCTACTTTTGGCAAAAATATTTCAAATATAATACAAATAAATAATAACTAGTACTACATATTTCTTTATGTTTTAATATTACAACTAGATTTCAGTTAAGTCAACACATTGTTGTAAACTTGACAAAACTGATCTTCTTTAGATCTTGAATTTATATCAAAGATTCATATCAGTTTTACCTTCATTTGTCAAAAGCATTTAATTTACATTTTCCAATTCAAATTTTAAATTTAATCAGCTCATATAGCACAATTATTAATATTATATACTAGATACGTAAGTAAATAAGTATTCCTAAAACTATTAAAATCCCCCCTATTAAACATATTAATAAAGTGAAAATTTACAAAAAAAAAGCAAACAAATCATATATGGAGTTGGAAACAGTACTCCGTACCCTCCACTTTGTAAAATAAATTGAAAACATAATTCTAAATGCAAAAAAGAAGGTAATTTTACTTTACTTTTCTTAATTTATTGACAATTTGATGGAACGTAGTGTACTAAAAAATGCATATAATACCACAACAGTATGATTCACTGCATTGCCAATTTTTTTTTTTTTTGCTCTTGACTTGACATTTCCATCGTACTCGATTTCTAGCTGCTACTTTCACTTGTATTTCCGAGGCAATGTCTAATTTCATTTTTAATCTGCTTGTACAGTCTAAGTAGGAGATTGGCCTACTGTAGAAGACCACTTTGATAACTTTATCTGCGCCTTCGTAATAAGACGACGCCATGTTTTTCTGCAAGTTGCCGCTGCGACTTTATCCATCTTTGACGTTAACATGCCTGACGTTACTATGTTTACTGGCTACCTCATGTCACATACTTTTGTCAGTTGTTGACAATTGTGTAATTATTATTAGTGTTTGTACAATATTATTTATTATGTTATTTGGTTATTGTATTGGATGATATATATGAGTATTGATATTGATATAGGTAATATTTTTTAGTTATATAAAGTATTATTATATATTTATATATAATATTTTTGCTATTTTTTTTAGTTATATTTTATACCCCCACGGGAATCGAACTCGTGACTACCACATCGTAATTCAAACACATTTCTGTGCTCTAACCGATTAGCCACGGAAGGGATTTGCCAGTACTGATTTGCATTGTCAGTACTACTTCAAAACTGATTTTTACGGAGAGATAATCTGATTTTTATGTAAAGTTTTATTTGTTATTGACAGATGAATTTATGGATTTTTACGCTGTTTATTGTTAATAATTATTATCAAAATTAATTCACAATATGACTTACTTTGATAGCAGTTTACTAGATGACTATCAAAGTCATCACAATATGGTTAATTAAAGCACATAAATGTTATTGGCAAAAAATATACAAGCTTTTAGATCACTGTAGCTTATAAAATACAATATTAACTAAATAGATCACGATTTTTTTAGGGCTTCTTCAACAAGTTTATAAAACTCATATAATCATAATTAAGTTGAATACACAATTAAAATATTATAAAAGTGTTTGGGATAGTGTGAATCAATTCCTTGTTGGTTTAAAAATTCAAATCCATCATGAATCTGATGATATACATAAGAACTTATGATTTTAAGTAATAATCAGAGTCTAGGGTAATTTAAGTCTTGCTCAATGACTGTGTGTTAAACTAAAATCTAAGGTGAGTAGTACTTGAGTGAGGATTTACTCAAAGAGTGTGTGTTTTGCTCTACAAATATTTTTTTCATTGAGCTTTAGCTTAACTAAAAAATATCTTCTTTTTCAATATATTTTATACTCAATTTTGTAATGATGACGTCCAGCATTCATATTAACATCTTTTAGGAGGTCTTAACTTAGACTTTACTAGTACTAGTTTTTAAGCTTGAATTATTTTGTTTAAGCATTTGCTTATTTTTCTTTAGTACTTTACAATAGATATAGTTTTCCACATTTAAATTAGTAGATATAACCACAAAAATTCTACAGAAAAAGTTATTGTATGTGATTTTGTATTACAAATCTGTGTGAAAGCAATAAGGGTGTTTATCCCATAGATTTGGAATTATATAAAAAAAAACTTTAGCGCTTCCCCCAATATTTAAATCTTTGTATAGTTTTTTTATTCCAGAGAAAACCCAAGGAAGCCCAACCCTTTTTTTGACCCAAGAAAACGAAGTTGTCTCATATACTTTAACACTTCAATAACATTAGAATATGAAAAGAGTCACAACAAATGTATTAAAATTGCATCTTTAACTAATAATAAAACTATTTTTATTGATAACAAACTTCCAATCGTGATATTTAAAAATTCCAGTTTTCCTTTTCAACGTCAACGCCAACAATTGTAGACAGATAGATAAAAGTAATCATTCCAGTACTGATAGCGACTATCTCTTGATAAATCAGTACGGAACCTGATTAAAAGTTGTTTGGCTTGGTGATATTATACGAAATGGTTTTACAAGCGTCGTGTTCTTAGAAAGACGTAAATATTTAGTGTATATCACCTTTCTTTTGCTCTGGTCAGATAGTAGGTATGAATGAATGCATTCCTTGGTGGCTGCTATTGCAGAGTGAATGTCCGCGATTGGAACTTTGCTTGGTCCGTACATCGGCTCTTATATTTTCATCTATGTTACTGTGCCCAGGAACCCAGAGTATTTAAAAATGGTCAGTTACCCTTTGAAATTCGTTGCGGCATTTTTCAACCAGCTTACAAAAGCTGTGATAGCGGTATGACTATATCTATGAAGGTGGTGATTTTTGTTTTGGCTGTCTGAATGTGATTAAAGATTTCTTAAAAGCCTCTAGCATTTTTAGAGAAACCATTTATTTTTAGATTCTCTAACAAAAACACATTCCGCAGTACATTTTCAAATCCATCAGTGAAATCTAAAATACCATGACTGTGATAATTTTTTTCCTCATCTTCATTACAATTTACATATACAGCCTACGATTATAATATTTGCAAAAGATTACTAAATAAAAAAGGAAATTTTGTTTTTTTTTTTTGTTTCTACTTTTACTACAAAGAATATTTAATTTTCGCTTCAAAGCATTTAAATAGAATTTTTATAAGTTCCGGAAAATGGTACGTCCATTTATTCAACATTAAATACGCAAAAAACCAACACAATCCATGAGGCATTTCTTTGCAAAGTGGGAAATTAAAATGTAGAAAAAGGTTTGTGGAAAGGGTGTGGAAAACAAAAAAAAAAAAAAAATTAAAAAAAAAATCAATTTAGAAAACTGAAAAAATAAATTCGAAACTTAAAAATAGAATAAACAAAAGACTTGAAAAGAAAAATACGGAAGAAAATCATCAACTTCGGGAAATCTGTTTTTTTTTTTTTTTGTTCTGTTATTTTTGGTTTTCTTCTTTACTTATTTAAAGAAATCTGACTAACTGAGATTGAGAAGGATTTTGTATGGGAGATGATTTTCAAGAGATGAATTCAACTCTATACAATTTTTTTTTTGTACACCTACCAAAACTTAACTAGTATATAAAATATATAGATAGTAAAATTCTCATTTATATTATTGTATATGTATTTAAATAAAAATTTACTGTTATTTTTATTTTTTTTTTTTGTTTTGTTTCTTCGTAACTTTAGTCTTATTCAAATATTTACTTTCATTATCATTTTCCGAATGAATAATAAAAGGAAGAAAAAAACAGAATAAAAATTGAAATAAAGGGAAAAAATTAAAAAAAAAAAATAGAAATAAAAATGTTCACAAAGAAAAACAACACTAAAATAATAATATGTATATTTCGTAAATTCAGTGAGAAATATAAATGAGAAAGAGAAAAACGACAAAAGAAAAAAAAAGAAAAACAGAATTTATAATGATATACTAAAAATATACATAGTAAAAAAATCATGTAAGAAAATAGAAAAAGAGAAAAATAAATAAATTTCCCATTGCAGAATAAAAACAAAAAAAAAAAAAAATGTGTCGCTCGCAACTCCTGCCACATCATCGCACAACGATAATGAGATTTTTGTTTCTTTTTGAATTTTTATGTTACTTTTTTACCAATTTCTGTTTGGCATTTTCTTTCAGACTTTAGATATGACTGTGATAGTATGCTTGTCTTTGGTTTTCCTATATTTTATTTTTTTTACTTCTTGTTTTTTTTTTTATTTAAAAAGTTTCCTTTCAAACATAGATGAATTTATTTTAAAAGTGGAACTTTAAGCCCAAGTAACAAAATTTCAAAGTTGAAATTTTTGTTTTGAAAAATTGCATTTCTTGCAGAAAGCTAGCTCTTCTGTTCTTATCCTCCATTAAAATTGCCCTCACATAAATTAATAAATATAATATACACCCATATTCTCTTAGACCCATCGTTGACGAGAAGAAAAAATTCATCTTGTCTCGTCTCGCTGAATATGCATTTCTGTTAGACACTGTAAGCGGCGCGAGAGAGCATTTTATTTGTTGGTAGTACTGATCATTTTTTACTGTCAACCAATTTTGGTATATAAACAAAATATGGTTTATAAAATTTTTGGAAAGTATAAAAGTACGTTTTCAGTAGGGTTTAGTTTCAAAATATTTTTTAAATAAAAAATAAATATATTTATGTTTCAAATATTTTTTAGTTTAGTACAATAAGTACACTAATGTTGTACTACACAGCTAATATAAAAATTAATAAGACAAAAATTTCTTATTTTTTGAAGTAGAATCCGATTTTGCATAAAAAGAGTGAAAATCTCGATTTCGGCGAATATTCGGTTCAAAAAAACCTATTTCTGGTCCTTTCTCGATGTTGAAAATATCACCAACCGTTAGAACACCCGTGATTTAGTTGATTAAATTTTTAAAATAAAGGCTCGGTCTTAAAAAACTGATACGTATGCTCTTCTGGTACACCTGGTTTATACATAATAACTAACCCCGGCGTAAGATTCGCTGGTCAAGCATTACATATTTCTTTCCTCACCATTTAAATATTTAACTCAAACTAACAAAGTTTTCTATCACCATAAAAGAATTAATTTTTCTTAGCCGTCCAATTTAGGCATAGCATTTTTGTTACATAGGGTATTTATTTTCTTTCTCTACCTCTTCCTGTTACCTCCATGGAGTGACCAGTGGCCGGTATATGGTTTAAAAGTGCCCAGTGACCACAGAGGTCCACTCTGGCTTAAAATTTTGTTGTACAGACACAACGGGGACATCATGTGGATATGAAGAAGATGACATAGTTTTGTAATTTCAGAACCAATTGAAGAAATAGTTAATATTGCCCTTGATTATGTTCTCTATAATATCTTGCTTCTTGTGTTCTTCCAATAAGAACGCTTTTTAGCAAATCTATTGAATTTTTCGAGGTGGCAAAGCAAGATTTATTACCATGGCCACAATACGAATAATTTTTTTCTGCTTACCAATATTTTGCTATACAAAATAGATATTCATTTGAACCTGAAGATGCATTGGTCAAGTAAAAATATTTCAAGGTGGGTAATTCAAAGACACAAACCTAAATTTTTTTCTAGGAATACTTTATTGTTTCGGGTAGGTTTAATTGTTTTGATTACTTGGGAAAATACTTCTCGCTTCAAGAAGCTTCATATTTTATTGATTTTATGATGTTTTGATATTATTCAGTTAATTTTATTTGGTTCTTGTATTGAATATATAGTTTTCTCATATGGGTTTATAAAACTTGAATATGTTTTTCTATAAATTATTTATTTGAAATATGGACACAAACATTAATACTTTTTTATTTTTTTTATTTCTTAATGAATAATTTTTTGCGGTGATATTTTCGGAAACTCCACAATTACATTTTTGGGTTCCTGTCACTGCTTTATGATTTAATTTACGGAGGTAGAAAGCTTTACAGACAGTATTAGCACAAATAAATAACTATATACAGATGTCCTAATTTTTTTTTATGATTTTGTTCTTATTAAAGCTTTTTGTCAGCTAGAGATATGTCGGCTAGAGAAAATAATTCAATCATTTTTTTATATGGGCATAGGACATCTGTATATAGTTATTTATTTGTGGTATTAGCGTAATAAATAATATGAAATACATCATTCTGTAATCATATACAAGATCTAACTATATTTGAAAGTTATTTAAAATGATTTCGACACTTAAGTCAAATGCAGTTCTCTCTCTTAATTTCAAAATTTTTATTTTAACTATACCTACCAACCATCTCTTTTTCTAATTTAATTAAATCTATATATATTGTGTTCTATTTCTAAAGCATTTATTTTAAACTTGTTTTTCAATATACTAATAAAAATAATCACTCATGTACCTACTTGTGCTATCTATTCAACTCAAGAGTTATATTTTTTTTTCTATTCAAAATTGAATTCAACCATTTTTCTATACGATTAATATCAATTGTCATTTCCAGAGTTTTGAATAAAAATAAAATAAAATTAAAATGTATTTTCAATAATAATAATAATAATAATTTACTATTGCTTGATTTTTTTCAAAATGAGTGCGCTTAATGCAATTAACAATATTTTATCAAATAAAAGAGTTGAACATTAAACACTATTATTGTTGTTGTTATATACTCACGTTTTAGTACATGAACACCTTCAAACACGTTTTGAAATACTTGAGTGAGTTTTAGAATTTTCAGAACATTTGAGTGATTCTTTTGTTATTGTATTAAGTACAACACAAATTAGATAGACGTTTTTTTGAATGGCATTCAAGAGTTACTTTTATTTATATTTATATTTAAATTGAATATTATAATTTAAGTGTGCAATAAATATAGCACGTGTAGATTGCATTGAAATGAATTGTAGTATAATAAGTTTATTTGGTGTTGACAAAAATATAAGTAGATTCAATAAAGAAAAAAATTAGGCTTAGAATTAGTCTCAAATATTCAAATATAGAATTTTTTATTAAACCTAATTAAATTAGGTCGAGTAGTATTTTTATTTTTTTTATTTAGTTTATTTAAAATGTTATACAAAACGTATTTTTATAATTTGTATTTTAATTTTTTTTTTAATGCGATGGAAGTCGGTATGTCAATTTGAATTGTGATATACTACTCAAATGAAAGAGAGGTTAAAAAGACCTAATATAAAAATTTATATTGGGAAAAAATATATAAATTCAATGCGGTATTAGTTAATCAGTGTAGTGCTTTTAATTCTCCCATAACGTAATGGACAATGATCAAGTGAAAGAGCTATTGATGATTTAAATCATGTATATGAATTTGCGTTTTTGTACTCATTTACTCTATTAAACTACACTCGTTTACGTATATAGACGTAAATATGAGGTTAATGTGTATGATAGAAATAAGCAATTATTACAAAGATGTATGAGTAATGAATAAAGCGTTTTCGTACATTGGTATTTCCACTTCCTGTTGTTTCACTGCCGCTCGAGTATACATTGTTATTTTTAATAACAGTCGATGATTGAATTTATTTTAAATTTGTTTTCAAGAGATAAATATCATAAGCCATAATGTACAACCAAAACACTTTTATTACTCTTTTTTACGTATTAGTAAAAATTGCCCAAGAATGCCAAAAATGTTAGTATTTTTTTTAGTAACACGTAAACCTCTTATGTTTGTATATTGAAAGGTGTGTGAGGGAAAAAAAACTAAATGTAACAGGCAGTGAAAATACCAATGTACAGAGGCCCGTTAGCAAACATAAATCAGAACAAATTCGCCCATATTTTCAATTCTTGAGGTTAACTTAAAACAAAAATTTTATGTTAAAAGAAAATACAGAGAATATTAGCCATATTTCGTCAGTACTTACGTTTTATTTTGAACTTTTATTTATTTTATTGTTGATAAGCTAAGTAAAATAAACTTAAATAAATTTTTCAAATATTAAACAGTGACGCACTACAATTTACTACATATATATATAACGATTGATATACATATTTAAAAGTTATTTTATTTATTTATAAATTTTCTAATATATCAATTAATTAAAAGTGGAAACAGTTACAATTTTCAGGAACTAAATGTAAAGAATTAAAACCACAATTACATATTATTTAAATTTTTATCCCTAAACATACGGCTTGATCTTTGAAAATCAATTCCAAAAATAAAATTCCAAGGAAGCAACAAAATGGCAAAGGTCGTTTGTAAATTTACATTTACCACCAAAATCACAAAATTAGAATAAAGCAACGTACATAGTACGGACCTTTAAATATCCATCATTAAGTAGAATAATAATTGTACTCGAAATAAAAATTTAAAATTTTTGTATAAATTTATATACTGTCAGATTTATGTTTACAGCAAGCACATCAGACGTCTATTACTACACAAAGGCTTGCTTCATTAGGCTGCATAAAGGTGGATATCCTCTTAACGGACAAACGTCCGGACAAATTTTTTAACGAATCAAAAAATTTTATTTTAACAACACATACACAAAAAATCCTCTCTGGGCATTTTCTTCATCCAATTTCTTAGTTAAAATATTTTTAACTTTTGGCTGAAGGACGAAGTAAAAGAAAAGGATAGATATATAATTATTTGATAAATATTTTATGCTATCCCGATTTATGTATGAACGTATTCACATATAGAATTTCAAATATTTTTTAAGAAAAAGACATGAAGTATATTTTTTTTTGTTTTTTAATATAAGATTATTTTGTTTCGAACAAATTATTTATATTTTAAGATAAAAGCAAAGCGCTATATTTTATTTTTTTGAATATTACAATGTTATTATCCATTAACACTCTTAACAAAATTTTCAATTTTTTTAATAAAAGTAATATCAACGCATGTAAACATATTTTCAAACGTCAACCTTTTTTGAGTACATAACAAATGTCAGTCCTTCGCGCATTGAGAGCAAATCATAAAATTTTCCTTAATGGTATTTGTGTTTCAATTATAGTGTAAAATAAAATTGTCCGGACTTTCGTTCATGAAGAGGAAATCCACCATAAGTCATCATCCAGTCGGGTTAGTACCGCCATCCATTGATTAGAAAAAACTAAATATCAAAAACTAGATCAATATGTACTGGACCTCATGCCATCACACTCGTTTGAAGACAGCATTCAAAAGTGTTGCAAAGTTCTTCTAAGCTCAATAAGAAACAAATATGCTCATCATAGCAGGAATATTAACTTGCGTTATCTAGCCCTTCACCGAAGCATTCACATAAAATCTGATTTTCCGATAACAACTTGGGCAAAATAAACAAATCAACAATAAAAAGAATCTGCTAAATATGTGCTTTGCAAATTTGAAGCCCTCTATTGCAGTAGACTTCTTTATTTGGATACAGGGTATCAAAACTAACGCGAGTTACCCAGTACAGCACTAATCAGGCATCTTCGCGGACTCAGATTAAAATTTAGAGTAGTAAAGTTAATGACAATAAACTCATTTATAACTGCGGGAATTTAAGACTAAATTCCTATCCGTTCACATAACCGTTATTCACTTAATTAATACGGGAACTGTAGCATTTGTAAATTTTCCTAACCAATTTTTAAATTTACTTTGCAATTTAAATTTAGTTTACTGGTTCCGATAAATTACTTTACAGTTCCGAATACAGTTTCAAGTTTTTACTTCCTATCATCAATAATATACATAATTGAATATTTATCCTAATTCTATTCTATAATTTAAAAAAAATTAGTGAATAAAAAATTTTATAATGGCGGTCGAATACGAAAGTTATTTTTTCAGGAACGAAAAATAGAAAAATATTTATATTGTTTTTTTTTTTAAATATTTTTAATGATAATTTAAATTAAATTGTTGTCAAGTTTCCGTTCACTAATAATTCTCTATTATTTGATTGCAAATATCGACATTTCGGAGGCAACAACAGTGATTGTGATTAACTCTTGGAAACTCAATGTTGTTTGGAAAGAAAAATGTTGTATGGGAAAAAATGTTACTTTGCTGCCAATTAAACTAGAACATTTTTTGAAAATTTTTATAATCTGTGAGAAAATATCAAGCCATACGATATTATTATTATTATTATTACTATTATTATTATTATTATTATTATTATTATTATTATTATTATATTGTTGTTGATGTTGTTGTTGATTTCATTCTGTAAAGTTGGACTGATGATTTTCAGATACCATTTAAAAATTTCTACTCAATTACATTACGAATACCTTCAAGTTATTTATTTTATTTTTGTTTTTCTCCATTTTTAAATTTAGCTATTTTATTTCATCAACAAAACTTCAAAATAACAAAAAAACAAATTCAAAATAATTCAAATGGTATTTTTTCAAAAAACAAAAATAAAAAAAAAATAAACAGAAAATACTTTTTACATTTTCGTTATTTAAATTTGAAAATAAAAGGATATTTTCTATTTTCCGTGAAAATTTTGTCTACTTGTGCAGCAGTTCTTATTTTATTTAAAAACAAAACAATCATTGCAATTTTATGTAACTTACCTATTTATGAAAATTTTCTTTTCACGTTAGAACTTTGATTATTTTTTTGTTATTTTCCTTTTTATTCTGTTTTTGTTAATTATGTGGGAAATTTTGAAAATTATTTCACTTGTTCAATTTAAATCAAAATGAAAAAAAAAATACTTAAAGCGATTTATATATAAAAGTATGTATTGTTTAAAATCTAGTAGTTTAAGGATATTTTTATAATTTTAGTTAAAATAATTTTAAATTATATTTTAAGGATATTCTATCTATAAAAAAAAAAAAAAAAAAAACACAAAAATAAATATGCAACATGCTATTTAATTAAATATTGAAATAAAATTCATAGAAACTACTTTTTTTTGTTTTTTTGTTAGGAAGAGCTTCAGTTTTAACTCTGTTTTTGAACAAAACAATGAACTTTTCCATCAACAGTAAAATTTGCATCAATAATGTAATGTACGCGTTTGAGTAACTATGCATCAGTGATGATGAGGGCGAACATTTTTCTGAAAATTACTTTTTTATTATATTTTTTTTTTTTGTTAATTTTTATTTTGAAAAAGTTCTAACTTTAATAACGAAAAGTTAAATTAATTTTCATATACACAGATTAATTTATTTCATACAGTACCTACCTACTTTCTATAGAATTAATTTAGAATTATTTATTTTTATCAAATGAAAAAACTTTAATAATTTTTATAAAATTAATATGTATATAATATTAATATAAAAAAAGGATATATATATACATATTTTTAATGTATGCTCCTCTTAAATTAATGGAGCAATTTTAACTTGAATTTTACAGAAAGGTAACTTTTGTTACATGGAAACCATTCCGTGATGTTTTACGTTTCGGCGAGGGTAGCAACATTTTTTGATTTAATGTCCTGCCTAAATTGTTAGTCAGTACTTCAAGCTTTGTAAAACTGTTATTTGTTGGTATAAAGCTCACGGTTTAGATTGATTCAAATCTATTAATTTTTTATTACCCCCACTGATCTATTAAAAAAATTGTTCCCTTCAATTTGAAAGAGAAATTCATAATTTTACATAAATCCAATCACATGTCAACTTAATAAAAAAATTTTTCTAAGACGATTGACTTCAAATTTTGTGTTAATATTGAAGCAGAGTACCTCATCTAAGAGGGATTACGCTTTCCCTAATCCGGTGGGTCACATCGTTCTTCCAAAATTTATTGATATAAACTAGTTTTATAAACTTGGCTTGAGCAGGAACCAAATTGTCGCCAGATTGATCAATCTGTTTCTGATATATATAGATTTTGGACATCTTATTTAATCCTAATCCTTTTGTGCGAATGCTAAAATTTTTGATTCAACACATTCTGGTTTTTAACATATCCACGTTTGTAAAGAAAATGCTCAAAGTGTTTTCTTTTATAATAAAAACTGTATGCTTGATTAGGTCTCCAAATACTACCTTATTATCATTCTTTCAACTTTGTCAGATAATCATTATGTAATAAATTTATTGTAACCTGGACATACTGCGAAATTGTGCATGAAATAAATCTATGAAATTTTTCCACAGAAGATAAGTTGACCACTCTGTCCTTGGACATGATGTAGTAACCACAAATAGTAGTATGAACAATTTATATCAGTTACTTAATATCCAATCAGTTAATTTATGCTATTTCCTTAAACTACTTCTTCACTCATTCGAAGACCAATATCCTTTGCAGATTTAAGAATAGTAAATTTCGAAGCAAAAATTCGTCAAATTGAATTTAAAATTTTTTTTCAAAATTTTTTATGTAAATTTTGAATTTAGAAATAAATAAATAAATAAAGTAAAAACAAACAAAAAAAGCATGTCCGGTATTTTAGAGATGCCTGTTTGAAGTTGGATTTACTGGATAACATCGCGATAACCGGAATTAATGTCCCTACCAGACCAAATCAAAAACCAATTTGCTATAATATTGACTACATGTATAGTCCATCGAAGTCAGCCACATGGTGGAAAAAATAGAAGACAGCTTTAAGTAATGATAAACTCACTAAAATCCGAAGGGAAAATTCAACATTTTAAAATATGTTGTGTTCAAACATTTTAAGCATGGATGTAGTTTGAATGTTTAACGATTTAACTTCTATATTCTGTCCTGGTTTTATTTTAAACTCTAATTTATCTTTTTTCAATCAAAAAAATTATCATCTCTGATGCGAAACCCTTCAATAAAACGTGATACATTCTTTTATATATTTCAAATAAACATTCACAGTTAACAGATCTAATCTACATAAATCCTCCAGCTACATTTAAAATTAAAATTATTTTGAATTAATGAATTTTAAAATATAAATTTGAATACTTAAGAATATTGTAATTAGAAAATATATGTCTATAATTGAAATTAACTAGTGTTCAGCTTACCATTTTCAATTATAAATTAATTTAATTTAATTTTAATCATTAAATTATTAATTTTTAACTAAATTGTATATTATTAAATTTTAAAAGATAAATCGACGAGTCATCGTTCCGAAAACATTTATTTAACAAAAAACACATTTCAATTAAACATGTTTTCTGTTCCATAACAAACTTATTAAGAGAAGTAATTTCGTTTTATGTTTTCTGAATAAATAAAAATGAACTGAATATTATTTTAATTTGAAATAAAAATTATTTTTTAAATGAAATATTATTTAAAAAATATTTTAATCAATTAATTTGGAAAAGATTTTAATAATGTTGGGTATATTATTTAAATAATTTATTCTTAACATTTTTTTTTATCTTCAGTTTTCAACGAATACTTTTCCATAAATGCAAAAATAGTAACGTGTACACTAATTTTTAATTTCAATGCTCACTGCATCAAGCTATGGAAAAACTCATCTTTTCTAAAAACAAAATAAAATTAAGCATGAAAATTTGTCCAAATTGAGATAAACCAACATGTGAGAATAAATCAAATGTCAGAGCACTAACGTGGTTCATAACATGACATGTACTTGATAGAACACTGACAGAAGCATACTCTACTCTTAAAACAATGAATGCTCCTATGCTTCTATTTGATTGCAACGCCATAGCTCAGAAAAGTTATAAATATTTCCGACTAAATAGGTCATCTTATTCAAAAATTGAAATTACGGCTATAGTAAGCATGTAGCTTTAAACGATGAAATGGGAAAGGTACAATGGATCTGAAAAGGTTGCATAAAATATAAATAGAAATAACATTCAATACTGACTGAACTCAATATTGACTATATAATACATATAATATGAGACTTTTTTACTGTCCTTAATCATTATAAGGACTTTTCTAAGCTATCTAATTTTTTTGTTTTCAATTACTGAGCTTCTAAATAATTACAAATAATAAAATATGCCTATTTATTTGATTTTGGGACACTTTTATTACTACAATTATTTCTTAGCATTCTGAAAATGTCTTGGTCTATTCTTTCAACTTTCACGATGGCAATTCTATTGCTATATGTTTTTTCTAAGATTTACGAAGGTCTATAATATTGGTTCACTACTTAAGCTTTCTGTTTATTTTTGCTTTTGGTAAAGTAAAAGGCTCGGTAGTGTGAGCTAAAAGCAACTTTATGAAAAGCTCTCAAACCTCAGAAAACTGCAAGTAAAAAACTGAGAAGAATAGTCTGAAAATAGACAAGATTTAAAAGTCATTTTTTGAAAAGACAAGGCTAATCTATAGCTATAGCGCATCGGAAAAAGACGAATTGAATTTGATTCAATATCCGTCATCACTATCCTGTAACCCCATCCCTTGCGCATAGGTTGGAAATAAAATCTGTCCATGGATTTCTATCTGCGGCTACCTTCTATTGTGGCCATATATTTTGTTCGGTACACTTGCCTCGGCTAAGACTATTGTTCTTCACATTTAGCTCGGCCTTTCGATGCTGCGTATTTATAATAATATTAATATTCTACAATAATTTAAATATAATTAAAATATAAAATAATCAAGTCGTACAAAATCTAATATAATATATACCTACCGTGCTACTTCCTTTTTATTAATAACTTATAATCTTGCATACTCAATACTCTTTTTCAATAAATATGAAATTTCTAAGTTCGAATGTTTTTTTGTTACAAATTTTTGCCATGAAATTTGTAAATCTGATAAGCTTAATCAAGTTATGCGAGTGGATTTCCTACCCAAAATAGTGGGGTATATGAAACCTATTAGAACACACAGTAAAACATAGTGAGTTTCAAAACTATACGAAACATAGTTAGTCTCAAATAGTTAGCTAAATTGAAAAATTTATATAAATTGAGAAATTTATAAAAAAATAAACTTTTTTGTATTAAATTAATTTTCTTTATGACTTCATTTTATACCACTCACATATATTCAAACATGTGTGATTCTATGTTATTATATTTATTTTTCAGGCCATCAAAAAATCTTCAGTTTTAAATTAAATTTCCCATTCACATTTATTATATATATTATATATACATATAAGAACTTTAATTTTTCATATGCATATTATATTACATACGTATATATAAATGCCTATATATAGAATAATTATATATATATACAGCATAATAATACAACATTAATATAAAGACATTAAATAAAAAAAAAAAAAAAATGTATTAATGTTTGATTCGCCCCATTACATGTTCTGAATATAATCATAAAAATATTATTATTACCTCCTTTTGGTTTATTTTTGCAATTTTAAATTTCTTTAATGAAAAAAACAGGACCAGGAAGAAAATTATTAGACTTAGAATAAGAATATTAAAAGTAAGGTTCAAATTATTATCGTAAAATGGATTACCTGGAAAATAAAAAAAAAAATTTATTTGGAATTTGACAAAACTTTACAACGTCTTATCACAGCACCACCAATTTATAATTGGAAGGTGAGAAAAGTCGTGTTAATAAGTATTCTCACTTTCCAATTTTAAAAATGTTTTTTTGGTATTATTTGTAAATATATAGAAATTTTGTTTCCTCATTTAAATAAACAAAAAATAAAAAAAAAAATATGATTCATCAATCATATTTTTTTTCCGTACGGAGGTGACCCTAATATGTCAGGGTAGGCATTTAGACTGTAGAAGTTTTCTGAGGCTATGTAGTGCGTTTTCAACAGCATGAGCTCAGCCTTGAAAAGAATGGAGACCCTCCTACAACATGTGTGGAGATTTCTTCCTCTTCCAGGCAGTGTCTACAGGCTGGGTCGTCACTTAGTACTTGTCTACCCATGTACTTATTCATGTAGTTATAACCAATAGATATGCCCAACATCTTCCAGCAGTCTGTTCTATTGAGAGTTAACAGGAAGTTGGTTATTTTGGTTTTATTCTTGGTGCGTATATTTTTCAGAGATGGTGGTTTCTGTGGTCTGGAGACTTCAATACGCTCCCATAGAAAGTTAGTTTCCCTATTCAGGGTATTTTCTATCAATAATTTAATATTACCAGTAGATATATCAACTGCTGGTTTCGGTCCATAAATGTTGCCCACTGATGACCTGGCTGGTTCGTTAGCATCAATGATATTATATAGTAATTTTGCGGTATGCAATTATTAATTCTATAGTTTTATTAACATAACTGTTTTCATGTTTTTATTTCAATTTATAGGATTCAAAATACTTTTCTTCTTTATTTTATCACAAAAATAAAAATTTTTACTTTAATTTACCAAATCCACTTAAAACTAATCACATTTAATATTTTTAAATCGCGGAAAACTAATTACCTATTAAGACGAAAATGAAATAAATATCACAAGCATTTGCTTATGTCGATACTACTTAAGCAAGCAATAACTTTGTGGCCACAGATATATTTTCAGTTTTAGTTTTTTGAATTGAAAGTTATAGAATAAGAAATCAAACCGACAACCTAAGCTAAGGTGGATTGCGTCAATACCAAATATTCTAGTTACATTAAAGTATTATTGACTATAGAAAAATATTTATCATTATTAACATTTGGCAACACCTAATAATAGTCATTTAAATATTCTCTGCCAACATGTTCTCTTTAAAAACAAAAATTCTCTTAAAATAAAACAAATTTAAAAAAAAACAAAATAAACCATAAAATTGTTCAAAAGATCATGAAAATAATAATGACATATAATGTGAAAAGAAACAATGAAAATAAAAAAAAAGGACTTAAAACAAAAAAAAATAACTGTAAGAGATTTTAATGAAATAGCAGAGTGCCTTCTCTTTAAGAAAATATTCACATTAAAGTAACAAAAAGTTAATGTTTTTAAATACATTTTAGATTTAAATAAAGTAATTTTACACAAATATGATATACAAATAATCGTAGGAGAGAGGAGGGAAAGAGATTGGGACATAAAATACGTTAGACTGAAAGATGAAAGCAATATGCTTTTTTTTTGCAAAAATAAAATGAAGTCTTTCACATCATATAATTTTAAAACTTCATTATAATCTTTTATTGTTTTTATTTTTTATTTTTATACGTTTTTATCTATACATTTTTGTTATCAGCCCCAAAACTAAATATATACACAACATAAAAAATATATAAAGTAAAAATAATACTAAGTCATTTCCGTTAGGTTTTATAATCAAAACAAAAATAATTGCGTCTTTTAATTTTATTTTGTTCTTTTTGTTTTGTTCTTAAAAAAAGAAAATGGCGACTTTTTTTTCTTTGCAAAATTTTTGTTTTTTTTCATCGTTATTTTGGTGAATAATTTATTGTAATAGAGCATAATATTATGTTAAATTTGATGTCAGGCTTTGAATGCCATTAAATTTTTGCAACACACATGCTTTATAAATTTCCTTTATAAATTAAACTTAAATTTTTACATTACTTACGGTAGCATAGTTGTATTCTTATAAGACCCAAATAATCTTAGTTTTCATTGGCTCCGATCGTTGTATTATTCGAATAATTTTTCTTTTTCGCCTCAAATTTTCCACTTAAACTAATTTTATTTTGATGTTTGCCAACCTCTTTTTAAACAAAACTGTAATATGGAAAATTTTATATCCTATAGGTGGAATTTCAAATTAATATGAATCAATATGTCTAAGTTAAACTAATCAAAAATTCAATTTTATTTTTATATCCTATAGGTCAAATCAATATGAATGAATATGTCTAAGCTAAACTAATCATATTTTTTATAGTTTGATCTTTTACAAAAACAGACATTTTCAACTCTGAAATCGAACGATTGCCTCCAATATTTGGTATTCTGTAATGATGGCTTTAGGGCAAAATTATTAAAAATGTTTATAAACAAAATGTCTGTATTAACATTCTCAGCGTTGAACGTGAACATACGCGTTGAAAATTTTTAACATCGAACGCTAATGCTCAGATCATAGACTGATTACATTGATTCCCATATCCTAATTATTTTTTAATGCTAAAGTTGAACGCAAATGCCTGTACATTATAGACTAACCTGCAGTGTTGTGGTCTAGGTTAAGGAGGCATAAAATTTTATATTGAAAAAAATTCTATTAAGATATTTCTTTAATTTTTTATACTTGTTTGACGACAATGTAACAGACTATGTAGCTGACAAGCCTTACTCTACTATTTATCATAATGATGGAAAATAAATAATGTATTTGCAATTTGAATCAATGTATTTGTAAATAAATCCAAATGTCATTAATTCCCCCTAAACTTTAAAATGAATTATAAATATCAAATTTACATCATTAAGATATTAAATCATATTATTTAATCTAACCCAGTATCTTATTAATTATTATAATTGATTTGCCTGGTACTGGCTTGTATTCAAATGTTCTATAATGATTTTGTTTAAGTACGTTGACGCAGTAAATGAAGTTTATACATTATCGTTATAAGCACATTTAATTCAATGTTCATTCAAGAGTTGTCTCAGTAGTTTTAAAACTAGTATAGTACATTCACATATATCTATAGTATCTATTTTGAATATAGGTACGATTGAAAAAATTATTAAATTTGAGATAACTGGGCTTGAATATCAACTAAACCGAAACAAAAAATAATAATAAGAAACTTTTTGTTTTTGATTTACTTGATTTCAATTAATGACTATAACTTTATACCTTTTTAAATTATAATTTAGAATATTCAGTTGTAATATATGAGCAAATAAAATAAATAAAACTAAAATAATTCAATAGTAATCAATATTTCAAACAGTCCATCGCAATTCATAAATAATCCAATTGGTGTAATTACCTAACATTTAAATTTCAATTGACTACGTTTGAATTACAATTGACAAATGTTACAGTTTTTATGCTTTCACTTGTACACTCTTGGTGAAATTTTATATACATTTTTTTTTTAAATAAAAGACTCTTGTTAATTTCACAAAACTATTTTATTCTGACACGTGTTTCGACCTTTCGGTGTACACATAATCATGGATCATAAATGTTAAGTCTAAAGCATTTATATTAACTGTATTGTATCATGAACACTAAATTCCATATAGGTAAGTCACATTATATAAAAATAGATTTAAAAAAAAATACACCCCATAATAGACAGTAACAAACAGAAAATTTTTTTAATTTTATTCCAATGTCATTCTTTCGCTGATTTTTTAATGTTTCCCTTACAAAAAAAAAAAAAATTTGTAAATTGTCTGTAAAATGAAATTGCATTAAAAAAGCTCAAATATAAATTTTAGTTAAATATTTACATATAAATATATATCACTCTTTATTATATTTAACTTCTGATTCTTACCGTTAAATTTTTTGTTATTATTAAAAGTACCATTTTCAAAACGGAAATTTTATGTAAAGAAAACGGAATTATTATTATGAACTCATTAAATTGCGTTATTGTTTTTCTATTTTCAAAAATACTGTAAACGTAATTTTTTGTACTCCTCATTTTTCTCTTTGTATCCCTCTATATATCTATTTCTCTGTCTCCATCTCTTTTGATTACATTTTCTTCCTGCACTTTATGAAAAAAAAAAAACTGATATAAAAAAATGCATTATAGTAATTTTCATGATTCGTTTATTTTGTAACGACCGTATAATTTATAAAGTTATAGACATCACAAAAACAATTCAAAAATTCTACTGCCATTTATATTTTTAACTACGATGTTTTGTGTAGTACAATTTTAGTATGATGCACATTAATATGCATGTTCAGGAAGTTCTCGATATATATTTGATTCTGACTTACGTATGGTTTGTTTATTTTTTTTTTGTTATCATCTCTTGATGTTGAACTCCATTTCGGTCTGTTTGATTTGTAACACTTTTTGTAATAACAATCATTTTCAGTCTTGATTTAAACGCTTTGAAATGTTATAGTAACAATTCTCTAGTGAATTTATACTATATACTACGTTCTTTAATAATATAAATAATTTGTTATATAATTCTACAAGTAAATAACTTCACAGCGATTAAACAACTTAACAAAAAAAATTAACTTCATTATATTTTTGATGCTCTATTGCTCCATAGTATTACAGTTAATTTCATAGGCAAGGCTGGAGAAGAAAAAATCTTTTTTAACACAAACTATTTTTAAAAAAATGATACCAATATGACAATCCGAGTAGACTCGCAGCTGTTGATATTCTAGAAATTAATATCTTTTTATTATCTACATACTCTCTACCACCTAAATTTAGGTTTCACTAGACTTGGGCGGTCGCAGAGAATACGTTTGATGTCTTCCTGAGTAGTAGGACCCTCGTAGATTCGGTACTTAGCATTATTGACAAATAAATCTAAGTCGCATTATATGCTTGTTGAAGAAACGGTACCCTTCTATGTACCCATTATCGTCCTAATCTTTCTTTTATTAGGGTAAAGTGAAGCAAAAATAACTAAGCCACTTAACGTCGCGTAATGCCTCCTACAGAACAAGTGATAAGTAATACGATTTCATTAACAACTTCGAAACAGCTTATTATTGAATTTTTAATCCATTTTTATCTACAATCAATTTATCATACGTGGTTTCAAAATTTACCTGAACATTTTGCAAATTCGGAAACGTTCATTTATTGACATAAATTTTGTATTTATTTACTTAAGACTTCTTTCACGTGAGGTGTTATAGCTCCCAGTGGCATGAGTTGTAATTCCTTAAAAAGCTTACCTGTTTTAAAAAACGAGATTTATTAATAAAACTCAAAGGAAGTTCCAATGACATTTTTGGAATGTATGGTTCACCGGATTTTGGTCTCACTGTAATATATTACCGTCGTACTTTTCTCAGCCTAGTCATTTTGTAAACCTTCGAATTACAAATCCTAAAAACAAAAATTCCATAAAAATAAAAAAATGTTTCAATAAATGAGTAGCAGTAGCTCAAAATAGTACTTGTTTATTTCATATTTTTTATTTTACATTCTATTTTTGACTGCCGGGAAAAAACAAGTAGCTATAACCTTTTTTTTCGAATTAAAACATTTATCTTTGAGTATTTAATTTTGATTACCGCAGATTTTGTAATTTCAGACTTTGACTTGGTTTTGGGGAACTGTATATTTTAGGATCTCAATGATATCAAATTCTGCTTTGCTTTACTATCAAATTTAGTTTCGAATAACGTTGCTTCTACAATTTTATGTACATAATATTATTATTTCTATTTTTCTTTATATTACAATTTATTATGGTTATTTCTGATTATAATTGAATTTCGGTTTTGATTCTTCAAAAATAAATTAATAAAAAAAAAAAAAAAATAAATAATGGAAATCAAGCTATACAATGCTGACAAAGCTGTGTTGTAATTTTATGATATGATTTTGTTAATAAAAAATACGATAATTTTTATTGAAAATTTAATTTAAAATCCCACTTCTGAGAATAAAATTAAAGAATGACTTTAATTTAATATTTAAATTATATTTTGTACTACTTAAACATATAAAATAAAATAAAAATTCAAAATAAAAAACACTTTAAGTATGTTTTCTACATTATAAAGCTAATAAATTAAATTTTTTATAGTAAAAATAAAAATTTCCAATTAGTTTGGGTTAATTTCAAAATTTAGTGATTATAACATTTTTAATATAATTTATAGAATATTCTGTAGGCTCTAGGTGAAACAATATTAAAATTAAATAAATATTAAAACTCTAGGTATGTCAACAAAGATATTTAATCAAATTGTGAAACATACCTAAAGCTTTAATATTTATTTAATTTTAACATTATTATACTTAACATTTTATTCTTTTACGTTTTATTAAATTTATTTGATATTCTAATATTCACAATATTCACATCGATATTTTACATTTACTAGTAACCCATCTATGTCACTTTATTCACCATCCCATACAATGTAAAATCTAAATTAGAATGTTCTATGTTTTACTACATTATAAATTATATCGAAATTATAAATTAAAACTTTATAAACCCCTACATTACCACTACATTAACACTAACATTATACATTATAGTCAAACAATATTATTTTGGCTTACAATTATTTAATTAAATTATTAAATACTTAGAAATAGAGCTTCATTATTTTTTATATATCAAACTCCCATTTCGCCTAATGCTATTTCGCATAATTTCGTATTTCACAAATTTCATTTTAGCAAAATTACCATATTGCAAATAGTTTATTTATCAAGTAGGACATCCACTTAACAATTAATAACAACACTGCAAGTAATAATTATTTTAGTTCATTATTAATGATAATGCAAAAACGAATTTAACGGTTTTTTTTCTAATTTGTTAGTTTGGATTGATTTTATAATAATTTTTATTAAAAGATTTTAGGGTATATGACTTTTACTGAAAAAAAAATCCCGAATGAAAGAATCCCGAATAAAAATTCCGAATGATTTAAAATCTTGGAAAAAAAATCCCGAAAAAAAATCTTGAATCGGCCGAATTTTGATGATTTCAAAAGCAAATAATGGTAATAAAATTAGAGTTATACGATTTTTCAAAAATACATATATACATATATATTATATATGTGAGTTTGCGAATTAGAAGGGATTTTAAAATTGGATTCAAAATCAGGGTTTTCTCTTTTTCCAGAATATTTATATATATATTTATGCATATGAGAGAATCTGAATTAGGAGGATTATATTTTGCAAAAATTTTTCTAAATTCCAAATACTATTTGCAAAATATATGCTTGCTACATATCTTTTTGCGAAGTGTCTCATTATGCCAAACAATGATTTGTAAAATGGTCAAATATGTCAAATGGAAAGTTGCGAAATGTCTTTTTTGTTAAAAGGTATTAGGCGAATTGACGTTTTGCAATTTAACATTCGGCTAACTGTATATACAAACTAAGTGCAATAATAGACTTTTTAGAAAAAACTGATTTATAGAGTTAATTCGAAATTTTAAATTAAGCAAATTTAAGTAATCTTCCCATATTCTTTATCGAAAGTGTTAGTTCCATTCTAAGTCGTAGGTGTTTAAACTTTGTCGTCATAGTTGTTAGTAATTTCTTTCATTAACATTTATTGAATTCAGTGCTCCGAAATTTTTGCATAATTTAAATTTTTGAATTTATTCTCATACATAGAATTATTTTATTTAGATTTGTTTACAACTTCTGATCTTCCGGCATGATAAATTGACAAAATTTGTCGGAAATCTCCATCCAAAACGACAAATTTACCTACAACTTATGCCTTAGCAAATCTCAAAACGTTTTATAAACGCTTCAAACATCATATTTGCTAACCAAAGGTATTTCATTCCATCAGAGGTATCAAGACGATCTTTAATATTTCATGTTTACGTTTCATATATATTAAGCAACATTTTAAACCGGCTACGAGCTACATATTTGGAAAATTTAAAACGAAAAACTTTGTTCTCAATACAAATGTCATTTATCAATCAACAAGTCATGAAAAAAACATTTAAGTTTCACGTATTGTCTTTCTTTAACGATTAAATTCGAAAATTTTCATTGTTATCACATTTTTCTTACATTATTTTAAAATAACATTATTGTAGTCATAGGTTATGCATTAGGTAAAAATCGACTTTTACTGTCCTCATTTGGATTATTTATTACTTTCGTTTGCATTTTTTTAAGTAATTACTCAATACCAGTTTATTTTTTTTCAATTTGAATTTAAATATACTTATTTACCACTTTTTAGATACTTTTATAAATTTACGCAGATTTCTCAGACAATTTAATTTTTAAAGTATGACCACCGCAATCCCGTGCTCTTTTATTTAGCAGTTCTAAGTGTCAACTGATCGATAATTTTTTGACTTGGTAAAGCTTTACCTCTTACAAATTACATTTTATAGGCCATGCTATCACTATTATTCTCCAATTGGTAATATTAAATACTAACAGAATAAAAAACAACTCAATGTCTTACCAAATTGGATCCAGGAACCCAATCAAGCCCTTGAAGACGTATATGCTTAAGCAATAAATAGGGCCACATTATAATACCAGAACCTAAATATCTCTACTGCAAAATACTGTTAATATTGACATTCATTTGCAACGACTTGTTCCATCATCAAATTGTATTGGAGTACTCTAACTCTCTCACCATTACTTTTAATTACACAATGTTATATAATAGCTTCGATAAATACTTGTGAGTCGGGGCATGGGATGGTTATCCTTACATTTTTTCTTTATAACTGCGAAATTAATTTTATTCGCAGTTAAAATTGATTTAATTTCCAAGTAATACAAATCAAAAAAAATGTATAGATATTATATATATATAATATATATATATGTATGTCCTGAAAATAATATAAAAGTTTCGTATAATTTTAATAATAAAAAATGATAAATATATACAAAATATGTATATATATATATAATGTATAATAGACAATCTCTGTTTAATATGACATTTAATCTGTTCCAAATTTCATCTAACATCAATAATATAGATAAGGCACAAAATAAATAAGAAAACTTTCAACAAACAACTATCAATTCCTCTTTTAAGGCGTTCTTGATTTTTACCCAATAACACCCTAAATTTTTCGAAATCGATATCCAATGACCGAAAAATAAATATAAATAAATGAAAATGTCTTATCCAACAAAAACTAGTAGATAGGTATTTATATAGAAAGTAATTTGAAATACAGAGTGTTTCGGGAATATATAGGGTTAATTGGGAAAATTGTGACAAAACAGATTTTATCAGAAGTATTTTTCTTAATAATTTATAAGGTTATAAAATCTGAACTTTATTTACTGTTAAATTACTTAATTTAAATTTTTCCTGTCAAATCGCGACCGTAAAAGATAAGATTAGGGTAGCTTTTATTTAAAACTTGTTGCAGTTCTGTCATAAATATTCACCAAACCAACCGCGGGCAAAATATCTTTGGTCGGGAGTTTTGAAGTCCTAAAATCGAACTTAAACCGTTATTCACAAAATATTATTTGAAATACGTTTATGAAAAAAAAAATATCGATTTATTTATATATGTTTTTTTCAGTCTCGATATAATCGAAATAGGTTGTTCTTAATTCAAAAATGGACGTTATAACATAAATACATTTTGATGATTCCATAAGAAATTTTTATTTACCTACAAAATGAAAAAATAAATTTTAGTGAATTATCAAAAAGTTTTTGTACTACAACTTCCATGATCTTCAAAATAGGACAAGGAAGATGATATTATATTCAAAATGTATTGAAGCGGAAGAGCGATAATATATGCTAAAATAAATTCATCTTCCAATAACTTGTTTTTAATACAAATGCTTTCAAATACATATTGTTACAAAAAAATAAACAATATTTCACTTTAGAGCCTAAAAACTTCCAACTAGTTGAAAATGGTTTGACAGAGAAGTTAAAATTTAAAAATTCATTCCAATCTTTTGTGCATCTAAGCTAAAAAAGCTAAGAAAAAATTCCACCCTTCTCACACAATGTTTTATTTAATATACGACCTACTCAATCACCCCTAAAGCTATAATATGTTATTCCCGAAACACACTGTATGCAAATAAACAATTCATTCACATACAAACATATCAATTTATATTAAGTAGAAATTTTTTTGTCTATTTTTGTTTTTTGTGTTTACTTATTCTATATATAAAAACATACAACGTAACTAAATACTCATCAATTAATCTTAAATAATGTTTGTATATACCTCTCACTTCATCCTTCTCCATTATAATAACCCCATAAATATTTCTCATTATATTCCATATCTATTTTTCAGTTCAGATTCAACCTTCGTATTAAATTAAAAAGGGCAAACATTAATTTAACTAAATGTCCTGTTCCTGTTAAACCTTTTCCTACACCCATTAGAATAAATATTAATTTCTTGTTTTGTTTTTGATTTTTTCTTTTTGTTTTATAATTTTTTTTTCTTCTTCTTCTTTTCTTCATTCTCTGTGTCAATATTCAGATAGGTTGTTCGAAATATTGTTTTCAACTTTTGTTTATTCCTTGTAACATGCTTTCACTAAATTTTCACTCTTAATATTTTTATACAAGTTTTTCCATTTATTTTTCATACACACACACAAACATCTATCTGGTTTTTTATAATTTTTACGATTTTCCGAAAATTGACGATTGATGTCAAAAATATTAAAAAAAAACAAAAAAGAGAACAACAAACAAAAATTAAAAAGTGAAAAAAGAAAAAATTAAGAAAATGCAATAGAAATAAATTGAAAAACACAAAAAAAAAAGAACAAGAAAAAAAAAAAAATAATATAATGTGAAAATTTTGTGTAACAATCGTTAACACCCATTTCTACATTAAAGAAAACAAAAAGGACGACGAAGTGAAAACTTAAAAACAAATATTACAAACACACGCACATATACAAAAATCAGAGCCATAACAAAAAAATAAAATAATAATATTTTTCATCATTATTATATATGTTTGTAGATGTGTTTAAACTTTTTATTATGTGTTACAGTTAAAATTCGAAATACATTTAAAACTTAACAAAATAAGAAAGACTAAATTTGTTCAAATAATTTTTTTTTTATAAATAAGTAATACATCATTATTAAAATTCTTTATATATAGAATATACATATATGTATATATACATTTAAACCGGTTTTGACTAGAGAAAATTAGAATAAAAAATATTTTATAGCTCATTATAGATAGAGCTTGTGTACCAGATTTTAACCAACATTGTAAAGTGTAATTTACAACTACGTAAGATTATGTGGAAAATAGTAGATCTTAGATTTGTATTCTTACAATTCCAATTAAAGTATCAATTAATGCAAAATCTATTTACTTTAACAATTATATCCAACCATTTTTTGTTCGTTTTTGGTTTATTTTTTTGCAATATTCAATTTAATATTTTTGTTCATCACCAGAATATATCGACAACACTGTTAAAAAAATTAATTTCATCACGTCATAGCATGGAATCCGCAAAACAAATTAGTTTTCTAATAAAAAACATTTTGGTTAATTTTTTCAAAACAAATTATTAAAAAAGTAAATAAATGAAAGAATTGAAAAAAATTGTCACATCTAGTTATATATTTTTGCATTACTTAGCTCCCTGATTGTTGTGTTAATAACATATAATATTAAGTAATTTTAGTCTTTATTTATTTCAAAACTAAAATCAACTAATAAAAACTAGACTGCATTGTATAAGATTTTTGGAGGTTCTATACTTGAAAGTGGAGTACTGAATAAAAAAAATAAAAAAAACTAATTTTGACTAAACATTTGTATTAAAATTTATTGAACACAATTATTTTTTGATGAGAAATTTTATCCTGAATTGATTTGAGTTTTTTTCCCCGACAATTACCGCTTTCATTGTCAACGTTTCTTATAACGACAAAAAAGTTAAGTTATTGCTAATATTTTATTTATTTTCGTTCAACACATATTAGTTAAGAAAGTAAAAGTAACATAAGCAATACATTTTTATTCATTTCATTGTAATTCAGCAGTCAAAAGGTTAAGTGATATGATTTTTTTGAAATCTAATCCGAAAAATATATTCAACTTATATTAAAGATGCAAATACAATAGATGAAACAATAAATCACTTTAGTGTGAGTGCTAAAGTGAGTGTTACTTATTAAATAGATATAAATTGAAATTGTGTATTTGTGTTCTAGTATTTCGGAATCTATTTGTAACGAATCACATAAAACCGAATATTAAATAAATAAAAAAATGAAATTTTACATGTTAACGAACATTAATATGTTGTCCATGAATATTTATACATCATCAATGAATGTATACTACATTATACATTTTTGTACGTATGTTTGAACAATAATTGTATCTATGTTGAATATATAGGTTTTACGATACAATTATATATATTATAATTTATATGTATATATATGGATTTACGATTTTTTATTCCTTTTTTTTGTTATGGATATTAAGTTCAATAACTGTTATCGAAAATTTTTCCAATAAAAGTTAAAAAGCTAGTATAAAACAAAATAGAACAAAAGTTGGAAATTATAATATCAAAGAGTGAAAAAATCTCTAGATAAGTTTCTGTGAAAATTTTTTTATCTGGCATAATTTAATAAAACCCAATGAGTTCACTTCAGTTGAATATCAAAATTTTCGTTAAATAATTTTGTTTTTTTTCAATATTAATCTTTCTTCTACGAAAGTACTGTTTGCTATTTGTTTTTTTTTTTTTGTATTTTCTCATATTTGAAGATAACACAATTTTTTATACACAGCCAAGACACTAGGTCGAGATCTTTTACACCGGTTGGTACGTTTGACTAAAAAGGGAAAGGAAAGCTAGGAGGAGGAGAAAAAAAGGAAAGGAGTGTGAGACGATTATTCTCTAAAGTCTAAAGGCATCTTACCGTCCCTATTAAAAGTAGTTTTACTACAGTAACGTTTATTTTTCCTTTTGCTGTTTTCATTTAATTTTTTTCAAGGATGCGGTAGATTTCTCAATTAATTACAAATATTTTAAATGTGTTGAACGCAAATGCAAGTGTGTAAATTACAAATGCTAAAAATGTTAAAAATGTTTGATAACTTTGAAATAAAAATTAATAAAATAATTAGTAAATTAGATAAAATATAAGTTTCTCGAATTTCATACACATTTCGGAAACTAAAAATGTACATTTTTTATATTCGTATTATAAAATTGATTTTTTTGTTTTTTTCTTTTTGTTTTGATAAAATAATATTTTAAAAGGATAACATTGAAATAGATTATAAACATTTTATTTCATTTTGTTCTTGTAATTCAACTAGACAGTGTAATTCATTCTATTTCTACTTTGTTTGTATTTGAAATGTGATAAAATGTGATGGATTCGTCATTAGCAGCTTCTCCTTAGTATATTAAACCGTGTTGGTTTTGGTACCCTAATACCCGTGCTTAGACTTGATACTTTTAAAATAGATAAATTATTCAATTAATATATTTTCCATGATTACGAACAAATCATTTTTTGATTTCCCAGGTTGTTCACTGCTTTTTGCAATATTGTTACTCTTGATGTCATCACCAAATAGAGTTTTAATTAGAAACCTATCCTATATGAACACATATCACTTATTTACTTATTTGCTTAGCTAATTAGTAGACAATGTAGGACTAATGCATCAGTATCCCTCCATTTCTGCCATAACCATTCAAAATTTGTTCATTTTAGCCGATAATTGATCTCTCCGATTAAGGTTAGGTTTTTACATCTCCTCGTCTCCAATCGTGGTTTTCAAACCACATGTCTGACAAAAAAAAAGATTCTTATTTGCAACACCAGTCAACCTGCATGACCAGCTCACTTTTCAGTCTCACTTTTCAGCGTGTTGCATGACCAAGCAACACGCTCACTTTTCAGTCTAAGTGAAAACCTGCATGACCAGTCTTATTGATCTGGCGATGATGTAAATATCGTCGGTATACCTTACTAATTGAAATGATCTGAAAAGTATAATTGCGGCCGCATTTATTTTACATTTTCGTATTATACATACAAGGTACAATAATGAATACGTATATGAATCGTAAATCAACCCAATTATATGAGAGTCAAACTCTAGCTTTTCAAGGAGTAATAATTAATGTACACTCTTGTATTATTCTCATCTTTTTGGAACTCTTTAATATCTATTAAACATTTATACGATGGAAGATTAAATATAATTCATACATTTGGCTTCATTACTGGTACCTTGACTTCATTCAAAATCATGATTTTGTCTATTTTATAGCATACTTCCGTAAGTATGAACATATACTCAGTAAAAATGAAAACAATGCTCCGTCTCTTAAACACTTTCAACAATAATAAACAAGAGGAGCGGCGAATCCCCATACAGTATGAATTCAAAGATGGCAAAAAACCGATTTCGGGAATTCGTAGATGATTTTAGTTTTGCAAATGTCGATTCAAACTTTTTATTAACGCTTTTTGCTTCGACTGCCATTTGTACAATACTTTCCTTTTCTTCCATCCATGCAAACATTAAACTCGAGGCAAAAAATTGTCGTAAACACAAAGTGGAGTGAAGACAGACCAAATATTACTGAAAACCTAGTAGATATGTTACAAAATCAAACATTGTATCCAGTCTTCTTCGATTTCCAACACATACTTTGCTTGCAATGAAAATATGAAATGAAAAATCTCTACCATGTATGTATTCTGGAATCTAGGATCTGTGTATTGATGGGATTCAATTGATTATACGATTCTATTAATTTCCACTTTATCCTGAGCGCAAAAAAATAAAAAACCTTTCATAAAAATAAATGATGGCGTCAAAAATATTTAATGAGATCCCACCCACCCCCAAAATAGTGTCACACATAAAATGGGAAACAAAATTCAATTTTTATTTTTTAGTTGTATTTTTTTTTAAGCTTATCCTATCCTATTTTTTAAAACATTAAATAAACTTTTAAAAAAAATATTATTACCGTAATCAATATAAAAAAAAAATATAAATTACGCTAAAAATGCTTGCCTACAGAATCATGATAAAAAAAAATAAAACTTTATTACTGCATTGACAAAAAAAAAAAAAAACACCTTTTAAATTGTAGATGGTAGGATTTTCTGAGAATCCGTAACAAAAAAAAATTAATAATAAATCACAGTAAATAACAACAGTAAAATATTTATTTTTTCATACATATCTACGAGTTAAGGTCATGTAGATGATGAGGTCTTGTACCGAACAGTAAAAAACAAATTGAAAAAGACCATGTCAAAGTTGAACGATTTTATAGGTAACTATTTCCATTCTGATCACAATTGAACAAATTTTATTACTGTGTATGTGTGTTTATCCATATTATGTTTTCGTTTTGGTGTTGATAATTTATTTATTTATTCTTAAGTTAAGGCGTATTTTTATCCTATTTTCTTGTTTTTTGAATTAAATATTTTAATTATTTCGAAGGATTTTATGTTCATTGAAATTAATAGAGTGATTTTTTAAATATTGATTGCAGGTACTTGTAACGAAAAAAATAAATTAAATATCATTAAAAACCGTTATACTTAATCCATTTACTTTCGAAAATGCTGAAAAAAACTGTAAACCAAAAAAAGCAAAACCAACAAAAATGTATAGTATTAACCCTTGCATGATCTACGTCCCTGAAAATAAGGAGAAATTTAAACGAAGCATCTAATATTGTTTTTTTGTTCCATACAGTAAAACCAAGAGGTAAAATAATATTTATTAAAGCATTAAAATTAATTTGGTAGTGAAAGGGTTAATAATTCACAAAAATTAATTAAAATTTAATTTAAAAAAAAAGTTTAATTAAAAAGTTTTATCAAACTATTTGAAAAGAAAAATTTGATAATAGCTCTGTGTTCCGTTTCTTTTCTGGTTTTTTTTTGAGTTGCTACTCATGTTCTATAACCGTTATAAAATGGTCATTTGTTCTCATTACTATATCATTAATTTTTTTGGTAGTGGTTTTTCAAATTTTTTTGTTTTTAGTTATATTATGAATTCCTATCTACAAATGAAGACTTCTGTTATTTTGTATAAGGTTTGCCAATCGGTTGACATCCTTGACATCCACCAATTTACCAGTTCTGGAATTCATTAAATTATTTAATAAATTTTGAAAATTTGGTTTTAATAAAAGTGGAACATTCTCACGTCTACTTATGCATTTTGTATTCTTGCAATGTTTAAAAATCATACTTTTTGTTATGACCCGAATTGTGAAACAATAAAAATATAAGAAGAATGACGTGTTTCTCCAGAACCAGTTTTTCTTGGCAAAATTTAAGCGTTCCTAGACCAACAACTTTCTTAATTTTTTGACCCTTAACATGCTTATTTTCTCCAAAATAATTTCAATATATCTTTCTTATGCTTATAAGCCATTCAGCCTTTTAACCGTATTCAGTCTACTAACATTTAGCTCACTAACATCATACCGTTGCCGGTGAAAGGGATAAGTTTCAGAAAACAGAAAAAGAAGAAGATAACTTAAGCGGAATGTTACGAGCTTGGTTATTTGATTGCAAATCAAAAATGAAGAAACTATCCCTCGATTAATGAAATGCAATTCCATATTTTAGACGTTCCAAGTATGAACAAATTTCTATAACCAGTTTTAAACCACTCTATTTTTTCCACGGCGTATGTATGGTAATCAGCTGACTTTCGTTTTTCTCAACAGAATTGTTAAACCGTGGAAGAAGAGTTTTTTTAAGACATATTATGTAAAATAGAATTAGTGCTCCTACAACACACGAATAGAACAATTGTTGATATATTATTTACATCTTAGATAATTCAGACCATTTCTTGAAATACCCGTCCAACAGATATGAATTGTACTACATTTTTAGTCTTATGTAGACTTCATAAACACTAATCTGATCTTTGGATGAAATGTATACTATTAAACGACTTAAGAAACTTAAATATCTCATAACGCTTTATGTATTATTGAAAATATAATCATTCAAAATCTAAATTTGACTTTTCCGCACTCCCTTCAGATCTTATAGTCGTTGTATTATTTTTCGTTTTGAACCATAGGTTCAAATAGGTTCAAATGACGTCAGTTTTTGTGTAGCAAATCAACTTTGAGTTTTGGTAATCTTAAACTCGATTCAATTTTTTTACCTCGTGTCAACAATTTTCGGTAAGTTTTCTTCGTTTTAACTAATACAACTGTAGCATTAGATACTTTAAGGAAATCACACGATACTATTATCAGAGTTTATGTTCTTCTCAAAATTGTAAATGTATGGAAATGAAAATTGTTTGATCAAAATCATTAATAAAAATGCGGAAAAAGGTAAAAAAAGGCTTGTGCAGCTCCAGCATCAATTTGTCATTGATTAAACCGTATCAACTGAAACTCGCATTTTCCGCTCCATATGAAAACTTTGAACACATTTATGACATTTTCCTAATAAACCACTTTGCTATATTTGATCAGAGTTTTTTGAAATATGTAAAACCACAACAGCAGGTTAACTAAATTGATGTAAAACGAATTTTACCCTATGGCAGAGGACGAGCCATAAGAGATCATCAGTAGAGCGGTGAATTGGCGATCGTGAATAATGCTTCTGGTATTTACATATCCAAATTATGCGTTAATTTAACTTGTTTAGTTCAAATTTTGACGAACAGTGATAAAACGATTTGATGAAATACAAAGACGTAACCCCAGAAAAGCGCATAAATACCTCTTTTAAAACCCCTTTATACCCTTAAAACCCATAAATACCCTTCTTTTAAACCCCATTGATACATTTTTGACAAACCCTATAGTAAAAAATTCGCTTTCTAAAATAACGTATTACAGTACTGGTTAAATGACAGTTTTTCTGCAAAAGTGTAGTCAGCAACTCTAACAAAAAAAAATTAATAGTAAAACTGACATTGTCAATATAAATTAAGCTGCTCTACTTTAATTTAAATTAACATTTTAATAATTTTATAACAATTTAAAAATGTTATATAAATAACTTCAGATCAACTTGATTCAGATTTTCAGGATTTTTTTTTATAACAATTACAATATTTAAATACATTTACATGATTCTATTGGGAATCGAATTCACAATAGTAAAAATAATATTTAATTGTAAATAATTTTTAATTAATTCTCAAATTTTAACAGCAAAACTTGTGAGTAAAATAAATTATTTTTAATGTAATTTTTTTATTTTTTTCTTAATATTCAAATATTTTAAAAAATTTACTTCAAATTTCAATATTTAATTCTGTTTTCAAAATATTATTATAATTTTTTTTTTTTTTTATAAATTTTATTTCCATTTACCTTAAAACAAAATCATTGTAAATATTTAAACATTCTAATGAATTATATCATTATTTATTATATACTTTTTAAATTTATCATAAAATGATGAATCAAATTTCATTGTAAATAATAATCAGGACATCTAAATTTACTTTCTTTAATTATTTATTTTTATTGTTTTTGTTATTATTCTTTTTGTTTATTAAATATTTACATACTATTATTAATTTTAATATATAAATATTGTACAAAATCAAATCGCATTTAAAATGTAAAATTTTAGAAAAATAAAATAAAAAAAAAATGTTTTTTTTTTGTTTTATTTCTTTTTTTTTTTTAAATATTTATTTCTCATAATTTCATATAATTATTCCATCAAAAAAAAAAAAAAATTAACAATATTAAAGAAAAAATGAAGAAATTATTTGAAAGAAATGAAATAAATATTCATATTAATTTAAATATTAAGTATAATCACAAAATTTAGAAAAATCTCTAGATATATAAATAAGTATATTTTTTTTCTTAATAATAACAATTAATTTTATTTTTATTAATTATATAAAAAAAAAGGAAACAATTATCTTATAAATGTTAATGGAATAATTTATTTATTTATTTATTTTTCTATATATATAAAAATTAAAATAATTATTATTTATAAAAAAAAAAAAAAATTGATTAATATGAAATAAAATTTATTAATAATTTAATTAAATGATTTTTTTAGTCGAGTATCTGTGATGCGTGGCCAAGTTATAACACCACAAGGCTTAGGAATTGTTGGTATACGAGTTTCAGTTGATCGTGAAACAAGATTTGGATTTACCTTAACTAGACAAGGAGGATGGTAAGTTTAAATATTACAATTATTTTACTTTATTAAATTTACAAATATATTTTTACTATAAAGATGGAATTTTTTCAAAATAATTTACATTTTTTTGCTACATATTAAAATAAAATATTCATATACAAATTCATAAAATGGAAAATCAAATGAAATTACTCTAAATATCATTTGAAAAAAAAACAACTTAATAAACTACTATTTTTGTTTATTATATACAACCTATGTCCATTATAAGGAAAATAATTTAGCCACGTTCATAACTTTGTTAACTATGATATTAAATAATTTAAAAAATAAAATAATATAAATTTAATTTATTTCGTTTTACATATTAGAAAACAATGTAAAAATATTAAATATTCTTGTATCTGTACTGTATCATAATTTGGTTGTGAAAGGGTTAAATAAAAAAGTATGTATATAGTATGTATTATGTATGAAGAAGATAATATACCTGAATCCAGGAAAAATGAAAAATTCAAATTTACTTTTAAAATACATACCCTTGGAGCAAAATATTATATTATTAAAATACATTTAAAATTTATACAGATTATCTACTTACTGATTAAATTCAGTGAGTTCAGTTTTTACTGTCATAAAAATATTAAATCATAATCTAAAAGTCATAAAAATACAGCTTTCAGTAAAGAACATTCACAAAAAAAAACTATACAGTATATAAAATAGCTTTTAAGTTAAGCTTTTTAACCAACTTCATAGATAACTGTTTTCACTATAAATGCTAAAATTCAGTTTTCATCTTGTAAGTTACCCTGCTTTCGATGATGCTAAATTGACTTGATTATCAATCAATAATTTTGTCTTTTGAATCAATTTTTGATTCAACCAATCAATTGTCAAATAGACATGGTAAGCATACTCTTGACGTCATGTCTTCGATATTATCGAACACAAATTTTCGTTTTTGAAATTTATTAATCGGATTTATTTTATTAAACGGAATCGTATCATAACACTCTAATTATTTAATTTAAATAAATTTTTGATTTGTGATTTTGAATTTATTTTATATATTTTTGGTTTTAATTTAATTTTTTTTTTTGTAAATAAAATTTTATAAACATTATGTAATAAAAATTACAAACAGTATTTCGCTGTTATATGTTATCATATTTTTCTGCCATTTCTCACAACCTACTAACACAGAACAATAACGATCAACAACTAATCTAATCGTACATTTTTTTGTTGCTTCGCTTGCTAAAATTTTACTGCTATTTTACATAAACGAAAGCATAACGATTGTGAATTTTCGTTAACTGTATAACCGAAAGTGTGTACAGCTTTCCAAAATTTATTTAAACAATTATTGTTAAAAAAAAACTGTAAAATTTGTATTTGACGTCGCAGATAGATTTTGCTAAGCTTATATTTCATTAACGAAACTGAGACACCGTCCTATATACAAATGACGTAAGTAATTTGTAGATTTTACGTTGTAAGAGTATTTTTTATTTATGTTTATGTTTATTCAATCCCCAACTCATATAGTATAGAATGTATTAATGTATACTTACTATTAATTGTATATTTACATTTTACTGCCATTTTACATACTCTCTGTACATTTTTCCATGATTTAGAAGACAGCTGGGTCTTAACACAATTATTTGTTCTAATGCTCTTATAAAATCTCTATGCTATCTACATGTTACTTTACTTGGACTCTACATTTATTCCTATGCTATTTATCTGGATTTGGCTGGCTACATATATATATATGCCTACAAATTGTTTACTCAAAGTACTGACTAAACCTAGAGATTATCTCATCATTGATACAAAATAATTTTTTTATATTTATGATCAATTGCAAATCAATTGCACGGCAACTTTATAAATTCAAATTTATTAAATTAACAGATTTAAATTATCACTGCATTGTACATGGGTGCTAATCTTATTTTACGGTACATTTTTTAAAAAATATAAAAAAAATTAATATCCAATATTATGAGCTTCACTCTAAATCCTTTAAAAATCTTTATGATGTAAGTAAATTGTTTTTTATTTCTGTTACTCCCTGAATTTTATTCTGATACCTGTTATGTATAACTGAATTTCTCATTCCACAATAGTCACTGTAAACAATATCCCATTCCATGTATTATTACATATTACAATGTACATTTACTTTGATAATAACAAAAATAAAAATTCTTTGTGAACTGCAAAATCAATAGTAAAGGTATAAATTTCAATTAGTGAAATTTATATCCTTTTTTTTTCATATTATATCCTTTTACATATTCATTTTTGTTTGTTTTTATTTGTATTTATTTTTAACTTATATATTCTCTCTTTGGCGGCATGCATTTTATTGGCGAGACTTTTTAAATCTCTTATGAAATATTGTTTTTTTTTTTATTTTATTGTTATTTTACAGTATTAAAAGAATTATATTTACTGCACATGAACGTGTGTGTATGAGTGTATGCATATATATTTTTTAATTCAATTACCTGTATTTGCAGAAATTTTCTTTATTTGAATAAACAAAAAAATAAAATTAAAATTTTCTTTTTATTGAAATTTTATTCCAAATGAAATTTTAAATAGACTACAATCGAGTAAATTTTATATTTTAATTGATAGACTGATTATAGAAGAAAAAATATATATAGCTATATAATAAATAAAAAAAAAGGAAATAGTAAAAAATCGCAAAACAATAAACATATCAAAAGGATTCTGTTCTTAAAGTAAGTCCTCGGATATCGTGGCAAGGATTTTTATTATAATAAAGGATAGCAATACCAATTAATTTGTTGTGGTAAAAAATATAATTAAAGAATAGTACATTACATGTAGGGCTAGTTAAAACTAAATGCATTACAATTAAAATAATGCGTTTGATTGAAATACTTTCAAGGGTCTAATTTTTCACACATCGTGGCTAGGATTTATTTGAATCAAAACCTATCTCAAATACAAGCACTATGTAATATGAAATTCGACTTCATACGAAAAATTCGAAATACAAAATAACCCACTACCACTAATGTATTTTATTAACCTAACAGTTTTTATTAAAATTCAATACCAAATTTATTTTAATATTCAAATATTCTATTTGTATAAAATATAAATATCATATTTGATTTTCCTCAAGTATAAGTGTTTGACATGATTACCCCAAAATATTTTGATTCAAATCTAGAATTTTTTTTGAATTTACACATAAAATTATTCCAATAAAAAGAAAGTACCTAGTATTCACCCACTCCGCTATATTCCAGGAAGTTTGTTCGCTACGTTTCTTTTTAAAAATCTTTCACTTAAAAGCGTACTGTACATTTTTCCAATTTGCACATTAAATATATAAATGATAAACGTTAAAAATAGTTTGTATAATATTTTTTTCAAAATATGCACAGAAATTTTCGAGTCATTTTTGCATCAAAAAATATTAGCAAAAGTAGCGAGTAGCTTCACTAGGACATTATTGCTTTATTAAAACTTAAAAGGTCATTAAATTTAGAAATTTTTATGATATGTTTTATTATCTTCGAATTATGTATGTAAAATCTAAAAATTACTAGAACTGTGATTCATTACAGAAGGCGAAAATATTTCCAAAATAACGGTAATATTTTTGACACAATTTTTTCAATAAATGGAAAGTAAATAATTTTTTTAACATCAATTTTCAATTTAGTTTGGTCAACAAACATTTTTTCTTTTGGTTAAGCTAGCTTCATTTAAGTCTAGCTGTTTGAATTATTTGCTGCGGTCACGAAAAGTGGGTTTACAACTGAATGACCAAGGGGTTCAGATTAGAGAGTTGCAGTGTACAACCAAAACAAAATTAATTATTTTAAAGACTTGTTACTTGCCTCCTTCTATATTTTCGTGCTTAAGTTTCTGGTCCTTGTTTTGTCAAACTGAATATATTATATCGTTTATTCTAATGTAATGTCTATTCATTGCTTGTGTAACGACGATAAAATAACTTAGTTTTTATGATTAAAAATTTTTTCGGTTTCAAGGTTCGGTTTTATTTTTCAGGATTTTCAGAAGAAAAGAACGAATCTCATTATATATTTCGTTTCATTTTTTATATGTATAGTAAAAGTATTAGTTGAGATGGTTAGACATTTATTTTTTATTGTCACAATATTTATTGTATTCACACCCAAAACAAATACATCTATTACATCACTGTTTATTTGCTTGAAGCACATCACACAATACATTTACGTCAGTTTGAGACTCTTTCACATTCCATATATTATATAATGTAGTCCATCCGACGATTCGATTTGTATAAGCAAGCAATAACAACTAACTATATCGGAAATTATTTAAAATTAGATTTTTACGATTAATAACTCTTTTATATACAATCAAAATAAATTAGAATAAAGCAATTAATAATTGTCATTAAAATTCTCATTAATTAATGGCTATAATTTGATCACAAATAATTGTAATTAGATTTTTGATAAGAATTCTGAAAATAAAGTAAAAACTGTTTAATTATTCATTAATAATTATTTTCGATAGAATTTTAAAGTTTATTAAAAATAAATATTAATTATAAGAATTGTCTCTTTCTATATATATTTTAAGATGATCAAACATTTGAATGAGATTTATTAAAAATTTAAAAGTTTTTCTTCATTAAAAAATAAAAATAAAAAATAATGAGAAAATATTTTTTTGTTGTTTTTGTTGTAATTTTAATAATTTACAATAAAAAATCTTCATTATAGATTCTATGATATAAAATGGAGAAGAAGACTATTATTCTATTTAATATATATATATACTAGCAACGAGTTATACTAGTTACCCGACGTTGTCCGGGTCGACCACAAAATGTATCGAATTTATTTCAATGAAGTTTGATTTATGAAGCGAATTGAAAAAAATTGGTTTATCAAAAATATTCTAATATTTTTTTTACTACAATAACTAAATCAACAATACTACAACTTAAACTATACTTATATTAAAATTATTTCTTTTGTAAACAATATTTCGGTGGTCTTTTCTGATGAAGTATAAGCAAATACGTTCCTTGCTATTGAGGTATTCTTCAAATAAAGATATGTTCGCCTTTTCCAAAACCCATTGGAATTTGTACTTAAATGAAATGAGGATGCCAAGTTCTTATTCTTAATCTACTACCGTAGTTTTGGCTTCTTCAAGTTTCGTAGAAGCAATATTAAAACTACTACTTCTAATTCCAATTGATGAGGAGGAACAACTTCATTTTCATCGATATGTGTATCTATCGATTTGTACACATGGACCTCTGCAACACGCTGCAGTATTTTCTGATTAATAAAACGAATCATCATATGGCTAATTCACATAGCCACTTCACAGAGTCATGTACAAATTGTATACTGATTTCTAAATTCTAAAATAATTTTTCAGGAATTACAGGATTTGCTTTTTCCATAAAGTACCTATAAATAAATTTTCAAGTCTGCAACACAATCTTTTTTAAAAGATTCCCTACAAAGTATGTAAGTGTAAATTTTCAAGCCTGTAACACTATTGGTTTTTCAAATATTCCTGAGACTTGCTAGAATATTGTACGGCAGCAATCCGAACCTGTCATCTGATGGCGTTCTAAAGTACCACGCCCGGTACGTTTTTTGACCATGAATAACTGTTCAGAACTCTATCTTGAAAATTGTGTGCGTATATAGCGAACAAACAAACAAACTTTCCTTTTTATAAGTATAGATATATATATATATATATTTATTATAACATCTTAAGTCGACTGAAAAAAAAATAAGATAAAGTGTTTTTTGAGTACGTAAAAGTGTATTCCTACTTTTTATTTCAGTCCAGTTTCAATATCTCTATTGTAACGGATTTTTTAAGGTGTCATGTTTCATCTTAACCCTTTCAGGCCCACCTTAAGTGATTGTTAGAGCTCAGTAGGTATGGTTACTTCTAGTAGGAAACTTTCAAAAACCTTATATTTGATTTTATTTTTTATTAAAACTTATACCTAATTGGTATCTAACCTAGTCTAACTATTTTTTAACATATCTACTTAGTCTAAATCTACCACATTAGCAAAGAAACGAAACGACGTTATTAATATAAGTTCCATACAAGTGATTTTTCAGAGAATGAACATTTGGCAACAATAAAATTCTGTTTTCCGCGCTATTAATAGCCAATCTCATATTTTCTTTATAATGACGTTTTTTCAGGGAATAAAAAAATTTTAAACAACTTCAAAATCATCGAAGTGCATCGAAGTGAAACGTTTAAGATATTTTCCTACTTTTTATGGTATGTTATTCATTTAGTACAGCAATAACCATAATTTTACTCACAAATATTTTTGTTTACGAAAACAAGTCATACAATATCTTAATTGCTCTATAAAAATATAACTTCTCCTGAACTATTAACTTTTTTGACTTAGGATGTTATTAATGCTTATTTATTTAAGATGTAGAGATCTCGTTCCAAACTTAATTCAGGACAAGTAAAATTTATTTATAAAACAGTTCTCACTAAACGATTAGTTAATGGTGAATTAGGATTGTATTTGGTCTGTCAAGTAGAACTAATTTATTACATGCCAGCTCTAGATTATTTTTATTTAGATACTTGCAAGTTACATTTGCAAAATTGTACCCAAATACTTTAAAAATGTAACTTTATCAGGAAACAAGGACATTTTGATGAACATTTTGAAAAACTAATACGCCGTTTTTCTAATGCAAAAAATTTCAAAACAAAAAGAAAAATAATTAAATTAAAAATAATTAATTTTTCGTAGGAAATGTATGTACAATGAAGATTTTCATCGAATCTAAGATTTTTTCAATTTAAAAATTGAAATTTTAATAATAAATTTTATTTTTTTTTTGTCATTTTCTTCTATATTTTTGTAATTCAATTTTTCAATTTTTGTTTACTCTACCTTTTAATTTTGTTTTTTTTTTTTGTTCTTATTTTCTGATTTCATCTGTGTTATTTATTCAATGCTTCCCGGTTATCTGGACTTATAATTTCATCTGGTCAGAAGCAAAACTAAAATATTCCATCTATTTACATCGATATTGTATGGGGTTTTCTTCTCACCAAACCACCACCCTCTCATTTATAAATTATTATTGCATAATATTCAAAGAAATGGAATGGAACGTTGATATGTAATGAACTAAAAAAAAAAAAAAAAAAAGACTTAAAAACAACAACCAAAACAAAAAATAAAATTAATTTAATTATTGAAGAGGAGTGAAAAGGATAGAAAATACAAATAAAGAGAATTTTTGTTTTTTTTCTGGTTCTTTCTTATTCTTCAAAATGTTTACTTTGTCAGGATCAATTTTCTGATAATTTTTTTCAATTAACTAACGCACACAATTTCATTTATACACTTAGTGTATATTTATACATATATATATACGATGGATGTAATTATGAATGTATAATAAGAGTTCTTGAAAAAGCATTTTTAATTATCATATTTACCAAGGACACCATTAAATACAACCGAACCGGATATTAAAAATTGATTTTGAAAGCTATTAAATTCGTTTGTAAATATATAAGAGAAAAAGATTGGAAGTGGAAAAAGAAAAAATAGAAAATTGATAATGATTACTTAAGAAAAATATCCCTGAATAAAAGTATATAAAAAAAAAATGTCTTTTTTTTGTGTTTGTAAAAATGAAAAAAAAAATATATATTTAAAAATATTCACAAACAGGAACATAAATAATAATTTTAATCTTAAGTAATATCCTTTAATTTAATAAAAATTGAATAAACTGAATTAATTATTGATATAATTGGAGAATCAAATTATAAATAACTTGAAGATAAAATTGTTAAGTATTGAAAATGTTGTATATATATGTATATGTATATATATATAGGTAAAATTCAAAGATCTATTATTAATATTTATAGAAGGAAAAATAAATTTTAATATTTTATTTTCGAAAACAATACTTACTTTTCTTAGATTTATCAAAAATCTATTCTCGCTTTTCTTCTTCGATGTATGCGTTAAGAAAATTTTTGCACCGAAATCCATTCTGTATTAAAAATTTTCATGAATTAGACTAACTTTTTAAATACTGAAAAATTTGAAAGGTATAGTTTTTAATTTTGGTTTTCTTCTATCTTTTTTTTTTGTATTAACGACACCAAGTCACCCAAGATTATTATCATAGATAATTAGTATCAGGACAAAGATTAGCATTTATTTTGTTTGTGAAAATGTTTCACAATCATATAAAAATTCTAAGAAACCTTTAAGTCTGATGAATTTTTATTTGTATATTTTTTTAAATGTTTGAGCATTAACCGACTTTCCCCAAAATCAATTTATAGACTATACTTAACCCTTGGTGTTAATCCCTTGTTGAACGTTTTCCCTAAACATATTATTTCCAATATTATAATCGATACCATTAACTGTCAGATAATACATTTTAGTGGTTACCACTATAAACTGCAGATATTAATTTTGATGTATATATTGTAGTGTAGTTGTATGAGAATGAACTTGATTTTAGAATAGTTTCTGAGTTTTCGCAGTATATTAGTTAAAATATCGCTTATATTAAAAAAAATTAAACTAACCGGTAATTAATTTGATTGTGATTTTATGACTTTAAGTTTTTGATGTAAACTTGATTGGATCAAACTTGATGTAAACCTAATTTAATTAAATTTCATAGTAAATTCAAATCTCATCATTTTCCATTATCTGTTAATTCTACAGTTCAAAGTGAGCCCTAACCTAGGCTAGAGCTTTCCTTCATTAATAAATCTAAACTTACGTATGAATATTATATTTTTACAACGATTCAACTACTTCTTACTTAGATATATTTTCAATTTGTTTTCTTTCCCACTCATTTTCTTAATTCCTAATTTGCCTCATATATTTTGCATAGCATAATCAGCGATTCCAACCACAATCTAAATTGCAATTCTTACAATAGATTTTGTATTACTTTCATTATTTTTAATCTACCATTGTAAATAACAGCAACACTAAAATAATTTTTTTTTTATTATTTTCATATTATGTAAAACTATTTATAAACTTGAAAAAGGACACTAGGGGACATAGTATTTTATTTCTGTTATTCATTATCCATTATCCAATATGTATAAAATACAATTAACCACAATAATTTTTCAAAAATTAAAAACGCTATTGCCACAAAATAACTAAAAAAAAAAAATAATAAATTTATCCTTTTTGTGCTTTTGAATTTTTAAAACCAATTTTCTGAAAAAAGGACATTTTTTTGTGTCCTTTATAATAATAACTTTTCATTTTTATCTTAATTAAAATCAATAAATGGCGTAAAATATGTGATAATAATTTTTAATACCACATTACTTTAGATCGTTTTCCTATAGAAACAAACAAACCATAAAAATGAAACAAAAAACAAAAAAAAACAAAATTTAAGGACTTTTTCCATATATATATGTACACATATATAAATAAAAATAAAGGACATTATTTAAAAAAAAAACATAAAAAGCTAAAAAAAATTTCAAAAAAAAAAACTAATCTCAAAAATTCATTTTTGTTTTCCTAATACTCTGGACCATACTGTTGTTTTAAAACAAAACAACAATAACAAAATCTGAAAACGTAAATGGAAACAAATAAAAAGAAACTTAAAAATACAAAATTTAGGACATACATAATAGATATAAAAATGTCCTTGCACACAAAAAAGATCTCAAAAATAAAATAAACCACGATTTTTACATTGTGGTGGCCTCTCCCATAAAATATACACAAAATAAACAAATGGCAAACAAGGACAACATACAAAATATTAAATGATAACAAGCAAACAAACAAACAGGCATTCAAACACACACACATGTGCATATCTGTAAAAAAAAAATTATCTTTTTCTAGGCAACTTATTTTGAGAATAGAAATAACATATAAAACACACACACACACACATAGAACCATTTTCACAATTATATGCAGATGAAAATCAAAATAAAATCGGAAATAACCGTAATATATTCAATTCAATTACTGGATTTTAAGAGCATTTTATAAAAATTATTTTTATTTTAGATTTTTGTTTGTGATTTTTTATCTATTTTCTTTTTTTCCCTGTGATTTCCTCAATCGAAACAACAGAAAATCAAAATATTTTCAAGAGAGAGAGAGAGAGAGAGAGTAAATAAGGGAGAATAATAAAAAATTTTAATTTTAAAATATTTTTATTTTTAAATTAAAAAAATATAACATTCGACTTATTTTTATTGAAAAAGTCTATTATGAGTTCTGATTTTTGATATGACAACAAAAATTTGAAACTTATTATTTTAGCTTAATTTTAATTGACCACAATTGAATTGAAAATTGATGCTCTTTAAAATATCTAAAAAAGAAAAACTGATATAAATTAACTGTTTAAGGCGTTCATGATTGATAGAATCAACAATAAATAGTTGTTTTGTACTGTATTGCTAACTTGTCCGTTTGTTTGATAGCAGAGTTTGGCACCGACAAAAAACGGACAAGTTAGCCACAGTACAAAACTGATATTTATTGTTGATTCTATCAATCATTGATAGCAGAGTTTGGCACCGACAAACAAACGGACTAGTTAGCCACAGTACAAGACTAATATTTATTGTTGATTCTATCAATCATGAACCATTTAAACTTAACTAGACACACTTAGACCAGTAAGGTTCATTGTAATTTAACCATGGAACATACATATAGAATTATACTATAGCTCCTATAATTTGTATGAATTTCATGATATACAATAAGTGTACTAAAAAACGTCTTAGACGTTATTTGTAGACTACACTGATTTAAAATTGAAGCTCTCAATCATTAAAAACGAAAATACATCGACTTTGATCGATACAAGGATAAAAAAAAAAGTAATCCTTATGTGATTAAATCATAAACGCTAGGTAGCGCAGAAAAGGCCGCCCAGGTTCAACTCCCGATGAAAGTAAAATATGTTTTTGACTTGATCACAGTACCCTTGTATATCATTGGGACAAAATAATAGATAGTATGATTTGATAGAAATTTAAAATAAAATGGAACTACGCTATTTACATAGGTTTAGTACCTGATCATAGCAGTAATTTTCCACACATTTAATGAATTGATAAGCCAGAAATTTGATAAATAAATACTCGAATAACATTGTAGTTCCCTTTCCGCATGTAATTAAAAATTGCAGTACCGTACTTAATGTGTGAAAAAATGAAATACCTAAATTAATGTCAAGAACATAAAACAAACAATTGTAAACACCATTCCTTCAGTACAATTTAAGGTTGCAGCTTAAAAATCTCACTATTTATATTAAATCAGAACAAGAACAACAACCAAGAGTGCTTTATTTTCTAATATAATATTTTTAAATACTAGTAAAGCTAATAGGAAGATGATCCAATTTAAATTGAAATCTAAATTTAGTCATAAAGCGACAATAGAATAGAAAAACTTTTATCTGATATCTTATAATATTTCCACCTATCTGTCAACCTTCCAAAACATTGCAGTGTTTTTCAAATAGATGGAAGTGATAAAAAAAAGCCTTAAACTGGCTGAAATTAAGCATTATATCCGTCAGAAATTCATGTATCTTTTGGTAGACATCAATTAGATAACAAGAAACGAGAACCGTGATAAATATTGTTCAACCGCCTCTATTTATAAATTATGTAAATGAAAAGTACCAAGCTTTTCAAATCAAATATAATTGTGATATTGGCATGCATTAGAGTTTAACCACTATGAACTATAAATTTCATTGATACATTTAGAACTTGAAAATTAGGCGCCTCTGTATATTAATATATAGGCCAGCCACAGGTCTTTTCCATTTCAAAATGTGAGCCTTTTTTAATTTGATTGCAAACTAACATTATCAGATCTTAGGTAAATTGGAACCAGTAGTACTACATTAAACTATTTAAAATAATATTCTTAAAACCAAATAGAGAAATAAATCTCATCTTAACTATTTCGTTTAATCTATGAAATTCTAGAAATCAAACACAACTCTAAGCTATACCCGACATTTCAATTTATATGATCTGCTCTCATAAGCAAAATGGATTCACATAAACGCACCACAATAATCAACTAGGTATACATAACAGACTTTTACGATGACACTTTGGTTATAAATTTATTTAATAATTTTTTTTTTCTGATTAATAATGTGTGTATGTGTATATGGATACATAATTACATGTGTCCTTACCAAAAGACATAAAAACTTTGACTGGTCAATAACTTTTGTTTGCATTTGAAAATAATGGAACCAAAATATAGCCATTTTGTCCTTTTTTTTAATTTTTCTCTTTTCCTATAATGTATTTGTGAACAAAATAAACAGATGAATATGACAGATAAAAATGATTTAAATTGTTAGGACTTTTGTATATATGACTTGTACTATTCTACAGAAGGCAATATTGTTACAAATAAAAATAAAAAATAAAAACATATAAATATTTATACGTATGTATGTATGTAGAAACGAAAGCATTATTTTCTTATCGAAAAAATATTTGAAAAGAAAAATACATACCTACCCAGTTTGATTTTCATTTTTTAATAATGTTGTGGTTTAATAGGATTTACGAAATATGGACCTATACTGAATGAATTAGTTTATGTTATAATAGATAGTATAGTTTTAGTTTTGAAATTTAAAAGCACAATTTTAATGATTTTGGGAATAGTCAAAAGTTAAATCTAAAAAATAATTTTCGATCTAAAATTCGAATAAGATTAAGGGAAGATTTGATTTAATTTTTCTTTTCCTAAGTAAAATATATATTTTTTTTATTCTTCTTAATCAGAAATTAGTGTTAATTTTTTCAAAAACAAATTTTTTAAAAATCTCTAGCACGTGCTACAAATTGTTAAAACAACAAAAATTATCTCATATTTCATACAGTCCTAGTTGTGGTGTCTTACCATATTTTTACATACAAATAAATTTCTTTATTCATCTGACTTTGTATACTGAAAGTAATAAAACATTAATCGGATTATTAGTGAAGATGAATGAGAAAAATTAGGAGGAGGGTAAAAAATTCAACACAAAATAATTTTTGAAAATCTTAATAAAAAAATTAATTTTTTCATTAGAGAATAGAAATTTTTACTTTAACCTTGTCGAAATCGGTATTTTGTGGTGTCTCACAATTCCTTACACAAAAAAAAATTTGTAATACTGATTGTTTTTATTATATTTTATGTAATTTGCTACTACTATATTTTTCACTCTACTTGATTTTTTCACTGTTTTCATTTTGTTTTCATTTGTGGAATAGTTATCTTTTAATTTTACTAAATATGCTTATCATACAGTATTTCATCTACTATTTGCAAATTTGCAGATTTCTTAAGTGTTTTGTACTCGACTGTTTTAAATCAAAAGAGAATGAAACAATACGAACCTAGAAATATTGCAAATTGAATGTGTTGAAGTATTGCGATATAAAAACTGTGAAAATTCATACTATATATTTTCCAAAAGCAACTGGAATAATGACTTCCAACTATCTCATACAATATAACGTCAACTTTATGAATGATGGAATGTATTAATTACCAATGATTTTCAATTGGAAGTTGTACAAGAATTTTTAATCGATTTTAATACTGACAATTTTCACATCAATCAAAATAACCCTTTAGAATAACAGTATAATAATTAAGTAAAGACGTACGCACTCTGTATAATTAGAATATATGTAAACTAAGACCAAACACAAATATTTTGTTTGATTTTGCCAAATAATTTATAGATACCATAATTTCAGATTTCTGTATACCAATAAATTATAGCCGCTTATGTCAACAGAAAAAACAAATCGATGCAAAATAAACAGCACTTTCAGAATTTTAATATTAAAAATATTTCTTGTCAAAATTTTCTTTGATTCTGACAACTATAAGTCATATTTTTGTTATAGTACATAATCGCTTATGTCAATATGACCTAAAAATGATTTTGTGATAATCGCTTATTTAGCTTAAAATATTATAAACATCAATTATTATAAATTATCATCAAATTCATAAATTGATAAGCGTTTTTTAAACGGTTTATTTCACTTAAGCGATTATTACAAAATTTTATTTATTAAGCTACGTATTTTATTTATTAAGCTGCCGTAGGCTGTGCAAAAATTTAACATTATTTCATGTAATTTGTTGTTGTAGAAAAATGATAGAAAAAATTTTGCTTCAAATTTTGCTTTGTAGTACGCTGTTAGTTTGCTGAGCAAAACAAAAATTAATTTCTAATTTTGACCGCCAGGTATTAAGCTTACAAAATTTTGCTTCTCATTTATATACCCGGGTATTTGATTTTTTTTTGCTCGGGAAAATTTTGAAGCGAAACTTTTGATCTAGTTCTAGTAAAATAAAATGAATAATCGAATTATACATAGTAAAATAAAATAAATCTAAGTAAAATAAAGTAAATCTTAAAAAATATTATTTTAAAGGTTCCATTTTTAAATAATATTTTTTAATGTTCACTTTATTTTACTTACGATTACAGTTTACTTAAGTTAATAAATAGATTAAGAATAGATAGATTAATTAATACGAATTCTTTAAGATAAATAATTAGATTTTATTTTCACACGTTGTTGATTGTCAAATGAATAAATAATGCCACCTGTTATTGATTAAACGAATTTCTGATAAAATTTTGCTACCGATTTTGCAGTAGTTTTTGTATTAATTTTTTGGCAGCCAAAAATTTTTAACAGCATACTCAGCTTTTTTAAAACCAAATTTATCAAAATAAAATTATTGGATTTCAAATTTTTACATAGTTTAAACGATTTTAAAATACCAAAAACTTGTACATTTCCGTTACAACATTTTTAAATTCTCATTTAAACTTTAAAATTAATTTTAGTTGAAAAATCATTTCAGACATAGGCAGATATGATTTGTTACCTCATAATTTGTAAATTTTAATTTTGTGTGGTATCTAAGACGAGAGATTTTTATGATATGAGATATCACTAACTATTCTCCTATAATAAACAAATTAAATATAAGTTGATGTAAAAATATAATTGAAAAATTATGATAGAAAAATAAATAAATTAGTAAAATAAAAATGAAAAATAAATAATAATTCCATAATGTAGGCCAGCATATAATAGACATTTGTGTGGTCTAAGAGATCTATTCTCTATGGCTTTCATATATTTTACGTTCATATCTTATTATAATGGCTATATTGTTCATATCTTATAATAATGGAATACGTTACTTTTATAATTCATAAATCTATAATTCCGAATGTCATATCCTAAATTAAATGAAATCCATTAATGGTATCTCAAGTACAAAAAGACAAGCAAATATAATTTCTAATAGAAAATGAAAATCAAATGAAAGTATGTATGTTTGTATGCTAATAATAAATTCATTAGTACAAAAGCTTTCATACCATTTAAACTATTATTTAATTTCCAGTTTATAAGTCATGACCACAAGTATATAATGTAGATACTTAAAATATACTTTTTCATTTCAGTTTTTTTATTAATAATTTTTTATTATTTCTAATTCATGAAATAAATTCTTTAAAATAAAAAATAATCCTATATATCTAACCACAATTTTTAGTAAAGAATTACTTTTTTTTTTGTTATCCAGGACACAAATTCATTAAGTTCATAATATCTACATTCTATTAAAGTTTTTTGTGTTTTTTTTTATGTATTTTTTGAAGAATTTTAAATAACAAAATAAAATAATAGGCTCCTTAAATTACATCTAATGAATTTTTAAAGCTTCATCTTAAGACAAAATCTTAAAAATTCAAAAAGAAAATTACAAAAATTCAAATCCATTTAAAATTCCCAAGTTAAAAATTATTAATCTGAAAAAACAAAACATATTTCCCATGCTAGCTCTTTTCCTTAATTTTCTTTCTTCATCTTTTTACAAATTTTTATTTTAATTTTTTTTTTTTTTGTTTTTTTTTTTTGAAAACACGTCTGTTCTATATACATGTGTGTACGTTATACACACAAAAATAAGAAAAAATAAAGAAAAAAAAAACCGAAAATAGTAACAAAATAATAAAATAAAACAGTACAGAAAACATAACAAAAAACAAAAAGAAAAAAAACATAAAAAACAAAAGAGAAAAACAAAACCATAAAATATTTTGCAATCAAAACATTATACCTGTATTAAAAGCAAACCAGAAATTTACTAAAAACATAACGGTTGTTCCTCTCGTGTCGGTTGTATGTGTGCTCTCAATTTCCATTAAGTGAGTATATCTTTTATTATTTAAATTGCGTTTTTTGTACGCAACCATCGTATACAATTACTTCTATTAGAGTTTACATGAGTTAGTTTTGTTATGGAGTTGCTAAACCTGATTGATTTCTAAAATAATTTTTTGTTGTACAAATTTTAATATTTTTTTTTTTATTATTAGCTAAAACTTAGGTCAAAGAATACTTTTGGATCGTTGGCTTTTGGAAAAAAAAAAGGATAGTTAGAAAAGTAGAATTTCTCGGTTTTCGTCCCTAAATTTGTATATTGTACTCTCTGATACAGGATTTAAATCTTATTAGAGTACCAGCGAATGCTAATGAAAGAAAACCAAAATTTTGATAAATGTACGAATAAAACAAAAATGTCTTAATGACTATTAAAAAACTCGGTGCGCAAATTTGCTAAAGATTTACTTGAATGTTAACAAAAAAACATTGGAGTATGAATAATTTCCAGTTTATCAGTATTTGAAGTTGCCGTATCTGCGTCAGCGTGTTGATTATTTACAGAATTTCTTAAAATTTTCGTTATAACTCAGATTTGCCTTCTCGCTAAGATAATTGTGGTAGGTACTAGTAGAGTTAAGCAATTAGTTAATTATGGGTGACTTCTAAAATGCAGTATAAATTTGTTTAATATAGTTCAAATATCCACGTTTAAAGCTTTTATAGATATAGATATACTTTTGCTACATTTTGGAATACTATTTTGACTATTTTAACAAAAATACACACACATTTTGACATTTAAATTATAATTTTGTGTTTTTATAATATAAATCTCACTTTTTGTTTATTTTTTGTTACGTGAAAATTAATATTGTCAGATTTTCATATGTATTACCTTCATATTTTATTAACATATTTTGTTACAATTTGACAATAAACTTAGTTTATTGTCAAAAATATATGCTTACCTATAATTTATTCAATTCTGGTCACTTTATCTATGGCATATTGTATACAAAATGTAGTCTAATTTTTCTCGCTACACACTCTATTCTTACTTTACATTTCCACTACGTATTTTAAACATTTTGATACAGTGTACAAAGTCAAAAACTTTTGATATACATTTTAGAAGATGCTATACATTGTAAATTTTATATTTTCACTGTAATTTTGGAAGTTACGGTATATGTTTGATAAACAAAAAGATATCAAAGATACCAATTTTAAAATTTTTTTAGATTTATTAAGCTTGCTATTGATTGTAGTTGGGGTGGTCAGTCACTCCCTTTTAAGCTAATAAATAAAGTGAATTTAACAATACTATCTTAACTAATAATATATTATTCGTTATTTAATTGGCGGATGGGACAACGTCTTTAAAAAAAACTTCAACCTGATACAATGAAAAAAAAAACTAATTTTATCCGTAAAATAATTTGGCAACATTGTGTAATGAGAGCTTTCTGAGATATTTTAATTCATTTGTGATCAAGCTAAATGAACAGAAAGTTTTTATTAACACTTTACAATATTGGGTTTTTTAAAATGTTTGTAAAGCCAAATAGCTGTCAAACTAGTCACGGAGACATCGTCAACAACAGTTATGATCATATAGACACAGATCATAGATGAGATTGCGCATTTACAAATGTTTTCAAAAGCAGTAATTATATGTATATATCAAATAGAGCGGTTTACAAGTATACATATATACTTTATTTACACTTCATTTTTAGAAACTGAAGGTGTTGGTGACGCTGTTAATTAACTTATAAGCAATCTAAGTGAAAATATAACAACTGCAATGTTATATGGGCACGGTATAAAGAGTTTATTCACTCAAAAAATTACATACCTTCAAATTTCTATGCTCTTGGATATATTGCAATAAAATAATCTCTTCTGTCTTGTCCCATTTGTTATTGGACTTTTGTTGTATCTATTGTGTTTTATGTTGTTGTTTTTTTTCTTTTGCGTTCTTCTTTATTTTTTTTTAAACTGAACTTTTTTTGCTTATTTTCAAACAGGCAAGAAAAAAATAATTATTTTTCACAGGAGGAAGTTTACTATAGGTCTGGCAAATTTTACTCTATAGAATCATTGGAAATACTTTGACAAATTCAATTCGTCTTCATACGTAGAAAATTTGTCAAACTGAAAACTCTTGTGAAGACCAATATTGATTATTAATTAACATAATTTGACGTTTTGAATTGAAAGTTTGTTGAAATATTTTTTTGAGAAGATAATAATAGAAATAGATAGAAAATTTCCAACGGCCTATAAAATATTGACAGTTAAAAAGTAAATACCAATAAAATAACAAAGCTAAAATTTTCTTAATAAACAACTGAACCTAATCCAAAATCAAATTCTAAGGATAAAAGATTTATAGTCTGATCACCAATATTGGATTTGCCAATATCATTTTTTTTTTTAGACACTACGCAAACACGATGGATTTACACATATTTATTGTAGATACGGGAAAAGTAGGATTAGGATGATATAGGATTATTGGTAGATAAGTTGGAAACGAACTTGAACATGTTCTTTTTGAAAAGTAGTAGATTGTATGAAGTATTGCATGTTCCATGTTTCAGTATGGTCCTAACAATAAATGAAATCCGCAGATTTTTTAGTATATTTCGTGTATGAATATTCAAAATCCAATTAATTTTATGTGACTGCTACGAGTAAACAATCATTTCACATTCAGTTTATATTGATAATAATGAAAAACTTGGAATGCTAATAATAATGAATTTGAAATAACAATATGTTTGGCAATCCTAATAGAATCCCGCAATCTTAATAGAATTCGTATATATTGTTTTGAGAAAAACAAAATATGGAAATTGCTTAAGAAAAACTTTATGGAGCAGTAATCTGTTTTTTATTTTGTTATTTTGTTTTTGCGTTGTTACTTTTCTCCAGAAAAACAAAACAACAACAACAACAAAAACAAAAAAAAAGCAAAAACATTATTAAGAAGTTGGAGATGCTAAAAATATGTTTTTTATTATGTTTATATTGTATTAAGTTCAATATAACGGTATCTATATAACCTTAATATTATATAATGTAGGTTTTAGTGAAAATATTACACGTATTCATGCATGCAATATTATATACACATATATATATATGTTATACATACTAAAATAGATATAATATATAATATTTATTTTTGTATTTTTACTGTTATATTAAAATCCTTGACTGTGAGAACAACAACAATTGAATGGTGTAGAGTAGAGATGAACTTTATATTAATTTTCTTTGAATTTTTTTTACTTCATTCAAAGTCGTACGTACACATGTACATTTTTGCCCTAGAACCTGACTTTTAATATTAACATGTATGTATATTTTGTTTATTTTTTTTTCGGTATATTATGAAAATTCCTTAGTGAATTTCACGTATGGAATCATAAAAACAGAAAATATTAAAATGAAATATTATAAATTTTTCTTTGTGCTTTTTTCAAAATAATTTACTCTTACTTATTATTTTAAAATTACAGTGTAATGTCGAAAACGTGAAAATATTTTAAAAACTTAAATTTAAAGAAATTGTAACACTCTTAAATATAATAAATTAAATAAAAATGTCTCCAAAAAAATCTATGTATAAATATTCAATGTCCTATATTATGTTTCATATGATTATTAATTCTAAAACAGACTATAAATAAAAGCCGGCGTAAAAACTTCAATTATTTCATATTGATAAGACATTTTAAATTCAAAATTTAAAAGTTTTTGATTAAATTTAAAATTTTAGGTGAAAGATTTTCATATTTATGAAACGGAATTCGTCAATGGAGATAGAATTTCTAAACATTTCATTAAAGTGTGTAATTTTGTCGTTGCTTAATCTAAAATATAAGCGAATGTGAATCTAACAATGTTTGAATCTTAAGATTTTCATTTTACTAATATTATTTTAATCTAAAAGCTTGATATGCATAATACTATACTCAATATAACAAGCATTGATACTTCTTATATATTATTTTTTTGATCCTAGACTATATTGTATCATATTGTATCATAAAAGATAAGATATTTCTTTTTGAATTTTGTTTTGCTCTATATTTGCTCATTATTTGCTCAATATAACAAACATTGATGTTTGTCATATTTTTTACATTTCTTATCCTAGACTATATTGTATCGTAAAAGTTATGATATTTTTATTGAAATTTTATCAAATTTATCAAAGCTGTCTGATACAAAGTTTTCAAAATAAACTATCATTATGATGTCATGGTTGTCGTTTTAATTAAAATAATTTATAGTTCAATTTTGGAATTTTTGGAATTTTATTTAATTATATATAACTTGTACTCGTTCCCTTTCTTATTAGTATATTATTCCTTTAATTTTTTAGTTCAACGTATTTTAAGTCTAATCTTGTAAATCTAAAAAAAATCCACAAAAAAAAATAAACGTTATTCGAATTAACCTAAACTATCTAGTAGCGTAATAGTAAGAAAGTTTTATTATCCTAACTTATTAGAAGTCAGAACTAGCAACTATATAATTATAAATTCGAATGTCCATTATGTTAATTATGTAAACAAATTTCGGCACTTTATTTGAAAATTTGATCTAAAAAATTGTTTTACATTTAAAATATCTACTCCAAATGTCCGTATAAGCATCATCCACAAAACTCTTTAATACAAAATATTTCGAAATGTTTCCATTTAATGTTTTGTGTTTCTTTTATCATTGAATGTTTTCTTCCTTTTATCCATATTAAAATTTCCTAGGCACCAAAAATTATCGTTTCATATGCAATTCTAAACATCTGTGACAATTTTTTAGACTAAAATCAACAATTAATAATCGATGAAGCTGTCTCAGATGATTTTATTAAAATAATAATCAAAAATATATATCAGATAAATAATAATCAGCAGTTAACAATACTTATTTTTTTTCTTTAATTCGAAGCAAAAATAACGCGATAAGCATCCTAACTTAACTGCCTTCGCACACAACTCATTTAAAAAATTAAAAATAAGGATAAGGATAGTAAGAAAATAAACGAAATAATCAGCAGTTAACAATACTTATTTATTTTTTTTTAATTCGAAGCAAAAATAACGCGATAAGCATCCTAACTTAACTGCCTTCGCACACAACTCATTTAAAAAATTAAAAATAAGGATAAGGATAGTAAGAAAATAAACGAAATAAATGTAATAGAAAACAAAAAAAATGTTTTAATAGAATAAAATAAAATAGAACAGAATAGAATATAATCGAATAGTTAGTAAATTTACTGAAGTCATTCGTCCATTATCATTTTTATACTGAATAAAATTTACAACACTTTACTTTACTTTACTTCCACATTTTAATCCATGTACCCGTTTTATAACAATTACCTTACAAACTTTTTTCAGTTTTTTTACCCTTTTCCGATAAAGAAATAAAAGAAATATAAAAAGTAAATACTTTAGAATTAATGATTAAATATAATAAGTAATGTTAAAATACAAAATTATAGAATTAAAAATTGTACCTTAGAGAATCCTATTAAAATGGATCAGTAAGTGTTAATATCAAAGCTCTTATATTTTTTTAGGCTTTTATTATGTTAAATTTATACTGTTAAAAAAAAAAAATCTTACAAACTTTCTGCTACATTTTTCAAATTTCAAATAATATAATAATTATCAAATATTAAAAATCTATCTATTAACTAATTTCAATTGTATTATCTTAATTTAAATATTTAATTCAATTTTTTATTTGGTAAAACAACAAAACTTAATACCAATTAATATTCAAGTATACTCGTATAAATATTTAAAATTAAATTGACTCCAAATTCATAAAATCATATCATGCTATATCGACCTAAAATGCTGGTGTATATATACAGCTAAAAAGTTATAATATAAAATTGTAAAAACAGAATTCAGAAATGGGTTGGTTGGGAAGAAACTCTATTTAAATTTAATATCTTAAATAATATACCTTCAAATTTAATTTCACCTCATCTTCTTTGATTATTCAATATTGTATAAATATACAAAATAGTAAATACTTATTTCCATCTGCATACGTGTATTATATTTTATTTTTCTCATTTAAGTAAATATACACTTTTAATATAGTTTTTAATTCTTGTTATGGTTAAAAATTTAACAATCTTTAAATTTTTTAACATGTACCTATAATATCCTTAAAAACCAAAAATTATCCCACCGTCAAAAGAAATAATTAATTTACAAGATCCTTTACCGTTATACAAGAATATTATACATGTTTATTTATATATACGGTATATATACATATCTTCATTTATGTTGATTTCTAAGGTCTTAATTCCACGTTTTAATATTTATATCACAATTTGTTGTTTTTCAGTTCCCAGTTAATATACATTCTATACCCACACATTTATATATACATATTATCATATATACATATCATATTCACATACTTTTTATACCAACATGTGTATATGTATAGTATAATTATTATAATTACAAATTGTTTTTTATATATTATATACTCAACTTACCTATTTATACAGACAGGGGAAAATGTTATACTTGTACATTTTACCAAAAATCTGTTATATGAGTATTACAAAGTCTATTATTAGATATAAGTTTAGGGTAACTTACGTGCATTTTAGTTTAACATTTTATTTAAAATGTAAATTAAATAAATTTTTTATGAACATGATTATTAACACAATGTAATAATATATTTTAATAGAACAACATTTATTATAATAATCGTAATATATAGAATAAATAATTTTTCTACGACTTCTAATGTAAATTATTCTAGTATTAAAATACTTTTACAAGTATTTTTTAAAAATAATTTTTTTCACCAATATACATCCAAACTAAATATATTTAATTTATATTAATTTAATTAATTGTAAATTTTATATATTTATGTCAAATTAAATTCTAATAATATTAAAAGAAAAAAATAAACAAAAACTAACTCTCAAGATTCATTCAAACTATTCTTCTCAAATAGTATTTCAGTTCAATTCATTTATTTACCCCCAAATATTTACATTTATATACAAGTATACATTTAATTTTACATAGATCAGATCTTATAGTAATAATTAATCTACATAATATATAACTGAAATATATCCAATTTATTTTTTTCTAAGATCTACAATTTTATGTTTTTAATATTGAAATTGTTTGAGTACAACTGGACAAACCTCTCTAAAAATATATTGGTTTTTATAAATCTCAAATATGTAGCAAGTATTCACTTTTTCAATTGTATAATATATTTTTTAACAATTCAATTTAGTTTTTAACACAATAACAGCTTTAATCTATGATGCCTTTAATATTTCAAAAACAGGATCTTCACATCCTATTTTAATTTATGGTTTAAATTGAATACTGTGCTGTGCGTGATATATTATGTATCTACAGTGGGATAAAGTATTAATTGAAAATTATATTACCATTGCCATTTAAGTATCATTATTGGCATAAATAAACTGTTATATTTATTTCCTTAATACAGTCAGCTTATATTAGAAACTGCAAAAATATCTGTTTAAGATACACTTAAATACTCCCGTAATAAATTTTCCTAAAACAATTATTAATGAATTAGCATAATAGAATTAACAATGCAAACTCTCCATTCAATATATTATTATAAAGTCATTTTTACAATAATTAAATATATACTATATTATTTTACTATTAAAAAAATTCAGAGACTTGTTTTATAATTATAAAAGATTCAAATCAGTAGTCGTCAGACTCATAAGTCATTCTTTCTCTTAAAATTACAACAGAATATCTTCTAATAATTTTGGATTTGAATGTATATTGATTAAATGATTTTAAAATTAATTTTCTTTTAGATTATTGTACAACACCACATCCATAATAAAATATGTACTGTTGTTGTTGTTGTTGTTGTGTAATTTGTTATTTATATACAAACGTTAAATATATACCTCTATATATATATAATTTAATAATCTTATGAAAATCATGCTGTTAATATTAAATTATTCAAAATGTTAAAAAATAAAATTTATTATAAATATATTCAATTTTCTTTAATATATTATGTATCAAAGTTGTATATAGAATACTTAAAATAGATATTAGAAAGAAAATTTATGCAGTCTCAGATCCCAGTTAACATTTTTTGGTCTATAAAACAAAATAAATAAAAAACGAAAATTTTATTATTTTAATTTTCTTTGTTGAACATTATTTCTATTATTAGGAGCAATTTTTGCTTTGGGTGCAGGTAAAAATTTTGATAAGCAATTTTAAATGAACCTGACTGTAATTCTAACATTACTTTACAAAGCTCTGGTATTATACATTGAAAGTCAACGTTTATAATTACAAAATCTGTATTTTTTGCCACTATTTGAGCTTCTTATTTTCAAAATTGTGATATTTCATAGCACAGGTTTCCGCTCTATGGATGGGGTTAGATTGGATGAATTGACTAAGTTTTATCATAGATTAATTAACACTATTTTATTATTGCTATTTAGTCTATGGTTTTATGATCGGTTGTTCTTTTGTTGTACATTGCATCATTCTACCTGGTGTAGTGATTATGCCAATTGGCAAATTAGAAGGTTACGAGTTCGAATGTCACTCATATCATTGATTATAAACTGAATTTTTCCTTCATTTTTCAAAAAATAAATTGAAATTTTATAAAAATTTGTTGAGAGAAAAATTAGCTTAAATAAAATAAAACAATGGTATTTAATAAGACCTAATTTTGATAATAGTAGTTGTTTTTCACATTTAATTAGTTAATATTATATACGCCAAAAAAATTTATAAATAAATGCACAGGATACAGAACAAAATATTTTTTGCAGCTTGTGAAATTTTTCTTTAAAACCAGACCAAAAGAAGTCACCAAACCTACAAAAAATTCAAAAATTCATCATTTTTAGAATTTATTCAAACAATATTAACTAATCTTAAATATCCTAGAATCAAAATCCAGAAATCTGATAAACTTACGTTTTGTAATTCGAAAAAACTGAGTTCTATACGATCATTCTATAAAAGCACCACTGTAAAACCAATTATTGAAATTTCATAAAATTATATCCTAAATTTTAAAAACAAAATAAAATCTTTTGATAAATTGTTACTTGGTTTGGTATGTTAAAGACATTTACGTATATAACCATCACACACATTCATACCATCTATTATGCCATAATTCATTACATATCCTTTAATAAATATACATTTTACTTTGAAGACAACTGAATGAAGACATTTTAAAGTAAAATTATCCTGATATCTAAATCCATTATCCACAAATAATAGCACGTTGTTTGGTAGAATAAATCCTCACAAAATTATTATTGATTAATGCAGCCATTATATATACATATATATGTATATTATGTATCCCCTATGTTTCTATGTATACATATTATATTTTCATGTACATTATATTATATTTTATAGTATAATGTATGCGGTTTTATGTATGAATTTATGCATAAATAATAATTTAAATTAAATCCTAGTTTTGTATAATGTGAAAAAAATTAAAATTTATTATAATTTTTTTTTTGTTTTTTTTTGCTTTTTGTTATAAAAAAAAAATTTACATTTCTTTTAGGATGCAACCATAACATTAAAATCAATAACATAATATAATTTTGATTATACTGTAATTTTCTGCTCATTCATTATAATAAATATTTGACACAATGTACGTACGTATGAATGTGTGCATTATGTATAATATCATTTTTGATTACATTTTGAAGAGTTCAAAAATAAATATTTCATATTAAAGGATTAAAATTTATATTAATATAAGAAATTTACAAACTACTTCGTAATATTTTTATAAGTGCACGTTTTTGTTTTTTTTTATTATTATTATTCTTGGTACATTAAGTAATTAAATGTGAAAAATGATAATGAATTTTGAGAAAATTTGAAATTAGAGTAAATTTTTAATACTAATTATTAAAATTTGGTATTTGGAGGGATGATAAATTTATCACAATATTTTTCTAGAATTAATTAATAGTGATGTTTGAATTGTAATTAATAACTGAAAATTATAATAATTATATTGAGAATTATTACATTTAATTTTTAATTTGAATAATCGTAAAAGAAAGTACGGTTCTAATTTCACAACCGATTTTAATTATTATTTTTAAACAAGTTGTAGCGAAAGTATGATTCATTAATTTTTTTAATTTGTTTTTAATTTTCAATTAGAAATTTTAATTTAAAATTACATCCAAATACACATACATTTTAACATACAAAAATTTTAATTTATCAAATTGCCCAACTGACCAATCGGCAGAATTAAATTTAAATTTATTTTTTCTTTTAAATAAATAAATTATTACATATCCGGTTGTTGTCTGAGATAAATCAACAAAAAAAGGTTATATATTTTTTTTTACACTTTTGACAAATCTAAAAAAATATATTTTTTTTTTATTAATTTATCTCAGACAACAACCGCATATGCAATAATTTATTTAAAAAAAAAAAAACAAATTTAAATTTAATTCTGCCGAGAAAAAAAAAGAAGCTATATTGGTCAGTTAGGCAACTTGATAAATCACTTTTAGATCTAGATAGAATCACTTTTTCATGATTATTTAAGTACGATACTGCAATTTTACAATACAATATCTATACAATATTTCGAGTATTTATTTAACAAATTACTGACGTATCTACTCATTAAATGTGGAAAACTACTGCTATTATCAGGAACCTAAGCCTTCCTAAATAGTTTAATTTTATTCAATATGTTACCAGATTATTTCTCTCAATTATTTTTTAAATCCCTATAAGAAAAGGACATTTATTGTATCCCTATAACAAAGGGTACTAGACCAGGTCGAAAAACCAATAAAGCATTCTTTTACTTCATCGGGAATCGAACCTTTCGGTTGAAAGTCAGGTGCTCTACCTTACAGTGCGCTACCCAGCGTGCTATGTCAAATAATGATTGAAATGATGTAAACTTATAAAGAAATTTGGTACAATTTTTTACCAAATTTCTTTAATTTTAATATGCCTCATACTCTAGATAAAACAGTTAACTACACAATATAATGAATATATCAGGGAACCCACTTAATGATCTAATCGATTTCCTAATCACGTACCTTGTGTATCTCAAATTCAAAGAACAAACAAGCAGAATTAAAGGGTCACTTAAGGTATGGCTAATTCTTATTTCTAATTGTCTAAAATAGAATATCGACTTTCACCTACCTATTTACCCGAATGAATCACACTGAATTTATCATTAAAATCATTAATCACAAATTTTGAAATAAATAACAATGTTTTATCTTCTTTTTAGTTAAATCAATTGCATTATTTTTTCTGATGCAAATAGGACATAGCTTAAAGATTTTAAATGCTCTTCCACAATATTTTACTAATAGATAAACTGTCATGTCAGTATGATGTAGGATTTTGAAAAACTGTTTAAAACCAAAATTGACATATTTTCAATTCAATTTATTGCTCTACGTACTACCACGGATCTATCATAGTACAAAAATACGTAGATACTTGTAAACGACTATGTAAACAAACATAGATTCACCCCCGATATCTTGAAAAAAAAATCTGGAAAAAAATAAACCTCGAAAAACAAAATCTCGAATGAAGAAAATCTTGAAAAAAAAAATCTCGAATAAAAAAGTGTCGAATTAACTAAAATCTCAAAAAAAAAAAATCTCGAATAAAAAATATTGGGTATACAATAGGGTATATATATATACGAAAAACTATCTTAACCGAATTTTTTTAAATTTTGCAAAAAGGCACGTCATGACGTCGAATTAAGTTCTGCAAAGTATCGGTTAGCGATTATGGCATTAAGGATTCATTACCTCAATTTGACAATTTGGCGTCTAAATTCACTTAAGCAAATAAAGTCAATTTTTAATATTGAAAAACAAAATGTTGAAGAAAAAAATGTCGAATAAGGTAAAATATACTCGTATGTTAATTTAAAATAATTTTTGTTTTGTTTCAAAAATTATACAAAGCTACTTTCCGTTACTACTGATAGAAATTATGAAATTTCTAGATCTGTATGAAAAGCCAAATTTTAAAATTCAGCTTTCAAAATCCAAATATTAAAATCCAAACTTTTAATTTCCAAACTTCCAAAATAATTATGGTAGATATTCTGGAAAAAGGGATATATCCCCTTTTTTGCATCCAACAGCGGCTACGCATAAAAATAATTAAGATAAATATTCTGGAAATAGAGAATATCCTTATTTTGAGTCCCACTCTAAAGTCTTTTCTAGTTCAGGATCTAGCATATACACTTGCATAAATATTTTAGTGAAAGAAATACCCTGTAATATTTTGATTGGCTTATTTTGAATCCTGCTCTTTAATTACTTTTTCCAATATATTTATTTGGATTGTCTTTTCAATTTGTTTATATTATAATTGGAAAACGATTTTATTATGTAAATAAATGTTATTAAAAAATCTCGAATTCGAGATTTGAAATTCGTGATTTTTTTTCAAGATTTTTGCTTTCCAGATTTTTTTTGTTCAAGAATTTTCTTTCGAGATATTTTTTTTCCAGATATTGGGGTGATCCCATAAACATATCTTAATTAATAAAATATTTACGACATTTGAAATTTTGTATGCGAATACGTTTACACAAAGCCAAAGATATCAATAGATATTTATCAATATTTAATAATAAACTATATATCTCTCCTTTTATTTTATTTCCTATCCTTCAGCGAAAAATTAAAATAATTTTAACTAAATAAATTAGTTGAAGCAAATTGTTCGGCTGTGCTGGTAAAATAAAATATTTTGATTGCTTAAAAAAGTTGTCCGAACGTTCGGTCGTTGACAGAATATCCACCTTTATACTTTCGTGTATTGGTAGAGTAAATTTTTTTGTTTTGAAGCCAATTTGCATTATAAATTTCAAATTGAATTTCATTAATGTTTCAAATTTAATATTTTTTCCCTATACAATTCAGATTCAAATTTAAATAATTTTGTGTTTGTGTTTTGTGCTTTATATTTTTGACCTAAAAACCAAATATTGATTAAAAGGCCTTTATTCTATTCTATTCTATAATGTTCTATCAAAGGAAAAATATTCAAATTTTAATTGTATACACCTTAATTAAATCCCAAGGTAACTAATTATTATTATTAAAAATTAACCATCATTTTAAAGTAATATAAAAAGGCTATATGAATAGATTCTTTAAAACTATTTTTAGAAAACAAAAATATTTTCACTTATAGTTTGAAACAAAAATAATGTACTCTTTCTAAACTAGGCTTATGTTTTTTTTCGGTATACCTACTAAAGAAAATTGCTCAATCCAGCAATTAAACAAATGTTTTCAAAAATTTCGAATTTTTCACATTTAATTTTTTTTTATATTTTAAAATTTTCTATTCTAAAACTTTGTTACTGTTTACCTTTTTTGAAACTATAACGAATATCATTAATGTGTAAAAATTCAACTCCTGATGAATTAAATTATTAATATACACCTAGGTATTTGAAAATATTATGAAATTTTCAATAGAATTAATTCCAGTCAAGGATATTTCAAATATTTGCACTTCTTTTTTGTTTTATTTTTTTTTTTTTTATATTGATATAAAATAAAAATAAAAAAAACTCTTACAAAGATTTTCATTCATTTGGAAAACTTATAATTTTATAAAATTTTCATTTTTAATAAGTTTTTCAGTTGTTTTCTTTGTTTTTTGCTCTATTTTGCAAAAAAAAAAAAACGGAAATTAAAGAACCGAAAATTTGAGAATTTTATAACTTCTAACTGTTAATGAGTTGTGGAAAAACTTATTGAAAACTATTTAATTTTTAATTTTAATTTTCGGCTGATTAAATAAAAAAAAAATAACAAAAAACAAACCTGAATGGAGATTCATGTTTACGTAAGTCTTTTATTCACAATTTTTTGGATTGGTTTATTGAAGGCTTAAAAACAAAGTTGAGCAGAATATAAAGTTACAATTAGTTTTACTTAATAATAGAAATAATATATAATAATAATCCTTCTGCTTATTTACATTGCACTTTGCTGAACGAAAAACTTATAAAACAAAATATAATAATTTATTTTTCTACTACTACTCTTTTCGCCATAATTCAACACAGCTCATTTCTCTAACCTACAATTCACAATTTTTATTTGATTTTTTTCTTTTTTTTTTGTGTATTATACATTATTCCTTTTTAATTAAAAAAAAAAAAAAACTTATACATAACGGATTATTTCAATTTTATGATTTCTAACAGCTATGTGGTTTCTATATTAAATAAGTAAAATGTAATATTCAATATCTCCAATTACACTACCCACCACCGCACACCTACCGCATTTAAGTAATTGTATGAAAAGGTAAATAAAAAATAACAATTATAGGTATGTGAAAACTAAAAAAAAATATATTAATATTTTTCCGCTTAATATTATTGATTATCATCAGCCCCTCAGACAATTTTATTTCTTTAATTATATTAAAAGTATTGTGTAAGTCCTTTAGGAAAACTATTTTGTGTAAATACAGGTAGGTACCGTAGATTTTGTATTTTAGTTAAAAAACAAATTGAAGTAGAATAAAATTTCAATAAATATAAATAATAAAATCTTACAAATATATGTGCAACAATAATTATTATGATGAAACTGAATTGATCGGGCGGAACAAGAAAAAAAGAAGTTATCTTATATTTTCATATATTTAAAAGAAAATATTGAAGGAAAATGTTTCAATGGAAACGTTTACATATCAATATTTTAAAAAGATGCCTAAAATTACAGTATATTTCGTTAGAAAGGAATTTTTTAAATCTATATTTTGTATATTCATGACAACAATTCAAAAAGCAATGTTCAGTAAACAATAATGTAAAAATGTGCCAATGGGTTTACACAATTAAATTAGTTTTCTTATTTTTTGATCTTAATTATTAGCGTAATTGATATTAAATTAAACCAAAAATTAAACATTTTGAAAACAATTTCCAGAATTATCTGATTTCACACAAAAAATAGCACAATTCGGAGGCTGAAGAATTAATTTATCTGTCTTAGAAATGAATTGAATTCAAACATTCAGTTCCTAGATTTTAACATTTTGTAAATTAGGGATGTAGCCAACAATGCAATTTTTTTGAAACTATTTTTGTTTTCAGAATATTTTTATTTTAGAATATTTTATACAGTTTCATATTAAACAGCGGTGTAACAGTCAAAATTTTATATCAGTGTTGCAACACTAATGTACGTTAATCAAAAAAATGCCTGTACACTTGAAATTTTTGAATGTTTTGGTTTTTATAATGTAATATAACGGTAAAAGTGCTAACTTAAAGTTCACAGTTTATTTTCACATTGTATTTACCAACTATTAAAATAGAAAAGAAAAAAAGCCAAAAAAAAATTGCTTAAAATTAGATAAAAAAAAATTTCCTTAAACAGGTGTAATATTAACGATAAGGCTTATAAATATTATAAATTAATATTTTGTTGGATCTAAACGATTTTTCATACTAAAAACTAATTTTGCAGTAACTTCCATGGCTATTTTTTCCCATTCTGCTAATAATTATTCCGTTTCCAAATTCAATTTGGATGGCACTTCGGTACAACAAATCTAACAAATGTTTATTTAAATCTGAGAATCATCGGGTTACTGCTTAGGATCTTTGTACAATATTCATTTTTTGACTATTTTCGAACTGTGTTTTTTGGTTATAATTATAAAAATAGAATATGTTTTTCAACTAAGCTCATTTTTTTCATCAAAGCCCACTTTTCCACTGCTTATTAAATTTTCTTGTTTAAATAGTGAAATTTATTCATTAAACCTTCAATAAACACTAAATTTTCTACTCATGCAGTTACCATACACCACTACACCCATCACATTGCCAACCACCATGTTTTAGAGTAGGAGAAATGTTGTCAATAAAAAAAAAACGGAGATGCAGAACAGATTCTGAATATCGTTTTTTCCCTTTTTGACTCATTCGTAATCTTTTGACTGTATATAGAATTATATAATTTGTTGAATTAAATTGTTTTGTACAAGTTAAATAATTTATGTCCTCTTTAATTTGCAGAATTAAATAATTGGTAGAAATAAATAGCTTACGTACTATTTAACCCATTAGTGTACAGAGCAAATGAAAGGATTAAATTTGTACCTTTTCACAAAAATATATTGTTTTGGGACCCAAAATAAAGAAAAATTTACCTTTGGTCGAATTGGCCTTCCCCAGCCAGTTTTAGGACGTGTTCTTTAAATAGAACAGTGTACATAACGAACACTAAAAATTTATTTTCATCAAAACTCAACATAAATTTTTATTCATTTTAAAAAAGAAAAGTGTAACAAAATATTAATTTAAAATAACATTAATTCAGTCTTCAATATAATTATAAAAAAAAAACATATTTCATCCTTCTAAAATCTAACTAACAAATATAAAAAATTTGTAAAAGCTAATTGCATGAAACTACATGAAATTTTGCAAAACAATTTTTCGGGTAGAACGCTCTACCACATTTTATTCAAATAAAATTGGCTTTTTTATGGCAAACTCCACATCGTCTTTGATTGTTGGATATGTATTTTATGATGTGACCAATTTCATCAAAACGTATATCCCAGCTTCATACCGCCGTAATAAAGAATTAACAATTTCTCTACGAAAATAAAGCAAAGAACCGGTTGTATGACAGTAGTTTTCATTTTTTTGTTTCGACCACCTTTGGCATGTTGTTTCGCTTTCATTATCATAATTTGTAAAATATTCTGTTTGGACGAAAAATATAATATATAAAAAAAATATATTTTAAATTTTTTACTGTTCCTTTTGTACACTGTTCCGTTTAAAAAACATTTTGCTTTCAACCAATTTTTTCACTGAAAAATTTAAATTTTGAATTTTTTCAAAGCAAATATAAAAAATATATTTAAATTCCAAAATAATTTTCAATAAAGTTGGGTTTTGGTTTTTTTTTTGTAGAAAACTTTAATAATATATATTCACTTACTTCTCCGACATTTTTTTTTTTTGCATTGATTCCGCACAAAATCCAAGTTTTCAAATCAAATTCAACCGAACAACTGAGAAATACTCAATAAATATTTAAAAGAGATCAGTTATCCATGTTTCTGTGCAAAAAGAATATACATAAAGCTAACGGGATCTTTGTACATAGTCATAGTTGGTGTTCCTTATAACAAACAGTATACATACAGTAATGGGAATCAATATTTTATCTAATGGTTTTTAATAATACTTCTTTTCTTTTTAATATTTTATTTTAATATTTCTTGTTTTCTTCAATATTTTATTCTGGACTAATCTGATAATATCAATTAATTTAATTTAATAAAATAAATTTTTGTTTTATTATTATTATTATTGACAACAATTTAAATTATGGCCAATTTTATAAGTACTAGAGGCTTAGCAAACAACATTTATAAAATAATATAAAATACTGCATATATACCTACAGTGATTCCTTGCAGACAAAAAACATAATCTTAGTTTCTAGAACAGCTTTGCTAAAGTTTGTATAATTGTTGAAAATGGCCAAATATTTCACTTCTATCTTTACTGAATATATGCTAATTATCAAAATTCGTCTGCTACTTGCAGTCTTTTTCATCAGTGTCTTGTACTGGACTTCCAAGGTTGAAAATGTATCTGGTTAGAAAAAACAAACAACTAAATTCACAAATTTTTAGGGTGGAACATATTTTTTGTTAGTAATGTAAAATGTTAATTAAAACTAAATAAATATATTCAAATGTTAAAACAAAAGATTAAATTTCCAAAAAAAAATAATTTTAAATTTAATTATTGAAACCTGTAAAATATTTTTTTTTAAATTTTTCTAAATAATCTCCTCTGTGATATACATTAAATACATAAATAAATAAATGGCAATAAAAGTTTATTTTGTAATAATATTATAAAGAAAATTTTATTTCTTTAAAAAGTTTTATTAAATAATTTCCTCAATTGAAATTATTTTTGTTTAATTTGTTTTTTATTTTTATTTATACCTATATATACATTATAAAATTTAAAATATAATATATAAAAAATATAATGTAAAATTAAAGTTTTTTTTTTGTATATTTTCCTTAAAAATAATATAAAAAAAAAAAAATTTCCAGATTTATTTTTTCATCCATAAAAATACCTTTTATATGTGTTCAGTGTAATTTTAACAATAATAATAATAACAATATTATTACCTTCCACTTATACACAAGTATAAATAAATATATAAGTATATATATATATATATATAGAACAATAAAACGAATCTTAAAAAATAATGAGAGTCCTTTTAAGTCCTTTTCATTGTTTTAATGTGAATTTTTTTGTTTTGTGTTTGTTTTCTTGGAGAATTCTTATTCATAAAAATACGAAAAAAAAACCTTCAGAGCAATTATTAATGTTAATTTTTATTTTTTCTTTTGTTTTTCATGAAAACACTAATTTTTAATTTTTAAAATTGGTACATTATTTCAATGTTTTAACGTTTATTAAAAATCTACAATTGTTTAAAAATTTTTGTTTTTATTTTGGTGTTGTATTTTGGTGTGGCATCGCATTCAAGTAGAAGGTCGATGGAAGATTCATTTTCCTGAAAGCAGAATTTGAATTTATTCGTATTGGAATTATTAATCTTGAATTGTACAATCTTTAAAACAATTTTGTTGATTTGATCGTGTCATGTGATAACAAATTTTAGTGTTCTGAAATTGAATCTACTCTCTAGTAACAGTTCATTTTTATTACTATTTATTAAATTTTTAACAAAATCTTGAAACAGAACTGACAATTTTATGTAGAAAAGCTAAAAAGAAGCTCTTCTGCCTAATTGAGAATGCCTGATTGTACCCTATAATAAAGAAATTGAATTTTGAAATCAAGTAATTAACTGAAGTCTGATACAGAGTACTAAAAGTTTAATTTACAATTATGTTTCAATTTGCTTGAAAATGTTATTAACATTAAAAATTTTAATATTTTTCTATTACTTTTTCTATGAACAGATTTCAAATTAAATTCAGAATAAATTCAAAGTAAATATTAATTAAATTTAAATTAATTTTTGTGGCCTCAGTGGTCAAGTGGTAAAGCACTCGAGTATAGGAATGTAACGACTGGGGAGCACGGGTTCAAACCCCATGAGAACCGAATTTTTTTTTTAAATGATGAAAATTACTGAAACTAATTTTCAATACAACTACATCGGGTCTAACTAATTTATTATAATAATAATTAAATATATAATAAAACAAATAAAAAAAATTAAATAATATACAATATTTAGTACATATATACCAAATAATTAATATATAAAAAAAGGCCCATATTTTGAAAGGAAACAGGACCTGTAGTTGGACTGCAGATTTATCTACAGATCCCACTGTTATAAATAAATAAATAAATTCATATACTTTTAAATAAAATTTATTTACTACCATAGTATGTATGTATTTTATGTTTCAAAATTAATTTTTAAGTATTTTAGTCTACAATTAAATTTGCATAATTAAAATACTATCGGGCTCAAATATGTCCTTTTTCATAAATATATTTTATTGGTATCACGTTGATAAATTTCGTTTTTTCTACCAAACCCACAGTCCGTTTTGATTTTCGAATTAGTTATCTATTAAATACGTGACACTCGTCTTTTATTCTAATCTCCACTCATATCTACACAAGCAAAAAACAAATTTTAACAAAATTATGATAACCTATAGTCTTTATACATAACTCTAACAATACTCATTTATTTTTTTTTTTTGTTTTTTAAGTTCTACTTCAGATCTTATTATTAATTTGGAAGTTTATTACAATGGGAATTCATGTATATATTTTTTTAAATTACATTGAAAAAACAACAAAACAAAAACAACAAAAAAAAAAACATTTCAATTACCTACTCCTTCGTAATAATAATATTAAAGAATAACCAAAATAAAAAAAAAAAAACTTTCATAAAAAAATATTATTAAATAATTTAAAAAAGTTGTAAATACAAAAAAAAAAGTTTATTTTTTTTTTCAAACCTTCCCAGAATCATTTGAGAATTAACTAAATTGTATTTCATAAAAATAAGTTTTCATAAAATGTTAAATGCTTTTAAATTTAGATGTATTTTGATGATTTTAAAAAAATTCTCTGCTGCTTCTCTCCTTTAATTAATAAACCATTGTTTCAAATATTTTTAAAAATAGAATGGGTAACTAACTATATTTGATTTTCCTTGATAAAAAAAAAAATGAATTAAATTTGTTTTTTGAAATATAAAGTTTTAAAAATAATTGAATGTTTATTAAAATAACTTAATTAGAATAGGAAAACTTTAAAAATTATTATAGCCAGAGGTTTCAAACTAAATACAATAATTATTTTTGTGTAATATTAATATACCCTTTCCACTTTCCTTTAATCGAAGTTGTTATCAAAAAATGCTATTTCTATTTCTTTAATAACTTAAGCAGATTCAAACAGTGTCCTTTTTGATTTTTCCATAATATTGCTAGAATTTAACCCATTAAAGACTTTTTCCCACTTTTAATTTACAATTAACTTTTAATTTAAGAAAGACCTAAACAGATTTTTTCTGCAAAGTTAATGCTATTTCAGAATAATACATTTTTTTGTGGCTTCTGTTCTGATTAAGTCGTTTGACAAAATTTTAATTGTCAACTACTATTCGAATGTCAACTTCAATATTTAAACTTTTTGAATTTGAATACGTAAAACAAATTATGGAAATAAGAAATTAAAAATCAATCTGTAGGCTGTTTAAGCCATTTAACAAAAAAATAAAATGTTTTTCGCTTGTAACGGATACTGAAACTACAAATTCTTTTAACGGAATTAAAATATCCATAATCAGTGCAGCTCTATACTTTAGGATGCGTTTTATCTTCTAATATATTGTATAAATCAAACACATAATAATTAGCTTCTAAAATTATGGTTTTGTAATGCAAGCCGGGTACCGGGTACGCTATATAGAAAATCACAACATAGCGTTAAACTATCACATACGAAATGAACACACCATGTAATCAATTAAAACAGTGTGTGTGCTCATGTGAACTTTAAATTTAATCATCATGTTTTTCCAGAGACGATTTAGCTAGTTACTGTAATTAATATAATTATCTGTATACCAATTTCATACACTTCATTTCCTTACATTATCTGCATATCCGAATTACGATTATATTTGTCTTTATTTTTGTGCAATACAATTAAATATTATCAAGTCTTTTGGATTTCCCATATATTTTTTTTGTATATAGTCAAAACACTTTTTCTACCGATTGGTGCGTTTGGCCAGGGATGGAAAGAAAAGTTCGGGAAGGAGGAAAATAAACAGAAAAAATGACAATTATGAACGAAGGTGTTAATATTCGTTTGCCTTGAATTTACGTATGGCACAAACATTTTTTAAGAACACTTAAGATAGGATTTTGTTTCACATTCATGATGTTGAAGTAATAAACGTATTTCCATAACTTGCCTTCTGCCGTCTAGGGATTTCTACAGCGTGATAATTTCTTTCACAGCCTTTCGTGTTTCACGAGGGAGGCACTTAAGTGGAGGTAGTACGGATTTAATTTCTGCTGAGCATGTGTCCGAATTTACCACGATCACCAAGAGAAGTCAGATAGATAAAAAATGACATTTGGGTCATCAATAATACGAATAGCCCATTTTTATACTTTATCAAAATGTTTTAAAGCATTACTAGAATCCCTATGTGAGAATTGTACTCCATTTTGGGTCGTATGAAAGTTTAATAGATTTTCAAGAGATCACTAAAACTGGTAAAAAAAAACTTAATACATTTGACTGATGCGTTATTTGGCGACATCAAATAATATATGTTCATTAGCCTTGATGTCTCTTTTGGCTGATACAGCGATATAGGTGTAACTTCAGATTTTTTATAAAAATCGTATAATATCACTAGAGGGCTGTCGAAAAGCTGTCGATTCGATTGAAAGTGGTTTGGAACAAATCATTTTATAAATATAAGGAATAGGGTAGGTGAGAGAACTGAGTTTTGGGGACGCCAGCGTTTATTTGGATTTGATCGGACTCAAATCCATCAACTAAGACCTGAATTGTACGGTTTGAAATAAAATTTTCAATATATTTAAGAGAAGAGGAAAACAGACCTATGGGTTGACATATCCGGTTTGTTTTAAAATTTGTGATCTCATAGAGTACTCAAATACACAATATTAATTACCAAATCGATTCTACGTTATTTTTCCATTCTTGATATTTTTCATTTCCAACGTTTTTACATTGAATATTTTTTTTCTATATAATTTTTTTCACTATATAAATTTTTTTTCAAAGAATTCAGAATTACTGGGCTGATTAATGAAAAAAGTTCACAACTTTTTATAATAATTTTATTATTGTTCATAAACCGTTAACTTACATGTAATCAAATTAAAAGACAGTTTTCCTAAAATTCGAATTTATTTTTTAAGTATTCTAACCAATTAAAAGTTTACAAACTATACAATTTTATGTTGTATATTTATTATATATATGTACATATAGCAATACGTACATAATAAATTAAAATTATTTTATAAAAATAAACAGGTGTTAATAATGAAACCATTTTTAAAGTAGACCAAATTTAATTAACATCAATTCTTTTATCATTTCATTCTTATTAATATTTTTTTTAATGTATAGTTTTTTTTTTAAACTATATTATAACATATGTAACAATTCCCTAAGTCTTCTTATATTACTAAGTACTTCTTATTAATAATAATAATAATAGTTATAATAATAATAACAGTAATAAGAGTAATAATAATAACACATCTACCTAACAATATAAATTTAATATTCTTTCTTCAATAATTCTATTAGAATTTTATCCACCCCCATGCCCAAAGGAGTACTTAACATAAATTAATTATTATAAAATGCATAAAACCATAAAATAATATAATCACATCACATTCGGTTAGAGTAGAAGGTGTGAGTATATATTTGTTGTCGTTGTTGTTGTCATTGTTTTTGTATTTGTATTAAAATATAGTTTTTTAAATAAATAAATTTTCCCCAATTTAAATGAATTTCAAATTTTCTGTACTCAATATTGAATAGACATAGAGGTTAATAACTTAGCAAATAATACCCTACCCGCTTACCTATAAGTAAGTGTTTACACAAATTCCAAGGGGTAATAAATAATTAAATAAACATTTTTGATTTCTTATATGCAGAAATGTAAAATTCAATTTTCGAATTACCTCAGCTGAATGTTTAGTTACAAATAAAGCGCCATTTTTTGATTTGTATTGTTGTGCTTATCAATTTCATCTATATTTTGACAATTTTTGTAGTTTTCGAATTTACTTTGTAGGGTAGAGTTATATATGCAATTACGAGTATAAATATAATCACATTTAACCTATGTATACCCAATAAAGGATAATAATTAAACAAGGGTACTTTAAACACTTAAAAAATGTTTTAATTAACTTAAGCGAAAGTAGAAATGATACTACTGTCAGACCGAAAGAGACATATAAATCCAAATAATTACTTTAAAGTCTAAAGCTGGCAGCTCATACTTGTAAATCAGTAATGTGTATAAATAAAATTATATTCGATACAAATTTTTAATAATAATTTTTAAAGACAAAATTTCTTAACCTTCAGTTGTTCTACATAACATACTTTCACATGGATATTGTTTCTGATAACCCAAACAGATTCATTAAATTTAATAAAAATAATATTAAAATTAATTTTTAATAAAATTCGTCAGACGATTTCAAATACATATACAATGAATATTTATGAAAAATATTATTTTGTCGAGTTGCAACGGTTTAAAATATACCATGAGGAATATCGAATCCACTCTTATATACTACCCATATATGTTTATATTATATTTCAAAACTAATTTAATTTTGTTTTAAAAATACCAAATTTCACTCTCATAAAAATTATAAAATACAAAATTTTAATACAAAAATTTTTATAATGCATTTGGGAGCACTGGGATGATTATTTTTATGTATATAATATTATATTATACATATATTTTTTTTATATTATATATATATATCATAGTAACACTTTAAATTTACAATATAACTACCGTTACTGTTACTGTTGTCATTTCGCGACTAACTACTTAAAATGTTAGGGTAACTGCTTGTGTCTTAATATACTCGACAAAAAATTTTATATAGTTCTTCTTCCGTTAACTATTATTAGATATTTTTAATAATTTTCTAGGGTTTTAAAAAATGGAAAAATAAATTTCCAAGCATTAAACATTCATGAACAGTCAGTACCAAAAGTTTTTGAACACATATAAATGTTTCTTTTATTCTTGATATTTCTTTTGAATGCTGTCAAATAGCTGGTCGCGATTGATCGGTTAATCGAATATTGCTATTTTATATTAGAACAATGTTACCAAGATTATATTTTTGTACAAACACTATATTCGACAATGTAACTATTATTTTTGTATTGACTGTTGGTTGATTTATAAAAGTTTAAAAACACTGTACATGTAACTAAGATTTTTATACTAAATAATAGATAATATACTAAATAATAGATGTGAACAAATACTACCTACAGGTATAATTCTATTCTCTCACAGGAATAAATTATGTTATCCTTGAATATCATTCTTTATGAGCAAACAATTTTCAGTATGTATGTATGTATATGTGAGTTTAAATTAATAGTAAAATTATTTTATAAACCTACATAATAATCGCAAAATAAAGATAAAAAAAAGAATAAAAACAAAAAATGTTTATAAACAATGTTTCTAGGTAATTTTGTATAAACTATAAAACTTCTAATTACTGTATTCAGAAATAGAAAAACAAGGAGTAAAAAAATCGTGAAAAAAAAGAAAATAAAAAAGGCAAATAATTAAAAAAAAAACGCAAATGAACAACTTAGTTTCCCGTTATTATTATATAATAGTTTTACTTTACATACGATATAAAATTACATTACTTTTTAATAAAAAAAAAATAACCCTCTGTTTTTTTTTTTCTAAATATTTGAAATAACATCCCGCCATGTTTTTTTTTTCATTATTCTAAATAACAATTAGTGATTATTTTTATTACTGTAAAGAAAACTTATAATGTCACCATATAAGTTTTAAAAAATTTACAATTTTATTTTTTTTATTATTATATTTTGTTTTAATTTTTTTATATAATTTTTAAATTTTACAGTAATTATTGTTATTGTTGAAAGCTTTATCAGAAAAGTTAACTTTTTTTGCTTGGCTTAGAGTTTTTATATATTAATTTATATGGGTTTAGTTAAGCAAAAGTATGCCATCGTAACCTATATTGCTACCACATATTATTATATTAAAATTGTTATAAATTTATATTATATAATTAGAGTGATGAGATTTAATTTGATGTAATGTATGTTTTTATTTAGGATTTAAAAAAAAATTATTTTATGTTTTTCAATTATTGAATTTAGTACATAAACTACATACTAATCCATTGCTTGAAGTTGCATAACACATGTTAATTTAGCATTGTTAATTTTATTTCTGTATTAGTATATATTCAATTTGATGCAGCATGTACCAAACCGATTTGTAAATATTAACTACATGTGTGCTAATTCCATCTTTAGCATTACACTACGAAGGCATCTGCTATCTGTAAATATATCATCTAACTTTGATTTTATTATGAATAATTAATTGCAGTAGTTCATATATTTTGATCTTCGTATTACATATCCGAAGTAGTATGATTTGTCTGGCTTTGTTTCTTCAAGCCAAAAAAATCTATGTGTATCGATTATGCTAAACACTTGGTTAGGCAAATCTTCAATATTATCTGATAAGGAAATCGAGTCATTTGCGTACCTATCTGATGTTGTCATTGAATATATACTACTATATATACACTATTGTGTAATCGAAAGAAAATAGCTTTGATAATCAAGCCTGATTTTTTCACTAACTACATATTTAATACAAACTCCTTAATTTACTGTTCCAAATTCACTTATTTACGTAAATGCAAATTTACTTTCACGTATCAATTTTTGCCTGATCAATTAAAAACTCTAAGTATGTTTTACTAATTTTATTAAATATTTTAATCAATTTTGGTTATTACACTATCAGACCAGAAGACTGATAAGTATTTATAATTCTGTTAATATTTATAGTAGATTTTTAGCATAATAACTGTAACATTATTTTTTTATTACACTTACAAATGTTTAACAAATATTATTCTATCAGAAATAAATTTTTATTCGTAAAATGGCATAAATGGTGTGTAAAGACAATATTATCAATATATAACCCTGCCTAACAACAAATGATTAATTACAAATACATAACACATTCGACATAAATATTTGGGGTATTATTCTATTATTTAGGTGTAATCTCATATGTCCAACTAAGATCAAATGCATTTGCAGTCTAATCGATTAAACAGTTTGGTTTAAGTCATGTAATTTTTAATGTCAATGTTAAATGTAATATACATTTGAAGTGTAATCGATTATTTAGTGAGACAAAAATCATCTAGTCGAAAATGTCATTTGTACGTAATTTGCGTCGTGTGCAATTTAGTCACAAAAAAAAAAAATTAAATTGGTGGCGTTTAGTTCGGTATTAAAATAGAAAATGGGTGAAACAGACCATATTAGGTAATTAGAAAACACAATTTCATTTAAATTTATTTGTTTCAAATTAATTAGCACTTTTAAATTTTTAGTAAATATATTGACCATTGATTATATTTTGATTATTTTCATTGACCATACATTACCAAGCACATTTGAGTCAAAATATTATTATACAGCATCAACAGTGTAATAAAGATATTCCTACAAATCTGATATAGGCCTGTCTTTTTCGTGTTTCACCTTTAATTCTTTTGGTAACAAAATTGTGACAAATATTTTTGTATTTGAACTTAGTTTGACATTTCTGATTACGCTTTTTGTCAGTACCTAAACGTTTATTTAAATGCACTATATCAAGATTATATTGATAAATAAAATATTTTTACAAAATGGCTAGGCTCATTATTAATAATATTTTGTCTTATCGATATATTTATTTCGAATAAATTTATGTCTTTTAAAATTAAAAAAAATTGTATTAATTTTACAGTAATAAAAAATAATAATTGGTTTTTCTCATAAAATTAAATCATTTCGCCTAATAACAATGATACCAAAAATAAAAACAAAAACAATTAAGAGTAATAAATATTTCCTTACTAAAACGTGCATTACGCCCCAACTCCTCCTCTTCAGAAAAAATTAAAAAAAAAGAAAATTGAATGAAATTATACTGTGAGAATAAAATATTCGGGTAAATAGAATGGTAGTTATTTACATTTAAATACTAATACTTATATACAAATAATAATCATAATAATGTCAAAATTACATTTTTATTACATGTATATTTTGGAATGTACAAAACCTAAAAATAAAATTCTCACCTTTAACTATGTTAACTGCGGGTAACGAAAAAAAAAAGTTATAATAATTTTTTTTTTAGACAAAAGGAAGAAAATTATATGAATAAAAGAAAGGTAAAATAATAATACCCTCTTATTTTTGTGCAAATTATTATTTTACCGTCATAATAAATGAAAATTATTTTGATCCTTAAAGGTATTTTATATTAAATGATCTCGAATACAACTTTTTTATCAACCATTTTAATTTTTTTTTTTCATTCATTCTTCTTTATCCTGTTGCTCTTCTTAATTTAAAGTTTTCTCTACCTTACTACATCTTTCCATTTCCATAAACAAAAAAGCAAAAAAAAAAAAAAACGCAAAAAGATAATAAAAAACGCTAGTGCTTATATTCTTTCGGGAATTAAAACATTTATAAATAGGTATATGTATCCATGTGCGTGCGTGCGTTTTTATAAATATTCGTAAAACAATTACCTTTCTTATAGAATATTATATACACGTAATTGAAATACAAAACTAATGCAATACTTACTAAAACAAGAAAAAAAAACACCAAAAAATTAATAAAAAAAGAAAAAAAAACAACACCAAAAATAAAATTAAGATCTCATCCTTAAATAAACAAAAGCCAAAGGACATAAAAAAAATAAAAACAGAAATGAAAATAAAATAATAATCAAAATAAGAAAAAAATATCAGTAGCAAAACAATAATAATAAAAAAAACGAAAAGAAAAAATTACGTAAGAAAATTTTTGTTGTTGTTTTATTTTTATTATTATTCCTTTTTAACAACATAATAACTGTATCTATGTACGGAAACGTATATACGTATAATATTAAATTGGAGATGTATGAATTCAAAAACAAAAAAAAAAAAGGAAAATGAAATTTAATTCAATTATTAAAGCACTCAGATTCAACTTGATTCATTTTGATTTTTGTATGCTTGTATTTAAGCATCTTTATTAAAGCTGAAAACTCTTGTCGTCTTAATTTTTATTTTTTATTTGTTTTTTTTTCCTTATTTTTAATTTCGTTTTCAATCATTCATTGTATACCTAATATGTTTATGTATATATTTATTATATATATACATATATGTATAACAATTCTTAAACTAAAACTTATTCAAGAAGATAATTTTTCAATTTACATTTAAAAATTTAATTTGTAATTTTGTGTTATAGAATTGCCGTAACGGTTTCAAGCAAAACATTGCAAACTAGAATTTAGAAAATTATGACGCCTTAAAAATGATTTTACTATTGTGATTTCAACATTCGTGTACAGATTACACAAGCAGATAAATATATAATGTGCAGTTGCAATATATATATACAAATATATATATATAATATATAAATATATTATATATACAGTTATATATATACAATATACATATATAGTTATATTTATCAATCTTTTTTTCCTTACAACGACTTCCATTTGACACTTCGCTCGTTCCCACATTAGGTCCGCTTTTTCTTGCTCTTGTTTCCTGGTCTCTGAACGACCGGGTTTCCACGTACCTCGTTGGTTTCATTATAGACTAATTCTCGCGATGTTGTTTGATGTTCTTAAAAACTACTAATGGCACATTAATCTTAACTTTAAAAACAAATACAGTTGAAAATTCTAGTATTAAAATAAAAATACATCTTAAGTGCTTCAGCCACACTTTATATACAAATAAAATTTCATTTAAATAATATCCTTATGAATTTCAGAACAACCCAAGTAATTTTGTTTTTATTTATTTTTTTGTTTTTCCTGTTGTTTAATTCAATTCTTATTCACCCATATTCCTGAATATAATTGGAAAAAATACTTCCGTTTCCCTTATGAACACAAAATATTATATTTACCGTTATAATTATAAAAAAAATTCTTTTCTTTTCAAGTTATTATTTTCTTATTGTTTTTTTCTCTTTGCAAATTCCTTTATTTATTTTTATAAGGATTCGTTTCTTATTGCTTCATTTCTGTTTTATCAGATTTTTTCTCGAAACTAAACTTTTTCTTTTATATTTGTTTCTTTGTTTTTTTTTTCTGAAGCAAAAAAAAAGAGAAAAAATCGAAATTTCTGCAATCTTCAAATGAAAATAAATTGTAAAAACAAAATAAAAAAAAAATAACAAAAACTGGAACTTAATTAAAAGTAATTCAAAAGGAAAATTATTTAAAAATAAAAAAAAAAATTGGAAAACCTTTCGATTGTTATTTGGACATAAACCCATATCAGTACAGGCGTACAAATTCTAAGAAACAAGATTCGAAATATAATTTGTATTAAATTGTCTTTCTTTTTTTGTTTTTGTTGCCAATCTAAATAATTTAGATTTCTGTGTAAAGATTTATGATCAATTAGATTTAAATTTTTTATTAAATTAATCGATTGGACAATCGATTGGTCCCAGCGCATTGAATTAATTTGGAATTTATTTGATTTTTAAGCAAATTTTTGCGGTTATTTTTCGATACACAACATATTCAAAATTTCTCTGAATATCATTGGGTACATTGGGGGGAGATAGTAAGATAAGAAAACTTTCGATGAATGGTTCTTAATAATTTGAATGCATCTCTAATTTCTTATCACTTTGATGCCGCAGAACTATTTAGGAAGCGAAAACAAATAATTTGGGATGAACAAAATAATTTGGAATGAAAAAATGATTTGGGACGTAATCTGTACGTGTAATCCCAAAAACCTATTGATCACAAATTATCCAACAAACCTGACAGAAATTTTATCGAAAATGTTCGATTCTATTTTTTCATTAGAACAAAAAAGTTTTCACGTACTTTTGTCATTAAAGAAATCTAGATAGCAACACAGTGCTAAGGGTTGTAATGGTGTATTGTCAAAGCGTTTTAGTAAGTTTGTCCTCAAATGATTTTCGAAGGATCTGTAGGGATAATAAAAATATATAACCCATCCTTCCATAATTCCTCCATGCGATATTTAACAAAGCCCCTACCCTTAGGATTCGCTTTTATAGCGGTAATAATTAATTTGCATTTATTTATTTATAGTGCTTAGCACAAACAGTTTACAAAACAAAATTATTACATTATAATAAAAATTGAAAATTAAAACTAAAATAGACATTGAGTAATTTTTTACAAACACAAAACAACAAAAGCGACAAAGCAAAAAAATAATAGCAAAATCGTCAAAAAATAGCGATTGTATGATTTTTGTTTTTAGAAATATGTTTTTATAGTGTAAAGTCTATGGTGGATTTATGTTTGTTATATACATATAATAAGTATTATATTAATAGATTCATATTTGCCATAATTCATAATGTCTTATATGATTACTGATTTTATAAAAATTGAATGAGCGTAGACGGTGCTGATTTCTAATAATTATTATTATTTATTTATTATTATTTAACTATATACAGTTTTTCTTATTTCTCATTTCAATAGTTAAGAGCTTATACTAACGTATTTACACCTATGACTTTTATAATTTATTTAGACTAATCTGAATTTTTCTGTTTACAACATATTTTTTTTAAGGGAAAATAGTAGCAAGTAAAACTAATACTGGTGATATTGCTGGAAATGAAACTTGATTTTACATTGTCCTCCTTTACAATCTCTGTATCTGTAATAAAAATAACATCAAAAGCTTGACACCTAAAGTTCAATGTACACAGATAATTTAATTTTAGTCTTTGCTCATATGGTGGCAAATTAACAGATTTAAGCTATGACAAGTGGTTTAAAGGAAGTCTAAGAAAGTTTTTAGTTGCCTCAATCCTATCAATGTGTATGGTATAAAACGGTTACCAAACTTTACTTGCATATTCAATAATGATGATGATTAAGAGATTATATACTACGCGAAGAAGGTTTTCCTTCTATAGTATCTATATGGCCTGAGTGTGGCATGTTTAAAACCTTTACTAATGACCTCACTACCCTACTAGATATAGTACGCAACGTTCATGGTATTATAACTAAAGATTCAATCTAAACTATTTACTTAACTTAACGATAATTATATTAAAATTTTCAAGATTTTAATCTTAATGAAAATATTTTTTTGAATTTTTAGTAATAGCACTCTTTAATTAATTTAAAAAAATAAAAAAATATTCAATCAAGAAATTGAAGATAATTTATAAAGTCTTCAAATTTTCATATATCTATTCTTTAAATCCTAAAAGGACTATTATATATTATTTCTTTTCTTTCTTTCATTTTTGATTTTTGTTTCTTTGTCAAGTTTTCTAATTACTATAATTAATCCCATTTGAATTAAACTTTGCAGACTAATCAGCAATTTTTTGAAAAATTTATGTTTGCTCTGATTGGCAGTAATTTATTAATTCATTTTTTTCACCTTAATTTATTCTTGATTGACAACAAGAATTGAAATTAAGCTAAATTCAAAATTCCAATACACAATGGAAGTTGTATATTTTTTTTATATTATTTTGATTTTCTACATCCAGTTATAATAAACTTGGATTATATATTTTTGTATACATACCAATTTCGACCTCATTTAACTGTACAGCAAATTTAAGTAAAAATTCAAATAAAAACTGATCAATTTAAATTTATTTCCAGTAATTTACTGCAATTTAGAAGTGTTTCGTTTTCCGAACTCTAAACTCTATAAGAAAAATTGTCTTCTTATAGATTTTAGAATTAATTCTATTTGATTTTTGATACATTTGACCCAGGAATAAAGTATTTTAATTTTGTTTGACTATTTTCTTTTTTCACCATATTTCATCGTCTTTAAAATGTCTGATACAAAAACCGAGAGTGTTTTTACGTGTTACTACTTTTTACGAATGAACATTTGAAATTTTAATTAAACGAAATATAAAAAGTGATATGTGTACTATAATGCAGATGTCGGTGTTTAATTACGGCGTTAAAAAATATTATACAAATTGTGGAAATCAATGTTCTATAACCGTTAGCATTCGGCGTTAAACATTTGCAATGATAAAGTGGAGCAATGCTCAAAACTGAACGCCCAGCGATAAGTATCTCATTAATAAAACACACATTTTTTTTAAGTTTTTTTTATAAACCTTACAATTTAGCACCAATGTCAGAATTATAGAATGCTAAATTTTTAAACGCAAGTATTTGAGTTCAGACATAAAAACGTCGAACGCTTACATTATAGAATCTCAATATTTTTGTCGACTGTATAGAATTTTGAATGAAAATATTTTGAAAAAACGGTACAGTGATGAATTACAAAAGCAGTTTTTGCTTCAATTTCTACAAATATAATTTTTGGTATTAACTTTTGGCTTCTACGGCAAATAGAATATCGATTAGCTTTTTAAGACAAATAAACTATCTTATATTTTAACAGAATAAAGAAGTAAAACCTTTCTCATATTTTTCATTGAAAATCAGACCTATACAACTACTGTTTATTACCACACATATATGAGAACCAATACGAGTTATATAAGCATTAGCAAAACCGATTAATTTAAATTCTAGAAAAATAAAATAACCAAAATAACGTACTTAACTAATCCCACCTACAAATTTATATAAATTTATTAATAAAATTATCTTCATTTAGAAGAGTGAGAAAAAAATAAAAAATGTCAACTTATCTAAATTTTAAACATTAAATACACACATAAATATCGAATAATTACACCACTTTGGACATTTAAAAAGGAACCAATAGGATAAAAATGGTCAATAATGGGTATATTTTTTTTTTTTTTTTTTTTTTTTTTATGTTTTGAGAACTTCGATTATAAAAAACAAATTGAACAACATCAGCAATTCTATAGTAAATAACCTTTTTTTAGAAAATTAAACAAAATAATTTATTTTTCTGATACACAAAAGCGTTTAATTTAAAATGTGTATATGTACCCAAATTTTTATAAAGCTAAGAAGTATTAAGTGAAATAGAGATAGACCTAGATAGCAATATATATTATTTTTTTCTAAAGAATAATTTTTGAGTTAAATTTGATACTTTTTACTCACATACCTAGAGAATATAATAGCTTTTCTGTAGTGCGTATTCGTACTTAACCCAACATTTAAATATTCATTTTAGAGTTATCTTCTATTAGGTATGATCTATTTAGATTTTCTATTTCAAAATTAATTTTGAATACTCCCAATTGATGAAACATCTCTATACTATGTATTCTGATAGCTTTTTCAACCAATTTTGATAATTCTCAGCTATTTTTTAATCTCGTCCCCGTATTATTTTTCAAATATCTTCTTTACATGATTATTGTTGAGACATCAAGACAACTGATTTATTTAATTCACATTCAATAAAACTCTTTTATTCTACCTTGTATTGGGTCTAACATTTTTGTTTTTATTCTAAATACATTTTTAGCTTTTTTAATTAACCTGTGTAGCGACCTATAAACAGTTTTCATTGGTATATTTTTTTTATCTTTTTAACTTTGGAAGCTAACCTAAAAGCTCTAAACATATAAAGCTTATGAACAGTTTTAGTTGTGTTTAGTAGGTTGAAGAATGAATAGTAATATTCGTAAATAACCACACATTGTTTATGTTTACATTTATACATAATTAAGAATTTTCACAAAATGAGAAATATTAATAATTTGAAATACTGAAACTATTGAGACTAAAACTAAAAATTAATGACTTGAGAAATTAAAAACACAAAACTAATTTCTCTTAGATCTATAAGTTTTTAAAAAATAAGCTAGACTATTTCCACCAGATTATATCAATCCGCAGGAGTTCATACAATTTGTCAAATACCTTTATTAGTAATGATGATGTAAGTTTTAGAAGTAAATAAATTTGTCTCATTCTGTGGCAATGATTTACAAGTACGACGACAATGATTTACAAGCACTTACACATACATTTAAAAATTGACATTTGAAAATAATTTTGTCTTTATAGATAGCATTTGTTACAAATAACAATATTATATGATTTTGTAATCTATTAATTAAAATTTCAAAATCAATTTCAATTCATAACCGTCCCCTAAATACATTATTTAGGTGATACATTATACAAAATTGTTCTTGCTTCTATAGGTTTTATTAATTTTTCAATATTATCATTCATTTTGATTTCATTTGATAACTTCTGATAATGGTGTAATAACCGAAATCAATAAAGGTATTTAATAAAATTTGTGAAACATACATAGAGTTTTAATAATGTTTTAATAATGTAATATATAGTTTTAATAATGTAGTAGAATTTTAATAATGTTTCACCTAGAGCCTACAGCATATTCTATAGTAGATACATTTTGAATTAATTTAAATGTAAAACATTTATCAAAGTAAATTAAATTACTCCAGCTGTTTTAATAAAATAATTTTATCATCAATTCAAAAAAAGGCTTAAATAAAATTCAAAAATAAATTTTAACTTTTCTTTGAATGAAAAAAAAAATACTCAGCACCAAAATGTATTTACTTCTAAAACAGGCTTTAACCTATGTACAAATTACAGAAAATTCCAAAATTCTAAACTACAGATTCTAAACTATGACAGAGTGGTTGAATAATTAGATTAATCATACAATGTTAGTCTACTACACATGCTGAAGCTTTTAAATCTATACTATATACATACATGCTATATAATAACAATAAAGGCATAGTATGGTGAATTCACTTGAAAATTAAATCAAATTCTATAATTTTAAATGTTAAAAACAGCTAATAGAGTTTAAAGTGTCATCCTTTCAAAACGGCTTACGATTGGTCTAACAACAGTCTATTAAATATTACACAATATGTATTTAATTTCTAGTTTTAAACAAACAGAACATTTCAGAATTAATATCAAAAACTCGAGATTTTTCGCATAACTTGATTTAATACATTTGTACAGGATGATTCAGAACAAGCAAATTGGAATTATTTGTAATAATACTCTTTTCGGGTGACATTATCCTAATTGATTTTCGTTTATAAACCAAATCGTATTTCGGATTTTTTGAAAACTATAAAAATTATATTTTATTAAGATTCAATAAAAATTCATTTCTGAACAAATTGCTTAAATTTGTCTTAGAATAGTTACTAGAAGTAAAATCAAATGAAAATATATTTCTATATTGTTATTCACTTCACTTAAAAGATGTATCAAAATTAACATGAATGTTGGTATCAAAACGGGTATCAAATATTTTTAATTGGTGACAAAAATTGGTATCATGATAGTTATTTTCATACCTCTTTTTATTCAACCTGAAATTTGATTATGATCCATTTGAATATCATAAATTTTTATCTATGTTGAATCGACTTGGTTAATTCAACTTACAAAATTATCTTGATAACTACGCTATTTAATTAGCCTAAACAACACCTCTGTTCCTAAAAAATTATTTGCACTCCTTCATATTTCTTTAATATGTAACATAAAAAACAAAAAACATTTTCCTGCTATCTTCCAAATTTAATCCGATTTATTAATTTTCTCAAAAAAAAAAAACCCTATTAAAGCTATATTCATTGCATTAGAATTGGCCATGTCGGTTTTGTTTTTTTATTTATTTTTTTTTTTTTTTCAAATGGATCAAATCCTATCATACCCTATCAATTCTATTAATAATTTATTTATTTAATACACAGTCTTATTGTGGTTACAATTTCAACATTTTTAGAAATTTTTTTTCTTCTCCTTCTTTTTTTTTCCAATCAATTTTCATAATTTTTATAACAGGACATGAATGATATCAGTAGGCTACATACATATATATAGAAAATGATTTCTTTAAAATGAAACAAATTGTGCGATCAATCCATTTTCAAATTTTCTTTTTTAGTCCTTTTTGATTATTTTTGTGTTCACATCTTAATATTTGATATCAAGGACTTAAAAAACAGAAAAAAATAAAAAAAAAATGATTTCAAGAAAGTAAAATTGTTTTTGTTGCTTTTTCTATTTCTGTTCTCTTTAAATTGTTTTCAATATTATGTCCTTTTTAAAATCTCATTTAGAACAAAAAAAAAACGATTTTCTTTCAAAATCCATTTAAAAACATCACATAATATTAAAGGATGTTCATATTTTTTTTTTTTTTTTTTTTTTATGGGTTCGACCACATTTGTGACTTTTTTTCTATTTCTCTTATTTATTTTTTTTTTTTTTAACAAATTGAACACATACTTGTGTAAACATATTTGCTTTTTTTATTATTATTTATTATTTATTTTCTTTTTTCTACTTTCTTTTACAAACATTTTTTTTCCTTATTATCCTTTCCTTTAAAATTAAAAAAAAAAAAAAAAAAAAACAAATTTTTTTGATTGGCGATGATTTTCTCACAAAAAAGCAAAATAATAAAATATTTTTGACATAGCTTTGATGTAGAAGATTTTTTAAGCAAGTCAAAACGAATTATGTTAAATTGAATTGCCATAAAATGTGTTTTAATTTCTGTTACCAAATCTAAATTGTTCAAAGGCACAATAAATTTCAGGTTGGGTAAGAAGTGGTATGAAAATTACTATCATGAACTTGAATGTTCTATCGTGTTGGCAACAATTACAAATTAAAAATATTTTATGTCCGTTTTAATATCAAAAACCATATCACTTTTAATACATCTTGATGTTATATATATATATACAAGTTAAGTGAAACTAATTGACTTATTTTTTTTATTTTTTAATCGAAACTTTCCCTAATCTCTGTTTTATGGTTACTTTATAGGTATGGCATACATTTGTTGAAATCAAAGCACTACTCTCTCCACTACTCTCTCCACTCTCCACTCCACAGTTTAAATGCGAAATAAGAAGAGTGGCTAATGCCAACCCATATACCCAATTAAAATTCCAAGATCGAAAAAAACATTTATTCGAAATTTGTTTATAGTTCGAGCTTGCCAAATATAGAATAACATCCTTCTTCAAGTATTATTATACATAGTCAAATAATAACAGTACAACAAGTTAAAATCTGCAGATATTCAAAACCAACATTAACGATTTGTTACTTCAAATACTTTTTAATTATAAAAAATACTTCAACCAATTCGTATATGAACTCGATAATATTTGAATTCAAGTTCACTTAATTGACCTTAAATAAATAGATATATCATGACATTAACTGTTAATGATCAAAAAATTTAAAGGAATGTTTCGTTCACCAACGTTATTGGAACTCATCAGTAGGTATAGTAATGTTGAACTACCTTTACAGGTCCTAGTTTGAATTTGATCATATATAGATTTCATAGAAACCAATAATATGTGAGTTATAAATATCAAATTAAATTCCCACTTGATAAACCCAATACTATAATATACTTGAAAAGTAATATTATTCAATCCTATATTAATAATTATCTTTGTAATCTGATACCTAAAATAGATATTAGGTACCCCTAGCAAACCTATATTAGCTCCTACCATCTTCATAACCACTAAGTTCAAAGCAGAATGACATTGTGATAGGATTGTCAATGTTAGCTAAAGTGAAAAAAACGATTTTAATAATAAACAAATAAAATCGAAAATGAATTACATTTTTTTTAACAAGATTTTTTATGTATGATATATGTATACATATATATAAAATGTATATATATTATATATAAATAAAAAATTTATTAAAATATGAGTACTTCTATTACACTCCGTCATACACACTCACCCACATTTTTTTTAAAATAGATTGGTAACCTATGGTATCAAATTTTATTTGCCCTAGACATTTAACATTGTAACATTTTTATTCTTTTATCATCACTTCTCATTCTCTCAATTTCGTTTTTTTTTTTTTTTTGTTTTATATTCTACAATTCACTTGAAACTTATATCCTTTGGTCTATTTTTTTGTTACTGGTTAGTTTAGAAATTTTCGGATATAATTTTATTTTAGTTGTTCAAAAAGTACACAAAATAATATAAAAAAAGCGGCTTTATAAAATTTTGCCAAAATATAAAAAAAAAAATACAGAAAAATAGCAAATAATAAAGCAAATATCCTTTTACAGGATTAAAATCTATAATATCGCTGTATTATTTTTTGTATGGGACACTGTAATAGTATATATATAGATATTTAGCTATATTGTATTATAATAAATACAGTAAATATGTGTACTTTGCTTTATTTTTGTAATTTTTTGTTTTTCAGGATCGTTGGTCTCAGTAATTTTTTTATAATTTTGTTTATTTAATTTCAATCCAATAAGGGAAGAAGAGGATAATATTTTTGATTTGGGATTTTGTTTGTTTTTTTTTTCACAAAAATTGTATTTTTTTTTTGTTTTGCATTATTAAAAGTGTAATATTATAAAAAAGATATTCTGTAGTTGGGAAGTTGTAAATAAAAATCTCGTTCCCAAAATTATTTTCTTATTACATTTTTTTTTTTTTTTGTATTTGTGTTCAAGCTGTACTAGTAAATTTATTTTATAAAACTTAAAATATGAATTTTTAATTTGAATGCATATTAATGAAATTGTGTATTTTAAAATACCATAGGATTGAGATAACAAATTGAAAGAAAATGATTAATCGGAGCGAGGTGTGTTAAAGTGTTTTTTAGTATTAAGATTGTTTTCTTAGTCTATTTTAATGTCATTGAAATTATATTTGCTATGTAAATTATATAAAAAAATAAATAATATAAAATTTAAAAGTTTTATTAATAATTTAGCTTTTAAAGCCTTTATAATTTAGCCCTAATAGTCTTGGATCCATTTCATTTCGAATTCTTATCAACTATTTAATAGTTATAATAAAGCGTTTCAACTATCAACTAAGTCAAATTATTATGTGTGTTCTAACTTAATACTGTCAATAAATTACTATTATATTATTGGGGATATTTCATTATGATGAAGTGTTATTTAAGCATTTTATTCATGCTATCGAAGTGTAAAAAGGATTATCATATAAGAAAATGCTCAACATGATTTGATGGACCAATTATAATTGAAACATCTAATCTAACAACCTCAACGACAATTATTATATTTATTATATCTGTTTCAAATCAAAATAGTCTGGCTGTACCACTATGATCTCATAAAAAAAAAAAATCATTACAATCTTTAATAAATCTAAACATATATAATTTACATTAGAGTATATTAATATCCAAAACTCAACTTCGGATTCGGACATTAATTTGAAAACCTCAACCAATCTGGATTTATAACATCCAAGTATGTGATATTGCTTCAACCACAAAAAACACGTTCATTCCATAGAAGAAAAAAATTTTAATTTTTTTGTCATTAAATTAAAAACGATTGCAATGTTTTTAATCTTTAAAGTCTTTTTACCATTTATCATATTATTATTTAGGGTAACTCAGCCACTTTATTTTAAATCTTATAATCTTTTGTATAAGTAAAAAATAAATTAAGTTTTAGAATTTGACCGCTTTACTTGGACTAAAGAAATATCCATTCCTCTTATATACCTAAATAATAATTTTGTAATTCGATTTAATATTTTGATATCTTTAAATGGAAATATATACCATAGTACGACTCTAATTCATAACAATTTGCTTTCATTTAATTTTTTCTTAATAAAATCAATTGATTACGAACAATTTAGCTATTTCATCTTCTTGTGATGATAAAATGGAAAAAAATGATCTATGAGGATAGACAGAGAGTATCTACTCTATTTCAAAACAAAATATAGGTCTACAGTTCAATGCTGAAACCAATCTGAACCTACGACGTCTAAATGCTTAATAACAACATCGAAATAAATCAGAATAACAAAAACAGACTATGAGAGTTGCGACAATCATAAGTTAGTTTGTCTTTAATAATATAATTGAAAATAATCTACACATCCCTTCAGTGCTTAGTGAAATGAAAACATGTTCAAGGCTACAAGAATAGATTGAAACAACAGCCTAAAATGCTCAAACTCACATGTTAATGAGCAAACATAATATTAGGTTACTAACCTGGGGTTGGAATTGCCTTAACTAGAAATAGGAGACAACTTTTACTTGAATTTTATTGGACTATTACTAAAATAAATTTTAGTATGTAATTTATCACTGAATGAGCTACTTAAAGTCATTATTACCATTATACATATTACATTTGATTACCGTGAAAAATTATACGAATTGTAACTAATAAAAAAATTAAAACATAAATCTACTTTTTTCAAATAAATTATATTTGTCGATACATAAAAAAATTATTTTATGAGGTTTTAAGAAAAACCATTAACACTAATCAATACTTTTCAAATGTAAATTTGCAATTCCAGTTTCAAAATTAAAATTAAGAAGATTAAGTTAATTAATTTTTTGAATCCATTTATCGGCTAGTTACCCGGTTAATCTCTGTTAGACTGATGTACTTCAAATACAGTATTATAGTATACTAGTACAGTAGTTAAAGTACACTATTCTGTGACAGCTAAGACGAACAAATAGATATGTTTCTACTGCAACAAATCCATTTACTTTGATGGGATTGCGTGGAAAGTTTCTCGAAAACACTTAGCACTCACCATTATCAAATAATAGGGAAAATAAGCTACCTTTAAATTCGGTTTGATAAAATATCTAAACTATATTAATTTATACAAATTCTATTGAGTTAGAGTAGTACATAGGAAGTTTTGTATAATCATTATTTATGCTTACTTTCTTATACATAAATTAATAATATATTCCATCATAGTTCTATGATATTGCATAGATGTCTTATTATTATTATTATTATTATTATCACCACCATCATTCTATGGTAATCCTTTATATCATAATTTAAATGTATTTTCTTGTGTGTATTAGTGTATATATTTATATGAAATTTAGTTTGAAATGTGTTCACACACCAAAAATTTAATCCTTGCATTATTACATTGAATAATTTATTGGTTTAATAATTTATAAAGGATCAACATATAAAATTAGTTTTATTCTGTTATTATTGTATAATATAATTTTCTAAAAATATATGCTTTCTACTTTCCCTGTTCTGCTTGTTTTTTTTTTGTGTTTGTAAAGAATAATAATAACGTTATCTTCTAACCTTGGGTCTGAAATGACAATTTCATAATTTTGTATGTTACCCGCGGATTGATTCAGAGAATATCAAATTTCTGGTGTTAATATAAAAAATATCCTTGTATTTAACAAAATATACCTGAATCAGTGGCGAAGCATACCTAAATAAATTTTATTGAAATTCGGTTATATTATTTATCAGTTATTTTAAATTATGTATTGTATTGTATTGAAGTGTTGATGGGCGCATTAGATTCATAATATTCATTATAACCATACTCATAATAGAGAATTGTTATTGATTTTCAAGCCACTGAGAAAAATTTCACAATTTATGTTCAATAAACCCTCCACCCCTGAAATTATATGGAGAATTTATGTATCTATAAAATATGAATTGTTAATCTTTTAACATAATATATTTATATTAATCACAGTTTTCGGTAGATCCAAAAGTGAATAATAAGATATCAATGACGATATATTAAAATATAGAAAAAGCCCCATTGTACAAATACTCATTATGTGGAAATGTAAAATGGGTATTTGACTGTTTTCTTTTTGTCTTATTTTATTTAAGCAGTTTTTACAAAATTTTATTAGCATCTTACAAAATAAAGTTTTTGGATTTCAAAAGCTTACATAATTTTAACGATTTAAAAACAGCAAAAACTAGTAAAGTCCCATTACTATATATTTTAATTTTAAAATAGATTTTACTCTCGAAACATCAATTTCAGATGTAAGCGGTTATGACTTGTTGCCACCAGATTAATGCAAAAATCCTTTGAAAACTATAAGGAAAATTTGTTTAAATCTCTTCTAATTTAAAGCCTTATTCTAATCTAAAATCCTATTCAAATTTTTACCGATAATTTATTATACTTGCGATATACTTCGCTCTCAATACAGCAGTTGGTCGTTTACAAACCCGGTTTTGCTGTACAAAATTTATATATTTTGTTCATTTTTATACTTGATAAGCAAATATTACAATAAACAATCTAATGCTTGAATGCATATAATTCCATACAACTGCGAGTTCATAAAATGTGGATCTCGAAACGTAAAATGTGGATCTTCCAATTCGTAAAATATGGATCCCGAAAAGTAAAAATAATTCCCTTTAACTTCTTACAATATCTAATTTATCCAACAATGACTCAATGCCTTCACTCAAATACTAAAAAATGTGTTAAATCAAAGCCAATACAGTTATCCTCACACACATTTTTGTTCTAAAAAGATAACAAAAAAAAAAAAAAAAAATTCCACAAATTCCAAAATAAATACGGAAATACGTTAATGTACTGTGAAACAGTATTTTTGATATGAGCATACACAATCACATGCTATTAACACAATTTAACCATTTTAGATAAATTTTTATTAGTTATTTAAATAGTGACACGCGACACTTAACACAGTTGTAATTTTTTTCTTCCTTTAAAAGTAAAAATGTAAAAATTGGGGAGGGAGACAAATTGAATTGTTTTTGTTATTTTGTTTCAGTTTAAGGACATTGAACTTTGTATTAAAATAATTTCCTAGTTAAAGTTTATCGTCAAAATTTAATAATTTTTATGTGGTTTGCTTGGAGCTGTGATCTACGAGTGCTCAAACTCAAACAAAGATTATTTAATTAAATGTTCACAACTAATCAGTGTTTTTATATTCTGAGTGACATCTTCTGTTCCAAATTGTTCATATTTTGTTAAAAGAAATTATTTTATCGGGAAAGTATTATTTTCCCCAAGATAGGGGGGTTCTACGAACAACTTGTCGATTATATTGGGGTTTGATTAAATTTTCTTTTATTGCAACACTTTGATTAAAAGACTCACTACCATGCCATACAAGTGTATACTACTATAAGTGTATTCGTAGAATAAAAATATAGATCTATTTTATTTTTTTTTATTTATTTATTTAACATTTCATCTTAAGAGAGCACATTCGCTCCTACAGAGTATTTTTGATTCCACTATTACTAAAAATTAAAACTAAAGTAACAACAAAATAATTCAATAATTCAGCCCAAATTTACTTATTTTTTTTTTTTCTCAGTATAATAAATTACTAAATGCGATAATTTAAAATTTAGCTAATTTAACCTGATTCTGTAATGGTTTACAGAAAGCTGGTAGACATAGACCAAAGAAGTATAGATTAAAATCTTTCACAACATAAATCTTACTCATCTAAATTCATACATACTTAAATTCATTCCACTTCAAGCTTTTTACTAACTGACGTTAACCCTTAATTTAGTTACGTGCTACATTTCAGTTCTTTACTTTCAAATTTTATTTTTACCTATGTATACAGAGCTCTGTCAGTGTCTAATTATTAATATCTTGCAATTATTTTAATTATGTTCTTTTTAATAGTTTGTGACTCTTTTGGTCCTGTAAAATAAAAGCCACTTTTACAATTACAATTAATGTTTATTTCACTTATTTATCCAAATGCTGCCCGCAACTAGTCTAATGTTTGACTGTACTTATATTAATATATTAAATTCTCTTTAGACATTATTAAATGGAAAATATAACAATATAATATATGTACTTAAAACTATAATCTTCTCTTATTTTACATTTATTTATTATTTATAATAATCTTATATTATTTATTTCATATTGGTTGCGGAGCCCACTATTAATATTAAAAATTTTTAACAAATAAAGTTAAATTTAAGTAAAAATATTAAAATTGTTATAACAACTCAAATTAAACAGAGCTACATATTTAAATATGAGCACAGCCACAAGTTCATTAATATTAAAATAATTTAATTAAGAGAAAACAATAACTTTAATCCTGTCAAATAATTACAATATTCATGACTGATATTGATGAATGTCTTAGATTACAAAGTGACATTGGTCATTTTTATGAATGGTGTTGATTTAATGGTTTTAAATTGAATATTAAAATGATATTTTATAAAAAGAGTACCGTTATTAAATGTATATACCTATTAATAATAATTCTCGAAAATAGAATGTGTAGATCAAATTAGGGACTTAGGAGTTATCTTATATAATAAATTCACCTTCACTTCTCATATATATTTCATCATCTCAAAAACTTTTTTCTATGCTTGGTTTCTTCTAGTGAAATTCTCAACAATTTTCTGACACCCTTACACATTTAAAGCGTTATATAGCTCTTTGGTTCGGCCTCATCTTGAATATGGTTCACCTATTTTGATGCTTTTTCATGCTAAGCATATTAAAAGAATTGAATCCATTCAAAAAAATATTATTAAGTTTTGTTTTCGCAACTTTAACTGGGAACCTCACCTTACTGAGTACTGACTATGTATATCAAAATGTAACCTTATTAAGATTGATACTCTCGAAAACTAATAATGAACTAATAATAAAAAATTATTTTGTATTTTTTTTGTGCAAATGACAACAAAATTAATTTGCAAATAAATACTCTAATTTTATATTTTGATTGTAAAAATGCATTTAAAAAAAATGTATAATATATTCGTAATATACACACAAATATATAATATAATAGATATACAGTCTATGATAATAATTTATCGCCCCTTCAAATTGCAAAATTTAAATAATATTTCATATATCGGTCTTGAAAAATCCCATTTGAACAATCTGGTACTGATCATACCAATTAACATTTTAATATTGTCTAAAAATATTAAATTCTGTTAGATGAAATTTGATTCAAATATAGATTTCAAACCGTACTATAGTAAACTAGTGAATAGAGCTAATTCATTTTTAAGATTAATCAAATGATTTATCATCCCTCTTGGATATTGGCTTTTATTATCTATACATATATAGAAAATCTGTTTAAAAATTAACTATTTGGACATTTGCTTACTTAAACGTTCATATTCATTTTTCACTTATTGAAAATTTTAATTTTATTTTGTTTGGAAAAATATAACAAAAATTCATATTTCTACTTTAAAGCAGAAGTAGAAATACGTAACTGAACTTACAGTGCACAATTCTTCACGCATATATTTAAATGCGAAAATATATTATGTACTCGGTATATTTTTATTGTTTCATCTTATCCTTAAGTAAAACTTTGCACTAAAAATATATACACTTGGTATCAACTATAACTAATCTATTTGTCTTATTCGCTACTACATACTATCTTAATACACATACTTTATTACTACTTATCACTATTTACCCTATATTGTATTTTAGAATTAACGAATTTCAATAGTCGCGGAGCCTATTGCTGTAAAACATGAAATTAAGGAGTATTATTATTATTGTTTTTATTATTAGTATTATTATTATTATCACCATAGCTTTAAAAACAAAAATAAACTGTCAATTTACAAAATCAAAAATATATCCTCAAATATTTGGTTTTGTTGTGGATATCTTAATGTTGTACAATTTGGCAGTTTCGCTATATCTGAATAATAATCTCTGCAGATTATCTTCATTCTCCACGAGTAGTACAGCGTCTATAAAATTTAGACAGATCCAAATTTAAACTGATAATTTACTAATGTTACTTTTCCATTTTGATCTTGCTCAGCTTCTTCTTCTTCGGTTTACTATTTCCGGTTTACAAATATTTGTTGTAATATGACATATGACAAGAAAAAAATTATTCTACACAAATGTTGTGAACTGTAACATAAATCGTTTGAAATAAAAAAAAACAAAAAACTAAAATATTATTTAATAATTTTATATTCATAATATTTATTATCATTATTATTTAGTTCTAAAATACAAAATTTCTACAAAATAACACCATCTATTTGTATATATATGCAAACAATAATAAAATTTAAATGTTTTTTATTATATTTGAATGTAATGTCGTTACTATATTTCATGCATGAGTTTGTTCTGGTCAATATACAAAATTTTGTACATATAATATGTATATAATGTATGTATGTGTACTTAAAATAAAAATAATCTGAAATTTCACACAAAATCCAATAAACTTCCACTCAATTAAAATCGATTTAATGCCATTTTCTTTCATAATTTTTATTACGAAATTTAAGTTGTTTTTCATTTTCTTCTACCCCATCCCACCATCACTTCAATTTCTTTATGTTTTTTTATCGTTTGTTGAGTTTACTATTTTTAATTTTTTTTTTTTTTTTTTTTTATTTCTCTTTATGTTATGTTCAATTTTTCAATTCTACGGTCATAATGTCGCCACCATTAAATTTCAATATATGCAGCTCAGGAATAATACAAAACCGCATACGATAAAAGTAATGTCATGTAGGTTTTGTTTTTTCTAGTTTTTTATGCTTTTTTGTTTCCTTTTTTTATCTAAGCTAACATTAAAAATTGCAAAAGAGAAGAAAATGGAAAAGAAAATTCCAATAGAAAAGTACATAGTTTGGATGTATATAAATTTTATTTTTATTTCATTAAAGTTACCAAATATAATCCATAGTGATGAGTTTTGGTATCAGAATTATTGAGTGGTGAATTTCAACGTGGATAGAAATCTCAAGTAGAATAAATATGTTTGTGGCAAATGTTCTTTTCTGATGTTTTATTATTATCGATTATTGAATAATATTGAGATGGAACTAATTGCCAAAAGTTAGACAAACTTAGACATCCAAAATGGAATTTTTGGAATACTAATAATCAAAATAGGACCAAATGCAACATGAAATCTACAAAAGATGAGGCAAGCAAGCTGAAGATAAGCATTAACAATATTTTATATTTCCATATTTTATATCCTCACACTATTTTGAATTTACACATACATCTACATTATGTAGTGCAGCTAAATATATTTTTGTGGAGTCAAGTTAGTGTTACAACAACTTAGCAACTTAGCAACTTAACCAAAATATGTATGTATATATATATTAATCTGTAAATACATATTTTGCCTAAATTTTTGTTAAGTTGTTTTTACGATAAGTGGGGCCCAAAAATATATATTTAGTTCCACTTACCTTAGGTATTACAAAACCACATTCTCAAGGACTAGTTTTGAAAATTATACCAAAAAAATGTGTATTATAAGATCCATGTTGTATTGCGTCGTACTGCCACACAACTACTGCTCACGAAATCTTAATTTGGATAGTTAAATATACAAAGTGCTTGTCAGTCTTATCATACACATACGGCAATCTTATTTCTTATAATATTTATACATAAAAATAAATTGTACATACAAAAATATATGTACATAAAGAGAGTCCTAGACGTAAACGGGTTTTTATAAATACATAAGAATAATATAATAGTAAAAATTAAATATGGTTTTATTCTTTTCTTTCTTAACAAATCGATATTTGTTGGCTAAAATCAGTACAGGGCAATGCAATCAAAGAATATGTACAAAACGAATACAATTTTATGTGAATAGCAACACAAAAAAAATTATTACTAGTCAAAAAAAAAAATCCAATTTTTCAATTTTCGTTTTTATGTACATACATATTATTTGTTATAAAAATTGTAGAACATATTATAAAACAAGAAGCAAAGGAAAAATCTTAACAATAATCCTGCATTTTTGAAAAAAAAAAAAAACGAAAACTTATGTACCCCCATTACCTATTTTATTTGCTCCCACTTCCACTTCAATATATTATTTCGAAGAATTCTCTTTTTCAAAAGCATATACAAAACACTATAGAAAAAAAAAATATTTCAATAAAAATAACTGTATATTATATACAAAAATAAAAACTAATAAAATAAAGCATGACAAAAGTGGAAAAAAAGTAAAATGAAAAGTAAGACAAAAACAATAACAACAATCCATTTAAAAAGGACTAATAAAATTTTCAAACTTATTACAGGATTGGGTTTTATTTTGAAGTAAATTCAAACTTTTTTGTAGTTTCTTTACTTGATTCTAATTTTTTTTTTTTTTGTTTTACTATTTTTTATTTCATAGAGAAGGTATTGTTGTGTACGAAATTTTACGAAATAACAATAGAGGTACCTACTGGTTATAGTTTTGTTTGTTTTGTATTAAAACAATAAAACAAATAGAATTCGAATAATAACATTGTTAAAATAATTTTATAGGTGTATAACTCAACTAAGTTAGTATGTATACACTTTGTTTATTTATTTGAAAAATTTTCTGTTTCGGTTAGCGTGTAAACAAGTCTGTAATGCAACAATAAAATTTAGATTTTATTTATAATATTGGATTTCTGTATTATTGGGAACATCAACATGTTTTGATAGCTTAAGTAATTCTCTAAGGTTGGTATAGTCATTACCTCAATCTTTGTGGACATTATAAATTTTATACAGTTAAATATCAGTTAGATGGTTCTGCACAACTCTTGATAGGCAAACTAATGTAGTCAAGCTTATTAATTTCTGTAAAAGTATTCTAAGAGATTATCTTAAAAATGAAAAAAGATTAAATTCAAAAGTAATAACGAAAAAAAATGTTTTGTATTGTAATATTCATGTATTGAGTCAGACTCGTACATTGCTCACGAGGTCAAATGTAGAAAAGTTTAAAAATTTATTTATCAATATTCTATAAGGAGACCTAATTTGAAATTATTACAAATAGGAACAAATTAATTTACTGTACATTAATTTAAATGAATAAACATTTTACACACAGACTGACTAAATTACAGACTCATCAAAAGAGATATTTTTTTTTAAATTTATTTATTTAGTTAATTTAAATATTTATACTTATTATTACATAATTCAAAATTGTTCAATATATTCAATTAATTTGTTTGTTAAATATAAATTGTTTCACTAGTTATTGATCAAAGTTTTAAAACATTCAACTAAAGCATATTTTTGGTTTTTTCCTTTCTAAATAAATTCAATTTAAAACAATTAACATTTCTGAAATTATGATTATTAATATCATATCAGATACATAAACTAGACGATCACATAAATAATCTTGATATAAAAAAACTGTCGCAATACATTTGCAAGAATTCATATATTCAATTATCCCTACGATTGTTCAACGGTGATTTCGTAGATTTGAATATTTGCAAAAATTTCTCAAGTTCAATTTTGTCCAATATGAAATTATTTACACAGTGAAACTAAAAAAAAATCATTCTTTGTAATATCTACAAAAATAGCCTTCATTTCCCAAAATTTATAACACCAAGTTCTGTTGATGTTTAATTATGATCTAAGCTCAAAATACTGTATTATAATCAAACAAAAACACTAATGCGCCCTTGAAATCAGTATATAATACACCATTTATATACTTGAACTTTTTTTTGTAGTATACCGATGAATACTTTAATAAGCCTAATTGCTACAATTACATTAGAACAAGTTTTGACCAAATAAAATATAATTTAAGAAAATCACAATTAGTTCATCTGATAAAAAAAATCAAATTTATCTTTCATTTTTTGTTAACCTATAATTTTTTGTAAAATTTGAAGCAACGAAATTGATTATTACATAAATGATTTTTATGCAAACAAGTTGCATTTAGTGTCAAAAGTATGGCATTGACCGAATGTTTTTTTTTCGTTATTTATTTATTAAATTATTGCTTAGTAACTAAACTATATATAAAACTAATTCTATTTTAACAAATTTGTTTTTTAATGTAATAATATATAGTAATAATAGATCAAAATAAAGACCTAGCTAAACGCTGTCTGGTCGTATAGAGTTATATGATAATTGTTTGTTTATAAATGAAGAGTAAACAAGAAAATTTGTAAAAAAGCGGATATCAGCTGATCTGAGCCTACCCTGACAGCTAAGTGCTTGTAAATCCCTATTGTGTATAATTTAAATAATATTCAATAAAAAATAATAATAATAAATAAGCAGTAAAAATATATCAAATATTTTACAATGTTAATAGAGTTATAGTGTTATAACTATATTATTGCTAAGTATAGTATTGGCACTATTATTATAACATTTCTTTCTTTTTTTTATTAAATTGCGCTTATAAAGATTCTTAGCTTTGTCAATTTCTTGCAATTTTCCAAAACATCTTTTCGTGGGATATATAAATATATAAGTTGGTTTTTAATAAAAAACACTTTATTTTCTGACGCAACTTTAACCGGTTAAGAGGTATGAACAAGAATGCTTTTATTTTCCAAATTTAGTTAATTTTCTATTTTAATTCTTACAGTTAAACTTATTTCTAGTATTTTTGATCGTATGATCTTGTCAATCTTTTATCTCATTTTTCCCATACATATTAATTAGTAATTATTTATTTAGTAATTAATTAGTAATTACATTTTATATTTGTCTTTTTCTTCTTTAATTTGTATTTTAACAAACAGTTTAATTTATTATTAAGCTAGTTCATAAAATTTAAAAGTATCAGTAGCGGCGCGTGTACCAGGGGCGTATGCTACAATTAAGAATTCTTAATCGGTGTTAACTTATACATATACATATTTCGTAGTATAATAAATACTCAAATAAACATGTTCAAATTACCTACATTTTTCCCATAAATTTGATTTTCGAACCGGATAACAACTTTCAAATATTGTTTTACTAACCAAACTGTGGAACATGTTTGGAAAAACTGTGCAATTGTTCAAATTACACTACTTCTACCGTAATTTGAATATTTGAAACAGTTAACAATTTTAATATTGTATTATTAAGCAACATGCTTGGAAAAACTGTGAATTTGAAACTGAATGATGATTCAGAGAGAATAGCAAAATAACTCAATTGATGTTAAAAATGTACAGTTTATTACAACCGTAGTTCGACTGTAGAATTTCACATCTATTATTAATTATACAAAATAAAAAAATAAATAACTGATAACTCTATTCTTCCATACTACATTACATATTATATCACCTAAGTTACCAAGATTTTTTTTGTTTCTACCAGTTAATAATTTACGTTATATTGGCATTTCTTATAATAGTTATAATATAATATGTTGTATATAGTCACTTTTCTTGTAATAGTAATTACAATTAATTAAATTTTTGAAGTAAGTTCTTGTAAAAGTCATCTATATTTTAGGTATAAAATAACCCTTTTTCATATGTTTCTAAATTTATTTTTACTTTAAAATTAATCACCAAAAAACTAGAGTACAAAACTATACAAAATCTTCAAAGATTTCTTGTCAACAAAACCAAATTACCAAATTCTAACATTAAATTCAATTTAAAGCCATCAACTAAAATGTAATAATTTTGAAATATTTTCAAATATCGTTTATCATTACACTTCCATTTCAAATATTTTAAAATAAAAAAAAAAAATACATCTTATAATGGTGTATGTAAAACCCATCGATTTCTAATAATCGTTATTGTTGCTCAATTGTGTGGTATTTGATATGAAATCCACTCCAATATGTAGTTACAATTTGATAAAGTATATATATTTTTTTCGTCGTATCCTTCTCGTAGATTACATTAAGTCTCTGTAACTGTACATACATTTGATTTTATTTTTTTTTTTTTTATTTTTATTTTCTACATATGAATTGAAAGAATGTATTACATATTTGGATGTAAGTTGAAGTTATCAAATGTTATTTTATAAAAAAAAGAAAAAACAAAAACAAAAACAGAAAAATACAAATTTTCCAAAACATTCAATGAATTGAATGAAAAGTATAAAATCTAACAAGAATTGGCAGCCGGTGCAATCAATTGCGGCAGCAGTAACAATTTCAATAAATTCTTATTCCTACACATTTTCATGTATATGATATTATATACATTATATATATATGACTATTATATATATATATACATTCATGTGTAGATTAAGGCATCGTTAGCTTCATAGTTAGCAATATCATCCTGTAATCAAATGATATTAAGGACATACAATGTGAATACATCCTTACATGTTTTTACGTATATATATATATATATAAATATGTTTGACATGAAGAACATTCCTAAGTTCAGAAATAAAAATTTGAAAAATAAAGTTAAAAAAAATCAAAAAAATAATGTCTATTGTTAAGTACATATGGGGGAAAACCTTATGCTGAATCGATCAGAAATTATCCCAAAAACTGGTATTTTTGGTTGGTATAGCAATAAAAGAATTTCTTTTTGAAAACTTCGAAAAAAACAAAAAATTAAGAGACCTTAATGACAATAGCAAAATAAAAAGGATTCTTGTTATTTGGCTTCTGTATTCTTCGCTTCCTCTCTCTCTCTCTCTCTCTCTCTCTCCCTTTTATTTTCATATCAATATGGGATTTGATATCCTTTAAGTGCTCATTCTTTTAAGTACTCATCATGATTATCAGTTTCTGATAGTGAATATCTTGATTACGCGTATTTAAAATAGAAAATAAAAAAAATAGGAAATAAAAGAGTTGTAAACTGATAATAATTTTTGAGTTCATATTGGCGTTAAAGAAGTTATTGGAAATTGAGTTAAGAAATTAATAAAAATGTTCGTATAATAAAAAAAAGAAAATTTTTACTTCACAAAAACTGAACTGTGTGTAAAAGTCATAGAATAACACTCGTACAGAATGCACCATAATTTTTATTGTCGTAATAACCATTACGTTTGAAAAATTATATTCTTCTTCTTGGATACAAAGATGTTTTGGACCATTGATTTTTGTGCAAAAAATATCCTCTCAAATATTATTAAGGTGTTATTTCGTTTTCATAATGTAACTTAGTATATCACAATATGTCTTATTACCGTTGCTCCATGTTCGTTGTCAATTACCGGGAAAATAGACATCGTAAGTTTTATTCGTAAGTGATGCATGAATGCAGTAATGGTAGTAAAGCAGTTTCCATATAGTGAAGTATAGTGTGTAGTATAGTGTAGCTTTAGTTTTAGTTTCTAAAATTCATTAATTTATTACACCATGACGTTACACATTACCCTAGTACATTATCATTATTAAATTAAAAAAATTTTCAAAACAGTAATGGTAAAATTAGATAATTGTAAGATAATTCTGATATTCCTGAGAATATATTAAGATGAATGAAATAACAAGAGTAGAAATAATAAAATGATATAATAAAACAATATTAGGTTGATATTTCAAAGCTTAAAGTAATACAGTTACAAGAATATAAAAATAAAAATAAAAAATTCAATAATAAAGTAAAACAAAATGTAATGCAAAAAATTTAAAAATTATAAAATAAAATACAAACTTATAGCTAATTAATATCAATATATCGATAAAAAATAATTAAATTTAATCAAACAAGGAAAGAAAAATAAAATATAATTGACCACAATCTGTGAAACAATATTTTCTCGTAAAATATTGACACGCTAAAACTAATGCAAACACTCCAATTACAATTAAATGATAATTAAAATAAAAATGTACCAACTTAAAACTGATGATAATGCAAAATGTAATAATAATTAAGAATGTACTTGAATATAATTTTATATTTTTAAACTTTAAATATATTTTATATTCAAAGGTCGTCGGTTGCAAATAAATTCATTATATAAAAACTTAAAAACTGTTTTGTTCTTAATTAAATTTATAAATTGAATGTTCTAAAAAGATAATGAAACATATTTATGTGATATCTCCTAATATCTATATGAATTGTCATAATACACATAATATGTATATATTATAATATATAATTCGACATTTAGGGCCCCGGGTTTTTTCAATATTTATTGTCCTCAAATTTTTGATTTGTCCACATTAATTTACTATCTTCGCTAGTCGACCTTCTGCTATTCTATTTACACACTCTCTCTTCAGCTTCTTTGCTTATTTCGACTCCAACCATATATCAGATATATAACTAAATTATTATTATATTGTCCTCAATATTTATTCATTATATTTATTTTATTTATTTTATTTATTTTATTTATTTTATTTATTTTATTTATTTTATTTATTTTATTTATTTTATTTATTTTATTTATTTTATTTATTTTATTTATTTTATTTATTTTATTTATTTTATTTATTTTATTTATTTTATTTATTTTATTTATTTTATTTATTTTATTTATTTTATTTATTTTATTTATTTTATTTATTTTATTTATTTTATTTATTTTATTTATTTTATTTATTTTATTTATTTTATTTATTTTATTTATTTTATATTTTATTTATTTTATATTTTATTTATTTTATTTATTTTATTTATTTTATTTATTTTATTTATTTTATTTATTTTATTTATTTTATTTATTTTATTTATTTTATTTATTTTATTTATTTTATTTATTTTATTTATTTTATTTATTTTATTTATTTTATTTATTTTATTTATTTTATTTATTTTATTTATTTTATTTATTTTATTTATTTTATTTATTTTATTTATTTTATTTATTTTATTTATTTTATTTATTTTATTTATTTTATTTATTTTATTTATTTTATTTATTTTATTTATTTTATTTATTTTATTTATTTTATTTATTTTATTTATTTTATTTATTTTATTTATTTTATTTATTTTATTTATTTTATTTATTTTATTTATTTTATTTATTTTATTTATTTTATTTATTTTATTTATTTTATTTATTTTATATTTTATTTATTTTATATTTTATTTATTTTATTTATTTTATTTATTTTATTTATTTTATTTATTTTATTTATTTTATTTATTTTATTTATTTTATTTATTTTATTTATTTTATTTATTTTATTTATTTTATTTATTTTATTTATTTTATTTATTTTATTTATTTTATTTATTTTATTTATTTTATTTATTTTATTTATTTTATTTATTTTATTTATTTTATTTATTTTATTTATTTTATTTATTTTATTTATTTTATTTATTTTATTTATTTTATTTATTTTATTTATTTTATTTATTTTATTTATTTTATTTATTTTATTTATTTTATTTATTTATTTCAAAAACAATGTCTAAAGAGAGTTATCTCATTACAGACTATATAAGTTTACATTTAAGTTTTTAATATAACCATATGATAATTAAAATTATAAAAATATATACCAAGATGCTAATATTTTTCTACTTTTTCTAACTTTTTCGATTAGAAATGCAGATGTTGAATTCGGGTGTATTACTACCGAATATAATATATTTACTTTTCATGGTATTAATAGTTAGTTTATGTGTTGCAAAATAAAATATGCAAAACCTGATGGGTTAATCAATGTTATTTTTATATAGACTTTGAAATTTGAAGTTGAACTAAAGCTTTAATTTCGGCTGCATCACCAATACATTTTTCAATTTTTCTTCATTTTCAATACTTTTTTGATTTTAGTGATGTTTCCAATTGTTTCAGATTTTATTTGAGGTGCTTTACTTCGTAGTTAATACGAAATATATTAAGAAAGAATTGTTTTTACAATCCAGAAATAGGCTTTATCCAAGTTGAAATATACAAGCAAATATTTTAATAGAAAATACTATTAAAGATAATTTAAAAAAAACAATAGCTATTCAAATTGGTTTTCAAATTAATAATATTTCTTAGCAAAGAAGTAGAAAATAGATTTAGATTTAGACTTAGAACTCATTTATTTCCTTAAATATAAATTAAAATTGAATATCAACAAAACATAAAGCTCTTAAATCTAATAAACTAATATAATAAATTCAATAAAATTAACAAAAGTAAAAACAAAAAAAAAAAAAAGAAAACTATAATATAGTTTATTAGAATAATTAATAGGAACAAATACTAATATAAAATTCAATAAGAAATAATTTAGTAAAAATAAAAAAACTTTATATATGTAAGAGAATAAGTAGGATCATTCGAATATATTCAAAAGAATACGTGTTGAATAAAACAAGCATAAATGAAAATAGAATAATTAAAATTTATATAATTACTAAATCTGTGGCAACAAATCATAACCGCTTATGTCTGAAATTGACATTGTGAGTAAAATCAATTTTGAAGTTTTATTAAGAGTTTAAAATAATAATAGTAACGGGACTGTACCAGTCTGCAATTTTAGCAGTGAGCATTTGAAACTCAAAAGCTTGTTTTGTTTAAAAACACTTAAGTTGTAAGATATTAAGATATTAATAAACAAAAAATTTTAAAAATCGCTTAAAATAAACTGTCTAAATACTAAACACATTTAAAAATTTGAAAATGATATTGTACCTAAAAAACGCTAATTGTGGTTATTTTATCTCGATTTTTTCTTAAGTCGACATAATCGGTTATGACTTGTTGGTACAACGATAATATTACAGTCAGTGGTACACAAAAATAACAGTGTTCGCAAATATCCGTGACTTCCATATTGCAAAAAAACGTTTTTTTTTAAATGCATCATATTCCATATTATTGTCCACAAGCAAATTTTTACAATCTAGTCTATTCCATATTGTTTAATATAAGTTTCAAATGCGCAAAAAAAAGCAGAGCACGCATCGAAAAAATCTTCTTCAATAAACTTTTGGTATACATTATTGCAAGGTTTTTTTAATTGGACCTTTTATTTTCTTTTTAGTTATATTTCTAATATTTTTCACATTTCCTGGTAAATTCTGGACTTTTTCCGTTAAACTTTGGTAATAACAGAAAATGGCAACAAAATAAACGTCAAAAGTCTTAAATTGTGTTCCATAAGGTAAAAATATTTTAGCAAATTTTTTACTATGCAGAACGTATGTTTCTAAAATTAAATTTTAAAAAAAAAGTTTAAAGGCGTTTTAAGAAATGTTTTTGTTTTACAATATGGAAATCACGGTATACTGGGTGTTGCAGAGCATGCGCATCAGCTATTCCTATCAGGAGGGGCAGAAGCCCTTATTTTCAAATTTAAAAAAAAACTCTGTTAACTAAATGGTGCTCTATCGATTGGTGGTATTTTCAACTTCCGGAAAAGACCACAAATCGATTTTTTAATACCAAAAATCGCCGAAACTGGCCGAAATCGAGATTTTTAAAAGGCAAGGGGTACATTTTAATGCAAATTCAAATTCTACGATAAAAAATAAGAAAAATATGTTAAATGATTGTTTTTTGTTTTCTTAGTATTTTTCTTCAAAATTAAAAACAATAAAACAAAAATGCTCAATATCATTGCATATATATCATTTTATAAATAAATTTGTTTTTCATGTTATCATATTTTTTATCTCAGTTTTAGGTTCCTACAAAGTTCAAACAAAAAAAAAAAAATAAATAATTTATAAAAGTTGCTTATTTTTTGACGTAGAATTCGAATTTGCAAAAAACAAAAGTACCCTTCTCATTTGAAAATCTCGATTTCGGCCAATTTCGGAGATTTTTCGTCTTAAATTTTAAAATAACGGCTCCTCCCTCTCTTAATAAGGTGATACCGCATGCTCTGGAACACCCGGTATATGCGTACATGTATTTTGTTTTACATAACTTTTATTAATTATTATTACTAACTATAATAAAGATACATAATATTGTAATGTATAATAATATGTATTATAATTTTTGCTATGATTTTACTTTAATTTGATTTTTTACTTAAATATTGAATGTCTTCATTATTTTTATTTATTGTTTTTTTTTTTGTTGAATAAAAAATAAATTAAAAATAAAAATTAATTTTGAATAACATTTGATACAATTTTTTGAATAAATTTGAAGCAAACATCAATTAAATTGATTTAGCCTATTTCCTAAAAAATAATCTAAGAAATAATATCTTACAAATTAAAATTTTTTTAGCTTTTCTGTTTTTTATAAAATATCAATAACTTATTTGATAAATAATAAATTTTTCTTAATAAAAACTAATTTATAAATTATAAACTCTGTACGGCTGAACGTAGGTAAATAAAAAAGGAAAATATTCAACTATTTTCAATAATTATACAAATTTTACTCTAACACTAAAATATATATTTTTCTAAAAACAAGGCATTTTCAGTTGGTCTAATACTCTTATACTTGTTGTATATACAACAATAATACTTCTATATTTTACGTATAATAACGAAAACTCTCTATATTTTTGAAGTAATAAAATCGGTATGATACTTTAAAGAAATACATTACATTTTCTCTGTTTAAATAAAAAATGGAGCCTGAGCTACAGCTAGTATAACAGCTGTTTAATCCACCCAACGAAGTTTAATACAGTCTTGTACAAATTTCTGTTAATTACAATTTTTAGCCATCGCAGTTAGAACTGGCACCAGTAGAATGATATTTTGACATATTTTTATTAAAATTTTTAACTTATGTTTCTTATCTGAGATGTTTTTATGTAAACTCACTTTTTTTTTGTAAACTCACTTTTTTGTATGTTTTTTTGTAAACTCACTTTTTTGTTACTCCACGTGGGAGCAAATCGGCGATCTTAATTTTTTCCCACGTTTGTCAATATCTAGTTAGTTCAGTAGTTCGTAGTTTCTCTCGCCTTTTGCTACCTTTTGCTTTGGTGCTCCATTCTAGAGCCGTTCTGGTTATACCGTTTAATTATTTTCTTAGAATGTAGCCTATCCATATTCGGTGCTAAATTTGATTCATTATCGGTTATTCACCTTTTAGCATACATAAGTCTATATCACTGATGCTGTTGACCCAAAATATTCTCATATAATCTCACTTTACCGAAAACTATTTTTTTTCGACTTCTATTGCTTCAAAACCAACTATTGCCTTCCAAAAAATTTATTACAGCTCGCATTACATATTCAAAAAATTTAATTAATATTTTTTTTTTATTTTGTTTTTCTTTCTTTCATTTTCAAAACATCAGAAGATTGTATCCACGAAGCTTACAAGTATTTTTGCTATTAAAAACCAAAAACAAAATACAAGCCAAAATTAGTTCAATTTGAGAGATCATTAAATTTTCAATAAAAAATTAAAAATACAACTTACATATAATATTTCTTTTTATATTTTATTTTGTTTTTTTTTTTATTTATGATTTATGGTAGATAAAAATTGCCTACATTTTCAAATGAAACCAATCAAAAATTTTATTTTCACCCTGCTACAAAATATCTCAAGTTGCCACTAACTTCAAAAGAAATGAACAAAAATTGATGAATATTTTTTTTTAACTTTTTTTTTTTTGTATTTTCTAATAATAACTTGATCCTCCTATTTGTCCTTCAAAACCAAAAAAAAAAATAAAAATCAAAATTATTTCTAAAAAAGTGGTTCTCCACCATTATTCTATAGAATTTTTAAGGAAATTAAGAAAAACAAAAATAAAATTCGATAGGAAATAAATAGATAGGAGATTTTTAAGAAAAAGAGATTAATTTCCAATTTTAAAATGGTATCATATCATCTTGAAAAAAATTAATTAAAAAATTTATTATAAAAACTAAAAAAAAAAAATTGTAAAGAGAAGAGAGGACGAGTTTGAAAATTAGAGAATGAAATAACAAAATCTGATTCAGTTTTTAATCAATTATTTTTTTTTTGTTTTGTATCCTGTTATTAGTAACTTAGGGTAGAATACTTTTTATATATTAGGTGAGGTGGTGGAAATTGCAAGCTTATGCGCTAAGTATAATAACATAGAACTAAATATTATGTGTAAATGTCAAAATTTTTAACGAAGATATCTGTCAAAGCATATTATGTCGACCCATAATGAATATGCAACATAATAAAATATTTCTTAGAAAAACAAAAACAAAAATAAATTACATATTATGTCGAATTTGGATATAATTTAATATAAGAATTCTATGTTTTACCAAAAATTTAACGAGTTATCAGATTCAACTTAATTGTCGCACTATGTCGTTTGTGGGTATTTCCATATACGGAATGGTATGTCATGGGATATATGAATCAATGTCATTATAGTTAGCACATTAAATTGGAACAAGTAATGTTTTCCGAGTATTTGTATATTAATTTTCTGGTGTACAAACTGATTGCATTCGAGAAAATACGGTATACTGTTATCAGCAACTAGGCCTTTTTAAATGTCATAGTTCCATTTTATTTAAATTTATACCAAATTATATTCTCAACAACAAATTTTATATAAATTCATATAAATGATGAAAGAAAATAAAATAAAATATTAATTTCCTGTTTGGGATTCGAAGCTGGGACCTTCCGATTCATAGTCAATTAACATAAATCCGGTCGATGAAATTATAAAAAAAAAATATGCTTAATTCGCGGAAGCAAGATTTATTTATTACATTAGAAATTTATAATCCAATCACAACTTAACCAATAAATACTTGCAAGCGTTGTGGAAGGGAAAGAAAAACTGGAGACACAAACTTGATTAAAAAAAAATTGGTATAAAAAATAATATGAAAAAAAAAACCTAACTTACAACTTGCCGTTAATATAAAGTCGTTAATATTATGATTAGTATAAAGTCGTATAAAGTCGTTAATATATGATTACAAATAATAGATTAGTTGTATCAGTTTGAAGTATGTATTAAAATCGGTATGATAATTATGTTACATATTCATTATTGGTCGACATAATTTGCTTTGACAAATATCTAAAATATTCCGGTCTTATAAAAATGAGTTTTGGCATTCCGTTACTGTTCATGCATTTGACGAAACCATTTTTTTCGAAATAAAATGATTTTGATTTTATTTATTTATTTACATTATCACCTTTGTATATCCTTCGGAATATGGGCACATTATTTTTTTTTGTCATCATTTAATTTATCCCAATGACAAGAGCTCTCCACCTGATCGAAAACCTATAAAACATTTAGGTAATTGAACGTGCACTTTTCTGTTAAAATCAAGCGTTTACATACTGCACTACTCAGCTTATAAACAATCTTTCTCCGGATATTTCTAGTACACTGCTGATCGCAAACAGATTTTTGTTTGAAAATCAGTCTGGTTTCAAATGTTTTTTTGAATTATCTATATTTTGAAAATTATTAAAATAATAGATTTCAAACCAACCTCAATTGATTATCTCAAATTGAAGTGAAAATAAATCTACAACAAAAATAACAATTAAATATCTCAACAGACATATGGAAATTTGGAGCCCTGCGAATTATATTAAAAATATTTGTAGTTAAAGAAGATATCTAAATTTGTAATATATTGAAAATGAACCTTAGCATAAAACATATCTACTGTATAATCCCAATGCAATTCACAATTTCAGGGTGATTATAAATCAGTGCAAAGTTAACAAAGCATGACCAATTATATTAGCATAAGAAAAAGTCAAGATAAGATAACCACCATATTCAGTATTTCCTGTCAAAATTGCCAATTGGTTCTGACAACTATAAGTCAAAATTTGCTAGGGTACATAATTTTGTATGCCAATAGGACCTGGAAATGTTTTCATCATAACCGTTAACTCTCTCAGAACCTACCAACTTTTAAATAATATTTTATAGCCCATATTTGTAAACAAAATTGTGAAGGGTATCACACTATACCCTTCACAATTTTGTTTACAAATATGAGCTATAAAATATTATACGTTGTTCACACTAACAACGTACACAAAAAATTTGGAAACATTTTTCTACTTAAAATTGCTAAGCCACCAAAAATCAATTTTTAAACCTATATCCTTTTTAACTTTATGAACAGAATATAAAAACCAAAGAAATTCTAAAAAATTATCAAAATTTTAGTAGCACTTTACAGCTTTGTTATTTTTCTTTCTTCTGCTTTATATGTTTTTTTTTTTGTTTTTGTTATTTCTATAATCCATTTTCCATAATAGATATGCGAAAAAAAAATTTTGTTTTTGTTGTTAAGAATTTCCTCTTTCTTTCATTTTTATATTTTGCACATGCAAAGATATTATTATAAAGACATGTGTGTATTGTATGTGTATAACTGATCCTTATAATCTCCAAAAATTTTCCTTAACGTATAGAAAAAAAAATTTTTTTTCTGAAATTTTGTTATTTTGTTCAAATGCGTTTTGTACTATTAAAAACTTTGATAGAGTCGTTATTATATTTTTTTTTTTTTATATTTTTCAGTAAAGTAATGTATCAATATACTTATATACGTGTACATAGATGTTTATGATATTTATTTAACCTACATAATAATAGAATACAGTTAAAATTTTATTAAACGAACTTTCCCAATGTACTGGCTGCACTTTGCTCATATGTGTTTTGTATGTTATACAATGTTGGATAATAACTAACGAATGTTCTAAGTAATGCACATTACCAGCCAAATGATGAAATGTTATAATACAGTAAATTATTATATTTACATACAAGCTATAGATCATTCCATTTTACTACATAAATGATGTAATTCGAAATCTTTTTAGTTTAATTGTGGTCAAATTCATAATATGTATTTTATTTATATGTATATAAACTAATGCAGATTCAAATTTCCAAGACTCGATAATTTCAATATTTACAAAACAAATTACAGAATAATCCCGTTATTTTCATATATTTCTTATAATATTATTAATATGTTACCGTAATATATTTCTTTAACATGGCAACTCTTTATATCGAAAGGTTTACTCAATTCAAGAAATTTGCAAATCCAGGTAATTTATAACGACAAATTACTACATATATATTGACACAAAACGTAATAAATTTATTTTTAAAATTAATTAAAGTAATTTCAAGTTTTAATATTGTATGTTTGACAAGCAAAACTATAGGCCTAACTTAAGTTAACTTAAGCTTCAATTTTGTTAAAAAATAAAATTTTTGTTCAACTTTGTAGGTAACAATGTTCAATTTTGTTCAACAATGTAATGGGATTTGATTTGTAGATTTGTTGATTTCAAATCAAATGAAGATTTACCAGGCGTAACTTAAGTTGGCAGGTTAATCTTATGTAGCTTTAAATTTTAACGAAAGCTTAACGAAAAATATTAAGTTAGCGTCTAGACGGTTAAGTACGGCTAGTCAGGTATCGGTATGAATTCTTTGAATTATTGAACTCGATTTTTAAAAATTTAACGAACCTAAACGAAAACAACAATCTTTTTTAAATTTAACGATATGGATTTTTCGACCTGGTCCAGTACCCTTTGTCATTGGGATATAATAAATGGCAAAAAATAATTGAGAGTATAATCTGGTAACAAATTAAATAAATGAAACTATTTTATTTAAGAAGGCTTAGTTCCTGACAATAGCAGTAGTTTTCCACATTTAATGAGTTGATAAGCCAGTAATTTGTTAAATAAATACTCGAAATATTGTATATTGTAGTGTAAAAATGCAGTACCGTACTTAATTAGCACGAAAAGGTGATTCACCTAAGTTACTGTAGAGTGTAAAAAAAAAAAAAATATATCTTTTGAGAATACTCAACATATTTACATGAAAATTGTACGGACTAAAAATACCTATGCCTTGATATGTTCAAGTTAGCTTAACAATTATGATTTAGATATGACAATAAAATATTCAAATGTTACATATATATTACATATATATATATCCAGCCAGAGACAAGTTTACATATTTCAAACAATTGTAGACCAGTCTCTGCAGTTTTAAAACTTCGCAATATTTTTTCGTTAAATTTTTCTGTCAACAATTTTAACAGAAATCTAAATTTAAATACATTTATAGAGCTTGTTGTGAGCAGTTGGTCCTCATAATATAGGTATTTTTAAATTTGCATATATACATATTTTAATTAAATTATTAAATCTTCAGAAAAAAAAGTAACAGAAAACTTGTAAATTAGTGTAAATAGAAATTAACGAAATATTAAATAAATTGAATACAAAATTCAAATGTCAAAAAGTTGGAACAAAATTTTTAAGTCATATTTTTGACATTTCAATTTTCATTCTATTCTTTTGTGACGTTTTCTTCATTTTTTTTTTTCATGGCAACGTAGTTGTCAGAAAAATTTATTGAAAATTAGAATCGTGTCGGACGGGTATTAGAATATGATTTGGATATAGTTTTGTCATACAAGAGGCTCAAATGAATTCTTGGTGGCAAAACGTGATATTTATCAAAAAAAGATTAAAGAAATGGTTTAAAAGCTCAAAAAATTATCAATTGTATGTACAATCTTATAACTATTATGTTTATCGTAGAATTCTCATAATATAATAAAGATATATTGTAGTAGCAAGAAAATATTTTTAATTTTAATAAAAATTGTATTCCTAACTCTGTAGGTATTAAATTTTCTAACTGAAGAGTTGAAATGTTCATATATTTTTTTTAATATTCAAAATATCATTAAATATCATTAAAAACATTGTGGCTTGTAAAACTTCAATATATTTGTTTTTGAATATTTTTTTATATTATTAATGTAGTCTGTTTTTATTCCAAGAAACAAAAATAATCTAAAAATTTGTGGTAAATAAAATTTTCATAGAAAATTAACCAAAATTACCGTAAATATATTTATAGAAAAATGTATTAGAAAGAGAAGTAAAATTCAATCAATGTGAAAAAAAAAATACATTTAAAGAAAATTTTCACTAGAAAACTGTATTAGAATATAGTGATTTGAATTAGGACTCTAAAACTTTATTAGGTCAACTTTAAAAATGTTTTAAAAACTCACCAATTTCTGTGAGATGTCTTTACAGTCAAACTTTAACAAATTACAGAATTTCTACTATAATACAGTAAAATGTATTGCAGAACGTAATCTAACATCGTTTGTTCTTTTTTTCATTTTATTTCAGATTCATTTTATATTACATTCCATCTCCCATCTTAAATTCACTCCAATTTTTATTTTATCCCATCTGTATATGGTAAGATTTTTATACCATATCAAAATATACATATACTTTTTCCAATTCCTTTATAGTAAAATTTTGCAACATACATACATACATATGTGCGTAAATAATAATATAATGTAATATTTATATATGTACATATAAGTTTACATAATATCACATTTGAGTATAATAAGATGTGCTTTTATAGCACTAAAGATTATACCACGCGTTCATCGTATCAAATTTTTTTTTTTTTTGTCTATTATTGTTGTTTTTTTTTTCTTCGAACGTCAATCGAATTCATTTTATATTAATAGAATTCATTTATATTTTATTAATAAAGTGTATAATGTTAATATTTTTTTTTATATATTCGATATATATGTATGTATGTTTAATATGTAAAGGTATATAAAGTTAGCTAGGTTTTTGAAATAATCCAAAATAGAAAATATTCTAAAAATATTTCTTTCTACTTAATTTCCAAGGACCTGTCATATAATTTTTATACCAAATGCTTTTGTATTAGTTTGGTTGTGATGGCATACTGTAAAAAAAAAAAAAAAAATCGATTTGAATATAATGTATTTTTTGTTATATAGATAGGCAGGCAGATAATATAGATATAAATTTCGTATATATGTAGGTGTACTAAATAAGTGAGAATTAAAAATAGAAGTATGTATAGAAAATTCTTGATTTTGAATATTCGGGATAAAATTAAAGTGAAAAGCCTTCCAGTGAATATTTGATTTGATTTTTGAGAGTTTTAAATTTTTGTAGGTATGAGAAAGTAAAACCCTGGTTATATTTAACTATCTTGACTAGTAAAATTTGATGTGGTTTTAGAAGGTACGACTTTTTTTTTAAAATACGTTGTTTTTTTTTTAAGTTTTAAACTAAATTGTTGTATAAATTAAGTCTGTCAAAATATTTTACTTTTCTGGACTATATCATCCATTTTTCTTCCGTACGAAGGTGACCGTAATTTGTCAGGATCGTCACATAGGCTTTTATCCTTTATATGGTCTTTTCCACCACTTAACTTAGTCTACCTTTTTAATAAAAGCCAATAGGTTTGAGAGTCCTGCAGAAGTTTTCTGAGGTTATGTAATGCGTTTCCAATAGCTTTGACAAACCTAGAAACTCTCCCCTAATATTGTGTGGAGGATTTTTCCTCTTCCACACTGTATCTAAAGGTTGTTTCATCACTTAGTGCTAGTCTACGCATGTGCTTCTTCATGTGGCTATGACCAGTAAATTAAATTAGATTTTGAATTTCAAGATTTCCCTATATCACTGCAGCCGCAAATGGGGTTATTGTGATAATCCGGTTTTGTCCCTGAGTCCTTAAGGATACCTGATTTTGTTATCACATTCAGGGTATTTTTCAATGGTATGCTGAATTAATTCCATAGTTCAGGGAACGCTGTTTCCAAGTGGCGAAGTCTACTACGGATGAGCTCTTCGCATTCAATAGATTATTCCTCTATTTGACATATTCTGCATGACTAGTAAATATACCCACCATCTTTCTGCAGTCTGTTCTATTGAGAGTTAGCAGGAAGTTGGTTATTTTGGTTTTTATTCTTGAGGCATATATTTTTTAGACTTTCTGACCTTCAATACGCTTCCATAGAATGTTTTCATTAGAATGTTCCTTCATCATGGTGTATTAGATTTACTAACTGCCGGTTTCAGTATATAAACATCAACCTATTGCCCGTCAATGGTCTGGTTAGTTTGACAGTTTTCTAAAAAAAATTTCAGAACTTGCGTAACAAATATTCGATAATATTCAAAATCTGTAGTAATCTAGAATTTCCTTATATTTGATGTGCTTCATATCAAAACTAGAATGCAATACTGTTTTAAAGAAGCATTATTGAAGCTCTATTTTTTAGTTTCGGCCGGTGAAGAAGAAATATCAAAAAATCTTTCAAACCCAACGAATTTAGAAATTCCGGATATTATTTTTAAGCGTCAACTAATTTTAATTTTGAATTTCATTACCTTTTATGTCTCTGAAAAACCAGAATTTTAAAAATAGTGACTGAAAAACCAGAATTTTAGAAATAGTTGACGTTATTTTTGACACAATCCCAAATTAATGTCAATCGATATACGTACCAATTTTCAGATCTGTATCAGGTTTTGTTTTTGAAATATTTATGATATCTGCTAGGTATGGTACAGCTATTCGAACCTATAAAAATTTAAAGAAACGGTAAAATCTGTGTTTGTTTATCTTGAAGAAAGTACCATTTTTCAGATCTGTAACACAACTGGTTTTTTAAAAGAGTCTGAACAGGTGAACGGTGGAAATAACCTAAAAATATACCTGAACTGATAAACGGTGAAAATAGACCTGAACGGTTAATTTGATATCGCTGTAAAGTACCGATTTTTGTGTCTTTTGTCTAGATAGAAGAATATCACCAAATGAGCCTTCTAATTCTGTTCTATGTGCCAAGGAAGAACGAAGTGAAGGACTGTGCCGACTTTAACGCACTAAAACCTCCTATCCTTTTGTTAAAATTAAAACTAGTCTTTAAGACTAACCATTAATACAATTTTTGCTCTATTACTTCAGATCAAACAACATTCCATTAGGAATTATTGTAAAATAAAAGATTTTATTCTAACACAATTCGAACGATTTCGTCCATTTAAGTCTTCCAACAAAGTTTTGACTGTCAGCTAAACGTGAAACTTTGACATTGACATGTTGAGAGAAACCATTTTTATGGCGTACAACCAGTTTTAGTAGTAGTTTTGATTATAAATAACCGAACAAAATTGAATTAATCTATACCTTTAAAACCGTTGGCGTTTACAACGAATAAACAAGCTAAAACATTTTTGGCTTTTATAAAGTAACGATTATACATAATAGAATTTGCTATAGCCTTTAGGTGAAACATTTTCAAAATTAAATAAGCACTAAAATTCTAGATATGTTTCACTGGGTCAGTCTTCTGATGATGGTGTAATAACCGAAATCGATTAAGATATTTAATAAAATTAGTCAAACATATCTACAGATTTAATCTTTATTTAATTATAAATAATATGTTTATTAACTTTTGATACACACTGCATTTAAGATTTATTCCTAATTTGTAATAAGACAAAATTCATTAAACACATTTTTTTTTATTTGTTGTATTTTTTTTACATTTTGTACATTAAAAAGTTACTACGCACACTTACAAAAATTTCAATACAATTTGATATTCAATAAATTTCATTTCATATTACATTTTTATATACTACGATTACCGTTATATTATTATTATTGTTATAATTGTATTAATTTACAATTTATTATTGTAGAGTTATTATATATAAATCAAAATATATTCTTGAAATTTAATACAAAATTTGAGGAGTTTATTATTATTTTTTTATTTTTTTTTTCATTTTATAAAAAAAAAATATATTTTTATGGCCATTTTTTTTTCTTTCAATTACTTATGTACATTAAAATAGAGTAATAATATCCTATATATCCTATAATAAGATTCACTTAATGAGAAACCAAAAAAAAAAAAAGAACGAAAAATTAGAAGAAGTTTTAATAAAATTTTGAAAATGGTAATGAGAAATATTTTTAGAACTAAAATAATTCAATTATGCTTTTGATTTCGAAATTGGTGTAACTCACATGCTACACTCTTTTTAAAATACTTAGATTAAGTAGGTAGAAATAACTTGTCGACGATATGCAATAAAAAAACAAATTGTACCAAATTATTTTTATTTGATAATGTTACCCTACCACAAGTGATATAATATTGGTTGTAGGTTGTTTGTTATTAAGACTGAGAAAGGTTGAGAAGGTTATATGAAATAGATAGATTTTGAATTTCGAAAGTGATTCAGTCCCTATATCATCACAGCCGCAAATCGGCTTATTGTGATAACCCGGTTTTGTTATTAAGTTTCTGAGTCCTTAAGGATATCTGATTTTGTGATCACACTCAGGATATTCTTCAATGATAGCCTGGATAGCTCCCGTTATTCGGGTACAATGTTCCCAAGTGGTGGAGGCTACTACGGGTGAGCCCATCGCATTCACAGAGCAGATGTTCAATAGATTCTTCCTTTATTACCATTTTCAAATTATTCTGTGAAAAAATTAAGAACACATAAAATGTTCAGTGTATGAACTTCATATATTTAGTATTATTCAACGAATTAATAAATTATAGTTAAAAATAAGCTGCTATAACATAAGAGCAAAATTAAATTATAAGCCTTTATTCAGTTTTTTAGGTAAGATAAAATTACAAAATAAATTTGGATAAAATCGCTTAAGTCAATTTTAGAAAAGTTATATATAGCTTTTATTTTCTATTATATAGTTATAAATTTATTGTAATCGTTAATGTCAATGTAAACTGTTATATTTTTCTATAGAACATTTGACATGTAGATAATAATTGGTTATATTATAATACAACCACTTAAGTTGGTGTAAGTTATAGTCAATATACGGTCTAACTGATTTAGACGAATACATTAATGCGATTTGCTCAACTTTAAAATTTCATAAGAGCCCTGTGGATTTTTGTGAAAAATAGATTTTTGCAAGTAGATTTCGACGGTAACAATATCTAATTTTTCGCTTATGTCAACTTAAGCGACTATATATTATTTCCACAAATATCCACCATTTTAGGATATCATAAAAATATAAAGTTCTAGTTTAATATTTTGTCTTATTATTTCTAGTTTGTCTATGTTAATATTCTATTCAGAGACAATAGTGATAACATAAGGGTTAGAAATTGCCAAGTTTTCTTAAAAAAGATTATTCTAATTTATCAAAATTTATTATAATCGTTGAAGTCAATGTAAACTGTTATATTTTTCTATAGAATATATGGCATGTAGATAATAAATAGAAGAACAAATTATTCTGGGTACCTATGTACAATACGGTTTTGAAATTAAGAACTATTATTGTACATATTGACCATAGATTAACTTTTTCTTTTTTCCGTTCTTGAGAACTAAATCAGTCCAATTTCTTTATAAAAACCTTAACTAAATACATCTAATTGTTAAATAATGATTTAACTTCTGGTCAAAAACTTTAGGTTTTTTTTATTTTATTCGTTACTAATTACATTTGGTACTTTTGAGAAATGTTAAATGTACAATACTCAATTCATCTAATTTGTGAAAGTACAAAAATTATCTGATGTTAAAAATGATGATGTGATCTGTCTGCCAGATCTATTAAATGTAGTGGTTAGTAGTAATGTGAAGCCCCTGGACATGGATAATGTATATTTAATCGATTCTTTCTTGCCTTTTCATAAATTAATAAAAAATTTTATAAAATTTGTTTGAGAGTAAAATTAAAAAAACTAAATTAAAAAAAACCGAGATATAAAAAGTTGAATTGTACTTTAACATTTTAACAAAAAATTCAAAAAAAAAAACCGCCAATTATAGAAGGAATATCATATATTATAATAGAGTTAGTTGTCAACTTTTCACCTCAAAATTATTCAATCTATTCACCAAAAATGAGAGAAAATAAATCACCACACCACAACCACACCTACGCCAGTACACCATCCTATTAATAGAAATTTCAAGAGAGTGCATAGTCTATACATCGTCTATACCTAAGTACCTACCTACATTTAATGATGGACAATGTAATGTGTAGCGTAGTAAGTTGTAAACAAAATTATTATTGTTTTGTTTTTATACCTATTCATTGATAGTGAAAAATATCAGTATATTTAAATCCCTGTTCTGTTAAAAACGTTAAATTTGGTTTTTAATTGAACTATAATTAATAAATAAGGCTCTCTAGTAATTCATAACTCAAACCAAATACAAAATAATAACTGTAACAACATGGTTCCATCATCGATTGTAAACTTAATTTATGACTTCATATACTATGTATATAATTTTGTCATTATTGAAACTATTTTAAAAATTTTCAGGACTAAAAATACGCTAACAAATTGAACCAAGATATTTTTAGCCTTAACCTCTGAAATGCAAATTGCAAATTCACAAACCAAATTAATTAGAAATTTAAAAAAAAAGTTTGGTTAAATTATTTGACTTAAAACATTTTTATATTTACTGTAACACAAATTACGTAAATTATTACTTCACTGTTTTGGACATTTTAATGAACATTATGGATCCATCGTCCTAATTCCACATATTTTATACTAAAAAATTATGATTATATTTACATAATAAAATATTAATTTAATATAGGGGATCACATGCTTTTGTCATATTCTATGTTTTTTTTTTAATTTTTAAATTGAAATTAAGATTTTTATTTTATATCATTACTTCCGCTATTACATCTACATACCTATATTTTGAAGAAGTTTTTAATTTGATTTTAATTCATATTTTTTTTTCTCGAAACAAATTATAATAAATTTGCAAAATTTCATTCGAATGTGATATTTTTTTTGTTTTGTTTTACACCAGGTGGTCTTAAAGTAGACTTCAAAATTTCAAAATTACTTCAATAATATTTTTTAATTTATTTTCTAAATACATCCTCAAAATACCGTCCAATGTTAAAGAATTTTTGTAAAATAAAAATGACAAAAATTGATTAATAGTGGTAAGCCGAGACGAGATTATGGAAAAAGGATATATGGATAACATTTGAAAAATTTACCAAAAAAAAAACAGTTAAAAGTTGAAAAAACAAAGTCAAAACTTAAAAATAATAAAAAAAAAAATGTTTATCTATTTTTAATCATTTTATTTCTATATATATATATATCTATTACACAAAAAACAGAAAACTGTCAATTTGACAAAAAAATACTAATTCGTGAGTCATTCAATTTTGACTTAAGTGTAAAAACTATATTTTAAAATTCCTCTACATAATTATTATCTATTTATTCTCTCTTTCTCATTACTGTCTTTTCCCCCCACAAATTTTCACTTTTCTATTAAATGTTATTGTCCAGAGAAAAATATAAGAGGAAGAAATATAATTTTACCATTTTACTGTTTTAAGTATTCTCAATAATCTTAAAACCAATGAATTGCTCCTAACTGTTCATAAATTTTTGGCACTTTCTTATACATACTTTTAAAAAAAAACAATAAACAACTAATAGAAGAGTGGGTGTTGCAAGTTAGGCAATACTACTAAAACAATGAGTGTTGGAAAGAACAACAACAAAGTTACAAGAAAATATAAAAGGAACACACATAACAAAAAATATAATAAAAAATTTCGTGAGTCCATAAAATAGAAATTAATTTAGTTGAAGTGATTTATCTCGAACATTAATGAAAGCATTCTTTATACTTATTATATCCCAGTGATTTTCTGCTTTTGTTGTACCCACCAACAAAAAAAAAATTAAGTTTTTGATACAGAGAGTTCAGAATGAAAGAAGGAGAGAGACAAGATATGATTTTAGGAATTTAAAATAGATAGAAAAGCTTTCTCTCGTTAATTTTCTCTACTATTTTTAATGTTTCAATTTAACTTCTAGTTAATAATATTGTTGTTGTTGTTGTTGTTGCTTTTTACCAATTCTTTATTTTCTACTCATTTTGTATTCTCTAGAGTAAACTTTGGAATTTGATTCCATTTTTTTCTTTCCTGCTTTCTCCCATTTTGTGTTTATCATTTTTATTTTTAACTTTATGAGCTTCATAATGTGGTTTTAAACACCGGATTAAGGATATCTTTGGTTCTAGTTGCTATTATATTGTTGTTATTAGTTATTTTCCTGCTGTATTTCATTTAAGACAGCAAAACAGAAATTTAAACCGCGGTAAAATATTTTAAGTTTTACAGAGTGTTTCAAAAAAACCAAAAAAAGTATATAAATCCGAAGAAAGTTTGCATAACTTTAACTGTATACTCGTTAAAGTAATGTGAATATTTTGAAAAAAAAAAAAACATGAGATGCGTATTACTTTTCGAAGTATGAATTTAAACAGATGAATTTTGTATTTTGTATTGTTCTTTTTACCTGGTTTGTATTGTTCTTTTTACCTGATTCAGATATAGAAATTAAGTAAAAAAATGTGTTATAGTACAATTACATGTGCAGAATTCAATGTGTTATAGTACAATTACATCTGCACTCTGCGTGCAGATATGCAGCAATATAAAGATTTAAATTTATTTATGTTTTATTGAAATTTATTTATGTGATATGTGACTGATTCAGATTGAGAAAATGATGCCGAAAAATAAGTAATAATCCAACTACATGTGCAGAATTCTTTATGCGCGGTAAAATATTTTAAGTTTTACAGAGTGTTTCAAAAAAACCAAAAAAAGTATATAAATCCGAAGAAAGTTTGCATAACTTTAACTGTATACTCGTTAAAGTAATGTGAATATTTTGAAAAAAAAAAAAACATGAGATGCGTATTACTTTTCGAAGTATGAATTTAAACAGATGAATTTTGTATTTTGTATTGTTCTTTTTACCTGGTTTGTATTGTTCTTTTTACCTGATTCAGATATAGAAATTAAGTAAAAAAATGTGTTATAGTACAATTACATGTGCAGAATTCAATGTGTTATAGTACAATTACATCTGCACTCTGCGTGCAGATATGCAGCAATATAAAGATTTAAATTTATTTATGTTTTATTGAAATTTATTTATGTGATATGTGACTGATTCAGATTGAGAAAATGATGCCGAAAAATAAGTAATAATCCAACTACATGTGCAGAATTCTTTATGCAGCGCTGCGTGCAGATATTCAGTAACACAAAAATTTAAATATATTCATATTATTGTGATATGACTGATTCATATATATATATATAGAAAATTAAGGCAAGCATTTGTAATAATCCAATTACATGTACCAAATTCTGCATACAGCACTGCGTAAAGATATGACATAACAATTTGTGTTTATTTAGATTATTATAATGTATTTTGCCATTTTAATTGGTTTTTTTTTTCATAATTTATTTTTCAATGGCTAGTTTCACAATTATTTATTCTCATATTTATAACCACAATTTTTTTAAATAGTACAGATACATTTTTGTATATGTTCTATTTTTAGTCTTACATTGCGCAACAAAATTTTGTTCAACCTCTTTCTATTTAATTTAACCTAACTAAACTTACAAAAAAAATTGATACCATTGAATGATCTGCAATATATTTTTCATATTGATACAACTATCTCTCCAGTTTAATTACTTAATTGCTAAAACTTAATATATCAGTCATTATTTTAATTTACATGTATGATGTATCACTGTTATATGCCATATATATCATGTGGAACCACAGTACAAAACATTCGGCACAATTACACATATCGAAATTATCTGTTGTGTCCTTAATTGCTAAGAGATTGTGCTACATAGTAACTCTGTAAAAAGTTTCGATTATTTATCAGATACTAGTTTTCTATGTTAAACCTAAATTTTTTTCTTTCTAACATTTTTCTAAAATAGAACGAGTGTGGATACTGTGATAAAGTACAGACAATGAATTTAGAATCCATAAGATATTATACACTTCGTAGATCTTTAGATGAAATCCTACAAATGCCTTGATATTGGAGCTTTTAAGATAAAAAAAAATCTATTAGTGTTTTAGTGCTTATCTATACTAGTCGTAGTGAAAGCAAGCAAAGCAAAATTAGTTCGTGAACTCTGCACCCTTGAAATTGAATTATAATGATCCAATAACTCTCAATAAATTTCTCTGTTTATTCTCTAGCTTGCTGAAAACCAAAACTAAATTACCATCTGCCATCACTATCAGATTCATCCTTACTGCAATTACAATCAAAAATCATAATTTAAATTCACAATTTCTACAGTAAAATACTAGTAACACAATTCACAAATTATATATTATGAGTACATTGCAATGAAATCGCTTTCCTTAAATGTAATACCCTGCAGTTTATTTACGAGAATCTGCATTATATGTACATACATATCTACCTATGAAAATAGAAAATCTTATTTATGTATATACAGTTATATTATTATGTCGTTCGTATATATTTAAATTATGATAAGTACCTACACCCAAGAAATATTATTAAAAAGATAATAAATATAACTAGCTACGACCCACTCATAATACAAAAAAAAAAATTACAAAAATAAAACAAAAATCCAAAAACCATACCTATCTGGTTTAGCCTCAAAGTTGGTCTCGTAATCAAAAATAAAAAAAATTAAAAGCAGAAAAAAACAGTGTTCACAGTTTTTCTTTTTCACATTTTATGATATTTTCTATTAATTTTCTTTAAAGAAAATTATCCTTAAATAAATTCTAAAGTAATATGTATATTATTTATACTGTTTTTTGTTGTTATGTTTTTTTTTTTTTGTTTTTTACATTAACATAGAAAATGTAGCAAGTCGTTGGTGCTGTGGTTCTTGTGGTCGTTCGTAGGCAGAAACATTCATAGAAATTTTTTTTTTTTCGTTTTGGATAAAAGTTTTTGAAAAAACTTATTTTCTGCTTTTTTTTTGTTTTTTTTAATAATTTTCAAAAGAAAAAAAAACACAAGAATCTGTGTAAAATTTTAAAGAAGACTGACTATAGAATACAAAAAAAAAAAAAAAACAACAGCAAGAAAAAAACCCTTATTATAAATATGAAAAAAATATAGGAATTTTCTGTACAAGTTAAGAATAATAAAAAGGCAAAAAGTAAGACAGTCAAACCCACAAATAAGCTAAGGAAATTTACAAAAGAAGGACAGGACACCAACATTAATAATAATAATAACAACAACAACAACAACAATAAGAATAAGGACATAAAATATTAAAACAAAAATTTTAAAGTAGATGGAATTATAATATAATATACAAACAAACAAACATACACCTTTAATTGTATATCCTTGTTTCGAAAAAAAAACACAAAAAAAAAAATAAATACAAAACACAATAAAAAAAAAGTAAAATTATATGAAACCGAGAACAGGAAACCCCCCAAAAGATTATGTTTATGACTTTTATTGGACAATTTTTCTTTATGATTCAGTGATTTTTAAACTATTTTGTTAAGTGGATTTGTAATAAGAGGATTAAAGAGTTCTCTTCTTTATTTTAATATTACATATACATATACATATACATAATATACATTAATTTATACATAAAAAAACAGTATACATACTATGTACATAAATAAACACAAAATGTATATAAATATGTATCTGTAGGTAAATCTGTAATTATTATTGTTGTATTTTATTTATTTTTTCTGCTTATTTTTCAGTATTTAAAGCATATCCTTTTGTAAAAGTAATAAAGGATTGTACAGCAAAAAAAAAAACATTAAGAGTGTATTTAGTGAAATGAAAAAAGTAAATTTCTTTCTCCCCGAATCATTTAAATATGATATATAGTGCCATGCAGTACCAAAACAATAACGGAACATTATGAATAAAAAATGTTTAATTTAATTCACAAAACAGACTTAAAGCAAATAATTCAATTTACTCAAACTTTTGACATGATCTAGAAAGCTAATGAGAATTTCGGGTTAAGAGATAATGAACTTGACTTACATAAAATTATGTTATGTACTGTGATATTAATAAAAACAAGACAATATATTTAAGCAATAATAAAAACTTATATATTTCGTTAGCCCGCCCTCATTTAGAATATGTTTTCCCTATCTGGATGCCATCGTATGCTAAACACATAAAAAAAATTCAATTATTTCAGAAAAATTCAGTTAATGTCACTGGCTACATTGTCATTTAAATGTAAACTCATTCATATTCAAACTCTTGAATTTAGACGTAATATTGCTTCAGTTATATTTTCTTATGATGTTTTATCAGCTACAATAAATTTTTCATCTATTTTAAATTTGGATAGTTTATATGCATATAAAATTTCATAGATTTTTATATCTCTAATCTTTTGTTTGGAACTAATTACGGCCATTCTAAGCCTATACTAAACTTTCAACGTCTATTCAATACCTGTTCGTTCGTGATAAATTTTCATTATAGTTAACAATTCTTCTAGGGAAAAGTCATCAGTTTTTTTTTAAATTAATTGTAGTTTTTACTTTTAGTTATTGGCTTAGTTTAAGCTAAAATCTGTATAATAATCTGTAAGGGATATTTATTTGCAGTAGATTGAACAGATTACTTATTTCTAAATTTTTTATGTTTAAATTCATACAAAATACATTTCATGAACTTTAGTTTTTAAGCAGTATTTATTTATTTCTAACAATAAAATGTCTTTAGAGATTTCTCTCGCTTGTAGGCTATATTCATATATTAGAGTTCATGTAATTATCTAAATATATAAAACAAAAATTCATAAAACAAGTGCAATATCTGTAATGATTAATTTCCCAGTATAAATGAATAATAATATATAAATAATTGTCATCACACAAAATTAGTTAAAATTATATTTAGTTTGGCGTATGTTGCAGATCAAGGACAAAATAATAACGGTAAAAGTTATAACGGGAAGAGATTTAGCAATAATGTCCGATATCACATACCTTCGATATCACACTCTGTTTTAAGTCAATTTTTTGACTCTCGATATGCATTTATACAACATTTCGAATTACATTATTTACTTCTTCTGCAGATTCCAGTTCTTATGATACCTAAACGACAACAGGACCAATTATACAATATTTCTGCTAAATTGCCCTATATTTGATATATGTAGTAATATTTATTATAATATTTTTCTTTAGAGAAAAATAATTATTTAAATTAAATGAGTTAATTTTTTTGAATAAATAACTGTAGGTACTTGACTTAAATAATTTAAAGAATCTTAGAATACACAACGATAACAAAATATAAAATATTTTTATTTAATTTAATTAATTCTAATATAAAATAATTTTTTTCATTAGCAAAATTAGTATTTTAAGAATTTTAATTTAATAAATTTAAATAATTTATTCGTTCCAATCTACATAAAAAAATATGCGTAAAGAACAATAAAATCATATATATTTTTATTTTTCTGCATTAAATATTTATTTTAATTAATAAAATTTATTAAAAAAAAATTAAATAAATTAAAAACTAATTTTCGAATGTAGGTTGCGCGACTACACTGTAGATAGTCATTATATTGACAGTTTGTATAATACAAGGAACATTAAATTACCAGCTCTGTGGTTAGGGTGGCATTTTGATCATTACAAGCCTGTTACACATCAATAATTACATCATATTAATTGTCAATTATTGGACAATTTAAATTGATGAGTTATTACAGATCTATATGTTGAACTACTCAATTCATCTAATTTTATTTGCAAAAAATTCCTTATATATGTATCTATACTTTTAAATTTCAACTAATTTTTAAAAAATACTTAAAAAAATTCCTCGAACATACCCAAAAATTAAAAAATAAGAAGCAATTTTTTTAACTCAGCTGATTTTGACACTAGATTGATGAGAAAATTAATGGGAATAGAACTACTATCATCAATTAATTTCTCATCTTTGTATCGTCAATTAATTGTCAATTAATTAACCAGTATATTGATGAAAATATTGATGTGTAATAGGCACCTTAAGACAGTTTATAATATTGAATATCTTCTGAGAGTGAAATCCACAAGGACAAAGGAGACCCGGCAGACCATACAACACATGGAGACACACAATTGATCAAAAACTAACAATCAACAATTATACCTGGGACGATATTAAGGAAGCAGTACTCAACAGGGAGGAATGGAGGTTCACTATCGAAGCCCTATGCTCCCACGCGGAGTAATAGGAGAAAAAAAAAATATCTTCTATAATTTTTTGAGAAACAAAATTGTTTTAGACTTTCAAGTTTTTCAATAAAACAAAACAATTTTTTCTTATTTATTTTTTCTACCCCAAAAAAAAGTTAACTTCACCAGCCTTTTTAATAGTCTTATTTGCAAATTACAATCAAACGAAATACAGAATCACTATCCGAAATTACTGGCTACAATAGTCAACACATTGAACAAGACAGTTAAAAAAAATGTGATTGAATTAATGAAAATTTGTAAGCATTTATGCACTGTCGTGCCAGTAACTGTCTTGGCAATTAATTTAAAAATTACTATTGAGCTTAATTATAATTTTAATTAAAAATAAATATATAGCAAAATTCCATCTTTATATAGTTTAAAATTATTAAATATATATATAAACTAAAATTTTAATTATTAAATTATATTCTTAAAATCGTTTTCCTTTTTTTCATTTCTAGGTTTGATGTGTTAGTAAATGGCGGAGGTGCAGTAACATTACAATTTCAACGTTCACCATTTAAACCACTTACCAGAACTGTATTTGTACCATGGAATCGTATTGTTGTTTTACCACCAGTTCAAATGCAATTAAGTGATGAAGATGAAACAACAAAGAAACAAATAAAGTGAGTAACAATATTTATATACATGTTATAAAATAAAGTACATATACACCTCTATCAAATGTTTTTATTGTATATATAAGTTTATAATGTACCAAGAATCAAATTACCCAACTCTCAACAATTCTGAGTTATAAAAAAAAATTATTTTGAAAAATTAAATTCTAATATGGGTACAATGTGTTGCCTAAAAAACCAAATTGGTTAAAGAGCCTTAATATAGTTCGTTTTTTATTTTAAAAAATTCTCCATTTCTATCTAATTAATTGATACTTTGTATATATTTTATAAAATTAATTTATCCAATGCATATTTAGTGTATTATGAGTAATATTATATTATAAATGAAATATACTAAATACACACACGACCACAGCTATATATAGGTGGTAATCAAACATATATGACCTCCGTATCGATAGATTAATATGGATTTTTAGTTATTATTAGTCTAATACGACCACCAAAATTCAACAAAACAAAATTTAGCATTTGATAATTTAACAAAAAAAAAAAAAATTCTAAATTTGATCGCAATAACCAATAATAATTTTCTAAAATTTTAAAATAAATTAATTTTGCTGAAATTTTCTAGAAAAATTTTTTAATTTAAAAATTCTCATTACAATTATTAAAATTAAAAGTCTATTATTTAAAAATAATAAAAACAAATGAAAAAAAATAATAACATATTGACATAAATTGATATCAAATAAAAATGCAATTTTCAAATTTTCAATTATTTATAGGTGGTTATTTTAATCGAAAAATAAAAATTAAATAAATAAATACAAAAATAAAAAGCAAAAATTTAAAACTAAAACTTTGGAAAATTTGCCCTAATAAAATTCAATTTGTTGTAAATTTTAAATATATTTCACACAATTTTTCCTATCTATCTCTCTCTCTCTCTCCATACTGTATTTGCGTATTTTTTTAATTTTAAATTAGTTTTTATTTCTATATTTCATTTTTAATTATGTACAGCATTAATTGTATTTTTACACACACACAAATACAAATAAACAATAAAATAATAAAAATTATAATAACAATAATAATGATATTATTATTTCCACGAATATATAATTATTGTTACCATTATTGTTACCATTATTATTCTCTATTAATAATTTTAATTTTCATATATAAATACTCATATATGTATACGAGTGTATTATAATATATCTATTTTTTTTTTCTTTTATTCTATTTAATTATTTTAGGTTAGCAACACAAAATCCAGCATTAACATTCTTAAATTCAATACAGTATTATTTCTCGGATGAGAAAACAGAATCAGGAATTGTATGCATTGACCACGATCATGAACAATTAAAACCACAATTGATTAGTACATGGATGCCAAATGGTGTTGGTGCAATGCCAGGCAAAAGAGTTATATTTGCTGAAACACAGGTTAATATACATACATAATATATATATATCTATAATTTAAAATTTTTATATTATATAATAATTTGAATTTTTCTGTTTTTATTTGAAAATATTTTAAATATTTTTGTTTTTTATTTTTTTATTTTTTTTATTTTTTTAATTTTCAATTGAAATAATTGAAATGGGGTACATATAAATTGTTTTGGAATGTGTTTTACAATTTTTCCAGCAATTTATTTTCTATAACGTACGAATAAAATTCATGTATTCATGTTTTTCATGTATTAAAAAGTGAATTTTAAATTTTCCAAATATATAGGTTAGACTTTAGTAGAGGACTTTAGGTTATTAAAAAGTATTTTAAAAGTGTTTTGTAAAAAATAATAACAATTCAGGGATTACAGTATAAATATGATGAGCGTGTTCTGCAATAGAATTTAACTTTAAAAAAAACATAATTTTCCTTGTTTTGATTATGACTTGTATATATTGACGGGATTTTGAATATTTTGTTTGTAAAATTAGATATAAAATTGGAAATTCAAAATTTTTGAAAAGATCGATATTACATAAAAAATTTCGGAAATTTGAACTTTAGTTCTAAGTTAGCTGTATAAATTCCGAATATTTTCATTAAGCGATATAGTGCAAAATGTCGATAACTCAATAAAAATGAACTAAGTTATTATTATTTTTTTAGTTTTATATAAATTTTTCCCATTTGCGGTTTTAGTAAACTAGCAAAGTAATTAAAATGGCATTAGGAACAAACAATGCAGCTTGCTCACTAGCTTACTAATAAGTCCGTGACATTTTTCTAATAAATTTGTTTCGAATTCGGTATGTTTTTTCGATACCAATAATTTTACTCGACCTCACAACTGAAAGCATTAATACAGACTTTCAAAATCGGTTAAAATTAGCCATAATAACTTTACGGAGATTTTGGGAGCAAACAGCCTGCGGGATACTAGTTGAGATTGCCTCACATTAAGCTTAGTATAAATGATGCTTGCGTTAAATCAACTTTATTGTATGGCAGTGAAACACGACTGAAAAATGATTAATGTGAAAATAAAATACAGATCTTCGTCAACAAATGCTTGTGAATTTTATGCAAAATATTCAGACCCAAAATAATTAGAAATATAGAACTCTTTGAAATGGCCAAACAAGCACCATAACATTCATGACATTCAAATAAAGAAGAGAAAATGGAGGTGGATAGGCTACACCCTCAGCAGATCTACGAATAATATAACAAAGCAAGTATCAGATTAAAATTCTTATCAATAATCTGAATACTTTAGATCAGTCACAGTTCAGACCCAAATAATTGATTAGTTTCCTATATAATATTTTGACTTAAATTTATTTTTATTAGCGACTGCTGACACCCATGAGAATAAATAACGATCCCCCGTTGAAACTGATTCCAACATGTATTGTAATACCCTGTAATTAAACTCTTAATCATACTCGGTCGATCTTCTAAAGTGGCAATTGAGCAATAAAATTCAAAATGTTCTATTTAATACACAAATATGTTTCACATGACAAAATAGAGGTACACTTACCTATATAAATTTCAAATTTCAACTTGAATAAATTCAATTTATGAAAAAACTTAAATTACATATTTTATTAAATAAAAGTATACATTCATACTTAATAGATACATATATACCTACATTTTTTAATTTTTCAATAATATCCAATATATCTGAATTTAAAAGTCAATGTTCCAGAATGATATCAATTTTGAAAATTATTTCCGACTATAGTAATTATAAAAAATGAAAATCAAAAAAACTAATTATGAAAGGAGATACGATGAATAATCATATCCTCTCAGGGATATTTATAACCAACATACATTTACACATTCATATTGCATGTGTTATTTAAAATAAAATAAAAAAAATTTCAATTGCATAAGAAGAAAAAAATTTAAAAGATTCAAAAATCAATTAATTTTCTTTCCATATTTAAATTAAAAATATTTTTACTATCCAAATTCAAAATACAATAAAACCTAGCATTTAGCAATAATATACACCACACACAGATACAAATTCATGTCTTTTTCTATTTTTTTTTTTAGTTTTTTGGTTGTTGGATATTTTTTGTTTTTATGATTGAAATATTCATTTTTCTATGAAATTCAAATTAATATATATATATGTCATTTCTTTGAAAACGACATTTATATAAGTTTCATATTATAATTTTTGAAACCAGAGAGAATATCCTTAACAATATTAAAAAAACAAAAAATAAATATAAAAAAAATGCTTTTGGTACGATAAATTTTTCTCGAAAATTAATCACACTTTCGAAAATCACATTAACTACTCTTTTTTAACGATTTTTTCATATTGTATATATATATATTTATAAACATACCTTGATAATATGATTTATATAACATTTAGATATATGTATGTATACATATATACATATAAACCAATGCAAAAATAATCATGGATGATAGAATATTATGGTTAATATTTTATTATGAAGTACGTCATATACCTTAAGGATATTTAAAAGTTGAAGATGCACAGGTGCATTTAAAAAATTAAATATTTTTTTTTTTATTTAATAACACTAATGAGGTGAGATTTTTTTTTTTTTAATTAGTTAATTAGATTATTGCACACCACATTATGCTATATATGGATTTCTTTTTTTTTTAAATTGAAGTAAAATTTACCATCATAGGTTTTAATCTTTTTTATGGAAAATTAAGACTATAAAGTTTATTTTTTGAAAATTTAAATTTCTTTTTTCAACTCTAAATTTAAATTAGTTTTTAAAACTTTTTTTTTCAATTTTAACTAAATAATATATTCTCTGAAGGACAATTAAATAAATAATGAAATAAAATTAATTTTGTTTTAATGAGAATTTCTTTGTATATGGATGGGGGAACTGTAGTCTAAGCATCTTACAAATAAATATTTTTCAAATAATAATAACATTTTTAATAAATCGCATATACATTTACTTGTTAAATATTAGAATATTTAAAGTTGGGTCCAGCAAATATTTTCAAAATAAATTGAATATGAGAGTAAGTTAATATAAAATAAAAATTTAAGTAAATAGTTTGTATTAAAATATTAAAGATATGTGGTTTAAAACAAATTAAATGGTATAAAAATAGATATTCAGGTACATTTTTCATTTGTATTTTCCAACTTCATAATAATATGGTTGTTCCAAAAATGAATTGATACGTAATAAAATTCAACGATTAAAATGTATACATTTTAAAATAAAAATAAATTGATTAAAAAGGTATTGCTTGCCATTTTTTCTGTAAAAAATTGCAATAATAATAGAAAAGTTCAGGTTAGTCTAAGTAAATTATAAATCATAGGTGTAAATTCATTAGAAATTTGTATTAATAATTAATAGTAAATTCGGAAATGCATATTCTAAAATACCACTTTAAAATGTTGCTTGGAACATCACGTTCTTTTTTACAACATTATTTGCGATGCTCAAACTTGAGCAAACTTCGCATCATAGAATTTTTGTATGCTTTGTTTGTTACTGCAATAAATAGCTGGTTGATATTTCAAGTTTTATTTGTCATTTTATTCGTTCAATTGTTTCACTTGATTGAATACATTTTCTGTGAAAGTGCTAATTTATTTATATATTACAGTTGATTAAAGTTGTAGGCCAACTTTATAGGTCCTTTTCCCTTCCGAAATGTGGGTCTTTTTATTAAATTATATTAATTATTTGGTATATATTTTTGTATATTAAATATTTACTAGGGGTACCTGTTGGTAATTATAATTCAAGTTGAAGTCAAATTTAAAGTTTTTAAAAATTTTATTTCAAATTTTAATTCAGTAATTTACGTACTGACATAGACTTCGCACGATATAGCAGAAACCACTCGTGTTTAATAAAACGCTTTGAAGTTAGAAAGTTTTATTTTGGACACATAAATACACGTCCCTTATATACTGTTTCGTTTCCGATATATTCCCTATAGTAAATGGCATTTAGTGGATAAAATTACTAAAAATAAAAAATTTTATAATTAAAGAGGTATATACCTACATACCTACATAATACATAATTTTAATAAAAACTATATTATTACTACAAATAACCAAAATTTAGAAAAAGTTACTTAAAAAGATAAAAAATGAAGAATTCAAGTGATTTGTTTTTTTGTTGTTTTTATATTTTTTATTTTAGCTTATTTGTTTTTATTTTATAGATGTACATAATTTCATAAATTTGTTTTTTTTTTGTTTTTATTTTACATATATACAATGTACATTATATTCACTGCAAGTAATTATAATAACTCATTTATTTGTTTCTGTTTTTTATTTTAATAAGAACTCACACATACATAATGTATTTGCTGAATTATAAAATCATATGAGTAAAAAATTTTCAACTGTGTGCGCATTATTGTTTTATATATACAACTTATTTATATATTAGAAGTTCATTAAAGAGAAATAAAATGAAAATGTGTCTACTGCGCAGGTTCTTAAATGCTTGTCAATTATAATTATAGATATTATTTTTTTTATTAGTTACATTATATCGTTATTAATTATTAAATTAGATTTGAACCGAATTACATTTTCAGTAATTTTCACCATTTGAAAAATTTTTCGGTTCTCACAAAAGTATGTTTTCTTAACAAATTTTTATATTCTAGTTGTATCTATATCATCATATTTAGATGGTTCACAATTTTCCAAAAATACGCTCAAAGCGATATTAAATAATATTTTATTCATTTTAATTAAATTTTCAAAGCATCACTGTCAAATTCTAATAGTTGCAAAATGTATTAATTGCATCAGCAACACAAATTTTTGAATCACAATCATTGCCAAATATTGCACCATGAATTTTGCACAATAGTGATACGGCATCATGATTGACAACGTTGCAATTCCGATTTTAAATAGATCTAATCTTATCTTATTATAGCAATCACATGTGAATATTTACAAAACTATAAAACAATGCATTTTACTTACATATATACTTTATTTAAATGTTCTTACATTATATTAAAAATAAAAATAAACCAAGGAGAAAGAAGACAATAAAGCAAAGCACTTAATTATTTTATAGCACAACTTCCTTTCACTATAATTATTCAATTTCATTGTACTTACTTACTTATGTAGCAAGTAGACCACATGTAGGTCCTGCGTCTGACTCATTAACGTTCTCCATTTATCAGAATAGCTTCTCTGTAGTTGAAAATACTTTCCAGTACCGCTTCTTTCCAGTTGAAGATACGAAATTGTTTCATGTCTACTGATATTTTATCTCCCCAATTAAGATTTGGTCTGCCCGACGTAACTTCTAATCTGATATTCTGAGATTCTCTTGGCTTGAGCATTTTCATTCATCCGCTCTCTATTTTCAAGCCACAAGTCTCTCGAATTTAATTTTCGTTACCATGTGCACTTCATTATACAGCTAGTAAAGTTCGACATTATATATTCTGCTAAATACCCAATCATCTCCAACCCATATTAGTTTACTTATTATGATATTTTGACTTATTAGCATATATCCTTAGCCAGTGCTTGTGATTTAAAAAATAAATTAGGTTACAAAAAAAGGGTTAAGTATAAATTAAGCATGAATGCTTGTGCTTGTGCTGGGTTAAGTTTGGGATTAACAAACACAGTGTTCATGTCAACAACAATTGCAGAATTAATAAACAAAAAAGTAAATGAAGAAAGTCTCCACTATTTATTAGATGAAACTTTTCGTACGGTTCCAAAATGCAAGTACACATTATTAATGATTATTTATGTTGCCCATGCAGAACACGTAAGTAAACTTTAAATAAACTAATAAAATTTAAGTAAACTAATAAACAGTGTGCTTAGGTAGATTAGGTCGGGCACAACATGCACGGCGAACGCACTAGGGTCGAGTCAAGCACGTAAAGCTATAAGCTATAAATTATGGCCCACCTAACTGAGACAAAACTCCCATGGCATTTTTAACTCTTTTTGATGGGACATAAGTCGTATAGGGCTATGTCCCATCATGACATCTACTCCAATCTACTCCAAAATAAAAATGAATTGACTAAAAATCTTCATTAGAGAGATGGAAAAAAAATCGGATTTTCAACTGAAAAGGAGGGATCGCTGTCGCCACATCTATCGCTGTCGACTTTATTATAAACATATAAGAGCAGAACAAATTATTAAAAACGAATTAGCAGAATCCCTTTTTTATTTGTTCAGAAGTTATTTTAACTGATAAAAAAAATGTATATAAAATAATCTGTTTTTACTATCAGAATTTTCATTGAACTGAACGAATTTTCCAATTTAATCTTCAATTTAATCTTATACAATTATTTTTTTTATTTAATCGTTTACAGAAAACAAAACAGAGTTTTTTTTTGTATTTATTTTTTTCAATATCATATCGAAGAATTGCAATGTGACTAAAAAATGTGACTTAAATTTCAAATTTAAAGAAATTTCAATTAAAATCAATAAATATTTAATTACTATAATTGATGAAATTGTTGTACAATAATAACAACAACCACAAACACAAAATGCAATCCTACAGTTTTACAATTTTGGCAATAATATCCTTCAGAATAATATCCTTAAATTTTTTCATATCTTAAAATAAACTCTTACAAATATTACAAAACGTCATTCAATAATAACAACAACAACAACAACAAAAATATGAATTGCTTTTTAAGTACTAAAGTATTTTCCACAAATTTTTCGTCAGCTAAAAAAAAGAAAAACTGTTTTCACTGAATTAGAAAAAAGCCCTTCAGTTATTTTATTTCAGAAAATAGTAAAAACAAGAAAACAAAAGTAACATCCCTGAAGGATATATGGAAAAAATAAATAATTTCCTATTTCTTTCGTTTTCTGGGACATTTTCTTCATATTCAAAATGAAGTCATTCTTATAAATGATTTAAAAACAGTTATATACATATATGTATAAATATATATATATATATACATATATGTATATATAATTGAATAAAAATGTCCTGGTCATTGCCAAAATTATCAAAGTAGTAAGAAAAATTCTTTAAAAAAAGGATAATATTTCATATTATTTTAAAACAGCAATGCAACGGTAAAAACTAAATATAGAATAGACAGAGACAAATAAAAATTGTTACTTTGAAGGTTTTTTTTATTTATTACTTAAAATGAAATTTCAAGATTGTTTCCTTCAATTGACAGAATACAATATCTTTTTTATGTTTTTTATATTTTTCTCTTCTATTTTGGTTTTCTTGATTTTTTTTCAACTCTGTCCGGCTTTTGTTATATGTTTCAAGGTAATTCATAAACTTAATATTGACATAAACTTCAGCGTCCTAATTTACGAAGATATCCTTTTTATTAATATTTTTCGACACATCTAAAATTTAAATTTGACTAGAACAAATAATTTCTAACTAGGATAAGTATTTTCTTACTGTAACCGACGAATGTTATAAGAGCAGTGTTTGAATTCAGCTGCAATCTAAATATTTTCTTGCTTCTTTAACAACTATACTATTTCAAAACATGCTTTCAAACATATTAAATAACCAAATTTAAATGCGATACAAATTCGGCATAACGGATTTAAACAAAAACACAAGATTAGATTAGATTAGATAGATTTTGAAAGTTTAAAATTATATTCCAAGGATATACCAACTCCTACAAGATATCTACAATATAGAGTTAGTACAACAACAATATGAATATTTCTAAATCATTATAATTTTATTCTCAATATTTAATCTTTACATTAGCATTTCATATTTCCATAACATTTTGGGCGGTTCTGGCACTATTTTTGAATTTCAAATAATAATTTAAAAAAAAAAAAACTAAGTATTTCGAAAGTACAATTTTGTAAAATTGAACATACATGAAAACTAATTAAGTTTAATTTTGTTGGCAAAGTATACGAATAGAACGAGTCCACAAAATTTTTGCAGTTTACAAACAATTATTTTCAAGAACTGTTCTGCTTCTCATATACAATCAAACATACATATAAAAATGTCAAAATATTTTAGTGATTTTTATTTTCTTTTCAGACTTTTTTTTCGATTTTGAAAAGGGATATGGAACGTACGAATAAAAATCATGACAATACAAAATTGAAAAATTGCTATGTTTTGTTTTAATTTTTTATTGTATTTGTGTGTGTGTTTTTGTTTTTTTTTTTGTTGCAACATATAACAGTTGCATCGCAACACGAAATTAAAGAACTCGATTTCAAAAATTCACTTCACTTCACACATTCAATGAAATACAGTATAATCTACAGATATATGTGTGTAATATAATTGTGAATATATAGCCGTAAAGAATGTTATATTTACAAAATGAAAATAGATTTAAGGTATCCAAAAGTTATTTGTAATAAAAAAAAAAACAATTAAAAATACTTTCTTTCTTAAAAGATTTTTATAAAATATTAGTAATGGTGCATACTTCTGAGTAATATTATTTATTCTAGTACATATTAATATATCTGTCGTACTAGATTCTGCATTTATCTTTGTCTTAATAAAATATATTCTATCTAGTACTTATCGTACCAAACCAAACTAATCAAATATAGTTCAATGTTGTAATTTTTAATAATATAAGTCCATAATGTATGGAGTTATTGAGAAAGCTTGAAAAAACGTAAAAGCGCATATAGTGCATTGTACAGGAAAATTCAGTAAAGCGGAAACAGACTACAAACACTATATATCGAACAAAACGTTCTATGAGCCTAGAAAAATAAATAAAATTGATCCCATTAAAACTAATTTAACACGAAATCATTTTTCTAGGGTAGAATTTGTAACAGCAAATAGTCTAATAATTATGAATAAATAAATAAAATAAATAAAAATAAATAAATTACTTACCAAATATATCCGTTTTCATTGAGATGACAATGAGCACTGGTTATGTATACCATCAGTATGATGGATTTATCTGAATAAAAATATGAATCTTGATATAAGGAACCCAACAAGTTCTCATTTAAAAACCGCTGCACAATCTCTTTCATTTATCACACTCCAACAGTAAATATCCAACTCAATGGAAAATTGAGCCTATTCCTAAAAAAGGTGACTAAAGTGATCTCTCTAACAACAGACCTATAACAATCACGTTAATCCTCTCCAAAGTAATGGATATTATTATCAACAAAAGGTTAATTAAGTATATTGAATGCAAAGATATTATTAGTGATCAACAATATGATTTTAGATAACAACGCCCCCTGGTCTAATGACTTGCCTTAGCGAGAAGGTCAACATGGTATGAGAAATATTACAAATAACACAGTTCTGGTGAATTTATTGCTCTACATTTTGCAAAAGCCTTTGATCTAGTCTGGCATAGCACTCTACTATCCAAGTGACAAGCCATAAGTCTGAGTTGAGTTTTCATAAAGTGGATTGAAAATTCCTTCCTCTTAATTGACGGATTATTATTCTGTAAATATCAGCGTAAATGGTGTCCCCCAAGAATTAGTTCTTCCGCCTACTCTCTTTTTTATATTTGTTAATAATGTTTTTCAATCCACTTTCAATTCTTTCAATAAACTTAACAAATTTATTCAAAAGGTCCCTACTTGTCTTGGTCTACAGATTTAAAATTTATTTGCAAGTACCATGATAAAAATAAATAAATATTCATGTTCGTACTCATCAAAGGGATATATTTTTCTACAATCCTCAATTAGTCCAAGCTATATACATTCGTGTATAAAGGTGTATCATTTGAAACCTAATTATTTGGCTTAACTTAAAAACAAATATATGTATATACATCTATATATATTCAATATTATGATAAATTGCCCAGTATATAACAAATAACGACTTAATAAGCACTGACAAGAGTATTGGTGGCTAGAATACGATAATGAGTAATTTTTAGTGATAACCAAAACTCCAACTGAGTCAAAATAAATTATACAAAATCAAAAAAAAAGTGTAGAATTGTAATAAATAGTAGTAGTAGTAGTAAATAGTAATTGTACAAAATAGTAGAATATGAATAATAAGAGATCCGCATATTCAGATGAACAACACAACATATTCAAAACTGCTAAAAGTGCTAGATTTTGTTTACAAATTTACAGTACAATATAACTTTACAGTAACAGCCCAAATTAATAAATCTGATATTTTCAAGTTAAATTCAATCAAATTGAAAATATTTTAAACTAATCTAAATTACATTGAACTAACAAGATTTTCAAAATATTTCTATGTAATATCGATTACTTCCACTTAATGTTTAAGGACTCTACAAATAAAAAATATACAATAGTTTTTATTTCTAAAAGCTTTCATTTTTTAATTCGGACAGAATACTCATTCTACTTGTCTCTGAATTTTTTTTTTTGTTTATTTTTACTTTTATTTTATTTTCATTCTATTTTTCTTAAACTTTTTATAACCACTTTTTTTACATTGTATTGGATTTTTAACTCGATCGAATCAAAATGGAATGATAAAAAAAATGTATTTTTTTTTGTTAAAATAACAAGACAATAAATAAATTTAAATTTATTCTTCGAGAAAATTTGTTTAGGGTATAATAACAAAGGTTAGACTTTTAAATAACAAAGAATTTAGAGTCACCTTTAAAATTCCATTTTTAATAAGTGTGTATATGAAATGTGAAGGGATTATGATGCCCTAATACACAACAAAATTTTAATAAATTTTAGCATATATGGCTTTTCTTTAACTAAAAACACTTACTTTCGAATTCGTTATAACTAGATGCTACTTAAATCAAACGTAAGCCAAAGATCGTTTCAAGTAAAAATCAGTAATGAACTTTCCAAGTTAAATAAAATAAAAGCATTAAGTCTGCAAGGCTCTGTAAAAAGGCTAGTCCATTAACTGGGTGTTTTGAAACTTACATAATAATGTTTGCTAATGATAAAAACCAAAATCTAAGTAACTCTCAAAGAAAGAACAAAACAAAGTTAAAAACAGGCCAACATAGATCCTGCTCGAAATCAAATTTGTAAAATTCTAAATTTATTGTTTCGTAATTAAAAAAAACAAACATTTGACAATAAATAAACAAAATATGATGACAAAAATTATCAAAGAGATAAATTCTTAACTTGAATAACAACCGCTTTCAATTCATACCAATCTCAATTTTTATTTTTAATAAATTATTAGTCTACCACGATTTGTGCTAGCTTCAGGACATTGAAACAATCATACCGGAGTAATATTAGGTTAATATTGTATAAAATAAATTTGTATTGTTTAAAATATGATATTGTATTTTTAAAGAGAGTCAAGTCAATTTAGAAAATTGATAAGAATAAAAAAAATTAAATTTTATTTTAGCTTAAAGATTTAAATTCATCTTACTAGATTTACATGACCCTCCCATTGTTTTACTATATTATCTTACTTTGTCATCAAAGTGTTCGCCTCAATATCAAATTATTTTAAGAGTGGATCGAGTTCTTTTGTTTTTCCTTACTTTTTAATTATTTCTGGAGGGGTTACTATCACATGCCTGTATTATTTGTTTGTATTTTCATTTCCCTGTAGGTAATTTTTGCCGTATTTATATCTACAATTTATGCGTTAACCGCGAAATACTAAATATGTACCAAATATAAAACCTCAAAAATGAAAATTCCAAAATGCAACTTTAATTCATTTAGTGTTTTCGATTTTAATCACTTTGTTTGTATCCAACATAAAAATTAATTTATATGCATAAAAATTATTTAAGTAAATATTGTGGAAAAAGGAGTTATCCTCAATAATATAATTTAAAAATAATTTAAATATTCTGTAAAAAGTGTAGAATTTTGATTTTAAATTCAACTCTAAAATCTCTCCTAACTCAGAATCTCGCATATATATTCTTTACATTTAACATATTCAGAATCCAGCACATTCAGTCAAATAAAATGCAGGTAAATGGCATTGAGGCTAATAAAATTCAGGCAAATGGAATACAGGTCATATATGACACGCTACGCTCCCTTTCTGAAGATATTCCATTGTCTAATTTTCTCTTACAAAATTTTCCGTACTCTACTTTGAAAAATCAATATTTTTGTTTTTATTTAGTTTTATTTTATCAGGCAGTAAAAAGATGGATTCATGGACATACTTTTTTTATTTATTTATTTCAGATAATATTATTATTAATATGATTTTAATAATAACAATCATATATTCCCTTGTCTATTTGGCATTATAGGAACTTAATGATTTTGGCAATTATAATATAAAATATAATTTAATCTGATGTATAAATCTAACATAGTATATATCTTAAGTTATAAGTACTATTTAGTAACAATTCAAAAAATAAAAAAGTGATAAAATCTATAAAACTAAAAAAATAGTATATATAGCTACTGAATGATTTGATTCAAGTAACATGGCGATAGTAAATGTTTCTTTAATTCATTTTTAAAGCTTGCGGAATTTGTTATATTTTTTATATTACGTGATAATTGGTTATACAATTTTGAGCCCATGACAGAAATTCTTTGAGAGGAAAATAAGTTTTGTCCTAAATCTATGCGAACATCACTTCTATACCTAGTGTTAAAATTGTATGTAAGTCTCCTTATAGTTATGATATTGCTGTAACTTATGTTATTTAGGATTTTGTCTAACTTAATTGATACATCACATAAAAACGTGTAAATTTGTCACGGAAATTCAATATCGAATTGCATTAGAAGAAGCTATAGTTTTTCTTCACTTTATTACAATCTTTTAGAATTTTCTCGACTTTATAATTTTTCTTTTAAGTATTTTAAAATTTATTTTTCTATATAAATATTACCTAATAACTTTTAAATTCACATCAAACCTTATTCCAAAATATTTTTCTTCGACAAATCTCAATATTTCTAATCTACATCGAGCGTGGATTCAATTTTTATTTATTTTTAAGTTTTTCATTTTTTGTGTTACTTATTTTTATTTGCTGTTAAAGTGATAGTATCAAAATGCACACAATTTTGAAAAATTGGTTTTTACCGAATTTTATTTCAAATATATAAAAATTGAATTTTTGATATGATCAGTGAATGTAGGTAATCATGACTTAAAACAATTTTTTTATTCCCCGAATAGAACTCAATTTACAGCAGTCCTCAACTAAAAAACGTGTGGTACTTTATATAAAATGTAGTAAATATGGTGTGGATATTTCGTATTTGAATTAAGATCTTAGTTAGGGTATATTTTTGTAAAAGATTAAAGTTTTTTATTGATTTTAAAATTTAGAATTGCATGCTTCTTTTAATACGGGAATCAGAATGCCAAGATAAATTTCTTTTGAAATATGCGACCGTACTTGGCTTTTTAATATTTTTTAGTATAATAATTTACAGCGAAAAACATTTTTCATGTCATATATCCCTAATATGGTCTCTTTTTTAGAACCAAAGTTATTATTCGGTATGAATTGCAATAGAATTAATAATTTCTCATAATCTTATATGCCAAACTATTGCTGATATCAGTGTATCGGATAGGACGAGTAAACCAATCGGATAGGACGAGTAACCAAAAATATCGAATAGATAACTAGTCAAAAATTGATAAAATGTTTATTAAAGAAATTATTAACGTTATTCTACACTTTATAGAAATAAATCTCAATATATCTAAATCTTTGTCTCCAGGACTGAGCATTCAATTAAAAATTTGTTTTTAAAAATATCACTTAATTAAAACGATTTTATTCAAATCATGAATCAAATTTGTATCCCAAGTTACCAGTTACAATCGCTCTCACAATACTGGTGAGGTGAATTCAATTAAATAAAGTCATTGGGTCAGTGCTACAAGACTTGGTAGATATGGGAACAGAAAATCACGAGCCAAACCAAATCTAAAATCATCGCATTAAAAAAAATATATATAAGAACAAAATCATATTAAATTTATTACCACTTTGGATTGTTGTAAATGAAAATTGTATATGTATATAGTACCGATCCAATAATGTATACTTTCAACTACAGACTTTTTTTACATACACATTCCTGTATTTGTTACCAAAATTGAAAAACTTACTACACTTGATTTTTTTTTGTTTTCCTTTTTAAACGAAATCCTTTAATTTCATTTTCTAAAAATCCATTGTAATACAATTTGTTTTTGTTTTTTTTATTTTGATATTTTTAGGTCAACCTATGTCGCTCAACATACTGAATAGTTTGTTTACTGAATAAAAAAATATTTCACATGTAAATTTTTATTTTTTTGTTTTTCTTTATTTTAATCATAAAAATCATGTATTTCTGTTTTTTTTTTTCTAAATTTATTCCAACCCATACATGTGCACCCAAATTAGATACAGTTCTGGATAAAAATATTGAAATATCGAAATTGAAATAAATTATTAAAGTTTTAAAAACAATCATAATACAGTTTAATCATTTATTTTTAACTGTAGTTCTAGCAATAATACACTCATTAGAATATTATCGTCCTTGTAAAACTAAAGTAACTATAAAAAAAACTATATAGCTTTTCATACCACAATTTTTCAATAAATAAATAGGATTTACCAACTGAGAATTTAGTTTAGTTTTTATAACTGACATCTGATTTTATTTTTAATCTATACATGAATTTATAAAACCAATCAAATATAAACTAGATGTTCTTTAATTAGGCCAACACTACAAATTACGATACCTATACTGTTGAATTGCATTAATTTTGATGAACGAAACACACCTTCAATTAAAATTAGTTAGAACAACTTGTGTTCGAAAACTTTTTATTTTCTTTAAACTCTTACATAATTTTAATGAATACTACGTTGTCAATCAATTATTCTAAAACCAAATCAGCATATTAAAAATGTGTTAATTTATTCCAAAAACCAACTTTAATAAAAATAAAATTTATGGTTTTAATAAAACTTACAGCTAATTATCTTACACTACTTACGGCTAAAAAATATAAATAACGTTTAACTAATATCAAAATTAGCCCAGGTTTTCTGATTAATTCGAATAAGAACGTGTTTTTAACTATTTCGATTTTACTTAAATGTCACAGTTATTAACGTCAGAAGATTATTAATCTGCCTATTTGAAGTTATCTTGTATATTCATATTCCTTTTTTTTTTATCATTTCCTAGTTTTGTCTAAGCAAAGTTAACATGATTTCCATTTCTTAACTAATTATACTATACACTATTTTGTTTATTATTTTTGTCTGATTTCCTTTGTATATGAATTTTCACATCACTATTTTTACATAGACTCTCACAGAATCTAATTATTTTGACAAAAAAAAAGTCGAAACAATTTTTTAATAAATTTATCAACTTATAGCTGTATACAACCCTATGTGTAATTGTATAAGCACCCTGTTACACCAAACATAATAACATAAACAAAATATCAAAAATTTCAATCTGTATTACTATTCTATACTAGTGAAGACTACTTCTAGAAATCATTTCACTTACTTAAGCTTTAATGTGTTATTCTATTTAATTTATCTGATCGCCCAAGTCTAATAAAAAAGGACTAAAAACATTTTAAAAAATTACATATTATTTATGTTTTAGTTCTAGAAATAATCAACACGAATTTAGCTTTTGTATTGTGAGTACAGATATTTTCAATCTACTTTGAAACACTAGATCCTCAAACGATTAGTCTATTTTAGTTCTAATAAAAATAATTTGAATAATTAGTTAGTTATAATTTACACTTAATTTTACTTTATAATCACACTTATTATAATTTTGTTAATTAATAAACGAAAATAATTTTTCACTATTTATATTCACCACTGTAAAATAATTTTGTTCACCACTGTATTTAAATAAATTTAAATTCATATAAAACTACTACTAAAAAAAAAAAGGAAAACAAAATATTTAAATAAACAACAATAACAAAAAAAAAATCCTTTTAAATGGTCCACTGAGTGCGTTTGTTTCATGTTTGATACGATACACCATCACCATGTTATTTTTGTGTTAAATTTTATTGCAATTTCAACCATTTCTCCACCTCTTACATTTATTACATTTTTACTTATTATTTTTTTTTTTTTTGTTTTTTATATTTTTATTATTTTTCCATACAACCCAGGTTTGGTAATACGTTTTTATAGCATACATTAAATATATTTATGTATACAAATGGTGAAACTGTAGGTTGTCCCTTGTCCAATCTGGTGTATAAATCTTTTTATATTTATATTTCATATTGATAATGCATATATCCTTTTATACTTTTTTTGTTTTCGTGCTTTTTAATATTGGATGATATAATGTTTTTAAATTTGAATTCCATCAACACACTGTACCCCATCCCATAAAACAGTTCTCTTACTCTTCTATATTTTTATCATATAAGTAACATGTTACTGAAATTAGAACATGTATCAAGTTGTGCATTGTTATGACATTCACGTTTAGAAAAACGTGTATGCTACACTTGTAACGTGTTGGTTGGTTTTTTTTTATATATATATATATATATATATATATATATATATATATATATATTTTTTTTTTAGACTTCTAAATGGAATAAAAGATATTTGAATCGCATTTTAGATAATAAAATATATATTTGGGAGGTGGTATTGAATAATATTTATATGTATATACATGTAGTTATAATGTAATATACAAAAATTGAATATAACTGTACATATGAAAATAAAATTGCAAAATTTTTGAATAACAAAAACAAAAATAGAATAAAATTGCAAGCAATCTCTAGAATACTGACTGTGTCAGTAAAAAATAGAAACGGTTAATAGTGAAATAGATTTAACAAAAAAAAAAGGTTGGAATGAAATGGACGTAGGTTGAATAGAAAGGAGTGAAATTGCAAGTTGTGTATAATATGGTGGTTAAATTTATGTTATATAAAATTGCAATTTATTTAATAAAAATAAAATTTTGGAATCCTTTCACAAGGATTTTTTTCTTTCATTAATATGAAAGTGTTGAAATGGGATTCAGATGAAAATCAGAGTGCAATAAAAAACAAAAAGAAATATATTTTTACATTATCAGGTATACATATATGTATATATATAAATTTTCTGCTGAATGCATTTTTTAATATCCTTTAATTTTATTTTTTTCAACCTCACTCAAAGCAAGTTTCAGACAAGGTTTCTAATAATAAAAAGTATAATTTCGTAATGGTTAATTTAAAACAAAAAAAAATAAAACGTTGGTGGAATAAAATTATTTGAACTTTTTAAATATTATAATTAATAGAGGTTTTGGAAGCCAATAATATTAATTCATAATGCATTTACATTATTATTTTTTAGAGTATCAAAATAAAATGGTGGTCCATTAATGGAATTACTTATTGAAAAATTATGTTATTTAATTTCCTAATAGAGTATTACCTGGCTCCTTGAGAGAGGTTGAAAAAAAAGCTTAGTGCAAATTAAGCTTGAATTTACTACTTATAGGTACTCTGATAACATTAATTTTGGTAAATAATTACTAATGTAGAGTAAGTAATTATGAATACTGTTTCGTATTTAACAAAAATACCAAAATTTTCAACCATCATATACCCTATTATTGAAATATCAAAAACTATAAAATCTAAACGATATAATGAATCATTATAGAATACATAAACTAACAACCTGCCTTTCTAAGGTCCTAAGTTCGATCCCCGACGAAAGTAAAAAAATACTTTATGGATTTTCGACCTGGTCCAGGACCATCTGTCAATGATAAAAATAGTTGAGAGTTTTGGTTATCACCAAAAATGAAATTATAAAGACGAAGTTACTCTACAATAGATAATGTAGATTCATTTCCAGATACAATTAGTAGTAGATATATCATAAAAATTCGCAGTGAAAAAGCAATTTGGGTGTTCGTCGCACAGAAATGGAAATATATCAAATTATATAAAGAAAAAGATATGCAATTCAACGCGTCAACATGTCCTGTAATAACAAAAAATTTGAGAAAAAGTCAAAAATTTAACTGATTTATAAGTAACAAGTACTGCTACCTTTCAGTGGAATATTATTGTATACGGATAAAATAAAATTTAAAGGCTAGTTTCAAATACATGCAAATTAATATTAGCAGATAAAAGGAATTAAAAGAGCGATGTCGAAACACTAAAAAAACCCTTTCTGCACATTTAAAGCATATTTCTACAGAACCATTACAAAATAGGGAGAGAAATACATACAAACAAATCCCTTTTCCGGAAATAAATAAAAAAAATTAAATAAATTGATTCCGTTATTATTTATTAATATTCTAGAAAATAAATACTCTGACTGGTAGCCTTCTCCTCCTTATTTCTCCTCTCCGGGAATTTTTTGTGTTTTTTGATCGTTCTTTGTGGATTTTTTTTTGTGGCAAAAGTCATTATGGATTTGGTTTTTTGTGAATTTACTCACCAACTCAGAAAATACATACAAATAAATGTTGAGATAAAAGAGGGATGTCGACACACTAAAAACTTTCTTTTTACACATTTAAAGAAACTTTCTACGCCATTACAAAATGTTCACAATTAATCAAATATTTTAGTAATCAGTGTGAAGTGCGCAGTAAAATAAACGTAAATGAACATTCGCTAAATAATTATTAGCCAAAGACTGACCAAAGCACTAACGTGTGGGTGTGTGATGGAGTAATACAAACGCCGCACCGCAGCACATTTTGTGTGAGTGTGAAACGCTGCTGACAGAAGACTATACTTTACCTTGACTGATATTTTATTCACAATTCACTGAAAAATGTCGTCAAATTTATTAGGTTTAACATAACCTAGAACTATTAAGAAAAATAGTAATAGTAATAGAAAAATAACATACTAATTTATCTAGCGATATTAAGTTATTATTTTTGGCCATGAATCTTGACATGCGGGAAGTGGATCCATTGATTCATCTTCTTCTATTGTCTTGAACTACTAATACTAATACTAATACTAATACTACTAATTATAGTATAAATACAAATTACCAATTATTCATTTTAAAATCTATCTATTGAGTCTGAAGGCTTATACATTTTCAGCCTGCGGATTTCTTCATTTGTGTCTAGTAATTTTAATACCAGTTCGTTTGGATGATGTTGTAGTCTTTCAAAATAAATGTGTGCTCCTTGTTGTTATTGTCTCCTTGACAGACATTTACGAGTGATCTTAAGACCTTGGACTGAAATCTTTCTATTATATCTATGTTTATATTGCAAGTTAACACTCATAACTTCAAGCCGTATGTCCATATGGGTTTTAGTATAGCTTTATATAACGTTATTTTGTTTGTCAGTGATAGCTCTGGAGTACGTCCCATTAGTCAATATAATCTGTTAAATTTTATTCTCAGCTGTTTATTTTTATTCACGACATGGGCCCTCCAAACTAAACGTCTATCTAGACGCATTCCTAAATATTTTGCTGATTCAGTATGTCACATTCTTCTTAAGAGCTACAGCGGGGCAATTTTCTTTCCTGGTAGTAAAAGTAACATCGACTTTCCTACATTGGCCTTAATTCGCCAAACATTTAACCATTTTTCGATGATAAATAGTCTTTCTTTTAACAATCTTGATGCTATGGAAGGATTTGTGTGTGATGCCAGTATAGCTGTATTATCTGCAAATGTAGCGGTGGTAGTGTTTTCTGTTGTTGGTAATTCAGATATGTATGTTAGATAACGTAGAGGCCCCAGCACACTACCTTGCGGTATTCCTGATTTAATTGGCCTTGTTGTAAAGTATTTATCCTCAAATTTTATTATAAATTTACGATTGCTGACATATAATAAAATTAGCTGGTAAAATATTCGTGAGGCAGCTCCACTTTTAACTTGTAAAGGAGGCCTTAATGCCACACTTTATCAAATGCTTGTGCGATATCCAGAAATGCAGTGGAACAGTATTTTTCCTTTTTTAGGTCATTGTTTATCTCTTTTATTACTCTGTATGTTTGTTGAAATTTTGAAAGGCTCTGCCGAAATCCAAACTAATGTTGTGGTATTAATCCTTTATCTGACAAAATAGAGTTGAGTCGATATTAACTTTTCGAATACTTTAGATAAAATTAGCAACAAGGTTATTGGTCTATATGAATCCATAGATGTATGATGTTTTCGTGGTTTTGGCAGCAAGGTTATCTGAATTTTTTTCCATTGTTCGGAAACGTGAAATATTTTTATTAAGGCATTAAATAGATGTGTTATGTATTTTATATTGATTTGTGTAAGTTCTTTTAATATATTTTCACTTATCTTGTCATGTCCTGGTGCCTTTTTTGGGTCAATATGTTTGTTAATATAATTTAAGTCGTTGAAAATAATCGAATATTTTCCTTTTAATTATACGAAATATGCTTATCATACAGGCACACGTATTTCGGCTACTACTTGCAGACTTCTTCAGTGTTTTGTACTCGACGAAATTTTACGCTAACGACAGATATTTAAACTTTAATTTAAATGGTTCCGAATCTAAATCCCAATCGAAATTCCAACAAATTGAATTGAAAATTAATGATAAACAAAACCAAAACACCTAACCTAAAACTAAATAACCCATATCAAATTTCCGAACTCTTAATAAAAAATTTCCTTCAATCAAAAAAAAAAATTAAAAAATTTCAAAATCTTAATGTCATTATTATAATCGTCTATGATTCTATTGTTAGCCTGTAACAAACAACTTGACATCAGATTGATCAAATGTCAATAACTTCCCATTTTCATCCCACTCTTGCCACAAAATGACAGTAATCATAATTTCCAAAGCATACAAAACCAGAAATTAAATTTTTTTTTTTTTTTGGTTTTCCTATATTTATGTCTTTACTCCTTGTTTCATATTATTTTTCTCTTATTTTCTTATTTTCAATATTTAGAAATAAAATCAGTAATCAAAAACAAGAAAACATTTTTTTATTTTCATTTCTTCAATTTTGTATTTTTAAGTTTATATTTTGCTCCCTTCTCTTCTTTTGCACTTATGTTTTATTTTTATTGTCTTTTGCTCCTTCCTTAAAGCAAAAATTTACTTTATATCAAATCCATAATTGCAAAAATGTCTTTCAACAAAAAATGCCTGTTTCATAATACGAATACATACTAACATATTTGCTATCATACATCCATAATCAAGTTTCTTACACAATTACAATAAATACATAGGAGTGTGTATGAATGTTGGAAATTGTTATGTAACCTTTTGATATTTAAAATTGCATTTCTTTTTAGCAAAAATTGCAAAAACAAAAAAAAAGAAAGGATATTGCTGACAGGATATCGCAAACATTCTGTTTGAAAGTAGTTTTCTTGTTGTCTTGTAATTTGTTATTGTTTTTACTTTTCTATTCCTTCTACTAACGTCGTTATGTTATTTTTTCGGAAAAACAACAAAAAAAAAACAGAGACAAAAAATCAAAAAGTATAAATTGCAATTTTTCGAATCGTTATCAAGGGAAGAACGTAGATACCCCTTGAAAAAATGCATGAAAAATAATTAAAGTTAGTTGCAAAGTGAGTCTTACTTTTATTTTTACTATACGTTTTATATTGTGTATAGGTACATAAATATAGCATCTTTAAGAAAACAGAACAGTTCAACAACATTTCCGGTAAAATGGAAGAAATATAAGAATTGTATTGAGAATAGGTTATGAAAAATAAAAAAAATAAAAAAAAATTATTAATTTAAAATATAAAACAAAAATGTTCAAATTCGCAGTATTCGAATACAAATATTTACAAAAAAACAAAAAAGTAAAAAAAATTTAAAACTGTCAAGGTATAGTTTTGATATAAAAATATCATTTTTATAAAAAGAAGCAATAAAAAAATAGTTTTACTTAAAAGTTAATTTATGTAAAACATAACATAACTTGGTGCATTTCATACTAGACTTGTTGTATTTCTTGGATAGTCCTGGCCATGTTCAACATGTTCTTTAGCACTACAGTTTGTCTTTGCATTGTCTCGTTATTTGTTTGTTGTTCTTCATCTGTATTTAACTCTTTGGAGTTAAATATTAATACTCCAAAGTATTAAATACAGATGAAGATAATACAAATTACAGAAACCATCTGATTGAGTTAGTTAAATTATATTTAGTTCTTTTTTTTTTATTGCCAGTATGACTTTGTCTAATTGAATTCCCACGCTAGCTCATCTTAGAAATTATATTATATATTTTGCTATTTCGAAATCTATTCACGTTTCTTATATTATTTTATCATACTATAGCTGGAATTGGTATTATACAACACCAGAATTCGAATTAATAAAACAATTGCTTTGTATACGCATTATTTTCCATCTATGTTCTGTACATCAAAGAAAATGTCTAGCGTGTTCTAATTTAATTTTGTCCTAAAATGACCAGCTAATATATACCTATGTATCTAGGTTTCAATTGCATGTGCATTATATTTTGGCATAGTGATTTTGTTAACTGTATATTGTACTGACTATATTTATTTGTGGAACTCTTCGTAGCTAGCATAAGTACGCAAGAAAAAAATCCATATAAAATTTAATATTCCAATTTATAAGTTTATTTTTGTGTTTTTGCATACTTTTCATTCAGTCCTTTTACTCAAATTACTTTAACATTTTCAATACGATATTTTAGTATTTTTTCGGACTTTTGATTTATTTGATGATTGAGGTAGACTTATATATTTATTAAACAATTAATTTAGAAATATTTCGAAAATGAGTTTCTCATATCCAAACATATACTCGTATACAATAAGCCAACAATATTACCTCAGGTTAGGTAGATGTTTGACGCAATGAAAAGCTTGAAGCAAAAAGCTGAGGCTTTCTGGGTAAACGTTCCTGAAAATCGTTAAGCAAAAACGCTTATGCTTAAACGCTCGCACAATAACTCTTCTAAATTTCAATAGGAAACAGATGCGAACCTTGGCAGGGATAACAACAGGTCACTACTTAATAAAGAAATATCTTTATAAAATGAGTATTAGCGAAAACAACTTATGAAGAATTTAATAATCATCTGCTCCGTGAATGCGAAGGTCTCACTCGTAGCTTCAGATTTCGCCAATTGGGAACAGCGTTCCCCGAACAATAGGAGCTATCAAGTATATTTACTTACTTACTTGCTGGGCGTTACAGAGCTTGAACTTCCTGGGGTTGACGCAAAATTGTTCTCCATTAATTTCGGTCACGAGCGGAATCTCTCCAGTTGGTGATTTGAAGCTATCAAGTATACCATTCAAAAATATCCTGAGTATGATCACAAAATCATTTAACCTTACGGACTCAGGACTAACTAACACTAACAAACACGGGTAATCCCAATGAGCCCATTTACAGCTGCGGTGATATAGGGGACAGATCTACTGCCGAAATTAAATAATCTAATCTAATCCAAACTAGATGGATAATTACAAATTTCAGTTGCTTCTGGAAAATCAATCACGTAACTGTGCTTTTAGAGCCACCCTGTGCGATTGAGAATGTTGACCAGATCATCAATTCTGCCTTCCGCAATAATATGTACATTGTTAGGGAAAGCCTCACCAATCTAGATTCTGATTCTAGCTAATGCTGCAAATGAAGTGTTCAAGAGTTTCTGTATCATTTTCTTTTTTGTATGTAAATAAATTTAAGAAATAATTACTATAGAATAATGATTATATAGTTATACTCTACCCAAAATCATACTTACACAAGCGTCTTATATTAAGGCAGATGTAGCTGCGACAATGGGGGTTAAACGAAGTACTTATCTTGCCATCGTGTATTCCTATACGCCAGTGATCCTTAATGACTAAATTTTCAGATTACGCCAGTAATTTAAAAAATAGTAATAGTGTACACATACTCTACAACAAGATTTATACAACTCTTTTGGAGAATGCAATCAATAAAAACAACATAACAGTAAAAGAAAAATTTTCAAATGTTGCAAAGCTTATTCTGATATCAGTCATTGGACATCTTATACTGTTATATATACTATTACTTTAAATTTGTTTAAAACAGGATTACCCCCTCTGTTCAAAAACTTTTCATTTCCATTTTAAAACTTATCAAAATTTTTGATATACATACTACTAATTGTTTTACAATCTGTAAGCAATGACCTCACGTATTAAAATACCCAACCAACCACAATAAACCAAAAAAAAAAATATATATACTCCTGTTCAAGGACTGACGTAATTTTTTCTGCATCAATTCAATTTGAATCACAATCACAATACAAAAAAAACAACCATTTCTCTTTTTTGATACGAAATAAATTTAAAACTGTTATAATTTATACAAAGGCAATCTTAAAATATTATTATGACAAAACGAGAGAGGAACAAAAAAAAAATGATAGGATAATATCCAAAATGACAGGATTATGTCATTTGCAAGAATAATAATCATAATAATAGTGCAGCAGTAGTCATCTCTTTCTCTGTTATTCATTTATTTAAAAAAAAAAATGTTATATTGGCAGATATTTTTTTTTGTATGCCGTTTTATTCAAAGAAGAGTAGGTAATCTGTCGATTGCAGACACTGATAAAAAAAAACAAGAATGTCCTTTTTTTAAGATATTATGTCAATGATGAAAAAAAAAACACAAAAAAACACACAAATATATTTTTAAGGATTTTGAATATATTTATGGATTTTTCTATCTATAATTTAAAAAAAAACAAAAAAAAATCAATATATGAAAATGATAAATCGTTTTTCTTTGGAAAATCTGTCGACGTCGACGACAACATAATCGAAAATGTTCGAAATTTTCAAAAACGAAAAAATATATTCTTTTTCAAATTTCTGGATTTAAAAAAATTTTAAAATTGAAAAATTTAAATATTAAATATCATTTAAAAAAAAAAACGTCTTCAAATTTTATTATAATATGAGGATTTTTACTATGCATTTTATTTCTAATGTATATCCTGGAAGATGTCACAGAAATATGTGGTCTTGAAAATATACTTACAAAACTGTTGATGAATTGCTGATTTGAATTCAACACAAACAACAAAAATTGCTTACGTATAAAAAAATTTATTTAAATAAAAAATATTTCATATGCAGTGATGCTGTGACAAAAAAAATTGCTAACAATAAATATTATGAAAGACCGAGAGAAAAATAGAGTGACAAAAAAATACACTAAAAGTAGCAGTAAGCTTCTTTATACTTTGCAGTAAAATTTAGAAAATTTATTGATAATATCTAAAGAGTTTTGAATAATTATGATTTGAGTATGGTGCTCAGCAAATTAAATTGATAATATAAAATTATTCCTATACACCAATTACATTTTGACAACTTAATAACTTGCATTCGCTGTTTTCTAAGCACACTTAATTTACTGAGTCAATTTAATTATTTGTGCAGTACCTCTACTATTTTGACAATTCACTCTTCAATGGACTCATGCTATCTGACCTGAATAAACAAAATATGGCATAGACTAAATACCAGTGCAACCTCTAGAAAAATATTACCCTCGTATAACATTCACAAAACCAAAAAACTATTACCCCGGTTCCGTACTATACTATTATATTCAGAGTAATAACCATCAGTATATGTCACTAGCAATAGAAAACCACACTTTACAAACCCACCAAAGTTTGATATTCCGTTCAAACCCCATTTTCGCAACTGCAGAAATAAAAGACGCGACAGAAAGTCCTTTCTTCTTGGCAACAGCTGTCTGGTATTAGCTAGAGTCAAATTCCGAACTTTAGGTGAGGCTTTCTGATCAACCTGCTCAATCGTAAAAGGTTGCTTTGATGCTTAATTCCTTGGGAGAGTGATCCCCTAAAACAATCAACAAACAAAAATAGATCACTCGTAAGTGCTAATTTTTTTTTAGAATGGTATAAATTAAATAAATAAATGGTCACTTCTACTTAACTATCTACCTATGCAATACACTCCAAAACACATAGTTTAGAATTGTTCAAACAATAGATTTGTACACATTATTATTAAGCACTAATTTCTATACAAATACAATTATCTGAAGTAAATAAGTATTAAAGACTATTTAATACAGAAAAACATTATTATACATAGCATTATTTGATGTCCGATTGTAAATTAATTGATTTATATCAATTGAACCAATTCTTTACATACAAATCGTGTCTTACCAGTATTTTATAATTTTTTGCAGACATTTAATTTTTTAATTTATTTTTTCGGATTTTTCTTTTTAGTGAAATTTAAATTAAATAATCTAATTATTGTCAGGTTTCCGTTCACTAATAATTATTTTAATATTTGATGGCGCATATCGATATTTCAGAAGCAACATACTGCCTTCATCAGTGCTTGTGACGAACTAAATTTCGTAATTATCTTTTTTCTTTTTTTATATTCTAATCCCTAACAATTATATTTTTTACCTGTACTTTTACAAATTAGTTTATACTAATTTAAATAGTGGTGAGTATCCTAATTTCCTAATTCTATTATTAACCTGTTTCCTCGAAATTGGTAAACTTTCATATATATGTCTAATTTGCTTATTTTTGGTATATCCTTTATTGACGATAAATTGATTTTATCAATGATAAATTATTCTTCATTCATATTATTAGCAACGAATTTAAAATTAGTAGTATTTAACTCTTATTCTTGCTGGTCACCACGCTCAAACATGACTTAGTCATTATTTTCAACTGGGGGAAAAGTAATAGAGTTGAGTTTTACACCTAAAAAACTCAAAGCTGTCTAATCTCGCGCAAAACTACTCCATTTAACTCCACCCTATTATTCGAGGGTGTCCGTATTCATCGAACTAAGCACTTGAATATCCTGGGCATGAAGCTCAACAATACAATGATATGGAATGACTATATATTTGACATAGCTAAAAAAGCCGCGAGATATTTGAGTTTTTTGAGTCGCTGCAAAACGTATTTTTCTCTCCAGAACATGATATATATCTATAAATCATACATACGACCCAACTCGAAATACAATTCACATATATGGACCGGTGCATCACGAACCGCACTAAATTTTCTTGAAAAAGTTCAAAAGCGTGCCTTCGTCTTATTGACAACCCTAATGTGGCATCCTCCTTTGTACCAGTTGAAAATCGTCGTGGTGTTGGAGCACTTTCCCTATTTTATAGATATCTCGCAGGTTTAGGCACTTGTTCAGACCAAATTAAAACCATATTGCCACCTCTCAAACATATATTTCTGCCGAGGAACAAGAGAGGCATCAAGTGCCCGCCCCTACTCAGTGCAATTTCCAAGTTTTGTAATACTCGTTTGTATAGATAGTTTTGTGATATTGGCAATTCGATATCTGTAATCAAATGTTAAAATAATTATTAGTGAACAGAAACACGACAACAATTAAATTAAATTCAGACATTTTGTTTTTAATCAAAAACATTATCAGAAGTAAAAAATAATTTACCCAATCACAAGCTTAGAAGCATATTAAATTAGTTATTTTTCTCACTTTTATAGCTATTTTTGCAAATTGGAAAATTTATTTTTTATTAATTTGCAATACACTAAACAACTTTTTTATCTTGACGGCAAATTAAATACAAAATAAAATTTGTTTTATAGTTTACTAACCTATTCTTAAAATAGTTACATTACAACGAAAATTGAATTAAATAACTTATTTATTAATTCATTTCAATTACAATTAAAAATAATGCTTTATATAAGATCATTTCTCTATTAAGTCCTTAAAACTTCAATTCATTTGAAATTAATTAGAAATTTCTGAAATTGAGAACCACCTCAAATTTTAAAATTAAATACATTTAAAAATTTAAAAAGCTACAAAATTAAGCACTCAAAGACGTACGAAGACGTATGTTTTCTAGTTTTTTTAATATAAAAGCCAAGACAAAATTGTACCCAAATTGCAATTTTGAAAAAATAAAACCTATTTCTGGAACTTAAATATCTAACTTTTTACCTTTTTATCATAAGTATGTAATTTTCATAAAATCAAACTAAAAAATAAATAATGTAAAAAAAAATTCTATTTAATTTCAACAAAAATTCAAATAAAATTATTTAAGACATTCTTTATCTAAAGTCCAAAAAAAAAACATATGGAAAATAGTATTTTTAAATTGACTTAAAACAAATAAGAAAAATAAAAGTAGAAATAAATTTGTTTCAGAATATTAAATTTTCAACAAGGGTCACAAAATAACAAACCCAAAACAACAAAATCGTCCTATAAGTAGTACAAACGTATTACTTCCAAATATAGGTATAGTTCATAGTATATTTACGTAATTTGTTGAACGAACACTAAATCAATTATTTTTAGTAAGTGGTAACCAATTCCTGTCAAATAATAAAATATCCTTTTTTTCTATTGCATAAACACATCTCTCGTACATTAGTACACGTATGTATGTATGTATAACAAGAAAACCTAAGTAATAAAATTAAAAAAGTTATTAATATTTAAACGTAATTTTACGGGGATCTAAAAGAAAGGTGAAACAAGCTTGCTATTTGTTTTTTTTTTTTTTTTGTACTTTGAAAAGTGTAATTTATTATTTAAAAGTAATTTTCTATTTAACATTCTTGAATTCCACATTCTTTTCCTGTTCACAATATTTCATTATTTATAGAACACATATGAATGTACAGATGTACATACACATATGATAGAATATAATAAAACAAATTGAAAACTATTTTATTTTAAAACTATTTTACTTAAAATAATTTACCTACATTTTTTAACCCTCTACAATTATTATTTACGTAAAATAAACATATATAGATACCACAAATACATATATGTAATTTGATGGTTTTCCAAATGAAATCGTATATAAAAATTTAAATTGAATTCTTACAAAACAAAAAAAAATGTATCTTAATTTAAAAGTAATTTTCAAATCAAATGGGTTCATGATTTGTTTTTATTTTTTTATTCTTTATCACTCTAAGGCTATGTGGGTATGAATACTCTAATCTAACTACGTTAACGCAGAGAGATACTTGGCAAAGGCTATTACAAGTATAATAGTTGAAATTGTTTGAATTTGGAATATATTAGTTAATTTAAATGTGGAAAATTGTATGTGTCGTAAATAACTGTAGTATCGCTTTGATAATGGGACAGTTCCATTTAAGTTGTGAGTTATAACCAACTTGTATTCTAATTTCATTTGAATAATAATTGAATAAGCTTTTTACGACATCTAGAAACTGAACTTGAATCCGAAGCCGTCTGATTCATATTCAGATAACATAACCACTACACCATGTCGGTCGGCAATGATTTTACACTTAAACTGTTAAATTTCGAATAAAGAAGTTCTCGATTTAAGAACTTATAAAGAAGTCGATTTTTGAAAACTACCACTACTATCATAATAGACAAGGCGATACGATTCACGTGAGTAAAATTGTATTACTTGAGTATGAAATTAGTATCATAATAGACTTAACATACATTGAATAAATTGAACCGGCAGCACTTTTTTATTAATACAATTTAGTACAAATTTTGAAATTTTAATTTCTCTATTCGGTAATTGTTTACATTTTGGATTGCAATTGTTGAATTTTATAAACCAAGTTTTAATTGTATTTATTTATTTATAAAGATTCAAATTTTATTATTTTCAAAATTTTATTTTTGTATTTAGGTACAGTAAAAAAACAAAAATTTTAATATTTTCATTTTTATTTGCAAAACTTAACAACAATTTACCTTTAATAATACTTTTAAAACTAACACAAAATTATTTAAAAACTTTAACCGAAGCTTAATAATTGAACACGGTTGAAAATACGATAATTTTCTCATGTAATGTCAAAATTTTCATAATAGATTTTTGCCTAAACGGAATTATTCGAAAAAAAGGTCTCATATTATATCATACTAAAATGTTATATTTACGCCACATACACCAACCCGTCATTTTTTAAGTCTAATATGATAGAGGTGTATATGTCAAATTAAAAATTAAAGAAATCAAATTTAACTTAATTGTTTTTTGTTTATCCTAAAACTGGATACCCTTAATTGATGAACAGTTTGCATACAATAATACCCAAACTCAAATGTTTGTGTTCTATCAGCTGATCATCATTGTATAGGTAATGGTTATCTAATCGGGTTACCAACACAAATTCGTGCGACCAAATCCCGCTTCAGAAATAGACGTTGTAAACAGTTTTTTTTTTTTATTATTCCTTACAATAAGTTCGGACTTCAATTTAATAAGAACTAAAATGTATTATTCTATACATTCGAATATATATTTAAATTTGTTAAAAAAATGTAATTTATTATATAATTATTAGTATATGCAATAGATTTTATTATGATTATGTACATTTCGACCAATTATATATATATTATTCTGCATTTATCTGGATGTTTGTAAGTTCGACGGAACGATCCAACACATATACAAATTTCATATGTGTACAAATGCATATATATACAAATTGCTTTGGTGCTTTTTTTTAACCCCTGTCTACCATGCTGAACCTTTGCAGGAAAAATTGATTGCATGAACTATATTTTTTTAATTTAATGTTAGTCTCTTCGCAAATAATAAGGAAAAATAAAAAATAATAATAATAATATAAATAAAACAAACAATTTTTTTGATTTATAATAATAAGGACTAATAGAAATTTAATCAATAGTTTAATATGGTATAATAACCAAAAGGCAAACAGCATTTAACACAAAAAAAACATAATTCACTCAAAGGTTATTCTTATTACTTAAAATTATACACAATTATATACATGTGTATCAGCATATTTGTATTGTATAATATTATACATTATACTACTTTATTGCTTATACCTTTTATTTTTGTCATTATTGTGTGCGTAACTCACTTCATTCAAAAAAAATTATTTTTGTTTTTTTTTGTTTTTTTTTATTATTTGCTGTATCTGTATTCTGTATGTTCTGTATGCTCCATTCCAAAAATATTATTTTATTTTCAGTGTTAAGTGTTCACTGTTCAATCAATAGAACTTGATAGAAGTAGAGTAGGATAATTAACTCTACTTCTACGGTGGATAATAAAACATTGTTTTTTTTAAATTGAAAATTATTGATGAAAATGTTTTTGTATTTTTTGTAAATTTTACCAATTTAGATACAAAATTTTGAATATTTTTTTAAAAATAACACAATACCATAATAACAGTTTATTCATATAGCAAAATAAGATCCCTATACATTATACAAAAGACAAAATTTATATGAAAATAATATCCCATTTTTAAATTTGCTCTCCCAGAGGCCACAATAAGGAGGCTAATACGGTATAAATTATACTAAATGGAACCCAACTAACGAATTATAACTAAATGGAAGTGAGTACGAGTATACCATACAAAAATACAAACATTTTATACAAATTTATTGCTATGGTACTTCTTTTTCTGTTATATAAAAAAAAAAAGACTAGTGTTAGGCCAATATAAACATAAATACAAATAAATAAAAAGTGATATAAAAATAAGTACTGTAATTTCGGAATAAAGAATTTAATGAAAGAAAAAAAGAAACTAGGATTTATTTTGCTTCCGTCATTTATGACGGGTTACAAAGCTAGTTGAACAATATTCTTCTTGGGGTTAACTAAAATCAAAGGTATGCGAATTCAGCAATTACAGCAATTTAACAGTTGCAGTTGACCTTCTAAACACAATCTATTTAAAAAATTTAAGTCCTTTTATTTGTTGTTCTATATGTACTTCCTTTTTTCATATGTGTGGGTTCTTAGTAGTAAATTAAAGCAAACTTTGAATTAGTTTCTAGATCACATTGATTGATTTATTCTATGTTTTTTTTTATTACTTATACATATTGCTTCACATTTCATTTGTGAGTTTTAAAAATTTAACAAAAAATATAAGGATTATTATACAAAATAAAAAATTAAAAAATTAACCCCTAAATATATGCAAAATATTTTTTTAATATTCAACTGCTTCAAAATTTAGATTTTTATAAAAACTAAAAATGTTCATCTCTTCCACACCATAGTAGACCTTACAATTTAGGCAATTTTCAAAGAAGTTAAATAATTTAAAATGGGATTTTTTTTTAACAAGATTCCTTTAATATAAAGAGATACAAAATATTTTAATGTAAAATACATAATATTGAAAATTAAATCTATTTATTATACATAATAAATATAATATATACATAATATTCATATTAACAATTTCAAATTATTATAATAAATGTGGCCTTAAGATATCTCAAATTGTCCTCTACAGATCCTGTTTAATATACGATGAGTATATGTATGTATGTATACACAAAATAATTGACAATATACAAAACCAAAATAATAAAACATTAAAATAAAAACACATAAATTTTGTCTAAAACAATATATGTATGCACAAGTAGGCCTACAAAAATTATTCTATAAAATAATATACGTGTATGTCTTTAAAGGTCAAAAAATCAATTTTTCTTTTCTTCTTCAATTCTCCAGAACCACTTCTCCCCCAAAACTTTCCCTATATTTAATTTACTATTCACAGGAAGAATTTTCTATTTTAGTTATATATATAAGTTAATATGTATGCATAATATATGAAATGTATGTTTGTTTTATTAAAGTTGAATTTTTTATACTTTCAAAAAAAAAATCAAAACAAAAAAAAAAATAAAAAAAAATTTTGTATTCGGTACACATAAAATTGTTTATTTTTTTCCCTCTGATATCCTTTAAAATAGTACTAGGAAAAAAATTACACACAAAAAAAAAAACAATATCGAACCTATCTCCTGACGTTATCAATTTCCATATATTGATAAAAAGAAAACAACAATTACAAAAACACAACAAAAACATAAAAAAAAAAAACAATTTACTAAGGGCGGAAAAATATAATAGGAAAACCTCCATCATTTTTCTCCTATTTTCTTTTGATAATATGAATTAATTTTTCATTTTTTGAATAACAATTTCCTCTCTATTCACATACAAATTAAATCTACTGCTCACATATGAAAATATATATACATTATATATGTTTGTTTATATAATATGTTTTATTGATATATTTCCTTAATATTCGTATTGGATACGATCACAACCATAAACAATTAGTATAGGTGTGTTATAATTATACCCAAATTCTAGTAGTTCTAGATCTAGCGAGCCAGAAAATATTTGAATATGTAATATTTTCTAAAACAGTTGTAAATAACTTACATGGATCTGAAATCTGAATCTTCCTAAAGTTTAGTAAATGCTCAAATGTTCAAATTTAAATCTTTCATACCGTTACAAGTTGAAGAAATTTTCTATCGTGTTGGTAATGCTTATTATCGTTCAGAGATCGGTACTTATCGCTAAGATTTATTGATTTACTGTTATAATACTGTTTCATGTCTTTGCTCAATTTGTCGCATTTTCATATTTTCAAATACCTGAGAGCCAAGAGAACAAATATTAGAGAGTCAAGTAAAAATTTCATTATCAGTCAGTAATTTGATTTCAAACAGAATTTTAGAATATTCTCAATTGAGCATATTCCATTAATAACGTTAGACGAAATACTACCACAATGTTTGTGTATTGTTTTCAATGCACCACAAGTCTTTGAAATAAAAAAAAACACTATTTGTGTCATATCAACGCCCAGCTTTGTTCCGCATAAATTGTTTTATTGAAGCAACCAATTGTGTCAACCAATTTTTGTAGCACCAGATTTATTTTATATAAAACAAAACAAAAAATGTATCCACAGTGTTATATTTTCAGAAATCGGATATTGCAAAAACATCAAACATTTTTTGTTAGAAAAAAACTAACTGAGCTAATTGAGCCCACAGTTCAATGAAGCCAATATTTGTGTATACAAATTACAAACCAAAAATTTAATTAAAAGACTAAATACTAAAATTGGTTGATATTTGAAACAAATTATTTTTATACCAATTAACAATGATTAGGGCTTGTATTTATAAGGTGAAGGCTGGGGTTTACATATTATATTTCTATTTATTTAATAGAAAATATTCAAGTTCGTTTTATTTTTCTTTTGATTTTCCTTTTTATTTATTTATAAATGTTTTTAAAATAACTTTTTTATTATATTTTTTATTTATTTTTATTATTACTATCTCTGTCTCTCTCTCTCTTTCACTCTCTATCACTATTATTAAATCTATTTATTTTATCATACTTTTTTTTTCTTCTATTCTTTTTATAGATTGTTCAAGAATCAATACAAATTCCTGGCTCCGGTTTACATTTAACATATCAATCATCACAAGCCTCTGGCTATTTAAGTATTGTTAGAATGCGTTTAACTGGTGAAACAATACCATCAACATTGACACATGTACATGTTGGTGTTGAAATTGAAGGTTCCCTACATGTTAAAACCTACGAAGCTGATCCAAATCTAATACATACATTCGCATGGAATAAACGTAATGTTTATAGACAAAAAGTGTATGGGGTAACAATTGCTAGAATATCAGTTGGTTATCAGCATTCAACTTGTAAACAACCCGTATGGAATACACAAACAGCTAAATTACAAGGATATGATGTTGATATATCTGATATTGGTGGTTGGGGTTTAGATATACATCATCATTATAATTTCCATGAAGGTATATTACAAAAAGGTGATGGTAGTACATTACATATGAAAGAGTATCCAAGAACAGTTAAAGTTGTTATGGGAACTGGATTACAAAGACCATTAAATTGTCCAGATCATTGTAATGGTATTGCTAAAGATGCGAAACTTTTGACACCAATTGCATTGGCATCCGGACCAGATGGTAGTTTATATGTTGGTGATTTTAATTTAGTAAGACGTATAACACCAGATGGAAAAGTTTTTACAATTTTACAATTGAGTGCAACACAAGTTTCATATCAATATTATTTGGCTGTATCACCAGCTGATGGTAATTTATATATATCAGATCCAGAAAAACATCAAATATTAAGATTATTGAAATTGGAAAAAGTTAAAGATCCACTAATAAATAGTGAAGCAGTTGTTGGTAGTGGACAAAGGTGTATTCCAGGAGATGAAGGTTTGTAAATTTTTTTTATGAAATTTTATCTTTATATTACTTAAAACAAACTGTCCGTTAGCGAGTCATGCTACCTTTGGGTATTTTGTAATATAGTTAGTCGTAAATATTTTCGAATATTTTGATAAATATTATTTTTGATGCTTTATTATAATACAATAATTACCAAATTTAGGAAAGTAAATTAACACATTATGTAGTAATGTGTATTAAAGAATCAGAACTAAAATTTAAATAGCTGCCGGCTTTGACATCACAGTAATTTAATTACATGTACATATTTGTATACATAACATATTTTCTGACCCCAACTACATATTGTTAAAAGTTAATTTTTTCAATTTTAATTTACCATTTTTAAATATGAAATTTGGTATTCAAAAATACTTAAATATAGATTATGCCAAATGAAACGGTAAAATAAATAGAATTATTAAATTTTCACAAAAACGAATTTTACTTTACAAAAAAGTCCTTATAAAAATGTATATAATACATATTTTTTTTAAATTGTATAAAAATTTAAATTGATATAAAATTTATTACAAACACTGTCATCCATCTGTCAATGAAAAAATAATAGTTGGACTTAAATTTGATCAATTGAATTTCCATCATTGAAAGGAAATTGAAAAATATTAAAAATAAAAATATTTTTAAATTGATGCGAAAACTCACATAACCTAAAAATAATATTCTTAACAAATATGCGAAAACTCACATAACCTAAAAATAATATTCTTAACAAATTTATAACCATTTGTAATTTTTTTCTATGCAGGAAATTGTGGTGATAATGGCCCAGCAATGCAAGCTAGATTATCACATCCAAAAGGTTTAGCTATTGCAGCTGATAAGACAATGTATATTGCTGATGGTACAAATATACGTGCTGTTGATCCAAAAGGTATTATTCATACATTAATTGGACATCATGGTCATCATAATCATTGGAGTCCAGCACCATGTAGTGGTACATTAATGGCAAATCAAGCACAATTACAATGGCCAACTGGTTTAGCTTTAAGTCCATTAGATGGCTCATTGCATTTTATTGATGACAGATTGGTATTACGTTTAACATCTGATATGAAAATACGTGTTGTTGCTGGTACACCATTACATTGTAATAATGTTGGTAATGGTATTAATGTTGTTGGTGGTATCGGTGGTAATGGTGGAATACAAATGAATAAAAATAAAACAGCTGATAATGTACTTGGTACTGTATTAGCAATGGCATTTTCACCATTTGGTGATCTTTATATTGCTGATAGTGATGCTAGACGTATTAATTCTATACGAGTTGTTGATACAGCTGGTAATATGAGATATTTTGCTGGTAAACAAGAAAGTTCTGGGTAAGTTTTATTTACATAATTATTTTTCACTATAATAAAACCATTTTGCTGAGCTGATTAAATTGAAATGATTTCAAATTTTTTTTTTTTATTATAATTTTAAATTGTTCTCTTCAGAATTAGAAAAAGTTTGATAAGTTTTGCTTTTTTTTTTGTGGTTGCCGATAATCTATTATTTTTTTTTTTTTTATTTTAATGTCTTTTTGCTTAAGGAATAATAATCATCATTTTTTAAATAATATTGCAATACAATTGTATATGTATATGTATGTGTGTGTTTTATTAATGATTTTTACTGTTACCGTGACTGTCTATTCAAGTTAATATGGTAAATCTTTGATTTCATTTTATTATAGAAATTGTTAAAGGTTTTTGTTTTTTATTTCTGGTAACCAAATGAGCAACCAAAGCACCACAACAATTGAATCGAAAATAAAATGGCAGAATAAAATCAAGCGATTTATCTTTATCATTGGCAGATAATAATGGTGACTAGTGGCAGTAATTTTATGTGTTCCCTATCTTATACAGCCTGCTATTGTTTTATTCATTTTTATCCTTTTTTTCCTTTCTATTTAAATTTTATTTTTGTAAGAATATCCTTTTTTTGTATTTTTTAAATTGTTTTTTGTTTCTGTTTTTTTTTGTATAGATTTTCTGTTGCAAAGTGGTACAAAGACAATTTTTATTGTATTGTAGACTTTTCATCAAGCCTTTCTATTTTTATTCTTAATTTTTTTTTTATTTTTATTTTTTTTTTTTTTACTAGGTTCTACTTTGTTTCTTTTTATAACGATCATTCTATTCTTTCAGAGTTTTTAAGCTTTTCATTTTGATTTTTTTTTCTCTGCTTCTCATCGTTTCTATTTTTTTTTCTTATATGACATTTTTTTTTTATTTTGTCGTCCTTTATCCTTTAGGCAATATTTTGTTTTGCCGTTATTTGTCATTAAAAGGAAGGAAACAACAGGACAAAAAAAAATAAAAAAATAAAAACGGAATAGAACCAAAAAAGCTTTACAAATTTATCAAGATAATATGCTTTTGTATGTATTGATATATGTATATGTGGATATGTGAATGTATATATAGGGTGTTGTTAATATGAGCAATCATTTTAAAGTGTTGCCATTATGTGGTTGTTATAAAAAAAAATTTATAAACGGAAATTGTGTTTTTGGGGATTTAGGTTTATTTTTTTTTTAATTTCTTATAATTTTTTTTTTTTAATAAATAAAGGAAAAATCCTTGAAATTTTGATTTTTAAATAAACAGAAATTTAACAAAAAATAATGTTTTTTTTTTAGTTTTTTCTTAAATTCAGTCAAGTAAATAATCAATGAAATAAAGAAATCAGCCATACAACTTACCTTACAAAATGTTAACTTAAACATACGTTTACGCAAAGATTATTCAATATTCCATGACTCAATATGTATAATTAGAGTTTGAATTATGAAATGAATTATGTCAATTTCTTACCTACTATCTGAGCGCTATAGAGATCCTAAACTTGTGCAATATGGGTTATAATTGCAACAAAGTGTTCCAAAAGGATGTATGAATGTTAAGTTAAGACCAAGTAAGAAAAATATATCTAATAAGGCAAACTGTACATCAAAGTTGTGCCGATGTGCATAGAATTTCATTGTTTTTTATTAACATGATAGTCTGTAGTTCTATTGTGATATTTCGATCAATATAATTAGCTAAATCTTATAACGAATTCAGCACGGTGAGTTTGTTCTGGTCTGGAATTTTAATATTTACAGAAATTGTACTGTGCTCTTTTAAATTTTTGTTTTCTTCTTGTGTTTTTAATAATAACCTTACAATCAAAATTCAACTACGATTTTTTGGAAGAATGAATCTGATTTACAATGTAAACATTATATCTGCAACGACTACAATATACATTTTATGATATCACAAGTGTTGTATGCAAATCTGGAATCGAACAATCAGTTATTGAGTAGACACAGCTTATTTACTTATTTATGCCTACAAGCCTTGAAAATTTCAAATATAATTTTCTTTTCTTTTTTTATCATCAAAAAATTAAGCCTGTATGGGTGGAAACTAACCATGAAATACTCTTAAAGTGTTATATACTTGTTCTGCACATATAAAAACAGTATTTCGTTTTACAATTATCAGATCAAGTTAAAAAATAGTTGACAAAAAATATTTATTATTATTATTATTATTTTATTTATTGCCTTAATGTATTTGTACAATATGTAATTTTCATATATTTTAATTTTATATTTCAAGAGCTTATATTACTAGAATATTTACACCTTTGATTTGTAATTATATAGACTAACCTAACTAAAAGATTTTGAATAAATTTAATTTGCAAAGGACAAAATGGCAAATAAAAACCTTTAATGAATTATTTTATGCTAATATAAAACCTAATGTAAACCTAAACTAAATCTTAACTAACGTCTATTAACTGAAATTATCTTAATACCAAATCTTAATCTACTATCGCTCTTATAAGCGGATTTTCAGAATTGTAACAGCTTTCAAAAAATGCAGGTACTGTTTTTTGAATTTCTTCTATAATAGTATTAGCGTTTGCGAATAAGTGCAATCTGCTTGTGGAGAAATGAAACATAGAAAAAAACTTATTTTATGAATTTAGCCTAAGCTACATGATTTAAAAATGATTAAAAAAATGTTGATTTCCAAATTAGTGAGTTAGGGATCTGAAACTATTATACCAACTAATTTAACCAAAAATTGGGCTTGTATAGATGGAAAGTTATTATCAAACTTTAGTAATTTCCAAATTAATATACACTTGTCATAGTTTCAACAGTTAAGATTTATTTTTTTTAGAAATCATTTTTAAATCATGTAGCTTAGGCTAAAATCGAAATAAATTTTTTTCTATGTTTCATTTCTCCACAAGCAGATTGCACTTATTCGCAAACGCTAATACTATTATAGAAGAAATTCAAAAAACAGTACCTGCATTTTTATAATTTATAATAAATTTATAAAATGTACCTGCATTGGTATAATAGTTTCAGATCCCTAACTCACTAATTTGGAAATCAACATTTTTTTAAATCAACTAACCTATCACCAAATTTCAAAACTTTCAATATTTTTTGTCTTGAGATCTAGATCCTATGAGATCTTATCCTACCACCAGCTTAATATATTTGTTACAACCATTATTCGATTTAATAAATTTGTTCATAAAAAATTGTTTAAATTTTGTTGGAAAAGGAAAATCATGGAAGATAAAGACAAAAACTTATAAACATACAAAAATCATTAAAATAAAATAAGAGAATTTCGAAAACAACCCAAATAATTTTATTCATTTATACATCTCTCTCTCTCTTTCTCTCTCTATACTTTCCAAAACAAAATTTCATTTTATTTTATTTTTTTTTTATTATTATCGAAAAATCTTAAATCATTACAGATTAAAAAAATCACTTTCTTTTAAAATACATTCTAAGCCTATAAGCTTTAGAATTAAGTATAATAAAATAACCCTGTATTTAAATTAAAAGAAGCGCCTCTTTTCCATTCAATATATTAAAATATATTTTTAAAAACCTCCCTATGACTACAGATAATCATTAAAGTAATGTACATATTTTATTTTATTTATTTCATAACATACATGTGGATAATTTCTATTGCTTTATACAGAACTACTACCTATATCCTATCCTATATGAAAGCTGGTAGAACAAAAAACCATTTTAAATGTAAAAAAAAAAGATCAACAACAAACTTTATACTCTTTAACAACAAAAAAAAGCAAAGTAGAGAACGATTCTTATAATTTTGTTTTTTAATTTAAAATAGATATGAAATAAAAAAATTTCTTGTCTGAGTTCCAAAATTCTAAAATTTCGAAAAAAAACACCCCATTCTTATGTGATCTCATAAAGTAATAAAACGGTATAAAAATCTTTAAACAAAAACCAAAAAGTAACTATATCTCATGGTATTGTCACACATACTTTATACACTGTTACAGATTAAACTATTAAGGTTACCAGCTAGTGTTAATTTATTCAAAAAACGAGTTTATCAATTAGGTATATTATATGTATAGGTCTAAAATTAAGTAAAGTTTTACTGTAACTACGTTTAGAGAAATTTGTACTGAATTCTGGTAGTAAATTTTTGTCTGGCTTGAAGGAAAAAGCCTAAAGTTTGCATGTATATTACTATTAAAGTTTATAAGTAAGTAAATAATCGTTAGATATCAGCTGGATATAATTAGAAATACATAGACATGTGGTCTCAAGCCCTTTCGTTATCAGTTATATTTAAACGGGTATAAATAAGTAAATAAAAGTTGATTGCTATCTGGATACAATAATAAATACGTAGATATGTATACACTTATATCATTTAAAAATAATTTTTCAGTTTGGAACAATTCTGTCCAACAAATCTTGCAAACCCTTTCGGTGTCAATTCAGTTTGAACCGCTTACTAAACTTTTATATGTCACTGGTTGATTTACACACACAAACACAATACACGGAATGAAAATTTAAAACAATTAGTTTGGACCAATTACTTAAACGCATTTTGTTGTAAAAAACTACGTAAATTTGGAAATTAACATAATATTATCTTCTTAGTCTTTGTTTATCAATACTACAATTATAATATAAATTTCAATAAATTAATTAATGTATATAAATATTTGCAAAACAAAATAACTTGATAAAAAAATATTTGCAAAACAAAATAAATTTGATCTGCACATTTTTGATTTAATATGTCATAAAAAAAAATTATTTTGCAAAATATTCGAATTATTCCGTCAATTTTTTACCCATCGATTACTTTTATCCTAGTAATCGATGGGTAAAAAATTGTTTATCCTATTTTTCACCCATCGATTACTTATGTATATATATTGTAATATATATACATAACCGATTTATAATTTTCTTATCCAAAATATCTTTAGATATAAACTTTCAAATTTATTAAAATATATTTTCCATTCTAGAGATTTCAAGCAAGTAAAAACTATTTATTATTTATTTTTTCTCTTACAAATTTTTATTGGTTTCATTTAGTTTGATTTTTATAACTTACATATTTTTTTCTTTGTAATCAATTATATAAGTTTTAAAACTGTTTAAATTAAAAAATAAATTTATAAATTACAAATTTTTATTTTCTTTCATTTCTATAAGTATACATTTTTAAAGTCCGAGACAAACTCAACGGCGTCTGTACGGCGTATGATTTGTGATTTGTGAATTGTCAAAAACAAGTAAAATGATATGAAAACAATATAAGCAAGCAAAACTAAACGCAGATGTACGACTAAAATAAATAAAATTGATCCAATTTCAATTTTTTCGGCATAGAATGACGTTTTGTGATTGTAAATTGCATATTTTTGTAAGTGTTTGAAAAATGCTAGACCAGAACGTTGACATTTGGAAAATTCAGTTCTGCGAAAGATTTACAATTTAAAAAAGTTTTAAAAACAACAACTTATTTAAAAAAAATCTAAAATATTGAATTTTATGAATGTTTTTTAAATATCTTTTAACTCCGTTCAGTTTGTCTGGTTAATTTAATTTTCGTTGTTCTGTGCCGTAAAAATACGGCATCGAGTTTGATTCGAGCTTAATAAATTTTTAATTTATTTGATTTTTATAACTCACATATTTTTTTCTTTTTAATTAATATATATATATATATATAAGTTTTTAAACTACTCAAATTAGCTATGTAGGTAGTATAATACCACTATAAACTATAACTTCTGATGAGTTTCAGTAGTGTTGATGTATGTAACATTCCTTTAATTCCAAGCTTTTACACAATATTTCTTCTCATTAATTTGTTGCACATTCATATTCCCCACCAGTTTGAGCAATATTTTAAACTATCTTAGTATTGATTGATCAACGTTAGATTAAATAAAATATTAAATGCTTAGAACCCTCTTAAACTTTACTACTTATCAATAATATTTTATTTATATTAAATAAATTTGTAAATGAAACCAGATATCGCTCCAAAATAATTCCTACTCAATTGAGTTTCTCGACGAGGTAATTATTTGTTATATTTCTACTAACACGACATAAGATCATAAAAATTTAATTAAACCATTTTAAATACAGCAAAGACTCTCTAATTATTCAAATTGTATTTTCCAATGGCAACTGATACAAAAAATAATACAACAATTGAAAATAATAACAATATGGCAATCATGTCTATACAACAATAACCAACTTTATTTACTTTTAAAGCAAAAAATAATAAAAAACTATACTAAAAAAAAATACTCTGGCTCAGTTTCACCTTTTAAAAACTATTTTTGCCTAGTTTGCTAAAAAATTCTATAATTTACTGTCCAACATTCATATGTTAGCATATATACAAAAACCTCTAAACTTTAGATTTTCCCCCCCTTTCTTATCCTTACATAAATCTTTACAATAAAAAGAACTATAGAGTGCTGAATGCCAAAAGAATTGTGCCCTTCAGCCAAAAAATCTAAAAAAAAAAAACCAAAAACAAAAACTAAAATATATATGTAGATATACATATATATATGTTTATGCAAAAAAATTTCAACAATTTTCAAATATAAAGAATTCTGATAAAAAAAAACAGTTACAAAAAACAAACCTAAACAAAAACAAAATATAAGAACCCATCAAAATACAACTCAGCACATATCCTCTTAGTTGAAATATGTAAAAAAAAAAAATCCTACTCTCATATTATCCTTATGAATATACTAAAAAGATGGATATCCTCTTTTTTTCTCTCCTCTATTTCTCTCTCTTTCTAACTCAATATTTCTATCCTTATCAAAAATAAAATTTGAATGAAAAAAAAACCCTTTTCGGTACTAATCTTCGCTTATTGAATAACGGACTGAGTTGAAAGAAATGAGAATTAAAAATATGATAGAGTTAGAAAAACCAAGGTTAGTTAGGAAAGAGGAGAATAGAGAGGCAAGTGAAAAATAAAATAGAAAAAAGAAAAAGCTAGAGATTATTTTTATATTCAAAAAAAGATACAAAAAATAGAAGAACAAAAAATGAAAAAAAAATTAAAAAATAAAACAGGCTTAGTCTACACATTTAATTTTTTATTATTATTATTATGATTTTATTTTTATTTTGACTCTCTGTACAATTTCTCGGAATTCTGTACATTCCCCATTAAATAAATATTGTAGAGAATGAAAATTTGCCATTTTTGTGTTTATTTTATTTTATTTTATAAAAATTTGCTTACTGTTCAGTTCACGAGCAGAAAATTCAACAACTAATATAATATATTATGTACATATTATGTATATATATTTGTATTTTAGTTAGTTGTTTATATGTAGATTATAACAGACATATGATTATAGTGTAAAGAAAGGTCCTTTCAACACCATTCATATATACATATTATTATATATGAATGTCATTTATGAATATTTAACAAAAAAAAAAAGAAAAAAAAAGATATTTGAAATTTTATAGAATGTAGATGAAAGTTTAGTAGATACAAGAAGAGATTCGAAGAGAAGTGTTTGATTTTTCACAGTATTTTTTTTTTTGTTTTACTTTAATTTTCTACAACGTAATCACTATAGGGATTTTTGTCTTTTTATTTTTTTTTCTTCTCTATTTTTGAATTTTTAAATTGTTACTGCTTCTCTATTAAGGACGACATTTTTATTTATTTTTTTTTTGTTTCTGTTTGTAAGAATATAAATTGTTGTTGTGTGAGCCTTTGCATATTATGTATGTATGAGTGTACATATATAATAGTATATTATGGAACATGATAATTTTTATCAGTGGTATTTTTTTAACTTTTTTTTTTTGCTTCTCTATTTCAAGTTCATATTTTATACAAATGTCTGGCTTTTGCAATTCTCTTTTATTTTTGTTGTTTTTGAATATTTTTGTTATATTTATTGTTTTTTTGCCATTTTTAAATAATTCTGAGATGATTTTATTTTTTATTATCATTTTTAATTTATTCTTTTGAGTATAGAGTTTTTCACACATTATACAGTTACACACGATATTAAAAAGAAAAAATTTTAATTGATAATAGCGGAATTAGATAAAAATATTACCGTTTTAAAGATCAAAGAATTAAATTTTTAAAATTAAAAAAAAATTGGTAAACCAGGTAACAAACATTAAAAATTACTCAAATTTATTATCGGTTTTTCATAGATTTATTATAAAGTGGATTATTTACTATAAAGGAGTTATAAATGAGGCGAAGTTTATTGTTTTTAATAAATCCAAACTATCGCATAGTCACGTATTTGTTGTACATCGGTTGAACAGCTATTTTAAGAGTATCTTGGGTTGAAAAGTAATTGTAGATTGCACAAACTATTTTGATCCTTAATTCGACAAATTTCAAAATAAAACAGAATAGTTTACTATCCAAACTCTTTTACTTGCTTTTTAAAACTACATTGATCCGGAGATTGCATGCTTATAACATGTAGTCAACTTTCAGTCCAAAAATTTGTTTAATAAGTCTTTAACACCCTGGTAGAATTTAAGCTCATGCTGGCAGGGTCTTATTTTTGATAGATGACAATTAACTTTCGTTATTCTTAGCATGATGTTTGGAAAGAAAAATCTAAAATTAATTAAAAATAAAATTTAAACTAAAATAAATTAAACTATAAGCAGACTTTTATTCCAAATCCAATTTCAAAAATGATCAACAAAACTAATAGCGATTTTTATCAAATGAAATAATGTTCTGCATTCCTAGATAAACAACAGGTATTTGACATGATATTCAGCAACAATAGTCTGTTAAAGCAATCTACGACACGCTAAAGAAATCTGTGCAAGATCAGTATCAGCTTATACAGTGAATAGAAAATTAATGATAAAATATAATACGACAATAATAGAATAATATTAAAGTTTGGGTAAATAAGATACAAAATTAAAAAAAAAACGTATGAAACAGAGTCAGTGCAAATTACGGTTATAACTAGATGCAATACTCTATATATAACACTTTTTTTAGAGTATGTCTAATAAGAGCCTAATTATTAATTTATTGTGACATGTCTTCATATATAAATTGATCATTGAATTAGAATTGATTAATGCGAAATATCCCTGGTTTGTGTCTTTGAATTAGCCAAGTTGCAATGTTTTTAATTGATGACAGTTCAATTCTAATTGAAACATATAAATCAAAATTAAAATTATTATAAATATATTTTTTTAATTAACTTATAGATTTCTAAATAGTAATTCACTATTAAGTATTATTTAAATTGCCAATTTAAATTGTCAAAGAATTATACATTTGATGTCCACGAAATTATAATTAGAATAATTACAGTGTTTGATTAGAAAAAAACGTTTAAAGTCTTGAAATTTTTCATTTTTAGAATTATTTTTCATTTAAACTGTGCAAATAGTAATAAGAGCAGCTGAAAGCAGTAGCACCAATAATATCGTTTCTCATTTTCATAAGGACAATAAAACTATTAGTCTTTCCATAATAAAATATCCCTTTCATATTAAAATGCTTTGCAAATATTTTATTATTTTCAAGGATGTTAATCTGTTAAGTAAGTCAAATAGTGATGTATAGACTTCTATTAATCTGTGATTTGATCATTTTAATCTTAGCTTCTCTTATTTTCCATAAAAATCAATATGAAAAAAAAAATCATACAATGGAAATTCATTATAAGAGATAGATAGACCAAAAATTGTACTTTAAAGCATTTAGAGTATAATTTGTAGAATAACGCTAATTTTTTGTTGGTAACGTATTTACTTCTGTGATCTACTTTTTCTCAGTAGTAAAAGTAGAAAAAATTAATTTACTATTTGACAAAAACTAAAACGTTAATAGAAATATTATTCAAGGCAGACAAACAATTATAAGAAATATTTTAGTGACAAAAATTTTTTTAATTTGTTAGTTTAAAATATACTCGTATATTTTTTCTGCTCAGTTCTTGAATATAAATGTTTTCCGTCAGAGTATTGTTCGGTTCTATTGCAGAATATATCTCTATTAAACTTTACTACATTTAAACATGAATACATTGTTCTACAAAATATTACCAATTATGCACCTACAATAAAATAAAAATTATTTGAACAGTTTCAAGGGTGGTTGAAATTTAGTTAAATGAAAATTCAAATTAATATTAAATATTGTACGTATGTTGTAACAATATAACTTGTAATTGTATTGCTTAGTAATATATAAGATAATTGGCCTTATTTTGTGAAACGATTTTCACTACGTATCGTCAGATCATCACATCAAAAACTATTTGGTATTCTAGAAAGCGAATGATATGATATTTTATAAAACTGGCAGCATTGTACATTAAACCCTTTAAATTTATATTGCAGCTGTCAAAAATTTTGACATTTTATTCTACCGTACAATTGTTTTTGCTACTTACCCGTCATTTCTAAATTTTTATTTATTTGATAATATAGATGAGGAAAAGACAGCTTCATAAAAATTGAATTAGTAACTTTGTTACAATTAAAAATATAATTATACATAAACAAATAACTAAATTAATGTTTTATACATTTTTAACTTATTCTTACACAGCAATTTCCATCTTTCACAAAAATTTTCTTAAAGTAATAAATTTATGGCTTTTAATGAGAGCTATCACAAAAATTCGATTCTCAGAATACCATTAAAGCTCAAAAAATACCGATAGGCATCGCTTTTTCGCTTCGTACAATGCAAAATATAAATTATATATCGCAAAATTCATTTCGCAGAATAGAGCCCAATGTTATATTGAAGCTATAGTTAAAAAAAAATACTATTCTATTCCTACTCAAGCTTGAGGTAATCTTTACCTGAAATCGACGAACCGATGAACAAAGGTTTATAAAAATATGAATACTACCTACAAGACCAAAGTTGATACACATTATAAATATCCGATTGTAGATACGACGAATAATTGGGGTGGTGGTTTTAAGAGCAAAAAATTTTATTTACAAGAGAAACCTATTTTCAGCCATAATAGATAGGCATTTTCTAAAATGTTGTATAATGCATAAACAGTTATTTATTTCATCAATTGATACTCCCATTTTCGGCCATAATCAAGTATTATGATTTTAAAAGTTTATTTTTTCTGAAACACCCTTTACAACCACCTAGACTATTTTTGGTTTCATTGTACTTTTTGCAGTAATATTTTATTAAAAAAAAATGTAAATGATGTATTCCTAGGTAGGTATCTACCGAGTAGACAAAGGTATTAAATAAAATATAAAAAAAAAGTGGTGATATGAGTCATTAGCTTCGGTACTTATGGATGTGGTTACACATTACATAATAACCTTTTCCATAATAAAAAAAAAACAAAAAAAAAACAATTGTTGGGAACAGAATCAAATAAAAGGATAATAATAAATTATGTATATATATATATATTATATATATACTTTTTACATATAAAATACGATGATGCCTATATAATTTACGATTTATAGTGGTACCTAAATATACCTTAATAACAAACTTATACATATACACATAATATAGGTAACAAAAATAATTTAATGCAAGACTGGAAATAAGTGGTGAAATTTATTAATCCTTTCATTTTTTTTTTAAATATCTGTAGATATCTTTACTCTTTTTATTCCAACTTTTTTTTTTCTATTTGTTTTTTGATTCTTTGTTGGTGGTTTCTGTTTTTTTTTTAACTCTTTCTACATTTGATTCAAAAGCTTTACAATTGAAAAAAAAATATAATAATAAAGTTCTTATAACTGTATTTCAAATCAGTATAGGTGTATTATTATTTATGAATAAGGGCATATATATTATTATATGTGTATCTATAAACGTAGGTAATAATATATGGATGGCAATGAAGATGTAAAAAACAAAAAATAAAAAAACAAAAGGCAAAAAAAATTTAAAAAAAAAAATAAAAATAACGAAAATACGAAAATAAAACAAAAAGAAAATTTAATGAAAGTTACAAATCCCACGGTTTAAGGTCGCTTGTTTTTTAGATTTGCTTTTAATAATTAAAAAAGTTTTTCTATATTTATTTTCTTTCCTCCTGTTTTTTTTCTTTTTTGTTTTCTTTTCATTTCTTTTGTTTTTGTTTTTTTTTTTATTTTTTTTGCGAAATTTTTTTAATTATATATTGTGTTATTTTCTTTTTGTTTTTATATTTTGTTGGCATGAATTTAATTATTTATTTGAATGTACATAAAAAATAATTATTATTAAGTCTCAAGATATAAAATCTTAAAAGACTAAAGTCAAATTTTCAAGACCAATAAATTGGTAATGCTAATGATTGAAGATAAGTTGATCTTCTGCGCTTTAAAACAATGCCAGATTTTAAATAAAATATGTCAACGTTTTTTTTTTAATTTTTTTTTTTTTAATATTTTTCTTTCACATAAAATAATCCTTTGCAATGAAGTGGTTATGTTAATATTATTTCTCAGTGTCAATTCAAACCATCGTGAATCCCTCTAAAGTATTTTATTCGAAACCTTATGTATACTTAATTTTAGTTTATATACACGTTATTGAAAAGGCCAGAAGGATTCAATGGAGAAATGAAGTCTCGGAGAATATGAAAAAAATTCAATTCTCCATCTTCTTCTTCTTGAATTAGGCATTGAGCGTCTGTTATTTCAATTTATCATATTTTATTCGTTAATTTTTGTTGACGATTATTAAAATTTAAACCATCTTTTCAGAGGTCTTCTTAATAGACGGTTTGATGTTCATTTGATGGTCATTCAATGCTACCTTCTGCAGTTTTCTTGTTTTAATGAATATTCCAAATTTCAATTTTTTCTTACGTTGCAGTTTTCAAAATGTCTAATCAAAAAATTCCTTACCAACTTAATTTTTTGACAGATTTTTAGTCGTTATTTTGCCATTTTATTAAGTTTATACGTGTACTTCAACTCCAACGGATATGGTTTGATTAATCCATCAACCTTGTATGTCGCATGCTTCCCCGATTTCATTGGTACGTTTCTTATCTCTTAAAAAACATGAACTTACATTTTTTGTTTTGTTTTAAATATGCCCGCAGTTCTTTCGATAATGTACGTTAATTTGCCGAATACAGTTTTGGGTCTATTAGCATGTATTTGTTTTTCCACATAACATATCAGAAATAACATTTGCTTGGATTATTGTTTCTATCTCCGTCTTGGTAAAGCTACAAATATTTACACCCAAACATTTAAAATTAAGCGCTTGTTCAATCATTTTATTGTTAATGGATATTTAACATCTATTCATTGGTTTTTTCCAAATAATCATGGAGTTTATTTTTGTTATATATAACTTCATGAGATCTCAAACTGGAGAGAAATTAACTTGTGACCGAAGTCAATAAAAAGATATACTGCACCAGACCCAAGACCAAAAAGCACTTGTAAAACATTTTTTCATGATAACCTTCAATATCTATAGCAACCACCAGCCAGTATAAAATTATCATCCTCAACATAGTGTTGCCAATTTTTTCTTCCAAATTCAATGGCCTTCTATACTAGCTTCTGTTTTCGAAATAAGAATCGGCAAGGTTTATTTATTTACATTAAAGGTAAATATGTATCCTCAATAAAATTCCAGTGCTGAATAAAAAATGTTCTACGTTTTGAACTTGAATGATTCCAGCAAAAAGAATCCTGAAAATTTTAATTTATACATGCAATAGACTCTATCAAGCATTGTTTAGTTTTAAAACTCAGAAAAAGTAAAATTAAGCGATTTTTTTTTCAAGTCATAGTAAAGACTTAAACAACAAAGTCATACCTTAGTCAAATGATGTCAAATACCTTGGTATGCACCTAGATCGACAACTAACCTGGAGACGACTAAGCATATTTTCACTAAAAAATTAAATTTAATTATGCTGTTCAGAAACTTGTATTGGCTAGTTGGCAAGAAAAAGTCAATTATTGAAATTATTCAACGATTTGTGACAAATGACTTAATAGATAAGAATTTAAAAATGATGAAGATTGATGAAGAGGTTCAGAGGTACATCAAGAATTATAGTGACAAATTGGAGAATCATCCAAATAATATGACAAGTGCCCTAATAAAAGATTACATAACACACCAGACTGAAGCATATAGGTTATCACTAGAGATTAAATTCACATAATCTCATAAAGTCAATTTATTAACATTTATCAATTTATATTCGATTATTGTATAAATTAAAATATAGAGATTGGGAATAAAAATTTAAACAAAAAAAAAGTAATAGTAAAAACCTCAACTAGCGAGATTTTCTTTAAATATCAATTTTCAATACAAAAACTTTGAATAACAACAAATTAAGGGTAATAATTGGATTATGTTAATACTCAAGTCAAACCTCTTTTACCCTAATATTATTGTCAATATCCATTCTGTTATAATTTTCAAGAACTATAAGTTAAATATAAAATCTAAATTTATACATATTCGATATGAAATTTTAAGTTCTGAAAACGTTAACATTTTCCATCTAGAATTAAAATTTAATTTAATAATACTCAAATTTTCAATTCCATATTTTTTTTAATATTCAAATTAAATATCGCTTCAACTATATACAAAAATATTTATCCATTTTTTATTGTTTTTGTCTCCACTTTTAATTAAACACTTAATAAAAATTTTCCATTTTATACCACCTCAGAAAAACTTCTCAAGTTTAAATAATTTTAATTGAGGAAAAAATTCAAAATGGACGTCTTTTATAACAAAAAAAAAAATATGTAAAAAAAAAACTTCAATTCATGTTCTTTGTAATTTCTAAAAATAGTTTTTCCTCTAAATAAGAAAAAAAAAATTTAGAACAAAATATTCAAGACAACTCTTTAAAAAATTAATCTTAATAAAATATATTTAAAATTTTAAATTACTGTCGCCCAACACAACTCGATTATTTCTTTTAACTTTTGCATTAATTTAACATAAAAACAACCAAATACAAACACACACAATTTCTTGTAATAGAGTTTGATAACACCACTCTTATTTCTCTTTCTTTCTCTTTCCATCTATATAATCAGTAGCGACAACATTAACCTGAGGAGACATGAAAAATAACAAACAGAAAATGAAGTCGACCAAATTAACAAAGAAGCAAAAAAGCCATATTTTTTTTGTTTAAATCTTGTAGAGATTTTTTACCCTGAATTATTCCAATAGTAAACGAAGACGAGAGGCATTTTATATTTTTTAATCCTGTTATCTTCTGTTTTGAGATATTTAGTTAGTCTTCTTCTTTTATAATATTTTATTTTTCGCACTTCTTTATTTTTGTATTCATACAATTCGTTTTTTTTTTCTTTAATTTTAGTTTTTACATTAACTGTTATCAAAATAGCAGTTTTTTTATGTTTTTTTGTTTTTCTTTTGTAATGCAACCAATTCCATATTCAACGTAATTTTATAGTTAAAATTTTTAAAATCAGCATTGAGACACACTTCTAACACTTCAACAATAATAACTTTTTGTAAATAATTTTTTTTTACATTTATGTTTAATATGACTTTTGATACAAGGTGTTTCAAAAATTTTCTCTCATCTCTACATTTTCAGTATAACAGTAAAAATTGTAATTCTAAGCCGAAATTAACATCGAAACTATACATAACAGAATTATAACTACTACACAATATCATTTCACTAATTATTGTTTACTTATCTAACAACTCAATTTTACCTCAAAATATTAACCTCTAAATTTTAAATTTTCAACTAAAAAAATTCAAAAAGTGACATTTCGTAATGTAAATGTCACAAATCACACTCAAAATCTTTAACGCAATTTGAAGAGAATTGGTAATTAATACTCTTAATATAATTCATAACACTAACATTACTATCACAAAACTAACTATCATCAAATTTAGTGTGATAATCACGAACTGAATACTATATTTTAAAAAAATTTCATCTTCATGTCTCAAAAATGTATATACAATACAATTATTTAATTTTAAAAATTGTAAATTCTAAATCTAAAATCTAAATAGTTTTGAAAAGTTTTTTGTCTCACTCTCTCTCTCTCTCTCTCCTTCCACTACTAATGTATAAAACAACAAAAAATAAATGTCTAATCTTTAAATTAAAATATTCCAGACTTCCTAAAACTACCATACTGTTACAAAAAAAAAAAAAAAACTATATGTTCTGCATTAGACAATAATCAGTAATCAGCAATGGTTTGCTTTTACCATTAAAGCATTTAAAATAAAAAAAAAAATAAATAAAAATAAAAAAATTAAATAAAATTCTAATGTTAATGATAATAATTACAGGTCTCTAGCATGCGATTGTAATGCAAATTCTAGCAATGGTACAATGAATGTTGGTTCAAATACAAATGGTGGTGGTGGTAGTGGTGGTACTGTAATTTTAGCATCAACTACTCAAACACATTATGCTACAACAGTTAATCCACGTAATAGCGGAAGCACATCAGGAAATTCAAATAATAGTGGCGGTGGTAGTAGTAGTACGAGTGGCACAACACCATTAATGAATTCATTTGGCAATAACAATGGAATTATAAGCTCGACTGGTGCATGCATATGTAATGGTAATAATATTAATACAGCAAATAATATAGGAACATTATCATCTGGATCATCATCATCATCATCATCATCATCGTCTATAATTAATAGTGGTGGTAGTGGTAGTTCAACAATAAGTTCATCAGGAACCAGTGCTAGTAGAAATAGTGGTAGTAGTATGTTTGGTAGCTTCTTTAATGAAGATGGTACACAAAGTAATGCTGAAACTTTATTGTCATCAAATGCTAAATTTCAAGCTATATCTGCAATTGCTGTTGCACAAGATGGTGTTATTAATGTTGCTGATCAAGGTGAGTTGTTTTTTTTTCATTTAGTTTATTTGGAATAAATTTTTAAAAAATTACAAAAACAAAACAAAAATTAACATTAAAAAGCAAAATAACAAAAAAATTGTCATTGAGATAAAAGGATTTTTAAATTGGAAATATTTTCTTTTCGTTTTTCTTCGTTCTTAGATAGTAAGAAATTAAAATAAGAAAAACAAAGAAGAAGAAAAAAACAACAATAAAAAAATTTAGTTTTAAAAACCATTTTTAACAAGAGTTTTCTCTTCTGAAAAGAGGGTGATTTTTTTTTATTCTTAATTTTTCAAAAAGGAGACAAAATGAAGAAAACTTTACAAAACTTACAACTCTTTCATTTTGGAGTTTGTATGTTTTTTTCTTTATTTTTTTTATACTTGTTTAAAATGACTTTTCCACTGCAAAATTCTTATTTTTCTTTAATTTTGGAACATTTGAAAGTTTAATTAAAATTTTTCTTATAAGAAAACTTTTGTATTTTAGAAATGAAAACAAAAGTTGAGTATTTCTGTTTTTATAATTTATTTTTTTTTTTTAAGTACACTTTTTTTTTTGTTGCGATTTTTGTAAACAAATCTCAAGATTCAACTTGAAAATGTTTGACGTTGTCGCTGGTAACGAAATTGAAGAATTTTTTTTTTCATTTTTTGTTTCCCCTTCCTTTTAAGTAATTTAAATGTCTTACAAATAATAATTATTAAAAAAAAAATTGTTTTAATGAATGTTGTATTGAAAAATTGTATTGGTATAGAGCTTGCAGAAAAGTTATAATACATACAATCTAACCTATACCTATTATGGTTTTTACAGGTACTTTTTAATTGATTTTTTAATTTTCAATTTAGTTTTTGGAAATTCAATCGGTTTTTGTGTTAACAAATATTTTTTTTAAATGACAACCAATGCTTTTTTAATTGTTTTTCTAACTCTTCACAAATAATTTTTTTTTTTTTTACAATTTTAAAAATAATAATAGTAGGGAAATAATTTTAGAAAACAATAGTTTTTTAACGTTTTAGGGAATAAAAATTTGTTCATATAGAAAATAATTTACCCCTGCAAGAATTAAATGTAAATAATTTTGATAAATATTTTGGGACCGAATTCAAATATTTACAGTTAATGTTAAACTATTTTATTATAAGCATTAAAAAATTTTTACAGTTAAAAAATTACATTGTTTCTTAATTATTTGTAATATAGTAACATAAGTAGTACAGCAGAATATTATTTTTTATAATATGATGCAAAAATGAAGTAGAGTTTAATTATTAGTTCAGTCTTAGTTTCGTAATGGTAAGAGGTATAAAGAATTAAAAAGATAATAAAAATAGAAATGGAAAAATATTTATTTATTCAAGTTTGTCAAAATGAGCTAAGGAGCTCGTACAGAGTATATAATATATTTCTTCTATTTATTTTAAAATGAAGCGTATATGACATGTATGGTGTGTAAAATTTTATTAATTCAAATATAATGTATGTGGATTATTAACAAGAAAGGAACATAATTACCAGTATATCAAAAATAGAATAATAATTTATCATAATATATATATGTAAATCGTTAATGTTATATTATCTTAATATTTAAACAAAAGACAATAAAAAAAGAAATAAAAAAATATGTAACAATTAATTAGAAATAAAAATTTATATTAATACTCCAAAAAAGATGCTATTCGTTGTAGAGTTAAATTATTATGGTATTTAGAGCTTAAACAAAAGTATTGTTTTAAATGTTTTTTTTAATTTTTTTGTTGGCAAGTTTTTCACATCATCCGCCAGTTCATTAAAAAGTCGAACTCTAGTGTTGAGTATAGATTCTAATCCTTGTAGATGGAAGCTAGCTGAATATCTTATATGATGAGCTAATCTAATTTCATATTTGTGTATTTCATTATTTTTTCTAGTTGTTGTATTGGATTTTACAAATCTGTTTTGAATATTATATATTTGTACCACTTGAGTTAAATTTTTAAAATCTTCTAACTTTAATAACCCATATTTTTATAAGAACTCTTTATTATTAAATAAATGACCGAAACAAATTTAAATAACTGCTCACGCACAATGGCAACAATAATACAAAAACAAATTATTTTTATTGTTCAATTAGATTTAGTTCTAATTAAGTCGTTGTGGAACATATAGTTTTGGCAATAGAGAATACATATCAAAGATAAAAGAACGAAGAAAAGTTGATTGAATTATTGCATATAACATATAACTGTAGTTTTCGTGTTATTATGCACCAATTGAACAACAACATCTGGCATCGTTATCGTTGTCGTTACCCCATTCACAAACAAGACCTTCAACTAGTATTATACTATCATGCTATTAAACAAAAACTTAAGTCCTTCAATCTCACAGTAGTTTTTTTTTAATTATTTATAATTATATGATAATAAAAATAAATAAATAATAAAATAGTCTTTATTTCAACAGAATTACAAAGCTAGTAACAAATTTTGAATACATACAAATTAAATTCATTTTTTGGTACAAATGTATTCTTAATCTAATTAATAATTAATTTAAATTAAAAATTAGTATTTAAAATAATTCGGAATACATTTTTAACTTATACTAAATAACAATTAATTTATATACTATTAAAAAAACAAACATTTGAATTATGAATTAAGAATTAATAATTTTACACAAATGTAAAGTATATAATATATATCCTTAAATAGTCAATTTTAAGTTTCAAGTTCTGAATGAAATAGTTAAAGACATTCTGTTACCATAGTGCAAGAGACGAATGTCTTACTTTATTAAAATAACAAGTATAATATTATTAATAATATTAATACAATGATATGTCTCACACATTCTAATTATTAACTCAAAACACAAACAACAATGTAAAGTAAATATGTCAATAATGCTACATCATAAACCATACTTTCATAATACATTTAAAAAAAAATTGATTTATTCTCTCAATTCTCATTCTTTCATTCATAATGACTTAATGAACCGTTTTTTCATTATTATTGTTGTTGCTATATAATTGATATTCTTTATAGATTTACACATTTTCACAACGTATATGCATATGAATATATGAATATGTATATTGTATAAAACATTTGGTTTCTACATGCATAATATTGAGTATCTAAAGCTTCAGACAGCAAAATAAAATTAATATATATAAAATACTAAGCATTCTTTATATTGTCTATATATATTATAGTTCCATGAATAAATAATTTTTTTACTAACTCATTGAAATTTGGTATTTAATATATAGTATTGTAAATTTATTTTCTTTAATTATTGTGTATAAAAAAAAATTATTTCTAAATTTCAGTTATATTAATTTAAAACAAAAATTAGTGTAAAAAAATTTGCTTGTTTTTTAAGTAAATAAATAATAATATTAAAATAATATTATAACTAAATTACAACAAATAGAGTTTATGAAAAATTCAAATGATGAAAAATAACCATTAATTTTCTTCTACACTTACCTACCACTTCTGGAAGCTAAACAATCACTTGAATTTTTTTTGTTTTTTCTTTTACTCATCACAAGTTGACAACAATTCTGTCAAATTGTTCACAACATTTGGCTGTGTTGACCCATTCTGACCCATATACAAAAACATTAAAACAATAAATATACTTTCATATTATGTCCTTTTTGTCCTTTAAGGATAAGAACACATTAAGAATCATTTGGTCCGACGCGGATACAAAATTTACTTCAGAAGATCCTAAAATGTTCTAGAAATCAATTTTGGCTAATTTTATTTTAATAGTTTTAACCACGACAAATCATTTATCCCGGCCGAAAGTACACATCTAAAAAAAAATACATAATATCGAAACTAGTAGAATTATGCACCAGAAATATCTTATGCGTTTTTACAGTAAAATTATAAAAATTAATTCTAATTCATGCATTTTACTAGCTTCAGCTCACTACTGACCTAATTTCTTAAAATATAATTTACTAATTTAATTTTAATTAAATTGTGTTTTTCAACTCCATACTAAATCAAACAAAGCAACCAACGAACCACATTATAAAAATAATTTAAAATTATGATTTATGATAGTTGATATTCACGAATGACACTACAAAATATCACTATACAGCTAATAACCACAAAAAAAAAATATAATATGCAATTTTTAAGAGTGACTACACTGATATACAATTTTTTTTTTTTTTCACTTCACATTTACTATTTCTTTCTTTTGTAAATCACATTAATTATATGAAAAGGACAAAAACACAATTTCCACTACATTTCATTTTACAAAATACTAGTATCTTTTTGAGACAAAAGAGATAAATGCATTATGAAAGAAGAACTTTAATGATGATTTGACCGCAAAGAAAAACAAAATTAAAAAAAAAAAACTTACAATAGAGAATCGAAAGGAAAATAAGATTTAAAATAACATGAAAAGTTGAACAAGAAATTAGAAACAAAAAAAATTAAAAATTAACAAATTAAAAACAATAATGGTTTTAAGAAAGTTTTTTGTTTTTAATTCAAACCTTTAACATGATTTTCTGTACATTACTTTCAACAATTTGTTTTTTTTTTCTTTTGTTATAATTTTAAAATACAATTTTCTAAGTGACGTTATGATTTTGTTATCAAGTTTTTTTTTTAGTATTCGTAAATTAATCACATAATTTTATTAACTTATTTCTGTGTCTACTCGGTCTGCTTAATATGCTTGACATCATAAATGTCTCAATACAAATTTTAATACAATGTCCACATGATCATAAATGTCTACAAAAGCTCACAAAAGCTTGAGACAAATATTCCATGATCACAATTTATGTTGACGATGTGTTCGCGACTGTTGTGACAGGTATTTGAGCTTACAAAAATTTTTAAAAGTTGTACAGTGTTATTAAAAACTTTCTGATCATTTTGATTGATCACAAATGAATTAAAACACAACATCTCAGAAAGCTCTCATTACACAAAATGTTGCCAACTTATCTTACGGATAACATTGACAGCTTATTTTTTTCACAATATATCAGGTCGAAGTTTTTTTTTAAACATTTACGATGTCATAATTTGTTTGAAAAATGTTGAATTTGAATGAAAAAAAATATATATATATATATGATGAGGTGTTATTATCTAAAATGATAAATATTATACCAATCTTAGCTTACTATTTTCAAGATTGTTATTAAAATTTACCTCACTGAATGATGACAAAAATATAGTAAGCCAATAGACGTCTGATTTACTTGCTCTAAGCATTAAATCTGACAGTATTAAAACGTTCGAAATGTGTAAAACTCTAAAATGTTCCTAATAAAGCTCATAATTATTACATATTCTGAAAAATTGACAATGCATGTTTATAAAATTTCAAATATTTATACTGAATAAGTATTTTAATATTTATGGAATGGACTTCTGAAGACAAGATTTCTACTATCTTGTTTTCCATTAAAAATGTAATGTTAATATCAGAAGTGTACAATTTATTTATGATGTTGTAAAGAGAATAACTCTAAGCACTGTAAAAAATAATGTGTATGTAAAAAATAAAATAAGTATATTGACGGAAGTAAATCAATTGAATTGAAAATATTTAAACAATATTGTTGTTTTAGGACTAGGTATAACAGCCATAATTGTTAATTCATGAATTCAAAAGATTGTCGGTTCGAATTTATTCAATCAATTTTTCTTTTCCAGTATGTTTTTTAACTATCAAAATTTTTTATTACTGAACCTAATGGTTAATTTGTATGCGCAAACCCTCTTACTTAATTGAAAAAACAATTGTTGATAAATTTGTTGTTAATATTTCTTATAGGTACCATCAGCGACTAGAATGTTGGTTGTACTTAATTCTTACATTAAAACTCCTCTCTTGAATTGTTTTCTGTTTTTTTTTTATTTTTCTGTTCATATCTTCTTCTGTTGTGCATTATGTCCTTAAACAGTATTAACTTTTTATAAAACATCAAAATAATAAACGTTGTTGGCCTTTTCTATTTTTCTCAACTTTTTTGTTTTTCCTCACATTTTTTTTTTGTTTGTTTTTTTTTAGCTTTTCTTGTTTTGCTTCATTTTCATTCAATTTTTCTTAAGCTAAGTGCATAATCACAATAATTGCTTAAAGTCAAGGATCAGCACACAAGGATATAATCATAAACTTGTTTGCAATTTTTTGTTTTTTCTTCTATTATTATTTTTTGTTTTTCTCTATTCTTCTATATTTATTATGTTTTTGTTTTTCAATTTGTAATTTTTATATTCTTTGTTTTCTGCGGTTTTCTTCAAAATTGAAGACAAGAAAATAAAAAACTTTTTTCATTTTAATTTTGTATGAGATAAAAAAATACAAAAAAAAATTAAAGCAAAAACAAACACATAAAGAAGGGTAAAAAGCACAAAACAACAGAAAGAAAACGAAAAGAATAGAAAATAAAAATTGAAGAAAAAACCACACAAAGATTTTTTTTTTTAAATAAAAATATTATAACAGTACAAAACAAAGTGAATATTAAAAAAGTAAAAGTCAATTCTATAAAGCTCTGAAAATGTGTACAAAAACCATCAAAAAAGAAACAAAGAAAATATGTTACAATTCAGTCAGATGCTTAGCTTGTGACGTTACAAATCCAATTACTTGTTAAAATTCTTCTTTTTGAAAGTCTATTCAACTCAAATTCAGAACCTAAATATATTTGAACGGTACTGAAGTGAAGGTGGTTTTATTTTGTTCTAAAATCAATCCAATTCAAATTCATGAGAGATGTATTAGTACAAAATACGTTACAAATTTAGTTATAATACATTCCCGAACTTATCACCGTCACACTACAGACAAACTGTTAAAGTAGGCTAGTGCATCTATCAGAGATAATTTAAAGATTTTAATACAACCACCTACCGAAAAAGAACAGTACAAAATAAATAATCTAAACTAGAATTTCTAACCAGACTACGCACAAATTGAAATCATATGATCTATAAAGAGAAATAACATATATCTAAACATGGGTTGCACAGGTTAGTATCGAAAAATGTTAATTGAAAAAATACAATAGGAAGCGCAGTTTAAAAAATTGTATTAATATGAAACGAAAGTGATTAAGACTACTTTGAAAAATTCAAAATGATTAAAACAATAAATTCAATTAATTGAAATCAAATTTGTCCTTTTGTAATAGACACAGAATATATTTGTTTTTTTTTTTCAAAAGGACTAACTTGTATGAGAGATAATGTATCTTATCTAAATTAACTTGAGATTGATGCTGAATATTTATAGGTTTAAGACATTCACTATTCACTCGAAATCGATGCTTAGTACTTAGTTTTCTTAAAACGTTCAGATTTCAATTTTCTTGTTCTTGCTTTTATAATAAGTGGCCGGAAAATATTTAAATATAATTTTTTTTATATTAATCAATAATTGGAAAACTACCCTATTTTACTGTTATTTCTGTTTCATAATATATAGCTTAATTCCATTTCATTTACCAAATAAAACACCTAACTAATTTATAAGACAAAATGATACACGCTTTCACAACATCTACGACAGCATATCAACATCTCAATATGTATGATATTATATAGCTTATAGTCTAAGAAGTAATTATTTACAAGGTAAAATTTACCAAAATTTTTGTTTTTAGTATTAAATACTTTTTAGAAGTTTGATAAAAAAAATTACTCAATTTCATTTTAAATTTTTTTTTCATTATTTCAATTTTTCTTGGCACTATAATTTTTAATTGATTTATCTTAGACAACAACCGTATATGTAATAATTTATTTAAAAAATTAGTTAAGGCAATTTAATAAATTAAAATTTTTGTATGTTAAGATATATGTGCATACCTTTACATGGAATCAAATTTCTTATTAAAAATTATAATTTTGCTACGGCTCATTTTAAATATCACTTAAAAGAATAATGATTACAATAAATTGCTTGTGAAATAGTTCAGATATTTGTACTGTCCTTTTTTTAAATTTTTTTTAAATTTATTTGTACCATACCTTTTTCAATTTACATGTTAACGATATAGTATAAGCACTACATCATAACGCTTGTTAATACAACACCTAAAATAAGAATGGAATCACAATAGTTGAAGACAAATACCAAACAAAACTCCTGAACTATTATAGTGGTCAGTGTAGCAGAAATATTTATTTTTTCAAACTTGGAACAAGATCTAGGAAGCCAGACTAAATACCTTATTTACAATTTCACAGCTCTGATTAAATTAATTTTTCAGCTAATAGTTGAATTTTGTTTTACTTCACACAATTTTCTGACACATTGGCATTTGAAACAATGCCCTGTTATTATTTTGACAGTCGAGATAATGCTAAAATTTATTTTAAAACTTATGCCCGTATTTTGTATTTGCATGTTTTTAAATTTTAAAAACCAAAGGTGTTACAGAGCTAAAAAATTGTACACAGGAACTCTCTCAAAAATAAACAAATATGCCTCTCACATTTTTTCGAAATTTTGACTGGTTCGGGTAGTTCATATAATATATGTATTTGAAACGGGAATATCTGAAAAAATATAAATAATAAAATCTGATACACTATACTATCGCGTCCCGCCGCAATAAAAATACTATTTTATTCGGTTATTAAAATAACTTTCATGACAATTTTAAAATTGTTTATTGTGGAAACTATTGTTTTTTTTTTAAATTATTTCTTTGTTTACTTTTTTTTTTAATTTATATATAATTTTTTTTTGTTAAATAAATATTTCAACAACAATAAAAAAAAAAGAAGTTATATAATATTTATTATTGTTGTTGTTTTTAGTAAATACAGCTTTAAAAGTTGAGAAATTTAATAATTTTTTTTCGTTATTTTTAAACTTCTACTTCCCTTATAACTTTCTATATAATAAGTTCTCTATTGTTTAGTATTCTTGTTGTTGTTTTAGTTCTATACACATACTATTTTTATAATTCATTTTTTACTTCAACTCTTCGTTCTTTTCATATCTTTTTTTAGCTTTCTTTCGTGTATTTATTTTTAATTTTGTTATATTTTTATTTTATAAGAAAGTAAAAAAAAAAAAAGTTGTTAGGTAGTTATGTGGATGGGTAAAGGTGTATAGGTAGATGGCCACATTGTTATGATTATTTGTAATTTCTTTTTATTTTTATAAGTCTCTTTTCTTGGTAACCTACAACTAATTTTTATTTTTTATTTTTCTTCTTTGTATTATTTTTTATTAATTTTTCTTTTATTATTATATATTTTTCTTTAAATATAAATAAAATAAAGGTTTAGGTTCCTTTTATGAAAAAAAAAAATAACAATGAAAACAAAAAAAAAACGGTATAAGAAGAAAAAAAAATCCTACAGGGGATCAACTCGAATTAAATATTAAAGTTATTATTATTGTACTCACTTACATGTTATTTTTGTCTTGCAATGGTAAGGAATCAGAATTAAAACCTTACATATTTATGAAAGTATAAAAGAAAAGAAAGTTATTCAAATCAATTAATTTTTAAGTTTTCAACTTTTCAAAAAAAAAAACAACAAAATTATAAAAATAAAATGTTGAAATTATATCAAAAACAGGAACACTTTATTTTTTTTTATTGTTTTAAAAGTTAATAGTATAGTTTTTTCAAAAATAACAAAAACAAAAAACAGAAGCTAGTAGTTGAAAATTAAACTAGAGTTCTTAAGTTTTGCAATTTATTTCTGCATATTGTTGGAAGATTCCCTTTGTAACATGAATTTTAAATTTGTTGAAAAATATTTTTTTTTATTTAGAGTTTTCTATATTTTTTTTTTTTATGATTGCAAAATTTAAAAACTGTAATTAATCTTTTCAGTTCTTTAAATTTAAACAAATTGAAAAAAAAAAAATATTAAAAGTTTGTAAATGAAGGTTTGTAATAAAATATTCTGCCATTGATCATATAGTGGCATCATATATATTGTGGAATTAATACTAGTATCCATCGTGTCGGACATAAAACAAAAAAAAAAAAAATTTACTTACATAATTTCTATTGTATTTTATTAGATTAAAAATTATTATTAAATTAATATTAATCTTTGTTGGAACCACACAATTAATTTCTTGGAAAAGTAAATTTAAGTAAAATTAAGAATGATTTAAATGACTATACATCACTAGTGTGAATTCACTACTGTATATTTTAAATTTTATTTGTATATATATAAGAAAATAAATAAAAAAAATTTAATTGAATATATATTATATTCTATAATCCGAACAACAGATAAATTTGTTAAATTCGAATATATTTTATTTTTGTTACAATTTTAATGCGATAACAAGAATCCACAAACCTAATTTTTTTCTGGTAACCAAAAATCAATAAAAATTAAGCACAATCGAAAATATTTCAGTTTCAATTTCAATTTATTCATATTTCATTATACATGAGACGATATTAGTTTCTACTCTACAATTGTATATATAAAAATTTGTTTTAGAAACAATTCGTTTCAATACTTTTTCAAACAATAAAATATATGAAGGTTAAAACATTAATATTTAATTTATACTATACAAATTGAATAACAGAGATGCTTAAAGCCACTAAATCAATTATCAAACCATCAATATATTGTTAGTTACTGATAAGTCTGTCAATGATTTTACTATTTTAAATTAATGTTTGTTCAGATTGTCATGTCAATTTATAAACCATATTCGATTTTCTCTTATGATCTGCAAGCACACAATATACTATTGCATCATCCCTTACAAGTCAAAGTCAAATAATGATAAGCAAAAATGTACCTAGCTATCTTACAGGAAACTTAACTAATGAATCTGTTGAAAGATATAATGATAAAACATAACTGCTTTGACCGAATTCCGAGTAGAAGAAAAATAGATTATTTATTAAAATTAAATTAAAATATAACAACTAGTAATTTTTCTTTGACTATATCCGATTCACAGAATTCGTCGGTTTTTTGAAAAAATCAATAATAGACGGCTTATAATGTTTAAATATGTTATATTTGTTTACTACATGTAGTATAATCAAAGTGTGTTTGTTTGCTAAAAATATATTATACTAGTAAATACCCTGTGCAATTGCACAGAAGCAGTTCTTTCAGGTACGATTTTATATAAAAAGAAATATTTGTTTTGGTATAATTGTAGTTGTTTTCTGAATCGCTTGTTTCTTGAATATATGTATATACTTTACAATGAAATTAAAGTATAATACCTAATACTTTATGACGAAATTAGTACTAATCTCAATACAACTTAGCACAATAAAATCTCATTACTCTCAATGTAGTAGATCGATTATAGTATTTTAATTCGTTTATAGTCAAAAACGTTTAAAGTCACACTTCTGTTATAGCAATAGTCAGCAATTTGTTTGAAAGAAAGTAAAAAATTTCATAATTTTATACAATAGATATAGTTTATAGTCACATTAAAATATAGCAGCAATTTTTTCATTAAAACAAAAAAATAAATGAATTATTTTAATAAAAAACTGATTTATATATTGTTTTTGTCTGTTCTTTATTACAAATACATATATTTTGTGATTACATAACAGAACTGCTATTTATGAAAAAAATAAAGTTTAAAATTGTTATACAAAAGATATTTTATTGAATTTGATTTTACGCCTATATCATAAACGGTTATAGTCAGCAATATTACTGAAATTTAGCGAATGGCTCTATAACCGTGTTTTACTGTATATATATTTTTTTAATAATAGCATAAGCAAATGAACTAACATTTATCATTTTTGAAGAGTATGATCTGATTTTTGTTTTTCTGTTTTGTTTTAAATTTTTGTTTGTGTTTTTGTTTTTGTACTTTTTTCTATAAGTTTGTGTGTTTATTTCAAATGACAGAATTTTTATGAAACCTTTTTAAAAATTGTCCGTGATAGAAATTTATTGTAGAGTATAGATGTCGCTCAACTTGGAAATAACCGTAATTTATTTGGTGTAACTATTTGAGATGTTTTAAGTATTCAGCACCAAGAACTTGCTAAAATTTTAATATTTTTGTGGTGTAATTAATTTACTATTCAATGATTCTTGCTTTTTTACTCACCACGTCGTTCATCTTGTGTATTATATATAAGATAACGCAAGTACCATAGTCTCAAAATAAATAATACATTAATTATATAAAATATTAAAATTAATATATAAAATTACTGTAAAAAATGTTGTTATATTTTACTACCGATTATTCATATAGGCAATCTAAAAACCTACATTAATTGTATAGTGAAATCGAAGAGACAATATTTTTGTTTAATTTCATACTACAAATGTGTAAAATTTTTACTATTCAATTGTGCGAATTTTCCAACAAAAAAAGTACGATTTTATTATCATATTCAAAAAAAAAGTGTGATATTCCTACAAAAGAAGTGTGATTTTACTATCACAGTCTGAGCGATTTTCAACAAAAAGTGTGATTTTTAACAAAAAAATTGTGATATTCCTACAAAAGAAATGTGACTTTATTATCACTGTAGTCTGAGCGATTTTCAACAAAAAAGTGTGATTTTTAACAAAAAAAATGTGATATTCCTGAAAAAGAAGTGTGATTTTACTATCCCAGTTTGAGTGATTTTCATAAGCTCTATTTGCAGCTTTTTATTACACATATTAATCATTAATAATAAATATTTTCGTATTCGAATTAACAAATTTGTTTTCTTTAGATGATTTAGGCTATCCACAGCGTGTTATTGGGAATTTCTAAATTCCAAGTTTTGGGTTTAATAAAACACCCTTTAAGTACTTTCTGAATACTGGTTTTTTATTTATTGTTCTATAATTAGTTATTAAAAATAAAAGCTTTTTTTGTTTTACATTTTGAAAAATAAAAATTGGAAATAGCTTAACGATTAAATTACAAGTAACATATTTAGCTTACTTCCAGCTCTTTTTATCCTCTTACTTATTTTTTTGATAAAATAATAACGTTGGAAAGAAATGTGGGTGATAGTATGAAAAAATAGTAATTATTATTGGAAAGAACAAATTGTAAGGAAGTTATAAGGTTATTATAATATAACTATATATAAATGACTATAAGTTTGTATGATTTCACGCATAATTTGACTTATTCCAGAAAATATTCATTTTCATCACACACACATAATTAGAAATTCAAGAAAACATTTAATATAATTATTTATGTTAATATGATAGTCAAAAACCTTTAATAGCAAAGTTGGTAAACAATATAAAAATTCCAATTTTATTTTGTCAAAACTTTTTTAATTAACAAGAAACATAAAAATACTACATCGGAGTACATTTAATTATGTACATCGTATTTCCAATAAACTTCTATAATTAATTGTTTTAATAATGAAAGTATCGTAAATTTATAATACTAAAAAACAAGTTAATATCTTTTAAATCTAAAATTAATTTAGTTTTTTATTGTAAAATTTTATTTGAATAATAACAATAACAACAACAACAACAATAGAAATATTAGTTTTCCTATATATTTCCAGTTTTTTGTATTGAGCACATTTAAAACTAATAAACGTAGAAGAAATTTGAAAATATCGAGGAAAATAACCAAGACAAATTAAATACAAAATTTGTTTACTCATTTATTTCACTTCTTGGTGTCCAACTCCCTTCTACACAGATAAAAAAAAAAAAAATCGAATTTTAAAAAATTTCTTTTCTAATAAGTGTTTGTTAGTAGTTGTTAGAATAGTACGTATAAGATACTATAGTATTATAAGTAACAAAAACAACAAAAACAACAAAAATAAAACAAAGTTTTCAATCCTATCCCTTATTACTCACTTAAGACGAACAATATTAAGGGATTAACAAACGCAAAACTTTATATAAAAAAAAAAATAATAAACAAACAAAAGAAAATCTATTTTAAAAAAAAAAAAAAGTTAAAGGAAAAACTAAAAAAATTTTTATAACTTTTTCAAATAAAAATGTGATTAAAATATTTTTTTATTTTACTTTTTTCTCTTTCTTGTTTTTCAAACGACTTTAAATGTCTAAATCGGATAAAGAAACAAAAACAACAAAAAAAAACTATAATAAAATTCAAGTGAATAAGGAGTAAGTACATTGTGTACAACCTAGATGGATAAAGTTTCAAAAGAAGTGAAAATGAGGCCATTTAAAGGTTTTCATCTTGTTTTTTTTTTGCTTGTAATTAACAAATAAGAGAAAATTTAATTAGAAATAATTATGAACAACTAAACAAATTAAGCTTTGTTGGCAGTTTCTTTTTTTCTTTTTATTTTTCACCTTTTAAACTTGTGTACTAGGATTTTATAGAATAACAGAATAAAACTTAAAAGAATAGAATTTTAAATAGAAAAATTTAAATTAATAAAAAAAAAAAAAGATTGTGGTAACTTGGTACCAAGTTATGTACAGAGTAAATTTCATATAAAAGTCCAAGGGATTAAAATTCTGTAATAGTTAGCGTATATATATATTATGATGGTAGGTATTTGTGAATTTGGTTTTATTTTTTCTTTGCATTAGTATGGTTTACCTTTGATACTGTAACCTAGATAGTTCTGTTGTGTTTGTATATAAAAAAAATTTAAATTATTTTAAATATTATTAAATTATTTATAAAATTTAATATAATTTACTTACATAACATATTTTTTGCATAGAATTTACACTTTGATTACCACACATAGCAGACCTCTAGATACAGCATAGTAAACTATATTATGTAAACAATAAGCCGTCTATTAATACCGACTATTTTGTAAATTGGACATAATCGAAGTATAATTGGAGCTTTAACATTGTGACTGTCTTGCAATGTAATTGAAACTATTAGGAGACTAGACAGCTAAGGCTAAGGTCCGAAAAAAAAATTAAACATAATTAAATATCCTATGTATGTAATTTCAAATAATAAATAAAGAAAGATACTCCTGCCAGATGACATAAAGCCCCAGAAGGCGAATTTACAAAATAACACCAATAGGTGTGATATTTAGAAAGTAGTGATTTTTGTAAATTACTTTAAAATACAAAATCTACCAATTTCATGCAATTCATATAAGAGGACAAAGCACTTATATTCTGGAGTTCCCCTCCTTTTCTATGTAATCTTTTTGAGCGAATTTTCTATTAAATTTATTGAAATACAATTTTTTTTTATTTATTTTTTTTTTATTTGCACATATTTGGCATTTTAAAAAAATTATGGAAAGCACATGCTTAAATTACGATTTCTGGATAATAGTTGAATTTTTTTTGTTTAAGCCATTTTAAATTTGAACTTTGGGCTTACCTTAGATCTAGAGTACTTTTAAAATCAAATTAAAAATAAATAAAAGCAAAGTTAAACATAAACGCGTAACCAATTAAGTTTTCAATAATCTAAGCGTTTACTATAAAAACATATGCATGCGCATGATGTTCAATGAATTAATAGTAAGTGTACAAATTTACAAAAAAAAAACCTAATTGCCATTGTTTCTAACTTTCCACCGAAGTACACACATGTGAACTGACAAAATTCAATTTTGTTTAAACAAAAATAACAAAAATACACATTATGCGTTATCACACAAATAGTTGAAATGATTTATCGTTATATTAATTTTGTATAAAGCAGTTCATAATTTTAATTTTAAATATCTCTTTTTACTTACCAAAACTCGGATCTCTGATTCGCGACGTAACAACATTTACCTTCAAATAAAATCTGTTACACATACATCAAAATTATTAAATATAGATTATGTACTGAAAAGAGCGACATCTAAATTTTTATAACCGACATTAAAATTGAAAATTCGTAAAACATATGAGATGAAATTGAATTGAACCGATATGTAGACTTTGTTATTGAAGATCAAAAGTACATAGTACCTACTCTATGTATGTTTCTCTTAATTTTATTAATACTTGATCGATTTCGATTGTTATACCATCATAAAAAAGACTAATTAGTTTTCCCGGGATGATAGGTGGGTCGAACCAGTCGAACTGAGCACAACATTTTTAAAATAAACTTTGCCGTCTAGGTTCAATATATTAGAGCTTGGGCCTAATTCTCATTAGCTTGAAGATATTCCACTTTAATTACAATATATTCATTAACGCATACATCACAACATGCGTTTTTTTAATAAATTAAGAAAACTTGGTGATGATTTCAATAACGTACAATACTAATATTATAACTGTTATATTTTATAAATTACAAGCAATACACTACATATATAATATTCTAATCCTACATAAATAAATAAAAATAATAAAAGTAATCATTTTTAACAATTCAGTTTTACTTCAACTTTTAAAACATTCTCTAATAATACATGAAAAATTATTCCACAATAAAAAACAACAAAAATACGACAAACAAACGAAATTAACCGTGTAATCGATTTCTTAAACTCAAATCTATTTTTTATTGTGTAAAGAATAAAAGCTAATAAATTATAAACATTAGATTCTACAATAAACCAACACGAGAAAAAAAAAAGATTTGCATGTCGCGAAATTTGTCGTCATTAAGTAAATAATTTTTTTTTTAAAAATCAAAATAAAACTTTCATTTCTAGAAAATCAAATGAAAAGATAAGAAACAACAAAAACAACTCCTTAATTACATTTCTTTATCACCTGATGATGAGTAAGCAATTTACTTTGATTATTATTTACTCTAACAGTTTTTTTAGAAAATCTTACTTTCTTTTCTTCCCTTCATTTTTATCTCTTCAATACTACAACCACCTAATTCCATTTCACCTTTTATATTAAAATACAAAATATACTCACATTTTTATGACAACAACAGAAAAAAAGAACAATAAACAAAAACAAAAACAAACAGAAAAAAATAACACATAAATCCAAATATAATTAGAATTATTACAAATCATTAAATTTTCAAAGTAATTTATAAGTCGAAATCTTTTAAAAACAAAATGAGTAAATAAAAATGAGAGTACATACTCATGTAATAGCTATATAAATTTATATAATAAACTTCGATTTACACAGTTATATTATATAATATCCTCGTAAAAATATAACACCTATAAAATTTAAGGACCTTTTTAAGAAAATAAGAAAAATAGCTAAAATTAACAAACAAAACAAAAAATATATATATATATATATATATATATATATATTATAAGATTATGGATTAAAAATGTGATTATAAATATAAAAAGTGTCATTTTACATGATCAAAATATTTATTTATTTGAATAAAGTAATAGATCCACAATAATATAAAATTAATATTACATTAAAAATACATATATATACATTTAGACATGATGAATATCTATAAATTATATATACGATTAAAGATCGTATATCCAATTTACATATTTGGGCCGGCACTAGTTCACAAATCGCTTTAAGTTTTTTTGGCAAAAATGCTATTTCAAATCTTATTAAAATCGTTCCAATTGTTGTACTGCTGGAGCGCTTACCCTATTTTATAGATATCTCGCAGGTACAGACGCTTACTCTGACTTCATACGTTAATGTCTCTTGTCAAGCAGTTTATTGGTGAATTTTCCTGTATGTGGAACAATATTCCAACAAAGAGGTCTTCAAAATCTAATAATCGACTAAATATCATTCTCAGAGATTCAAGAACAATATAAACAGACTCGTCTTCTTTCAATTGTTGTACGATAGACTACACTGTGCATTTATGAATAACTGTTTCACGGCCTAATGTTTGGCAATAAATAAAAATAAAATAAAAGTTTATGAATAACTGTTTGAATGAACAAAAACAGATTTATCTTCCACCAATCCACCAATTAACACGCTGGGTGGCACAGTAGGTAGTCCCAGGTTCGATTCCCGATGGAGTAAAAAAAAAACCAAAAAAAATGCTTTATGGATTTTTCGACCTGGTCATTGGGATATAATGAATGGCAAAAAATAATTGAGAGTATAATCTGGTGGTAACAAATTAAATAAAAATGAAACTATTCTATTTAAGAAGGCTTAGTTCCTGACAATAGCAGTATTTTTCCACATTTAATGAGTAAGCCAGTAATTTGTTAAATAAATACTCGAAATATTGTAGATTGTAGTGTAAAATTGCAGTACCGTACTTAATTAAGCACGAAAAGGTGATTCTACCTAAGTTACTGTAGAGTGTAAAAAAAAAAAATCCTCCGGTAGTCCACGCTGTCCATTTATGAATAAATGTTTCACGACCTAATGCTTGGCAATAAATAAAAAAAAATATATTTTATACATTAGAATTAAATTTGAAATTAATCCATGAATCGCTACAACTAATTTTAATGAGCTACTTTATTATTTTATTTTAATTTATTTTTCTCAGTTTGTTTTAACACATTTTACTTAAAAACTGTTTCTAAGTAGCAATAGTATTACAGGTTATGTTTTTCATTACTTCAACTCTCCATCTCTCCACAAATAAATGCAAGTCAATTAGATATTCTTAATCTTTCAATCAATCTGAAGACTTTTTACTGTATTGAACAACAAAAATAAATGAATCTAAATTATTTTAATGCATTAACAGCCATTGTTCAATGAATTATTGCCAAAAAACAGAATTTTAAATTTACATTTATGAAAGTAATTTAATTCGATTAAATTATTTAATTTAATTGTAAATTCGAATCATGACTAGTTGCCATGTTGAAAATTTTAAAATGTTTACAAATTTCTATAATTTTAATAACCATTTTCATTTAGTCTAAATGCTTAAATATGACCTGACTGTCAAATGAAATTTAAATCAATATAAATCAATACAAAAATTAAATTCAATAACGATGCCAAAACAGAAATCATATTTAAAATTTAAATGCACAACCAAATTTAATCTATTAAAATAGATATTTTTACTAATTCAACCTGAAAAATCACCCTACCCTTTTGCATAATTTTGTAAAATTTAAAAGTGTAAATTGTCGTTTATAATATTCATGTTTACATAGTTTTTATTATTATATAGGTCACATTTTATTAACATTAAAAGTAAAACAAAAAAAAATCGAATCATCTTAAATATATTTTGATAAAACAACAACAACAAAAAATAATAATAATAATAAAATCAGGAAAGTCAGTGAATAACAAGTATAATACCTAAATATTTCATAGTCATTATACCCACAACACAACTATTACAATATTATATAAATAATGTATATATAAATTTAGAACAGGACATCCCATTAAAGCAGAGTTATCATTACGAATTTATTCAGCCATTAAAGATGTAAAACAAAAAATGGAAAGACAATTTTTTTTTCTTTTTCCATTTAAATTTTCTTCATACCTTAATTTTTTTCCCGAAAAAAATAAATAAAAACAAAAGAAATTATAAATGTATAGTATATGTATTTTCATTTTGATGAAATATCATTAAAAAAATAAAAAATAATAACAAACAACTTTTGTTTTATAAAACAAAACAAAAAAATTTCTTATTATGCCCCATCATTATATTTGAAATTATACACCTTGATGGATAGAAATAGCATTATGAGAACACAGAAGAAATATATAGATACCTCTATCTACCTACCGCACCCAATGTACTACTGTCCTGTATTTTTTCATCTTTATTAATGAGAATCTATATTTAATAGGTAAAATCTTTATTGTATATTTAATATACTCATATTATATATATATAATCTAAAGTATATATATATATATATATATATATATACATTTTCATGTTCTAATTTTTCTTCTCTTCTTTCCTTCATTATTTTAGTCTCATCATTTTAATATCATCCATATCATTTTATATTTATCCTAGTATCAAGAGAAATAATGTTTTGATGATTACAATGATTATTGTATTTTATATAATGATAATAATAAAGATAATAATAATAATAACAATAATAATGGCTGATTCGTTGTCATCGTCATTGTATTCATAGAAGACACTGTTTTTCTTTCTTATATTTTGTATCTTATATTTATATATACATGATACCTATACATAATCTACATATAATATTTATTCCGCAAGTTGATTACATAAAATATATTTTTAACATATATATATTTATATTTATAATAATATAAGAAATAGAATTTTTTTTGCCTGTAAAAGAAAACAAAAAACAAAACAAAAAGAAAAATAAATAAATAAAAAAACAAAAGAAATATCCTTAAATAATCATTAAAGGAAATCTATTCTAGCGCAATCAATTTGATGATCGTTAACATAATTCTGTCTCTTTTCATTTATTATCTTATTTTTGTTTTGATTGTTTTTCTTTTCAATTTTTTTTGTTTTTTTATTTCTATTTTCTATTTGATTTTTGTGTTTATATTTAAATACCCCATAACCATTTTTTATATTACTTTAATTCTTGGCACCCTGCCATTTTCTCTTTTAATAAAAATATATCCGTGCAGTATGAAGTATTTGTTTTCTTTATCATCATTCTCTGTTACTTCACTTCACATCTCTTTTCAAGTAATACTATAATATTATTCTATACTAGTAACTTATTCATCACTTTCAGTATTATATTTGTTTGTGTATACTAAACTGAAATGTTAATACGATAATTTCGTTCTCTTTTGTCCCGCTCTCTGTATATATCTGATTATTATGTTTTACTACTTTTATTTTTATTTTATTTTGTTTCTATTTTACTATTTTATTTGCTTCATCAAAAATGGTGCCCTTTATAAAATCATTCTTTAGTATTTATTTTACTGTTATTTTTATTTATTTTTGTTATTATTGTTTATTTTTTATAAAAAAAATTTCGTTTTTATTTTTAATATTTTGTTTATTTGATTATGTACTATATTTTTTTTTAACAATTTTACTACATTTCTTTGCTTAATAATATTTTTTACATCTTTTTTTTTATTGTTAACTTTCTAATATACAATTTGAGTTAATGTAACTGTTTTCATAAAATGTAGTTAAATTTGAATATTATTCACCGTTTTGAAAAGACTAGTAAAAAATGAGAAAGCAATTTCTCTAACTGAATTAAAGTATTGATCAATGGTGTTGGACTTTATGTTTCGAAGATAGAAAGATAGTAAGAAGAGATAAAGAATATATAAATTAAAACTGTTTTGACATTAGCATACAAATACGCAGTACTGCGATTCATAAACAAAAGTTCAAACTAAGTTTGTTCATACACGTTGCTAACTTTACATAAAAACTGTCAAATTATAGTTGCAGTAAAATTAGCTGCAATACTTTTAAAAACTTTTAAGTAGTTAAATAAATTTAATTCAATTGAGGTGACAGTATTGCAATTTATGTAATCCAATTTCTGCATGTTTTGTTTTGCAGTATTACGTTTATGAATATCTCTACAAATTCGAATCAAAATAAAATTATATCAAACAGATGTTAAAAGACGGAATACCAGCTAAAAGCGGTATTGAAAAAACTATATTGCCTAAATAACGTAATTTGATATGTGCCGAATACACCACTTTTTGCTTATTCGTGTTTTGTTTTCATTTATTTTTGAATCGAAACACAAACTAAAACTTGTACAAGAACATAAAATTCTATAAAGAATTTGACCACCATTTAAAAGACTACATAACACTGTACAGATAAAAGTTTATATAATAATTTCATTTTGATCCTGTGAAAAAAGTTGAAGCAACCCGATGATGACGATGATAATGATATATTAGCATAAAATACTGAATAAATTTTCCTGTTTTTTGTTTTAATTTATTTTTTTTTTTTTTGGATAATTTTCTGTCGAATTTGTGTTTATTTTATTTACTTCTATTTACGTCTCATATACATAATACATGTACCTAAGTGTATAAGTATATATGTATTTGCATATTGTTGAAATGAGATGAACTCTGTATTTTACAAGAATAATTTTGTCACTTCATCGTAGATTTCTGCTATCTTTTCTGCATTTTTCTTTTTTTTTCTATCTAAATTATTCATTCTAGTGTCCTTCATTTTTTCTACTCTACTTTTTTTCGAAATATTTTTAGATATCAAGAACATTTTTTATAATAAGTACACATATATATTATATATACCAGCTGCCGGTAGGTCCAGATCAAAAATGAAGTATAAAAGAAATGAATTACTGAAAGAAGAGGGAAGATACAAAAATAGATATAATCAAAATCAAAAGTTAAATAAAAAAAAAAAAAAACTTTTTTTCTAAATTAAATAGAAAAACTGAGGTGCTAATTAATTACATATAAATTAAGGTTTGAGTGAGAGGACAAAAAAACAAGATGATTTGTTTTTCTTTTTTCTATTCTCTTTATCCTATTTTAACTTTACCTTATTTTTTAGCAAAGAAATAGAGTGATTTTTGATTTTGTTTTCGTTTTTGCTCTTTGGTTTTATAATAGTTATGGGGAAAGTAAAAAAAAAAAAAAAAAAAATTAAGTGAAGTGATTTAATTTGTGATTAAAACGATAAGAAAAGAAAAAAAAAATATTAAATTTTTTTTTTAGAATATTATAGAAAGGACTTTGTAAGAAACTTAGGGTGGAAAAAAAAAGATTATCAAATAAAAATAAGCAAATTTGCTTTGATGAATTAATTTAGTTTTAAATTATTTTGTAAATACATACACCCAGTCTTGAATTTTTAACATTTTTTAAAGTTTCGAGAGGTCGGAACACAGGATTTTTCAAGTTTTATATCGTATTTAATCGAGAATTGCAAACTAGGCCATTTCACTATTCACTAACATGATATTTAAGCTTGAAAGTATTTTATACAGTCGTAGTGTGAATAAAATAATAGGATATAAGACTAATTTGTTTTTGACAGTTGAAAAATAACATAATTACACTTTATATGTCAAAAATAAGTTCAGTAATGCGTTTAGTCAAAGAAAATATATTCTTTTAGTAAATAAATAAATGCTATAAGAAATTGATTAGAATCTATAGTCAGAGTAAATATAATAGACTTGCATAGACACAATTCAAAACTAAAAAATATTGAATTACCAAAAGACATGTGAGCTGCAACTGGTATTGAAAAATGACCTGTGAGACTTCCAAACCGGAATTTAATAAATTAGCGGAATTTAAAAAAGCGTTATAACCGGAATTTAATAAATTAAAAACATGAATATTGCCATCGTTTTAATTTTTTTTTTTTTTGCTTTTTAATACACTTATATTTTTTTTAATAAAAATATTAATTACTGTTCAATATAATAAATGACAGGATCTAATTAGATCAATATAAAGTTTTTTTTTTATAAATCAATGCTATGATGAAGTTTACATGTGTATATGAACTGTGACTGGGGCTAATATGTGATGTGGAGATGTTTGTGTGGTAATACTGTTTGTTCTAAAATTTGTTTTATAAGAGTTGGTGAATTATTACTTATACCCGAAAATGTAGAAGGTGAAGAACGCCCACTGTATTTCATATTATAATCTTGATATCGCTTAAATACATTCACTTTATTCGGTTTGTTGGACTGAAAATAAATGTGATAATAGATATTGACTCTGCGAACCTATCTATTGATAAGCGGTTATTAGTATTCACTAATAGTTCAATTAGAGTAAAAAACATGTCTGAGTCGTCCTGTGGTTTCATATGGTTGAATATTTATTATTTGATTCACCATTAGGCTTACGATATCCTCCTGATGACATGTGATAAAGTTAAATCTCTGAAAATGCAATTGAATTAGGTAGTGGATGTATGTTAAATTTTTACGTAAAATGTGATACCCATTTCGTCCCGATAAATTATCATCTCCCAAACCGTTGTTGCCATTACAATCATCTTGATTGAAACGTGATAATCATGGTAAACTAAAATGTTCTTCTTGGGTTGATTCTGGATATATATACATAATTGATCAAGATATTGTCAAGAATTTGAAAAACTCAATAAACATGCAAAGAGATAATGTGGGGATATTTTATATATTAAGATACCAGATATATTCTCAGTGATTGCTTGAGTTTGGTGAAAACTAGGCTGAAATGATTAATGAATATATGTTCACAATTTTATAATTTTTATACTCCAAAAATGTAGACATCTACAGATTTCTTACTACTACATGCTTTTTCGTTGAACAATTGCCTCCTTGCATTGAAAATAACAAATTAATACATATCTATATCGAATATGATTTGTGACGTTGGTTGACTTTGTGAATTAAAAACAAACTATAAAGTATTCGTCTGCTCCTCGAAATACAAGAAAGTTTGATTAAAAACAATCGTACTTAATATTTCGTTATGAATTGTTTTCCACCACCTCAATTTATCGTGGACACTATATTTTTCATTGATTTATCTCAAACAACAACCTTAAGTTAGTAGCAAACCTAAATAAGTAGTAATAATTTATTTAAAAAAAAAAATTAAATTTAAATCGAGGATGTTGTTGCGTCAATTTGATATATTAAAATGTTTGTATGTCAAAATGTCTCATACATTTGGGTGAAACTTTAATTGAAAATTTAACAAATTTTAAAAAATATTTGAATTCGCCACGTCTCTTTGCAAATATGTATCATTTAAATAAATCATAATGAAAATCGGGTTTGACATGGTTAAGATATTTGTGCCGTACTTATTTTAATTTACATATTAAGTATGGTATGAGGTATATAGTCATTAAAATTTTATCTTTATTAGGAAGTAATTTCATTAAGCTATTTTAAATTGTCTTGAAAAGTAAGTTATTTGGTGTATATTGATTCTAGAATTCGGATTAAACACATTGTTTCACTAAATATGTGTTGTGGAATCAATCTTCTGTTATTAATTTACTTAATAATTTTGATATTTATATACCGGATGTTCCAGAGCATGCGTATCAGCTTTTTACGAGGGGAAGGTGCTCTATCGATTGGTGACATTTTCAACTTCCGGGAAGAGAAAAGGGTTAAGCCTAAAAATCGCCGAAGTGGTACTTTTTTATACAAATTCGGATACTACGTCAAAAAACAAGAAACTTTTCTAAAGTAATCCAAAACTGAGATAAAAAATATGATAACATGAAAAACAAATTTATTTATAAAAACGATTATTATTAATTTTAGCTTACCAAAGGAAAATATGGTGGACTTTTGTTTTATTTTTATTAATTGTAGAGAAAAATAATGAGAAAACAAAAAAAGAATCGTTTGGGACAAGTTTTACTCTTGATATATGTATAGCTAACTCTTTGTATATATATATATATATATGTATGTATGTATATATATATGTATGTATATATATTAAAAATATTTTTGAGTTTCCTCAAATTAACGAATTTCTTTCTCTCTGGTAGCTCACTGATAATACATCTCGGATCGTCTTATGTCTACCCTAAAAGAATGAATATAAAAGTCCTAATAAAAATAAATAAATCTACAAATACAAAAATCCCACATAATAAGACCAGCTAATCATTAAATTTTAAACATTATATAATTGTCAGTTAATTCTACGAAGAAATTATGAGAGTATCTAGGATTATAGTTTCTGGGTAAAAATAGTTTACATTTATATTTTATGTTGTTTGTATTGAGGAAATAAAACCTCAACTCATTGCCAAATTTAATTAAAATTGTGGTCTGAAAATCAACTGAAAATCAAATATTTTAATAACTACTAGGTATATTAAAATTAAATATTAACCCGATATTCTGTTATTATCCTGCCTATGGTTTTATTCAAATTCAAAATTGAAAATTAATAACAAAAAAACTATTATTAAATTTTTATTTTTTGTTTTGATTTTTTTTAAATTATCACCATACTACTACTACTCGTATCATATTATATACTTATCAAATTCATAATAAATTTTTTTTTTACTCAAACTTCTTAAAAATATCTCTTCTAGCTATCTTAGATATATAAATGCATACACAAATACAATTATACTAAAATATATTATATCCTTTTATTCTTTTAATATTTTTAAAAATCGGATATAACAACTTTAAAGAAACTTTATACTAATATAAAAAATAAAAAAATAAATCTTTGTAAAATAAAACCATTATAATTTGAGGTTTAAAATAATATTTCAAAAAAAAAAAAAAAAAACAAAAAACAAATAATAAAAACTTGGCTAAGAAAACTTTCATAAAAATTAATAATAATCCTAGAAATGAAAAATATAATAAAGAAAATATTAAAAACCAAGATAAATATCAAGAGATAAAATTATTTCCTACATTATAACTATTATTTTGATATGCTCTTGCTTATATCAGACTTCAGCTTATTAGCAGCTCAACCCAAATTCTACTGACCTAAATTATATATATCTATATATTTATATATGAATTAAAAACAACGAAACAAAAAAAAAGATTTCAACCATTTTGAAAAGTTTTATATTTACTTAAATAAAACAAAAAAAAAAATAAAAAAAACTAACAAAATAAAAAAAAGGAACAATAAAACAAAAATCAACAATAATTTTATTTTTCAAATAAAAATAAGAAAATTTTAATAAAAGATTTTTTTTTTATATAAAATATACCTACTTATATATTTTTCTATATTATAACATCCTTAATCATCATATTCCATCTATCCTTTTCATATCTCCCAACGGAAGTGGAGAAATGAAATATATACCATGTATTATATTTTAAAACTAGTTTTTTTTTTTTTTATTTAACTTTAATAATCAATTTCTTATTTTTACATATTATTAAATTTAATGAGATGATTTAAGAAGCTACTCATAATTTCTTGATATATGCCTTAACTTCATATAAGTGGTTATGTTTTCTGTTTTTTTTTTTTTTTATAAGAAAAATTTTCCCAAAAAAAACACATTTTATTTTTCTTAAATAATAAATTAAAAACAAATATAATGACCTAAAAAATTTAATAAAACATTTTTTTTTTATTAAAATATTTTTAAAAATAAAATCATTAAAAATTATCAAAAGTGTATCTATTATTCATATGTGTATATGTATATCTATCTCATTGTTATTGTTTAATATAATTTATAAAAAAATGAAATATTTTGCTTATTTATTATTCTTGATTAGATTTTGTAAATTAATTTTTCCACCTCAATTATACTAGGTATTCATTTCTGATTTATTATTAAATCAAAACTAGAAAATAATTGATAAATCATAATTTTATTATATATGTATAACTAAAAATAAAATGTTTTTAAAATAATTTTTTTTTTTTTGTATAACTAGACTTGATATTAAAATGGACTAAAGAGTAAAAAAAAAATTTCTCCTATAGGTTTATACAGATTATTGACCCCATATATTATTAATATTATTATAATTTTTTATTGAATATCATTTAAATTATACAAAATATAGATTTACAAACAAGCACTAGCTGTTTTAGGGCTATCTTCTTAATGATCTCATCTATGAAAATACTTGTAAGATTTTAAAAAGAAAACATGGAGCAATGTATGCAATCAAATATTTTATTGTCAATTACTTTACAACCCTGATATAATTTTAGCTTCTTCAATAGTGTAGTTCTGTTGTATTTAAGTTATGTATTACAAAATTATACTATCAATTATTTTCTGTTATTGATTGACATATGTTATTTGACAAAGTCGAAAAACTCATCAACTCATTTTTTTGTCTACATCCGGGAATTAAATCTGGTACCTTTCGGTTGAAACTTGCCTACTACGTCAACCAGCTGATAAAGTACATAACAATAAATGTGTATGTGAAACAATTATTTATTTATTTATTTTTTTTAACAGTTGATCTTACAGATCGGAATAGAATCTTGAAATCCCGTGAGAAGCGAAAAATATAATTTTCAATACAATCACATCGGTTCAAATATAATTCAATAATTAATAAAGATATAATATAAAAATAATATAAATATACATTAAAAAAATATATACCAAATAATTAATATAATTTAATAAAAAAAGGCCCACAATTTCGAAAGGAAAAAGGATATATAAAGTTGGCCTGAAACAACCATTAGTTAAACAACCACAAGTAAAGTATATATACTTCAATACCTTACCAAAAATGCCATAAATAACAACAACTTGATTAGAAACAAATTTCTTTTAAAGCAAAACTGGACTTAATCTATCCAAAAGATATTTTGTTATTTTACTAAAAAAGAATAAGTTATTCGATTCTACTTAAACTGAACAATATAAAAGTAGTTAGTGTTGGTGAACTAAAGATTCCATTAATTTTTTAAAACTTTACACAAATTAGCTTACTTAATTTCTTCGGAAAAATATTTGCAAAAGTCATTAAAAATTGTCTTGAAAATTATCCAAAAAATATTTTATCGAAAGAACAATTTTTATATTTAGAAATAAACACTCAAGCGCACATCAATTTTGCAGAATCAAAAATATAGTTTAAAGCAATTTAAATAACAAAAAATCTATATAGGATTGATGATAACTCTTGACATTATTTTGAGTCGAAAAGCGTTCGATTCAGTGTGGCATAAAGGTTTAATCCACAATATAATTTCTCACGAATTTCCAATTTATCTTGTCGAGTTGATCTGTGATAGTTTTCTGAACTATCGATTTTTTCTCAATATAAATTGGTGTTAGGCAGATGTTCCGCAAGGCTTCCGTTATTGTATAACATCCTCACAGCAGATCTACGCAGTATTCCAAATTGTTACACTAGTTTTAACAGAAATCTGGATACTGTGTTATTATATGTCACGAACTTTCCAATTGACCTTGAAAATAGTTTCAAAATAATTCGAGACCACTTGTAGGTGTCCCGTGTTGCTTTTATTGTAGCATGTGAATACATTAATATGTACACATGGTATACCACATTATTCTAAATGGAAAATTAAAATTATGTTGTATCTACTTGACTTTTGCCGAACAGAAACCTATCATATGGAATTTCAAAATAGTTCTGGAAAGCGATATTCTTATAAATCACAAGTAGTTCTTCGTTTTAGTTTTCCCCTTCTCCGAGTGCCAATTTTCATTAGTCTGTAGCTGGTGCTATATATAGCTATTACTACTTAGTGACGGATTCAATGATAAAGTCGTGTTCGATGACTTTATTGGCACAAAACACCGGGCATTTCTGAGTGACTTTAACAACTTTTTTTGAAATCTCTCTTGATGTTAGTTCTCGCTGCGAAACCCCAAAGGTGGATTCTATATGTCCAAATAGGTTTTATTATGACTTTAAAAATTTATATGTTATTTGTTAGGGATAAATGTGTGCTCGTTCCCATTAGCCAGTACACACTTCTAAATTTGATATCAAGCTTTTTTCTTCTACGTGCAATATGTTTACGCCAGCTTAACCTTTTTACTAAATGTAAAATACCCTTGACATCGTAAATGCATCTCAACACAAAGTTGAATACAACATCCATATGATATTAAATGTATACAAAATCTCACAAAAGCTTGAGACATTGTCTACATGATCACAATTGTTGTTAACGATGTCTCCACGACCGATTTGACAGGTATTTGGGCTTACAAAAAATTTTAAAAACCCAATGTTGTACAGTGTTAATAAAAACTGTATGTTCATTCTGCTTGATCACAAATGAATTAAAACGCCATGTCACAGAAAGCTCTTATTACACAATGTTACCAACTTATTTTACGGAGAAAATTGACAACTTAATTTTTTTCATATTGTATCAGGTTGAAGTTTTTTTTTAAGGCATTTACGATGTTACCGTACTTTGCATTATTTTTTTGTGGTATGATTTTATTATTTAAAATGACTTCAGGACAGGTATCTTTCTTTCACGTAAAAGTGATATGTGTTAACTGTTCGATTAAATTACTTTTACGATCCATTTTTGTAGCCATAATTGAATATCTTTGAAGTTTGCTTGTACTTTGAATGATGCTAGGGTCCTGATGTCGAACTATAAGAGCGCTGTCATCGGCAAAAGTTATGGTTTTAACCTTTGGTTATGATATAGGCCCTAACAAACTTCCACTTGGGCAATGCCAGATTATGTTTTACATAGTCCAGAGTATGCATTAACTAAACAATAATAATGTAATGAGTATAGTATAAGTAGTCCAACATTATAATTCCATACCTACGATGAGTAAGTAAGCAATATAATTAAATTAAATTATGTATTTAAAAATAATTAATAAATCAAAATTGAGCATGTCATCTAATTATATATAAAATAAATAAGGATTTATCTTAACATTATAACTTTAAGATACTTTTACAAAATAAAATTCATACTTGAATAGTTTTCTAAATTTACAATTGAATTATTATTTCTTTTTTTTTTTTTTTGTAACTAACGTATATGCAAAAGTTATTTCCGAATTACCAATTTATTTGTAAAATATATAAAAGTACTATTTTAAATTCAATTCGCCATATAAATATTATTTATATTATTTACATATATAATATATATATATATATATATATATATATATATATTATTATTATTACTACTATTATTGTTGTTATCTAAATAACCATTAAGAAATTTTAATTTCTTAAATAAAGAGTTTCAAATTCAAAATCAATTATATAAGTAAATTACTTTTATTGGAATTTATTCAATCAATTCATTTTTTTTCTCTTTCTCGTATTTAATTCAATTTAATTTTTAAATAAATTTCAATTTTAAATTTTTTTTATTTAATCGATTAGAAAATAATTTATTCAATTTATTTTATTTATTTTATTTTTATTTAATTTTTTCTTTAAAAACAAATAGAAATATATAATTTTTTTTTTTTTTCTTTTCTAAAGTTCTTAAACAATTTTCAACAGAAAACTTCAAAATATTTAGGGCAAATAATTTCTCAAAAAGGGGAAAACAAAATTTTTTTTTTATAAAAAAAACAACGAAAAAAAAGGAAAAAATATTAAAAATAAAACATTTCCATATTATCCTGATATTTGGTCAAGGACATTGAAAACAACAAAAAAATGTTTACAAAAAAAAAATAATTTTTTTTAAACCATAAAATGCAGATAAACCACAACAAATTTGCTTTTAGATTTCTGGTCATTGTAGTCACAAAAAAAAAAAAAAAAATAATATCAAATAAAATATCTAATAATTTGAAAACACATACATGTATGTACACACATAGAAAATAAAAAAAATTCAAATTTATATGAACATGAAAGAATTTAAATATTATCCTTAAAAAAAAAAAGTTCAAAATATTTCAGAAAATGTGCATCAAAATATGTGAAAATTCACTTTAATAATTTCACATTTTTTTTTTATTCTTTTTTTTATTCTCTTCTCATATCCCCCTTAAAATCGAGTCTTCTACATATTATGTACTTCTTCGTCAACATATTATTATTTTCTCAATCAGTTTAAGCTCATGTTTTTTTTTTTTTGTTTTTTTTTTGTAGATTTTGTGGAAAAAATTTCTTAAACTTAAACTTATCGAGTTAAATGTAGATGTGTGTGTATGTGTGTGCATGAAAGAAGATCTGAAATAAAATTATTTCAGTAGAATTCTTTGTTGTGATATACAACAAATATCTACATTCAGATTGAATCTCAACTTCATATCATATTCGTATCTTTCGTTTTCAAATCTATATAAAATTAAATATATTAGGACAAGTGTGATTGTTATTATACGATTATATATAGTACAGGGTGTTCAAATATAAATTGAAAACAGCTAACAAAAGGATTGAGGTGGTTGTAATAAAGGAAAATTGTTTTCTCGAATTAGCTGGAAAACTTGTCTACTACCATTTGAATTATGAAACTCTGTACTTCTTTTACTGTTATTTTTTTAACAGTAGTAGATCTTGGCAAAATAATAATGTTAGAACTTAAGTCTCTTATTTTGAAGCCAGAGAAAATAAATTATACTGAAAAAGGTAATTTTACGTTCATTGGGAATGATGTCTCTGAATATCTTAGTTCTAAATTCCGAATTACAAATTCTCAAAACATAAAATGGCTCTTTCTGAGGGAGATGTTGTATCGGCGAAGGACCTAACAACCATATCCCAAGGATAGCTGAAGCTGCTAGCGTTCCAACAATATATGTCTTTAGTAACGCATCTTATCCTTTAAGGACGAAAAGGACATTTAAAAATATCCTTGCTGTTTTAATGTTTTTATATAAAAACCGTTATATCTGTAGCTCTATTAAATATATAAATATTCACATACATATTCTAGAAATATAACGATCTGGAGCATATTTTAACATTTGATGATCATTGGTGCTGCAGTTGTGGAGATATTGTAGTTCAAAGTAGAAAATTTTGAAAAAAAAAACAATTTTTATTTTCTTTCTTGAAAAACCATATACCTTTTAATTGTACTATAAAACCCCCGTAATATTTACATACTGTTGAAAAGGTCTTTTTTTTCTATAACTCATACAATATTATATGTCTACGTCAAATAGTTTAGAAGATATAAGCATTTATTAAAAAAAATTGTTTTTTTTTTACCCTTTTTCTATATAAAACTACGAATGTGCCTTTTAATGGTAAAATATGCTCCAGACCGTTATCTTTCTAGAATATATAACTGAATATATAATTTATATCTAATAGATCAACATATATAACGGTTTTTTATACAAAAACATCAAAACAACAAGGATAGTTTCAAATATCCTTTTCGTCCTTAAAGGATAAGATGTGCAATTAAAGACATATATTTTTGGAAAGCCAGGAACTCCAAGCTATTCTTGGGATTTGGTCCTTAGGTCCTACACCGATACAACATCTCCCTCAGAAGAGCCATTTTATGTTTTAGGGATTTACTAATTTAGTAGGTCATTAGGAGGTCCTACGCCGATACAACATTTCCCTCAGAATCCCTCCAAAAACCTCCACAATAGAAAATATTTGTTTTCAATTTCGCCAATTTTAATAATATTATTCGTTTTCTTTATAAATACCTATTTTGTACTATAATATTACCATCTGCGTTAAACCGCCAGATAGTATTCTGTTTAGAAATGTTTTGTATTTATGTATAACCAAAGATTATGTTGTAATACATAATACATAAAACATAAACAAAGCTAACAAAATTTGGACTACCGGAGACTATATTCCTGTGATGAGCAGTATAAAATATTTTTCACGAAACTGCTTATATTTTTCTGTTTCAGTGGAACAATGGGTCGTCAATAAGACATTATCAAGATAACTTAACGCAGCTCAAACATGTGACTTGTACTTAATTTTGTCATATGTATGATTTATAGATATTTCCCATTTCTGCAGAAGAAAAGTAGTACTTCTTGTAAGGGCTCAGAAAACTTAAAGAATTGGCTGAAATTTTTTTCATTTTTGGATTATGGATAACAATATTTTGAATTACAACACAGACTATGTACATTGTGGGCCTGACTCATCAACGTCCTCTCATTTTGTCGGTCAAAGGTGTGTTAACTCCAATTGTTTCATATCTGCCGATACTTCGTGTCTCCGTCGAAGGTTTGTTGGCTTGCCTCGACGTCATGTACCATCGGATATGGATCCGAAATTTATTTTAGCTGGGTTTTTGAATTTGGGTATTTTTAAATTATTTTTATTTACATAATCAGTATTTTGATTTGATTTGAATTAAGAATTCCAGTATAAACCCGTTAACTTAATTTGATGTTTAAAATCATTAGGCTTTATCAAATAGGATCATGCAAAAAATTATCCCGTATAGCAAATATATATACAAAATCACATTCATATTAATTGAATTTGTGTTATTTTGTTATGTCAGCCGGACATTTTAACCAGTAAGAAATTTTATTATTTAGTTTAATTTCTTTTCTTTTCAATCCGAGTGGTATACTATGGAAAGTTTTGTTTTTTTTTTTTTTAATTTAATTATTTTAATTATTTATTTTATTTATTTAATCAAATGTAGAGAAAAGGCCTGGCCTTATAAAGTTGTACAAATTATTGAAAAATTACTTATATCTATTAATAATGAACAATTATTCAAAATGTATACAAAAATCCAAAATGTATATAAACATAAATATAGAGAAAAAATAGTAAGTAAGAGCAGTAATGAACTAAAGTGCAACATAAACAAAATTTTGTGTCCACCCAAAAAAAAAACGTATTTGCATGTGCAGACAGAAAAATCTGTCATTATCACCATCTTTCAATAATAGTTTAATCATATTTTAAGCCAGTCTTATATAGATTTATATTTAGCTGTAGATATTATGATTAGGCATCTAAATAAGTGTTACTCTGTTTGACTCTAAAAGTTGTTTGAGTCCTATTAAATATTTATTATTAAGTATTATTACGAATGTAGGAAATGCAGAATAGTTAACAAATAATTTGCTTCTTATCTCATACTGACATTTCAAAATTTGTATTAAACATATTTCGATTCAACTGCATTCCATGCTGAAGCTCTTTTAAATTATTTGAATAAATATATATAACAAAACCATCTCCTTTTTAATAAAAATAAATTAACATAAAATTACATAAACAAATAATAGGTAAAAACAGTCTTTTTCGTTGACTAAAATAATATTAGAAATAGCATTTCTTCTTCCTTAAAGCTAGATATTGAAAATTATTATGGCATTGTTTAATGAAGTAAGTTTTTATAAAATTGTAGGTATTCTGCCTTTCTTATTACTGGATTCGGTCCTTCACATAATGACATAAGATCCTTGTATTTATTGCTGTCTAAAGATATTGGATTTTTGTTCAGTGATTTCGGTGAATTTTGTATTTCGGGAACAAGCTTTAATGATAGACTGTCGAATGATGTTTGTTTGTACCTTCTTTTAAAAAATATATTTTGTGGTTGTGATTTTGATACCATCATTTCAACAATTTTTGTCCAATTTATTTTTTCACCGTTATTAAATTTTCGAACATTTAAAACTCTTATATCTTGTGAATATAGTTTCAAATCTAACATATTGTCAAATTCTATTTCTTTCACAATATAAGGTTGTCTTTTTCGAGCTAGAGCAAAAATTGAAAGTAATTGACATGGTAAAAATATGTCACTGTATCTACAAATCAAAAAAAAAATCCAGGAGAGTTAAATCAAATAACATTACATTGATAAATTCCCCTTTTATAAAAACAAATTAACCGTGTTGTAATAAATTTTAAACTTGAATGTTACAGTAATTATCTCCCATAAAAGTACAGTAGTTTTCATAAAATAACACTATAGCCCTCAAATTGAACAAAAAAAGTTGATGTTTTAATAAATTCCAGATGAAGTTTGTTTGATGTTCTTCAAATTTAAAATTGAACCATGTTCTTAGTTAGTTTTTAAGTAATAGTTGAAAAATAAGGAAAAAAAAAACCCTAGCCATAGGATAGAACAAATTTGTTTTATCTTTAAGCATAATTAAAAATCATCACCTGCTTCCAGTAAACAAATTTTTTATGAAATAAAATTGATTGTTACGAGTAGAAAATTTTACATTTCTTAAATTTATTCTGTATATTAAATTTTTGTATCTTTTTTTTCAAATAACATAACATCAGTACAAGAGAAAATTCATGATGTTGTGTGTCACATTTTTAATAAGAAAAATAAAAACAAAAATTGTCGGTATTTAAATTTGTTTCTTCTACATATTATTTATAAGTTAATGTATGTATGTACATATGTATATGTTTGCAACAAAAGAAAAATCAAAAGCAAAAATTAAAAACAAAGAAATTCAGTCTCTTTATGCCGAAACTATGGAATTTAGCCATTTAATATTAGTCACAGACCACAGTATTGTACTGGATATATTTTTTAAGAATATCCTTTTAATCCTTATAAGGAAGTATACACTATATTATATATATTGTTAAATTATTATATAAAATGGATATGAATTTGGATATAAATGCATATATAATAAATATATGGAAGCCACATATATGTTTTTAAAGCTATTATGCCAAAGGATATTATTGCAAATGACATTCTTCTCAACAGGATACTCTGTATCACAATTTTTACTTTTCATCTATTAAGTTTTTTTATTTTTTCTTTTCTTGCTTTTATTTTTTTATACTTTTTTTTATGTCATCTTTTGTATGCATTTGTTTTTTTTATTCTATTTCTGGGTTTTTTTTTTTTAATTTAAACAATTTTCTTATGGCTCTGATAACTCGTCACATTATATTTTTATTTTATTTTTGTATGTTATTTTTTTTTATATTATTGGAAACGACTTGAATAAATATATTTAATTTTAAAATAATATTTTATATAAATATAAAATTTTTGGGTTGTTTAAACTTTAAAACTTTAATGTTTTTTAAATTATTATGAAACATTCTGGGAATGAAGCTCAGAAAAAGTAATGAATTCGTCAAATTATTTATATTCATATCAATATTGTTATACATTTTAAATAGTTGAATTTTTTTATGTTAATTAATTTTTCTTTTTAATTTAGATGCTTTCTATATCCTCCTTCGTTAGTCTAAGTCCATATATCTAAATAGCTATTTTTTTACACTCTTGACAGTAACTTAGGTAGGATCACCTTTTCGTACTTAATTAAGTACGGTACTGCAATTTTACACTACAATATCTACAATATTTCGAGTATTTATTTAACAAATTAAATTTGGAAAACTACTGCTATTGTCAGGAGTTAAGCCTTCTTAAATAGAATAGTTTAATTTTATTTAATTTGTTGCCAGATTATAAATACTCTCAATTATTTTTGGTCATTTATTATATCCCAATTGCAAAGAGTACTAGACCAGATCGAAAGCCAATAAAGCATTTTTTTGCTTCATCGGGAATCAAACCTGGGACCTTCCGGTTGAAAGGCAAACGATCTACCTACTGCGCCACCCAGTGTGTTAAGTTTCAAACGATACTCTTAAGTATGTATATAAAGCTTGAACTAGTGCAGGAATAAGGAAAGGAAATTGGCTCTATGATCAGATTATGCACATTTAGAATAGATTTGTTTATAAATGTCTTTTGAACTACTGAAGGTAATTTGTTAGTTATTTTGTTAGACAGATATATTTAATTTGTGCTATTTTATTAATGCTATTTTTTATCCTTTTTTCTATATTATTATATTAAAACTGGTCTTGCGGATGAATCATTAATTTTACACTAGTTATTTAACATAATGGCTTCGTGTCCAGTTCTCCAAATGCTGTAGCGTCTCTGTATTTCCGTATTGAAACAATCTTGTTTCATGTTGTTATTGAATTTTTTAATTACTAGAGACACCTAGTCGATGTGTAGATCTCGATATGTGTCGCTATTTCTGCAGTACTTTTTTATTTGGAATCTTTTTTATTTCCGTGCAGCCCCATATTTAAATGTCCTATACCCAAACTGATTGCAAAATTTAATGCTAATCCAATTCTGCTATGTCCGAACCGGTCCATGCATTGTGATATATGTACCAACCTTGATGATATATTAATTATTTCTATTTGGCTTCGAATTATCTGTTAAATATGATTTGATTATTCGATAACACATTTTATACATTATTAATTTATTTCTACTGTTTTTTTTTTCGTCATATTTTGGTATTTTTTTCTTTCCATTTCAACTATTTCTCTATTGACTAATCGCTAGAATGGCAGAAAAATGTATATTCCAATGTTGCAAGCACAATTTAAAATATCCTGGAAGATAATATTCATCTCTTCTATACTAGACGATAGGTTATACAATTGACTTTGAGGTTATACTTTATGAAAATAATTATGATTAAAAAACGGTTTCAGAACACAGTAAATTAAAAAAGATAATAAAAAAAAATTTGTTGTTGAAGTAAAATAAATGTAGCCAATTATTCGAGTAATCTCAGTTTATTTGGAATAAAATAGATCTATGTATGTATATACATTTAACATATTACATTCCTGTTTACAGCTAACAGTCTTCTGTTCATTGCTGATAAACGAAGAATTAATAAATAAATTAATTTATCAAAAAAATAATTATTTCAAGAAAATATCCAGTACTTATTGTAGATTTTAATAATCAGTGAACAACTAAACAAATTTGTCTTCAATTATTACAAAAAAAAACAACAACAAACAAAAAAAAAGTGTTCATCTTAATCTCAAAAAAAAACAAAATATATTTCTATCGTTAGCTTCAATTTACTAACTAGCATTAGATTTGATATTTTTCAGGAAATTCTATTTTCCTTTCTAAGTTGATTTGCATAAAACCAAAATATTTGCATAAAAACAAAACGAAAAATTTAATACTCCCGGATAACTGTAAAAAAAAAACAATAAAAAAAACATAATCATTATAATTTTCTGTTTCCTGACTCTCTAAAAATCGTCACCAAAATGAAAAATTTTCTGAATGATGGGCAAGTACACAAACAAAAAAGACTAAAATAAGAGTTTAGCATACGTCTAGGATATAAAAATAGGATTCTATTATTTTTGTGTTTTTTTTTTTTGTTTCTACTAACAATTTTCACATGAATTTATCAGAATAAAAAATGAATTTTTGATGTCATAAATCATTTTATCATTTTTCTATTCCCTGTTATTTTTTTTTACTCTAAACTCTTTGTATCTATTAGTTAGGTCCTTGTAAATAGGTATACCACAAAAACTAATAGGAAAAGCTTCACATTAGAATATATACAGTCGAACTTGTTTATATCGAACTATACTAAATTTTATTTTTGTTTTTATAAATTTGAGTATTATTCAGTTGTGTCGTAAGTCGGTCGCATATCTAAATACATATCCGGATATATTTGTATATATGTATTGGGATTTGTTTCCAGTTTGTCATAAATTGATTCTTTGAAATCAAAACACGTGAAATTGATTTCTTTGATTTGATTTTTTATAATTAGAAGAGTTTTTTTCGATTTGAATTGGGTCATTAGTTGGAGTCATCTGAATAATATTTTATGTTATTGATAAAATTTTCAAGTAGGAAGTAGTCATTGTATGTTCTATACTAGAGTAGAGTTGTTTGTTTGCTAAATGTTTAAATTAATCCTGTATTTAAGCCAATATCGAAACATTTAACTGATTTAATTTAACGAAACTCAACTGTATTTATAATATACACATAGTATTTATATATGATAATGTAATATGTATATAAATATCCAAAAATAAATGTATATATAAATAATTTAACTATAATATATATATATATACACATAAGTTTAAAAGGAAAAATTATTTTTAAAAAATAAAAATATATTTTTTTTTTTAACTTTTCTTGTTGTGTTGTGTTGTTTTGTTTTTTTGTTTTTTTTGGTTCAATATAAAAAACCAGTGAAGTGTAAAAAATTTCGACATAATGGGAACAGATTTTACATTTCCGGTTCATAGAATTTTTTTCTCTCCTTTCTCTTTCTCGCAGGATCGATTTTTCGAATAGGTTTTGTTATTTTTGATTATTTTTGGTTATATTTGTTTTTATTTTTATACTGCTGCTGTAATAATGGGAGTAGGGAATTCTTTTTTTTTTATTATTATTTCTTTTTTAATTTACACTATTATTATTTTTTTTTGCTGGTTCTTTAAAATATATGAATGGAAATAAATTTATTATTATATAAATTTTGCAAGGTTAGCCCAAATTAAGTAAATACATACACGTACGTATGTATGTATTTTGTTTGGCTCATGCATACATACATACATACATTTTTCAAAATAATATCCATGATTATTGGCTTTAAAAAAACACAAAATAGAAATAAAAAAAAATTTTTTTTTTACAAAATCAATTTGTATTATGGCAATAATTTCTATTGTCCGCAAAAAATTCAATTTCACCTCTTCCGGGGAATGAAACAAAAATTAATGCTAATTTAGGTGACTGTTCGGAATGAGTAGACTTTTTATATTTTTATTTTTTTTAAAAAAATATTTAATTACATAATTATAGTATAAGAAATTGGTAAAATGTCGAATATTGTTGGTTATATTTTATTAATGTTCGATCATTTGTTAACAATAATATCAAATTTAACAAATTTATAAAAAAAAAAATTTAATAATTCTCTTAAAGATAGTAACAATTGAATCAAAATATTAAATACTCACCTATATATTCGGCTACTAGATATATAGACTTAATTTAATACGTAAATCAAGTCAATGAAAATACGAATAGATTTTTATATTCGTTTTTTAAGAGTATATATCGGATGTTAAAACTTCAATCTATAAATTTTAAAGCACTAATACAAATAAAAGCGTCATACTGGACATGATATACAAACAAATATTTTAAATCAGCTCCAACAAAAAGAACTATCATTTATAGTAGAAGAATTTTTGTATTATCTATTCTGCTTAATCTTACCTGAATATTTCTACCTTGCATGAGTAAACCGAATTAGGTATAGTAGGACTGATATTTGACAAGTGCAAAAACTACTTTCTTGGATCTATAAACGCTAATATACTATCTAGATGTAAAATTTATATACATATTATGTGATATTAAATCTTGTGCTTAAAACTAATCTTTTAAATTAAATTATATCCTTGTTCTGTAAATTAATTGATTCATAACTTTAATTATAATAAAAAAAAATGTTAATTTAGCTTTCTGTATAATCTCAAATGAAAATCACTTGTGTTTTCAATTAACTTTTTTTCAATTAATTTTTCAAAGGATACAATATTTTTAATTATAATTTATTTTTATTAAAAAATATTTCTATTAACTTTTTTTTTTATTACATTTTTACTGTGCTATGTCATTCGTTTGTTCATTTTATATAGCATAATTAATTTAATTTGAATTTTCTCAAATTTCATACAAATATTTTTGTATATCCCAACTACTTTTCTTTATATCCAAACTATAAATTTATGTATTATGGTTCATAACCTAATGTTTAGCACTTTGTATAAACACAAATAATGTTTTTGACTTTTTTTTATATTCCAATTAATTAGGAACCTACAATGAATAGTTTTCTTAACAAATATTTTATTCTGTAGACACTTCATTCTGCATTCTGAAATGTAGACACTTCTTGCTGAAACACTTTAATAGCTGATATTTATCATTTTATTTTAATTTTTCTTACTTTCATAAAATTTTGAAACATTAAAAATCATCATAACTATTTTTTGATTATTTTATAACTATAAAAAACGTGATATAGTTTTTATTAAATTTTCTATTTACATTTACGAACTTTAAAATAATATTCTTAAATATAGAAAAGTCCTTTTATGGTTTGTCTATAGTTGAGCTGACCATTCGTCCTGTATTTTATAAGATTATCCTGTTTTTAACATGTTGTTTTAAGATTATTTTCCACAAACAGGACAGAACAATGTCCGTTATTTTAATTTTGTCCCTTTTCTTTGGCCATTTTATGGAGTTTCATGCTCCCCAATTTAAAATATAAAACAAAAATTTCAAGAATACACAAAAAAAAAAATGTAACATTATGGTAACACTAAGCATATAAAATATGTCATAAACAAATCATAACCGTTTATGTGAACATTGGAAAAAATCGAAATAAAATAACAACTATATTAAAAATTTGATGTGATTCTGACAACTATAAGTTACATTTTTACATAGGGTACATAATCGCTTAAGTAAATATCTGGAAATAAAATTATAACCTAGAAAACCTAAAAATATTTTTGTCATAATCCCTTATTTAATTAGCCTTAAAAATTGATAAATTGTCAAGCCTTTTTTTGCAAATTAAGAATATCATTTTCAAATTTTCACATATATGAGAGTTTGAACAATTTATTTTAACAGCAATATCCATTTCGTCCGGTTCAAGGTAAATCGCTTAATGTGAAAATACAATAAAAACGTAAGATCTATAGATATTTATCTGTTTCTTAAACAGGTCTCAAATATTTAGTAATGACATTTGTCACGAGTGCAATAAGAATTTCTGATAGTGTAATTAGCAAGTTTGCCAACTTAATTGTCCAGATTATTAACCTACATTGTTCTTTTGAATTTAACAAAACCTAAACCTTGAACCGTACGAAAAGAACACAGCTAAAATTAACATCTTACATAATTTAAACAATTTTAAAAAATCAAAAACTGGTACTCCCATTATATATTCTTAACTCCCATTATAATCCTATTATTATATTTTTTAATTCTTATTTATTTAAACTTTAAAATTGATTTTACTCGAAACATCGAATTTCAGACATAAGCGATTATGACTTGTTGCCACAGAAATTATTATCAACCCAATAGTAATTCAATTATAAACATAAATTTTGCAATGGAATCAATTGGGTTGAATTCATTGCCCAAAAATTTATAGGAATTATTTGTTTAGCACATATCATACACACATATATATACAAACTGCAGTGGAATGCCCCTAACCATTCAATATTTCAATGCCTGAACCTTCAATTATTTTAAAAGATTTCAAATTAAAATTTATAAAACCAAGAGTTGTTTTTGCCTTTCACCATCAAATACATTACAGGCAAATAGCGGTTTTTATGAATCAAAAATTAAGAAAAATTAACAAATTCTTACCAGACCGAGTATTGATTAAGGATAAGTATGAATAAAGCTTTTTAGAGATGTGAAAATTTTTAATTGGGTATACTCTTACGAACTGTTCTATCTTAGAATGAATTTGATAATTATTTAAAAATAAATAACAAATATTTATTCTATTAAAAGACCTTTATCAAAAGCTTAGCGAAAATTGAAAAAAAAAAATAAAAGCAAAATAAAAACTATATCAATATATATCTTGTCCTGCATTTTCTTTCTTCAAAAATGGTCACCTCACCGTATAGTAGGTATAATTGTAATTTTTAATAATAACAAAAAAAAAATTTGTTTTGTTGAATCCTTATAAATGACAAAAATTAAATGTTATGCTGCATTGAAGTTCAAATTCAATACAGCAAACACAACACACAATCATCATGAACTTTCACTGCTAACATAACTCTATATGGTACTATACTGAACTTTAAATACTATATTAAAATAATATACAATATATTACATAAATAAAATAAATATGTGTGAGTGTGCTTAAGGAAAGAACAATAATTACATAAAAAAAAAAAGTAATAAAAGAAAATAACATTTAAGATCATAAAACACAGTCACTCGAAACTCTGAAAATCTAGACAGTGATTTAATTTTATTTTTTTTATTTTATTATATTCGTTTTTCCTTTTTTGTTTTTTTTTTTTGGTTCTTTACCTTCACCAAATAGCTACCTAAAAATTAATTTCCTTGTTTTGATTTTTTTTTTGTTGTTGTTTTTGTCTTTTGTATTATTCCATTTCTTTATAGATACAACAATAAAAATAATCACTTACCACTCAAATTTAAAATTATTTGTATATTAAATGAAATTTTTAAAGCGTTTTATTGGATCAGAAAGTCAGGACAATTTCAATTAAATACATAGTAATGTAATTTATATTGTCTCCTAAAATAATTTTAGAATCTGTTCCATAAATCTATAAAAAAAAAACACACAAAACCATAAAAAATATATATTTTCTTTCAATATTTTGATATCTATTTCTTAGTCATAGAAATTAAATAGAAATATGTCATACAAAACATAAAGTACCTAATCGTAAACTTGGAGGTTAAACAGAGAAATAAAAATTTGATTTTAGCAAAATAACCGAAAATATAAGCAAACCGACACATCTGAGCAAAATCCTGATCAAAAATTATGAAATATCTCGAAAAGATGTAAATTGAATGGGAAATAAGCCATTACAACAGCCTTTATTGAATAATAATACAAATTATAAATGAATAAAAATGAACACTAAGCATCCCTAATTGTATTAAAAGTAAAATATTTCCAAATAAATGAAAAATAATTTGTAAAATTTTATTATGCCTTTTTAAAACTCTTCATAACACAATTTTCATTTCAATCAACTCAAAAACAATTTCTTTCTCACATTCAATTTCTTTGTAATTTGTGTAGTATTCTGTATTTCAAATATAAATACATAAAAAAAATAAATATTCAGTTTGTATATTTCATTTATTTTCAAAATGAGAAAATCAACATTAAATGGCAGATAACCAAATATTTAAACGTTTTAAGCTATTGTAATGTCACATTTCTGATCCTTTAAAGGACATCCTTATTCGATTTAAAGAAATCTATATTAATATATCTAGACTAAAATGCCATCAGGTTTTTATTTATCATATATATTATATACGATACATACTACAAGTACATATATTTATTTACCTATTATTATAAAAATTCACAATCATATACGTACAAATTTGTATTGTCCTGAGACATACACACACATACACTATACAATTAAAAGAGACTTTATAAGAAATCAAAAAAAAAAAAAATATTTTCACATGATTCCTTTCAAACTGTAACTACTACATATTCATTTATATTTTCACCATTCTAATTTGACCATCTATCGTCCTTGTAACTTATATTTAAAAGAGGAAGTAAAAGGAAATATGAAAGAAAATAAAAAAAGAATAAAAATAAAAACAAAAACCAATTTCAGGAAAATAACTTTACAAAATAAAACAAAAAAGCAAAAATGAAACTGGAGAGTACAAAAATCTCTGCAATCATTACAGAAAAACAAAATAAAAATAAAAATAAAAAAAAATAATGAACGTATTTACAAGTTAACGATAGAAGAGCACCATAAAATAATGTACTTGTAGGCAAGCAAGCAAGCATAAATATCCTTCCGGATGGGTCCTTTGGACATTTACCATGACCAAACAAATGGTTATTTTATTTTTTTTATTTTTGGTATCTCATATGTTCTATATATATATACGACGAGTTTAAGACATTTTTATTATGAATACAATTTTTATGTACGAATATAAAGTTTAACATTATTAAAGATATGACCTGCATATACAAGTAGAACAAGTTTACAAAAGGCAAAATATAATTAAACAAATGATTATTAGAATGGATGTATACATACACATACGACATATACAAATAAAAATACAGGGTAGAAAAACTTTATAGAAAATTCAAAAACCATAAAAACCTCAGAAATAAAATTCAATTTGAAAATATTCCCTCATCATTAATTTTAAATAATTATATACAATTTTACATAATAATAATAATAAATACCAATTTACTTGGTATGTCATCCGAAAGACAAAGACAAAGATTGTGAGTTTAAATCATAGCTTGTGGCATCGATATTCTAAAGATTTTTTTATTGTTCATTATTCCTTAAAAAGTTTTATGGATATAATTTCGTAGTCACTAAAATGTTATGAATGGGATGTTACTCTAAAATATATGTTGGTACCCTCATATAAATTAGTTAATTCAGCTACAGCTATACGATTTTATTCTATTGTGTTGAAAATTGAATAAAATTAAAAATAATAGTTCATATAAAAATTAGAAATTTTAGGTACCTATGTTTCACTAGGTTTAATTAATATCTCGATTCAGGTTATTACATCAAAAGACACTGACATATCTTGAGTTTAATTTTTATTATTAAAATTTTTTTATCTATAGAGCCTACAGCATATTTGATAAAATATATTAATAATAGTTACGTACTAGATTAGTGCCATACATACAGATCATGTAGCTCTTGGGCTTGATTTATAACATATCGTTTTCTGTATAATAACAAGTTTGAAAACTATTCAAATAACATATTTTAGTGGAACACTTGTTTTATGAAATTCCATCGTATTATAGACCGCCAGTGAATACTGATTATTTACTAAATAATATACAAACACTAATGTTTAATATGTCTTCTTAAGTTATTGTGAGTCGAATACAGATAAATATAATGGTTTTATAAATTTTCATTTAAAATTCAAAAATGCAATTTACATTTAACCAACCGAATTCTGTACCCAAGATCGCTTAAAAATATAATTATACTAAATTAACTATACAACTAAAATGAATAGTAATATACTCAAAATTAGAATTGAGATAAATTAAAAAAAGATCCAAATATAATTAAAATCACTCCAAATCAAAGTTCAATCAATAGTAAAATAGAATTTAAACCTATTAAATCAATCACAAATTTCTGGTAATAATTTCTTAGCCAGAAGCTCACATAACGACTACGATTTTATTGGACTTTATATACGAACCCTGCCTAGAAAATGAGAATTATTTAAAAAAGTGCATATAATAAAAAAAAAAACTGAGTGGCTTTGAACCGAATGCTTGAAGCATGCCAAAATGTCCCGAAAGGAACCATCTTCTATTTCGAAGCAATTTAGTATAGGTAGTTACTGGGCATTTGAATCGAAAAACTCCAAAATATCCCTATAGAAGAATCGTCTCTCATCAAAACAATTATTAACCCTAGTAAAGCCAATCAGTAGAAATTTATACCAACTTTTCTATATCTAACCTTGAGTAATTTTAAATTTTATTAGAATTAAATTATTTTGTCGATGTTTACCAGTTAAAGCTTAAAAATACCGCATACCACATTACTGTGACCTATTAAAAAGCCCTATATGATTTCTATATTCTACCCTCTCATTTCTATTTTAATTTATTATAATAATTTTACTCAATTTTGAGCTGTTTTGCTGAATCTACCATTTCATGTGGCTTTATATGATCTTGCAGAAGCCAATGTAAATCTTATATTTTACAAACTGAAATTCAATAATTCAAGCTTTTGATTAGTATTGGACACTTAACTACTCTTTAAATTTTCTCTTTTAGTCTAAAACTTATTCCGTCCGAAAACAAAAACAAAAAACATTCATATACCTTCAGATTCAATTGAATTTACTCAATTCAATGTTCAATTTTCAATCAAAATTTCCAACACTATATACCAAATGTCCAATACACCACTTCGAAATGAAATTCCCAGTTAAAAAACAAAGTCCAAAACTATTTATAATAAAACAAAAATACAAAAACAAATTTTCAATAGATAGCTCTACTCTACTCTACTCTACTGACTGTTATTCAGCAAAATTTCATTCAGTTTCCTTATTTCTTTTGAAATAATTTGATTTTCTATCAAACTATTCATGTACACAAGTATATAATATAATATATATGTATATGTATATCAAGTGCATGTTTATAATATAAATTTAACAAAGAATATAACTTAGAAGTGTATCAGAGTAAAGAAAATAATCACAACAATAATAAAAAATAAAAAGAATTGTAACCAATGGATGTAACAAACGGGAACAATGACAGTGATAAAGACTTCTTCTTCTTTATGGACATTTTTAAGGATCCCATTAATAGTTATACTTTTTTACTTTTTTATTATTACATATATTATTTTTATTATACTTTTATTTGTATACATATACATATATATATATATCTGAATCTATATACATGTAATTCTGGGACATTCTGTGATTTAGAAGAGATTATGTAACATTTTAATATCATTCCATGGATAATGTTGAATTGGTAAGTAACAAAATACGGACAAAGTTGCCTTTTGTATTGTTATTTCCAACAAGAACAAATATATACATATATATGGATATATGTTACAGTTAGAACCAGTTCCATTTTATATGTTAACAAATTACTTATAACTGTATGTAAAATATGTGTTTCAAATAAATTTATAAATCTCCGCTTGTAGATAAGAAATTAATTTTATAAATGGGACTTTAATTGGAGTTTTAAATAAATTAAATTTACAAAAAAAAATCAAATTTTGCTAATTCCAGAACTAATTAAACTATAGGCAACTGCACTGCGTACTGCGATTGCCCAAAAGTTTATTGGCTATTAAATTTATAATTCTATTCCCCCTTACTCAAATCTGCAACAATTTGCTGTAAGTAGCTCCTTTCTTAGTGTTTTTGTACTGTACACATGTTTGAAAAACAAAAAAGTTGTGTTATGTGAAATTTTTTAATAAAAATTACTAAGAATGTATTCCTAATGAGATGACTAATTCTAATTTAAAAATTGTCTGGTTTGTGTCTTGAAAATTGGCCAACTCGAAATGTTTGATGACAGTTCAATTGTAATTGAAAAATATTTATACTTAAATCAAAGATGAAAATTGTCAATTTTCAATTTGTTAAAATATTGTCTATTTGGTGTCTAGGGAATTAGAATTATAGAATTAATATTTCATTAGACGCCATAGTCTTATTGTGATGTAAGGTTTAAGAACTTTTACTTTGGTTGTGTTAGATTAGGTCAAGTTTTTATCACAAATAATATAATAATTTAGAAAGTAGGAATAAACAAATTTAATGAGTTGATCTGACAGAAAAATTAATAAACTAAAATATGTTCGACGAAATGAATATAGTTCTTAATGTTTGAAAAGGTATTTCTATACCGCCGTTACTGCCCAGAATATAAAAAACAAGCGTCACTATTATTTATTGCGTATTATTTAACTAGCTTGTTCAGTTTATCTAAAATTTCAACTCCAAAATGTAAACATCGGCCCTTATTACGATATTCAGTTTTCAGCCGACTGACAATTGAGAAATTTTGGAAGTTGAAACTTTATTTGGTATTGTGAAGTGATACTGACAAAATTTGATTCTATTGTGAATACTGACTAAATTTGCGTGTTTTTGACAACTAAAATTTTAAATTTGTTTTAAAGTTTTTTAGAAAATAAATAATTATTTAAATTAAAGTGTTTTATTAATAAAATACAAATATATAGTTTACCAATTTTTTTTGTATAAAATGAAGTTGACTACTCTATATTAACTCAACTAATCGACTTAATTGAATTTTATTACTGTAAGTTTTCGTCATTTTAATAAAAAAAAAGATATATTTTTAATACCTTGAAATCACATAAAATAAAAAATTCTTACAATTTTAATAAAAACAAACAATTTAAATAAAAAAAACAAACAATTTAAGTAAAAAAAAAATTCTTTAGCACAATATATTTTTTATGTCACGCTAAAATTGGCAACTGAAAAAAATTGCTTTAAAATGTCGGAAGAACTGGCTCATACCGATATTCATAATACAATTTTTTTTGTCAGTATTCATATCAGTAGTTTTCGAAATCCCAATACCGTATTTTAATTTCTGCCGACACGTCTCAGATATTTACTGACAACTGACACTTCACAATAAGCCTTAGTCTACATTTTGACCAACAAATTTAAATCAAAATACATTTCAGAAATTGTCTAACTTACTAAGAAGCTTAATTACTATTCATTCAATTAGTTTAATAAAAATTTTACTGTTATAGTTTAGGGTTTTAACGGTAACATATTTTTTCAAAAAACATATATATATATGTGTGTGTGTGTGTGTGTATAATAATTTAGAAAATTTGAAATACGAAGTAATTGAATTTTAAATGCATTTGTGGTAACATTCGAAATTAATGTGAATCAACCTGCAAATCTCACTCATAGAAAACTATACGGAAATGTGCAGGGTAATGTTTTAAATTTTTGTTTTTAATGATTTTTAATGATTTTTGGTTTTTTTAGTTATTTTTTTCTTTATAAATATTTTATTTTATTGAAATGAATTTTATATAAATACATAATATGTATTTTAAATGATTGCTAACGGTTTTCAAATATTATAAATTTACAATGTACAAATAAGAAATAAAATATATTATTATTTTTTTTCAATTTATATAATTAAACACTATATAAATAAATAAAAATACTAAAAATTGAAATTTGAAACTATTTAAAAACTCTTAATATCTGATTGTGGTGAAAAGATTGAATTACAGTAATCTTGATTACTTTACCACAGAAATATAGATTATCAGATAAACTTTTCGTGGCAATCGTACGACATATTAGTGTACTATTAAGTATTTTGTTGTTTTTTTATTGAATTTAATTGAAAAAGAAAGTAGAGTAAAATTTTTAATAAATATTTCTTTGGTTTTTAATAAAAAATATTTTTATTTGCAACAGTCTATTAATATCTCAATTTTCCAGCCGATTGATTTTTTTAGTTTTTATTCAGTAATTTTGTAAAGCAATTTGAAATTATGGGTAAATATAGCTGTTTTTTTTCTACCTGTTCAGTTTTAATATTGAAAAAATAAACGATTGAGATCTAGTTTGGAATTGATATTATATGTTTTTATGTCAAACATTATTTTAATTTTGAATTTTCGATTTGTTTTTATCATTTTATTTATATCAACTTTTAAATTTATGTGTATTAAACTAAGTTAACTAAAGTAAGACATTTCCAAAAATAAATCAAATTAAATTTATTAACTAATACACATAAATTGAATATAGGTGCATAAAAATTTAAAAAAAAGATAAGATATTTGGCAATACAGTCACACCTTTAAGCGATAATGATTTTGGTACAAAAAAATAAGTACAAAAAAAATTAGATACTGACCTTGATGACTTGTTGTTGTATTTACATGTAATTAGGTCATTGTTATTGTATCTAGATGTATAAGACCAGGCCCCCTATCGAATTTTTCGAATACGAAATTCGTTTTACGAAAATTGGAATACGCGGTAGACCCCCAGGCCTTTCCCGTACTTAAGTATAGTAATTAAATAAGCAAGTGAATTATTACGACGTGGAGTGAAACTTTGTAAGATGATATTGATAGAGACTGTGACAAGAAGTAAAAGCGATCAGAAATGTTACTGAAAATTTTTGGGATTTTGTAAGGTGATAATTGTTAAAACTAACAACATTGAGAAACATCTAAAAATGTATATTAAAATGCAATTAAAACATATAATTATAGTAAGAAAACAAAGAAACACAAATATTTATATGACAAATATATGACAATAATTTTTTGTATGATGATCACTCTCAATTTAACAAAAATTGTCACTATCACACCTTACAAAAACCTTACAAAATGCCGAAAAAGGATTTGTGATTTTGTTTTTATGCAATTATATCACCTTACAAAATACCACTCCTGGATATGTCAATGGCAAAAATATACCAAATATCTAATGCAGATTACACATATTAGAGATTCCAACAAAAATGTAGAAATTGCAAAACAATCATTATCAAGGTCCATATTATACATTTACAATAAAATAATTATTCGGAAATCCAAACAACATGATCTTATTTGATACTCATACAGTCTAATAAAATATTCGATGGTATTAATTAAGCCTTTTAAGCATACCAACATGGCATACTCACAAAAAGTTCGTTCAGTACCGATGAATAAATAGCACCGATGTAGCAATTAAAGCTGCATTGTTGTACTGAACAACGAAATTTAAAATGACAATGTTTTTTCTATCCATTACATCTTTACTTTAATTATTTCACTAAGTTTATTCGTTTATATACTTTACCTACAATAATTATATACGAGTAATAAAAATTTTTAATAAAAAGTATTTTTCAAATTCAATTATATTAGAATTATATTAAAACTTAATAAATCACTAAATTATTTATCAATGTTTATTTATTATTATTATTTTATTTATAATTATATTTTTTTTTTAAATCAACAAATTTAATATAAACAAATAATTTCTACTTCTTGGAGCACATAAATGTCATATACCTACATGTCGCTGCTCAATATAGCATTTTTTTTCGCTGTAAGCTTTAATCTAGCGCTACATACCATTACCGTTCAGTCGAAAATTTGCTGGAGCGTTACAGTAATTTCTAGATTCCGCTAAACGTACCCAATCATCATGTGACAGTTGATCACATTATCATTATTGAACCTATCATACTCTCAAAATACACCAAATCACAATATACTTTAGAAGAAAATATATAATTAATTTCATTACATCAAAAAGATTTTAAAACCCATTATCCTTAACCATAAAGAAATTATAAATTTCTTACAATTATTTCGCCCAATTAGGTATATAAGTATGTATATACACATACGTACCACTCTACTATATTATATCCAAAAATAAACACCCTTCTATCTTTAAAATATAGTCAAAAATAATTAATACTTTATTCAAGATATACGAGTATTCCGCATTTAATTAAATGAAGTTCCGTCCTATTTTCCAATGAAATGGCATCATTTCCTTTTATGAGTCTATTTTAAATCTTCAACCCTCACTTTTGTCATCGAATTCTTTTATGTTCGTTATACTCTCGTGTATAGTTCGAAATAAATTATTTGAGCAAAATAATAAATTATTGATAATGGTGTGTTAACATTGAATTTCTCTACACACATTGAACAATTTTTTTTTTTTTTTATTGAATATATGAAAGATGGCAAAAATCATGAAAAGAGAAATTAAAAAAAAAAAAACACAAAGGATCAAAAAAGTATATTTCTTGCTTTGATACAATTAAATGTCACAACAACAAAAACAAAAATAATAAAACAAGAAAGTACAAGAAACTAGGAATATAAGGACTTTTTGAATAGCTTTTAAAAAAAATAAAGAAACTTGAATGAATTGACTGACTTTGTATATATACATATATATATATATATATATATTTATATATATATATATATATATATATATGTTTCAAATGTTACAGAAACGTAAAAACAAACATAACAAAATTAACAAAAAGCAAAAATGTGTTAAAGGAAGAAAATTTTGCTGATTCATTTGATATTCTAAGTAGTAGAAAGTAGTGGCTTTTACACAAATCATCAAATCAAATCACAAAAACAACAAAATTAGAGTAGTGGATTTATTCACATTTCTATTCAAAAGTTTATTTTTTTTTTCATTTTTATCTTTATGGTGAATGAAGTCCTCTTTTAAAATTACTTTGTAACTTTTAAAAGTGAAATCCTTTTACAAAACTAATCTTCTTCAAATATATAAATAGAAATAGTGTATATATATATATAGATATACGTATATACATATTCATATACGAATATAAATTCTTTTTATACAAAAAAAAAATATAGTTTATACAATACTTAAATCTGTAATAAAAAATATAAGGTAATAATTCGGAAAAGCAGTCGCTTCTAGTTTTCATCAAATTTCATACAAACAAACTATTGAGGATGCAATAAACTTTTGTTGGGGTTCCGGTGAATGAATTTACCATTACAATTTTTATTTTAAATGTATGGACCAAATCCAAATAAATGTTATAATTTTTAATATAATAAAGTTTTTTGAATTATTATTTATGAGTTAACAGTGTTGTTAATTATACATTTTCAAAAGTTGTTTTTAATAAAAATTTAGAAGATTTAGACTTTTCGGAACTATTAACAAAATAAAAAAAAATTATTACATTTTTAATTTTGTAGTCGTATTCCAAATCGTCATTGTATTTAATCTGGAAATTAAAAAAAGTAATGTACAAATATTTAAACCACTTCAAAACCGATTAAAAGATAGATATTTAAAAAGCCACGTCTCTTCGATCGTTTTCAAATATTTTTAATTTTCTATTAGAACTTCAATTTAAAACTTCACCACATGTATAAGTCTTTTTAACACATAAAAATTATTTTAATTTATTAAACTGCTGCAACAATACCCCCCCAAATTAAAATTAAATTAAACCTTTATAGTTTGAATTTATTTTTAATGTTTTTTAATAAAGAATACAGTAAAATTCGATTATATTAAGATTAGGTAAATAAAATCAATTCTATAGTAACATGTTTTTGGTTGAATTTATTTTTATAAATTGATTCAAACATTATTTCTGGCAATGGAATGCGACCTCACGTATATTCTAAATATAAATTAATTTAAATAACTATAGCTCTAAATCATATCCACATTTTGTTTTTTAAAGCTTAATCGTTGTTGCAAAAAAAATCTTATTACTTAATATTGTTATACGTCTGTGAGACGTCCCATACTTTAGACTTCGAAATTTAAACGGTTTTAAAATGTTTATGCAAAATTAATTCATATTTTTAATTTATTTTTTGTTTTGTATTTCATGTTTTCTTAAAGATTTATCACATTTAACTCCTAAATAAATTTTTATCTTATTATATTTTGATTTTGTATTTTGAATTTTCTAGTTATTTTAAATTTTGTAGTTTAAATTTTTTATGAATTATTTTGGTAAATTATTGTTTATAAATTTTTTAATATTGTGTAATAATCATTAAGAAAGATTTAAGGCTTAAAAATAAAATTAATTACTAATAAATGAATTAAAAAAAAAAAAAATTAAATAATACAAAAAATTAGCAAAAGATCAAAAAATATCTCCACAAATAAAATAAAGAGTAACAAAAATCAATCTTTCTCTTCATAGACACTTTTTTAAAACTATAACTATAATTAAAAAAAAATCGAAAACAATTTAGAAATTAATTTTTTCTAAATTTTGACAGCGGATCAAATTGTACAATTTTCAAATATAAAATTGCAACATTATAAGCACATCTTGTGTTAACATTTGCCATAGATATTCGATCTCATTCGATCAAAAAACTTTAGTATGCATTGTTGCCAGAGAAAACAATTTCATTGCACATGAATACTTTTCAGTAAATTATGCGCTAAAGTGAAGATACTGAAACATTCAGATCCATACTTAATGAACATAGCAAGAGAGACTGAGAATAAAAAATTAAGTACGCCTGTGTGACGTACAACAACGATTAAAGGTTAATATAAACTAATTTCTATAACTAGCTTTAAATCGTACCCACATTTAATTTTTTATAATTCTATAGTTAAATATGTTGCTTACCGCATGTTAAATTTCAATAAAAATGCTAGAGAGAGATAGAAATAATAAAATTAGGTCTTTCCAACATCTGCCAACACGCACAAGATATTCTTAAAATACAATTTTGCAACAACAATATGATGATAATTAATTGAAGCTACTGAAATGAAATATTTACATCAACTACCAAAATATCGAAGTTGACAAAATTATTTGTAATCAAAGCAATTTTTTTTATATCAAAACATCAGAACATTTTCAAAATTACGATATTTATTTCAATTAAAGTATTTAGAAACAAAAATAATCGTTTCAAAAGCCTGTCATTTTAAAAACAAATCATTTAAAAACTAAACCAATTTCTATATGATATAGAAATGTTTTAATAAAAAAAAACCAATTCCCTCTGTCCTATAACAAAAATTATTTATCTAAATTATTATAATCAAATTATAAACTATTATCTCAATTATTATATCAAAATCATTCCATCAGTTGAGGTTAAAATGAGGAAATTATGTATATACATAGGTGGTCATGTTATATACTAATAGTATTAAAAATTCACTACATATATTAAAGTTTTCCAGTTCATTGATTGGGAATGTAAAATTGGAAATAGTGATTTGAACAATATAAGAATCTGTATATTTTACAAAAATGTATACTCAATAAACAATTACAATATAAAAATTACAACTATGCTGATTACATCATAAAATATGAAGAAAAGTGCAAGTATGTTACATTATATTATACTTTTGTATATAAATCCAACTACATACATAAAACAAACATCTCTCTATTCTATTATGCTTCTATGGATTTTTATACAGGTTTATTTTTCACCACAAAACTGGAAACTAAAGATTATTAATATCCTAGTAATATATTAGATTGATTTATTTTATTATCAATTTTCCTATACAGAAAACCATATAATAACAGAATACTAATAATGTAGAGGCATTCTCTCTACACACATATAAATTTTCAATTAAAAACCTTAGCATATTAAAAACAACAAAAATTCAATTAAAAAGAAGAAATAATAATAATTATTAGTTTTATAGTACTGCATTTAATAAAGTCCAAAAAAAATAAAATATTTAAGCCAGTTAAAAATTATTAGTTATAAAAAAAAAGAAACAAAAACAAGTAAAAATAAATAAAAATCTTACAGAATATTTTTAAGAACAACGAATATAGGTGTATAATAATAGAAAAGAACAAAAAGTAGAAACCATTTAAAATATAATTTAATTAAAATATATTTACTATTAAAATTTAAATATAATAAATGTTATTTTTTTACAAAAAAAAGGGCAAAAAAAAAATAAAAATTAATTTAGAAAAATTAAATCGTTAAAAATATAAAAGGTCATGTATACAGTATACAGGGTGTTTTCAAGAAATATAAATAAGCCCTATTTGTTATTAAAAATCAGTAAAAATGTTGAATATAAATTTTTGTACTATTTTCATCATTATAATTGTTCTGTAGCCTCATCCGTAGATCATAAACCGCATGTCTCTCTATGATGGTATAAAACAATTCAAAAATAATTTTTAAAAACTTAAAATAATATAAAATTCAACATGTAGTAACAGTTATCAATTTTTTAGATGTTTTATTTATTGTCAATTAATATTTTACATAAATTTTTAAATTAAAACTAAATAGAATATTATAGTTTTTGTGTTATCAATATATGACTACAGTTTCAGCTCCCGTATTAATTTTTTATTTCTAAACAATTCATTTATCAATTGCTCACTCTAAAATTTTATTTAATAATTATTATTAAATTATTGTTATTACCTTTTTTTTTTAAGCTTAAAACTATCTTAGCCTAGAAAAAGTTTAAGAAAAACGGCTTTAATATAACTAATAATTATTAATATTTAAACTTATTTTAGATTTTTATGTTCATTTTATTTTCTTACTATTTATTTTGCTTCGCTTGTAATTATTACTGTGTGTTAACATGTTTATTTTTATATATATTGTAAAAAATAAGGCTTAAAAATCAATATTCAATCTGTTTTTGTTAAATAAAACCCTAAACTAAGCTAACCTAATTCAACCTAATTATTAAGCCTACTTAATTTAACTTAACCTAATTTTTAAACCTAATATATATTTAGTACCTAATTCTGGTTGAATGTGTTTTCTAACCAATATTCTCTTTTAATTTTTTGCCTCTATACCATACATGTTGTATTTTAAGTTATCTCCATTTATGTGGCACGGATTGTAATCAATGATTTTACATGTGGCCCGTTTATAATGATATAATATAGGGACATGACTGTGGTCTTGAATATAACCATTTTGATCAAGGAATATGAAATGCTCTGGTGCAATAAATCCCGTGAGCATTGTTTTTTTTTATGTACTCTTTTGAAAAAACTGTTTTGAAAAACCTATTATTTATTGTTTGTTTTAAATTAAAATTATTGTTTTAAATTAAATCTTAGGGGTTAAAACTATAATATAACAATTTTGCTCTTATGTATATGATACTGAAATCATTTTTGGAATTGGCAATTAGTAAGTTTGAAAACCAATAGCCATTATATTCTTAAATCGTATGTATTTACTTAACCTTTTATATTTTTTAGTGTTTGTTTGTTTATTTCATTAAAAGCCTTTATTTGATAGTCCTATGTTACTTACTTCATAAACCAATCCTATGATCTAAATTTTGACTTTAATAATCAGATTCAAAACTTTGTTTCGTTCTTTATTATCCTCAAAGAAATATTGTTTATTTACTTCTTTTTAACTCAAATGAGCTTCCTAACAGTCCTAACAGAGTGTTTTAAAAATTAATATCTACTTTCATCGACAAAATTAAAATTCACAACAATATATATATTTCTAAAAATAGATTTTTGCAAGGCTTAAAATGAAATTATAAAGTTAGCTTCTGTAAACACACCTCTATATACAGCCTCTACATCAATATCACTTTTCTGATGGTAGTGTAACAACCAAAATTGATCAAAATATTAAATTAAGCTTAGTGAAATATAATTAGAGTTTTTAATTTACTTAGAGCCTCCAGGATGTTCAATAAAATATACTCAAAACGATTTTTAGTCACACTTATAATAGCTCGAACTAATAGCATAGGAAAAAATCAAATACGCGTGTATTGTATACTCATAGAAAAGAGTCTACCCTACTCTTAAATCTTTTTTTTTTTTTTCATTTTTATTTTATTTCATTTTTAACACATGCAATTTTGTATGAGTATGTTTATACATTTTGTATTATCTTAAATATACAATAATATGAAAATTAAAAGTAAAAATCTAATCCCAATTCTTTTTCATGACTTTTTTCTTATTTCATCTTATTTTATTTTATTTTGGCTTTTTCTTACTTCATTTAATTTGATTTCTTTTACATTTCTTTTTACTACACATTAATTTTTCTTTCTAATATAATTATTAATTTTTTATTTTTTTTTTGGATTTAATAGTTTTATACAACGTACTGTACTGATCACACTTGTACCTAGATATGTGTTCATATTATTTTGAGTAATTTTCAAGTGAAATGGTTTCTAAACTATTTTTTAATTTAAATACTAAAACCACTATTCTCTCAATTTTCATATTGTTTTATTAATTATAATAATTATTTTTATAATTTTGTAAGTTTTAATAAATATATTATGTACTTTAATGTAAGAATGAATTTTGAGAATGAAATAAATAATAATAAATAAATAAAATGGAATGTCAACAATAAAGTAATTCAAAATTTAATATAAATCTAAATAAAAAAAATACAAAAATAGAAATAAACAAAAACAAATAACCAACAAATTGAGAAAAAAAATTAACTTAACTTCAAATCAAATTAGTACTAAAACGGTTTAAAAAGTATTGTTTCGTTTTTTCTTAATTTCAGCCGGCAGCATTTTATATATTTTCATTGATATGTTATTAAATACCTAAAATGTCAAAGTTATTATTGTATTATTACATGAATGCAATTTACTGTTCTGGTACATATGTATATGTATGTACATCATTATTGCATATGTCATTTGACATCTTGACTTCACGAGGTTGTTCATTACCCAGTCGGAAATTTTTGCACTAGTTCAAATTTCATTGATAATTTCATCAATGAAAAGTGCTGAAACTTTCATGTGTTACTTTTGAATCTAAATGTAACATAGCGTACGAAGTACTTCCAAATATACATTACAAAGTAAAGTGCAGGTAATTTTTAATACTGTAGTCTGATTAACATATATATATTATATACCTATACATAAAAATATGTACCTAGGATGTTTTGTCTAAAAACACATATTGCTTAACTTTTTTTTTATATACAAATTTAGTGGCAGTATTTCCAATTTTTTGTGGATCACATCTGTTGCAGTATGTATTTCTATTCCAAATTAGTTTTTATTGCCTTATTCTGTATTCTTTGTAATATTTTTATATTTTTTAAGTATGTATTTCCCCAAATGCGAATACCATACGTAAAAGTTAAGTGAAATAAGCTATAATAAATTTACCTTTTTGTTTCATAAAGTATACTCTATTTTGTATGTGTCTAAAAGCACCGGCTATACGTTGGCACTTTTTGGATAACTTTCGACATTCACGAAGGCCGAAATATATTTGCGGCCGATTTGTAAAATAAAATTTTTATAACCTCTAGAATTTTTACATTTATTTAGAATATTAAAACCGTTTTCATCTTAAAACACCCTGTTTCATTTATTTAACATATACCTAATTTCCTTTGTTTTAATAATTTAAATTCAAAAATTTTATGAAAAGGATGGTTTTTCTTTAAAACATTTCTTCACAATCCACAAACCTAAACAAAACAAAAAAATAACAAAAAACAAAAAAAATATTTTTCTTTGTATGGTATTTAGTCCTGAATCCTAATACATTGTTCTAAAACTTCAAATATCTTTTATTTAAGAGTGATCGTCATTATTATTATTATTATTATTACTGTGATTATTATTATGACTATTATTATATTTATTATTACTTAAATATCCTGGATTAAATATAAAATAACAGCAACAATAAAAACGAAAAAAAAAAATATTCTTGAGGCATTCAGAAAAAAATAAAAATTTATTTTAATAATTATTTTCTATTTTTCCTGTCACAGTAAGGATTCAAAAGTAAATTATTTCTCCCTTTTCTAATTACATAATATATAATATAGATATATAAATAGATTTAGATATGATGTATATTGTATGTAAATATTATATATATATATATATAGATATAAAACAAAATATAAATATTAAAGAATACTAAAGAAAATATTGAATAAACTCGCCGTTGGCCCTTTTTCTTATATCCAAATTTTTATTCAAAGGAAAATTTTCAACTTTCAAAGATTCATTGTTTCTTTTCATTTGTAATTTTCTTTTTCTATTTATCTATATTTATTTAAGAAATTTTTAATTTTTATTAAATATTATTATTAGAAATTTGTTTTTTTTTTGTTTTGTGTTTAGTAAGAAATTCGGATGGATTGAGAATTCGATATTATTATTATTTAACTCTTATGAGTCCTGTGTGTTCAATATATAACAAGAATGTAAATTATTTGAATTATATTTGACATTTCGCATCATTAGCATGAGTCAGTTAGTTAGACTTTTGTTCTATATTAATATTATCTATTTTGTTATTGTACTGCATTTGGGTAGAACTTTTAATCAAAATAATCCTATTTGCGACTGCAGTGACAGTAGAGATATACACTTCTACCCGTTATAAATATATTTATGTATTAGTTCAGTTTCATGGACAATGTTTGGAATGAAATAAAATGCTTTACAGTTTTTAATTGTGGCAATGTTCTAAGATAATTTTTAATTTAAATTATGTTTAAAAGGAACAGGGACATCATTTTTTAATCATGTGATCCCTTTTTCAAAATTTGATCAACTTCACAAATGCAGTTTTGTTTTGTACATTATTGACCCTAAAAGAAGGTTTATTTTTATACCACAGATAATTACAGTAATTATAAAATTACTTGTTTGTGTTTATATATGTTGTAGATAAATTCTTGAAAACGTAAAATGTAATGGATTAATTTTTCGAAGAAAGATTTTAAAAATTTACAAATGTTGAGCCCGTTCTTATTAGAATATTATAAAACATTGTGTACATTCAATTTCTCTAGATTTAGAAAACTTAAAGCTCTCAATTTTATGTCCAGTTTTAAATTTGTTTGAATGCATTTGTTGTTTTGCAATATTGGAACGTACTATACTGTAATTTTTCTAGAACAAGCTTGTTCTATTATGATGAATGGAATTGTTATGCATTTTTATGTCCAAAAAAAATGCAACTAAATCCAAGCGATAATATTAATATACCTTTAATTAACAAAAATAAATATAATTTGTCATATGCCTTTAACATCCGAAAATGTTACATAATTCTTCTACCTACACCTTTCTTACTTGTACAGATGTACTACGGACACAGATGAAGAAAAAACTAGTTGACATAAAACGTTATATAAAATTAAATTTAAGAAGATAAAGTATGACTGAATATTCAAATAGAATTGTACAGAGTAATTCATAGATAGATTTTCTAGATCGAATAAAATAAATAACAATAAAACTATTTTACTGAACTTCGTAACACAATAACGATGTATAGTGAAGGTGGCATCGCAAATGCAGTATCAGCATTTTGGCTACAATATAGTATGTTCCATAACGTATTATATACCATATAAATAGTTTCAAAATACTTGCATATTGCTTTAACTATGCAGGAAAGCCAGAATATAAACATTTTGTTACAAGCATTGTGTTAATTATGTTATATATTATATAATACATACTACATTAGAAGTTAAAAATAATACTGGTGACTATATTTTAATATTAAAAATAGATTATAAATTACCAATGGGGACATAACAGAGTTAAAGTATACCTAATAAAAATTCATTACAAAGATTTGGTTTCTTTTGATTCATCTCTCTCTAAAGTATATGGTTTTGCATAAAATGTCGGTAGTTCAGTTGAATTTATTCGATTTTTAGAAATTAATTAATTGAAATTTTACATAATTGAACTTGAATATAATAGAAAAAGTTTAATAATCTTATTAAACTTATTTTTTTTTTATTATATTTTATTTTTAATTTTTTATTCTTTTTTCAAGTGAATAATTACCTCAAAAGAATTTAATACCTTTATAGGTATGAAAATCGTATATTATTTATACACATACATACATATATATGTATATTGTTGCCAAAAACAATTTTAAAGGAATTAATTAATCAAAAATTTGAGGGAAATTTGTTTTTTATTTTTTTTTTATTTTATATTTTTTTTTTTTGTTATTGTTAATGTTGATTTGAATGAATTTTTGAATAAGATAAAGAATGAATATTAATTAATTAATTCTTCCTTAATATTTATTATTCATAGTTAGGAAAATGAACAAACAAAAAAAACAAGGAAAATAACAAAAATTTACACTTTTATACTTAATACTATTTCAAAGAATTAAACAATTTTTTTTTAAATTGATAAATTTTTCTTTTTTTCATAAATTCACTTAGAATTTTTATTTTGATTGTACTTAAATTAAACGAAAACTATATTTACATTGTTACAATATTATTAAAGGATACGAATACGCGAGTAGTTACTATACTCAATTTTGTAAAATACAAGAAAATCCTTAGTAATTTGAATATTGAATATTGAAGCTTTTACACTCAGTTAATTAATGTTTACTCGTGGTTAGGTACAGTATGTAGAATATAATATTTTATAAAAATGTAAATTTAAAATACCTTGAAAAGCTGAAAGCATTTTAAAAATTGTTATACTAAAGAATTATTTATATATTAAGCATATGGAAATTACAATACATTATACAGTCATATTAATTTAAAACAATTAGATAGAAAAATTCAGATTTGTAACGGAAAAAAAATGATGTATTAAATTCTAATATCTCAGTTAAATAACAATTCCAAAACCTTCATTTGCTCTGATGTTGCAGTCACTAACTATATGTTTAATAGTTTGCCGAAGACTGAAGAGCATCGCAATCACAAACTGGGGACGTACGAGATTATTTCCCAGTTATATAGAAAATCAAGCCGAAAGCCAGTACTTATAAAATTGCCATAATTTAAATTAAAGTCAATTTAAAAATAATAATAATAATATAGAAAATTTATTTGCCATAGTTTGTATGAATTCTGTACGCGAAAGATGAAAGTATGATCTTGTATTATTTTGGATTTTATATGATTATTTTGTCTATCAGTGAGGTTGATGTCAAAAATATTGTGCATTTAGGAATAATGTTATAATCATGTTCATTAGATACATGGCTTTGACATTTGGTGGATGATTTTAATCTTAGGATGTTTTGCTGCAGTATAATATTATTATGGATTTGTAATTCGTTATTTAGCATTATTTGATTGTATACTCTCTAAAACAAAGCATTTATACAATGTAAGTTGGGAGGGACTATGTTAATGAGCACGGGTAACTATCTCGTTACTGTTCGTCGTATTTTGCCGTAATGAAACGCATTGTGCTGTTTAAATTTATATCAACCTTCTTAGTATATTTGCTGTAAAGCCAAACTGGTGTGCAGTATTTTGCATTTACTAAAAAAATCAAAATAAATATAAAAAAAAAAATATCGAATCCAATCATTTAAAAATATTAATCATAGGTCGGCATAGAGTCTGGAATTGTGCAATTATAAATCTGCAATTATTTTTCATCATTGATTGTTTTTTCTTATTTATAAGTCTTACTTTTTTTTTTTTTGATTGAATTAACTTTTTTTGAAAATTATTTTTTATAAATTACTTTTTAATGTACAATAATCAAACTAAAATATATTTATTTTTTATGTTTAAGGTTTTGAGTTATGTTTAATAGTACTATATACATTATATACTAAAAAATTAATTAAAAAAAAAATAAAATAAAGTTTAAATAATTCTTCTAAAACTAAATACTGTCAAATTTAATACTTAGAACAAGCAGAAATCAGACGTCTATTAAAAACGATGGCTTGCTATATTTTCTTGCAATATTTATCATCATTCAATGATGTTAATAGAACTCGACAATGTTAGATAAAAAAATAAAAGACATGCTGTTAGTAGAGTATAGATAATATAGATAAAACATACTGTTAGCAGATTACAAAAATTTAAAATATATTAAAGGACTAAGTTAATAACAATTATAAAATTTAAAAATAAGTAAAATGAAGAACAAAAAAATAATCAATGGACAAAACTGATTTAGCTTGGTAGCATTATGTATAATATTTTACATTTTCATTTTCATTTATTTATTTAATTCTAAACTATTTTTATATACATAATAATACATATTTAAAAATTTACGTAATAATATTACGCAATCTATTCCTAACAGTTGCAACGCTTAAGTAGGATCCAAAAAATTTACAAAATATAATAAACTCTAGATTTGATAAATTCTGTAGGTTGAAATGGAATGTGGAACATTTCAGGGGTCCTAAGATTATTCCAATTGGTTGAGGGATAATGTTTTGTCGTATTTAATGGTATACCTCACATATGTAACATAAACAATTCAAAAATTCAAACAATTCAAAAATGTTCGCAAAATATTTCTAATTAATTACAAATTTGTCATCGTTAAATTTTATTAAAATGTTGTAAGAGTCTGAGAATTATTTTGACATTGCTTTGATCTAAAATCTAAAGAAGAAGTAACTTGTCACTATTATTTATCACTATTAAACTTACACCCATATTCTGTTAGACCCATCTCGCGACATCGCGTGAAAATTTCTTTGAAGAGATAGTTTTGTATTCTGTTAGACCTGTTAGACGCGATAGCGAATTGCCGCGACGATAAATGGCAGTCAACAGTCTCGTGAGTAATTTCTGTTAGACCTTTGACGAGACGCGATAGCCATTTTTTATCTTGTAAAAAATTGTAAACGATAGAGTATCTCGCCAAAGTATTTTGTGTTTTCTTATCAAAAAATTTAATAGATAAAATAGTTAAGTAAAGATTAATAAACAATTTTTCATTATTTTTTTTTTGCATTATTATTAAAGTTGTATTTTTGTTTTGAAAAACAAAACCATCTTTACTACTACTGTTTTACTACTGTTTATGTACTAAACTAAAAAAAATTTTTAACACAAATATATTTATATTTATTTTTTATTTAAAAAATATTTTAAAACTAAGCCTCACTAATACTTTCCAAAAATTTCATAAACCATATTTTGTTAATATACCAATAATTTTTCTTGACAGTAAAAAATGATCAGCACTACCAACAAATTAAATGTTCTATCGCGCCGCTTACAGTATCTAACAGAAATGCATATTCAGCGACACGAGACGAGATCAATTTTTTCTTGTCGTCAACGATGGGTCTAACAGAATATGGGTGATAATGTTAATCTTAGAATTAGTATTACTTTACATATTACTGTTTCTTGTTTATTATAATTGAAAGTTAGTCTTAGTAGCAAAGATAATGTGTAAATTATCTATGCTAGTAGCTTACAAGCTACTTAATATTATATTTTAATATATTTGAAATGTTTATTTAATTTTATAAATATATAACTGACCATCTATTCAATTCAATTTTATGACTTCAGTGTCCACTATCTCAAAAAACCTATTTAATAATTAACGACTTTTTAATTTTGTTGACTTTGATTTAAAGGGGTTTTTGAATAAGATAATCAATGAGCTTTTCATTGTTTTTCCAGTATATTTAAAAGAAATTGGCTTACATGTAACGTGTACTATCTATTGTTATAATCTCATAGATTGTAATATCTGTTATAATATGACATGTTATTTAATGAGTATTGTATAAAATATTAAACACTGATATAATTGAATCATATAGGTAAGTTGGTTATGTAAGTTCAATTACAAAAATCGAATTCTAAGCTTCGAAACTCGATTTCGAAAAAAGTATTTTTAAAAACTTCCAGAATCTTGTAACTCAACTTTTTATTAATTCAGAATTATGCAAAATCAGAGGTTTTATAATACCAAAATTTTTTGATACATAATTTTGATACGATCCTAAAGCAAATTGAATGGATCTGTAAACAACAAATTTTTCTCAAATAAAAATTTTATTAAACTGGAAAAAATTAGTCTTCACAATACAAGAACAATATATTCACGTTTCAGATCCTTACGGCTCAACCAATAATCTACTAAAAATTACAAAATAACACTTCGTCTTAAAAAAAAACACACCCTTTTCAATACATATAGTACATCGATAGTTCATGTTTTATAATTTAATACAATTTTGAATATTGGTTCCTAAATTTAATATGAATGCATAAAAATTTGCTTACCTTTCAATTTTTCAATTCTTTTTTTTTTTTTTTTTTTTTTATTTAACAAATTTTCAAATCAATTACGATGTCTTATACGAATGGAAATCATCAATTATAAATTGCATTTTTTTTTTATTATTATTTTTTTTTTTTTTGTATACTATACTTTTGCAAAATATTCAATTTTCATTTATCAAAGAATACAATATGTATCCTACATCTAAAAATGCACAACCAATTAATGTAAATTCTGGCACCTAACTACATATATATGTATACAGGATATGCATTTTAGAATGATTAGTGTGAAAACTAGAAATAAAGTAATTCAATATCCTTTCAATCCGTCTAACTATGAAAAAATATAAAGAAGAAAAGTTCAAACAAAAAATATGGAAAGAGTTAAATTCTAAAAATAAAAAAAAAATAAAAAAACTTTTAAAAAAAATATCATATTAGCACTACACATTTATTATACAAAAAGTTGGAACCATTCAAGTGTATACTATTTTATGGGAAATTAATCAAAAAAAAAAACCTGTGTAATTCTTCATATTCACAAACATACTTACATACACCCTAATATACATGTATTCATTGAAAGATTTCATATAAAATTAAAGGATCTTTCCATATTTTGGTTTTCTGTGTTGGAGCTATCTGAATTAAAATTGATGAGCAGAAATACCACTGATGCGGATGTTTGTTTCTTATTATTATTATTATTATTATTATTTTTTTTTTTGTGTAACACAGAATATAATAGTTATATATATATATATATAACCATATAATAATATATTCAATTATATAATATTATACAGAATATAGATTTGTACATACATATTTAATATAGGATGCAATAATTTGATATACGTTTACAGAAAGTTCAAGTACCTCGACTACGAATTTATAAAAGAGAAAATTTTGTAAAATTTTTCTTTTGTGCTGTCATTTACAAGTCCGATGAAATAAATCCTAATTGAAATAGTGTTAGATAATCAAAAAAATATTATTTATACAATTATTACAAAAATTATTACAGCAGTGGTTTTGTTCATCATCATAACACTACTTGAACCCATCACCAGTGTTTTATAGGTATTCATATAGTGTTAGACTACATAATATACAACTCCTAATTTTTACTTTGATTGATTTTATAACTTAATTATTAAAATATGTTATTAATATATATCTGTGAGTTATAAAAATCAACCAAAATTTTTAAATTCTAATTACTTTTTCGAAAAATTTCAATACTTTATCGATTGATTGAAAAATTTTAATACTCTCGTTTCTTTGTCAATTCAGTCTTTTTCGTCATGGCACGAAAAAGGATGAAATATCTTTTGTTACCAGTGTTACCACAAGAGGAAAATTTTTTTATAATATGTAATACGTTTGCTACATTAATTTAAACGTCAGACTTAATGACTTACGAGACAGACTAATGTAGATGTATCAAATGAAAAAATTAAATCGATAGTGAAAAAATAATTAATAGTTTTTGTGACAGTGAAAATGCTACATTCTAATTTGCAGCTATTTTTGCAATATAGATTGACATTTCACATAAAAACTATTGTAGAGAGTGTATATGAACTCACCAAACCCTTAAATAATTTTGTTGTTTAATTTCCCTAAATATAATTTATTAACTGTTTATTAAAAAAAACGTGATTCCTAATATTGCAGACATAAATATTATAATACTGTCAGATTTAATGATTAAAGCAAGCACATCAGACGTCTATTTAGAGACGACCACTTGTTGCATTTTTGAGCAATATTTATAATCATTCAGTGAAGTTAGTAGAACCCGAAAGTTCAATATTTTCATCGTTGCTTTAAATGGTTTATTAACTAACTAGTATTTGATGACAATTTATTTTTATTAGATTTATTTCTCTGAATTTAGTTCGTAAATTATCGAATAGAGAAATTTAATATGAAATGAAAATAAAATTATTTGTACATGTCTGGCACACTCATAATTATTCATTGTTACATAAATTTCACAATTATATAAATTAATAAATTATATACTTTTTTGATGCTATGCGCCCAACTTCAGCAAATTCACAATAGACTTTGATTTTAGAACAGCTTTTCAAATGTTATCAAAATTGTTTTTAATATAAATGTTAAGACTTTTCAAATTCAAAATAGGAGCTGTATATGTAATCTAACACCACTATAATGCCCTCTGATGAGTCTAGTATAGTGTTTGTGAACGAAACACTATTTTATTTTTTTTAGACTTTATTTTCATTTATTTATTTATTTATTTAATCTTGTAAATCTGCAGGAAATTTACAGGCTTCTTTCCGAATGGGGCAGGACATTTTCATTTTCATTTCCATTTTTGATATTATTTCCTACCACCAATCATTTACTTTAATATTTTGCACTTGTATAAATTGAATACATAATTTAAGAGCGCCAACCAATATACGAAATATATATAGGTCACATACATAAAATAAAATAATAGTTGTCTACCAGAATGACTATAACATGGTATGCCAATGAATTTTTTACTAAAAAAAAAAAACAAAATCATTTTTATGTATATAACCTAACTGTACGTCATATGAAAAATCTTTTTTTCTATCTAGGTTCAGTTTACATATACCATAAGTAAATATATATATATGTATATATATAATTTAATAAAAATATATAATATAATAAAAATGAATTGTATTATAATATTCTGAGACGTAAAATATGGATTATGGGCTACTGTTCAGTTCACTAGGGATATATTTGTAATTTTATACCATATACAAGTAAAAATATTCTCTTATATTTTAATACAAATATCCTTTTACCAAATTATATGTGTATATATCTATAGATTTAATTTTTATACCATATTATATGTATGTACTGTGTATACATATATTTATTTAGTTCTATAGGGATCACTTGAGATTTTCTTTTGAAATTATAAATTCTGATATTTTTGTAGGTCCATAACATTTGTAAAATAGTTATGATTTTTGTTTTTTTGTTTTTTGTGTTTTGTTATGGTTTTAAAACTAGTCCATGTATTTTATTGTATAAAAATACATTTCCCATTTGGCATCATTTTGATTTTTGTTTTGCAACATAACAATTTAATAATGAATTATTATGAAATATTTTTAAAGTATAATATTCATTAAAATCTCTATATTTATACTTTTATTATTATCTAGATTCTAAACTTATTATTAAAAATTAAATGATATTTTAGAACTTATCTATACCTACAGTGTTAAAATTTAAAATGTATGTTGAATTCAAGTATTTGACATCAAAAAAATGATTTTAGATTCAAGAAATTTCAAAAAATAGGTGGACATAAAAATTAAAAGTAATTTCATAAGAAACAATTTAGAACATACCCATCGTGTAGTGATTGATTATGTCATCGAACTATTAATCAAAAGGTTGCGGATTCGAATTTTTCTCAGCATATGGATTCATTATCAATTCTACCTAAATTACTGAGCATGATAGAATGCATTATGCGTAGTTATTTTAAACCCTTTTTGACACTATTTTGTTACAAATCGTTACTCGTAAAAGTTATGTGATGTCTGTGGAGCTATTTATCCTATTGAAATTTTGTTTTTTGTCCTCCATATTAACGTGTTTTAATGCAATCCATAAATAGTAGGTCATAGTCCTACAACTACAACATCAAATTTATTTACACAGTAAAATTAACATCAACATCGTCTTCATAGAACAAAGCCAATTAAGAAGTCTACTAGTTCAAAAATCACGCAAAACCATTTGGTCAAGTTTTAGCTCAAGGATATACATATATACTGAATCTATTTATTTAACTATACACTGTTTATACAATAAAATTAATGAAAGCGGTTAAAAATAGGTACAATATAAATTTAATGTAAAAAAAATTTGAATTCAACGCTTTTTAAAGGTCACAGAATATTTTAAGCAATTTTGACTAAACAATAAAAAATGTTTCACTAATCGGAAATGTAAAATGACCTAGTTTTAAATAAACTACTTTTGGTTTATTAGTTTTTTTTTTTTTTTTTATTTATGAAATTTATAAATAATTCTGAGATACAGATTTCTGAGTTTACAATGACAATAACAAAAAACAAAAAATGTTTTGCAACCAAAAACAAAAATTCCAAATATACAAAAACTAAAATTTTTTTTTTTTTTAATTTTTAAATAAAATAAAATTTCTCTTTCGTTTATTTCAGGATCATTGCATATCCTTGCATTGGAACATTATTTACCATCACATGATGAAAATGGTGAATTTCATATACCATATCCACCGACAAGTGAAATTTATGTTTTCAATCGTTATGGCCAACATGTCACCACCAAAGACTTAACATCCGGCAAAACACGATATTCATTTTTATATTCAAAGAATACCAGTTTTGGTCGTTTATCAACGGTTACCGATAGTTCCGGTAATAAAATTCAATTCTTAAGAGATTATAGTAATGTTGTTAGTAGTATTGAAAATACCCAAGATCATAAATCTGAAATAACAATTAATGGTATTGGTATAATGACAAAATTAATAGAAAAAGGTAAATTAGAAATTGAATTGGACTATGATAGTAATACAGGACTATTGAATAGTCGTTCAACGGGTGGTGAAACATATATTTATCAATATGATGAATTTGGTCGTGTTACTGGTATGATATTACCTAGTGGTGAAATTGTAAGAATAACATCAGAATTAGCTGATAATAAAGGACTTTCAGTATATGTTCATGCATCAGTACAATCATTATTTTCAAGAGAACGTGCTGAAAATTCAAATGAACTTTTAATATTGGGTGGAATTTATTCAACTGTAATGAAAAAAGGTAGTCAAAATGCTGAAGCTATAATTAAACCAAATAATACATTAGTGATAAGAGATGCTAATGGTATTGTTGTTGAATCATCAGCAATTGCACGTCATCCATTATTGGAAGCTGCATTGCCAGTTGAAGCTGAAATGTTAGCAATGTGGTCACATCAAAGTATAACAATGGGTGAAGGTATTACAAATAATATGTATTCAATGTATAATTTAATTGGTGATGTTAGAAATCCTCAACAAACATTAAATCGTGAAATATGGGTTAACAATTCAAGAGTAATTGGTGTTGAATTTGATCAATTTACAAGTCGTGAAACATTTTATGATGTTAATAGAACACCATTGTTAATAGTTGCATATGATCCATCAGGATTACCAAAATCATATTATCCATCGAATGGATATGCAGTTAATATTACATATGATCGATTTAATCGTGTAGATGGATGGAAATGGGGACCAGCTGAATTAAAATATACCTATGATAGACATGGACTATTATCAGAAATTACAAGTCAACAAGATGGTATTATATCATTTGTTTATAATGATTGGAATCTTATATCAGAAATTGGAGTTGCCAGCCAAAGAAAATTCGTTTTGAGTTATGATGATGCTGGTGGTTTAAGATTTGTAAAATTACCAAGCGGTACTAAACATATATTTAGTATGCAAACATCAATCGGTTTCATTAGATATACATATACACCACCGGGTGGTTCAAGACCTTATTTACAACATTATAGTCATTCTGGTGCTTTGTTGCAAACTATTTTCCCGGGAGATGGTGCACGAATTATTTATCGATATAATGCAGCCGGTCAATTAACTGAAATTGTTCATGGTGATGGTAAAAGTGAATTTACTTATAATGAAGTAACCGGTATGCCAAGTACTGTTTCACATTCAGAACGTGAATTAGAATACAGATGGGACTTTGAATTTACCGCTGGACTATTGACTGAAGAACGTATTGATTATATAGCAAAGACGGGCTTAAGCAATGCTAAATTCACATATGATTATGACTCAAATTTCAGAGTTACTACAATACAAGGTAGAATTGGTGGACAAAATTTGCCAACACAAGTTTTTGCTTTTGATCAAAGAACAGGTAAACATCTCTATATTAAAGTTTTTGTGAATAAATTTTTAATTCTTGTTTTTTAATTGCTAAATTTTAGGTCAACCAAATTTAATTGGTCAATTTAAGATTTTACATCCTAAAGTTAATCAAACACAAGTTTTGGATGGAACAGCAACATTTACAAGAATAATTGATGGAAGATTCCTTGCAACCAAAGTATCTTTATCTATTCATCGAGTACCAGTATTTAGAATGGAATTCTCTTATGGTATACATGGTAGAATAACACAAACAAAAACATGGACACGTAATATGGCTGTACAAACCTATACAAATGTAAAGAATTATACATGGGATTGTGATGGACAATTGATTGGAGTTGAAGCACAAGAGCCATGGGGTTTCCGATATGATGACAATGGCAATTTACTCTCATTAACATACAGAGGTAATACAATACCTATGGAATATAATAATATGGATAGAATTGTTAAATTTGGTGAGGGACAATATAAATACGATACTCGAGGTTTAGTTGTACAAAATGCACGAGAAGAACGTTTCCATTATAATACACAAGGTTTACTTGTTAGAGCTACTAAACGAGGTCGATTCGATGTTAAATACTCCTATGATCATTTGAAACGTTTAACAACACGAAAAGATAATTTTGGAAATGTAACACAATTCTTTTATAATAATCAACAGCGACCACTTGAAGTTAGTCAAATCTATTCGCCACGTGACGGAAAACTAATGTCATTAACATATGATGATCTAGGTCATTTAGTATTTGTTCAAGTATATCGTAAGAAATTTTATGTTGCAACCGATCAAAGTGGTACACCAATTATGGTATTTAATCAGTATGGTGAAGGTGAACGTGAAATTATGAGATCTCCATTTGGTCATATTATTTACGATTCAAATCCATATTTTTATTTACCAATTGACTTTTGTGGTGGAATATTAGATCAAGTTACTACATTAGTACATTTTGGTGATGGTCGAGTATATGATCCTTTGATTGGTCAATGGATGTCACCAAATTGGGAAAATATTGCTGATAGAATAATAACACCAACTAAAATGAATTTATATCGTTTCAATGGAAATGATCCAATTAATATTGATCATGATAGAAATTATCCAGTTGATTTTACAGCTTGGATGGATCAATTAGGAATGAATATTAAAAATTTGATACCACAATTATCAAGACCACTTTGGGAACAACCATCATTATGGGGTCGTACACTTAAAAATCCAATTGCTAATGATTTAAAACGTTCAATTGATAATATACCAACAATATCTGTTGAATCTGGATTTTTAGCTCATTTAAATATACGTAGAATGTCAGATTTTGAACAATTATCAGCTCCACCAAAATCATCACTTAAATTTGATGTTATGAATCCAAGACCATTAAAAATAGGTTCTGATTCAGATCCACCATTTGGTAAAGGTATTGTTGTATCAAGAACACTTGATGGCCAAGCAATTGTTTCAAGTGTTCCAGCTGCAAATGCTATTTATCGTGATGTTTATACATCAGTATTTAATCGTTCAAAATTATTACCATTTACATTTGTTGTACATAATGCTCAACAGGATTCATTCTTTTTTGTTAAAGAAGATGCATGGCGTGCCAGTGAAGATCGTCAACAATTAAAACGTTTACAGGGACAAGTGAATACAACATTCCATGAAATAACTAGAGAAAATGGTAGTGGTAATAATTTCTTAGATGTTAAAATTCATGGTCAACATGCAATTATTAATTTACGATATGGTACAACTGTTGAAAAAGAAAAACAACGTTTAATGCATCATGCTAAACTTACAGCTGTACGAAAAGCATGGCATCGTGAAAAAGAAGCATTACATAATGGTTTAACTACAAATAATGATTGGACACAATCAGAAATCGATGAAATTTTAAAACAGGGATATGTCAATTTATATGATGGTGAATATGTTCATGATGTTACCCAATATCCAGAATTAGCTGAAGATCCATTTAATATTAAATTTACAAAAAAGAAAACAAATCCAATACGTAAAAGAAAACGACGTGATACAACTTTATCAATATCAATAGCAACAACAACAACAAATAATAACAAAATATCATCAGAATCAATTAATGATAATATTGATGAAGATGTTTCAGAAATAAATAATCAAATTATAAATCAAGATATATTAAATATTAATAATAATAATAATAATAAAAATAATAAAATATTAGGTGATTTAAGTAATTTAGAAATAAATTTAAATAATAAATTAGAAAGTGCGATAAATAAAAAAATGAATACACCGCATCATAATGAGTCCTTATCATCGTAACTATCATCCCTTTAAATTAATCTATTAAATAAATAAATTGACAAAAAAAAAAAAACACAAAAAAAAAACAAGTAAAATTTAATATAAAAAAAAATTATGTAATTAGTTTATATAAAAAAATTAAAATGGAACAAAATGAAGTAAATGAAAAAAACACATAAAAAAAATTGCTTAAGTGATAAAACGCTTTTTGTTAGCTTAACAAAATGAATGAAAAAACAAAAATGTTAGAACTAAAAGTATTATTTAAAATGAATTTTTAATTATTTGTAGTTAAATTATTGTTGTTGTAATCAATAGCCCACAAAATTTATTATCATACAATTTAATTTCTTTCAATTCAAATTAAATAAAACCAACTCAAGTCTTAAGGTTATCTTATTTAAACTACTTGAAAAACAATTGATATTAAAAAAAAATTATTCAAAATACAACTCCATATATATTACAACTCCATACCTATATACCTATATACTTTGTAATATGCACATCTCTTTTTTTGTCATATTTTTGAAAGAATTTTAACAGAATAAAACAGTAGACTGGTGTGTCCAATATACAGGACCATTCAAAATTTTAATAAGAACAATATTTAATATATTCTCAATAGCCTATGGATTAATTTTTATTATCAGTTTTATATCAGTTATATATTTATTTTAAATTTTTTAATAATTTTGTAAGCAGATCTTCTTAGGCTTTAATGTAATACTGATTAGAGTTAATTAGTACGTTAGATTCCCAGTATACAGAAATAAAATAGTAACCATATTATAAGGATTTCAATTAACCAGTATTATTATCCTTATAACGATGCAATCTGATATCAATTCCTTCCATTCAAAAGATTTTGAAACAAAAAATAACCAAATTGAAAATATATTCAAAATTTCGAAGTTCATTCATCGATTCCTGGTATTCAAAAGATTCCCCAACCAAAGTAAGGAAACCGGAGTATTCATGATATTAAATATAGATTTTCATAAACATGGAATAATTTTCAAATTTTTTTTTTTTTTACATATAATTTTAATTTGAAAACTTAAAACAAAAACTACAATAATTAAAAATTCAATTTAATATAAAAAAAAAAACTCTATAGTATTTTTTAATTTAATAAAATTTATAAAAACTGAATATTATAAGAATTTAGTACTATACACAAACACAAAAACAAACAAAAAAAACTAAATTTAAATTAAAAAATAATTTAAATTTAACAAAAAAAAATAAATACAAAATTATATGTATTAAATATTTATTAAGAAAAAAAAAAAAAATTGTAAGAAAGAAAAAAATAAAATAAAGAACACAGGAATAGAAATTAGTTTAATTTGTATAAAATGAATTTAAGAAGATAAATAAATAACAAAATTATTTATTATACATATGTATTTAAAACAAACAAATAAAAAAAAAATTTAAAAAATTTAAAAAAAAACACTTCTAAAGATGGTGACTCGAGCTTTTTTGAGACTGGCGTAGGATTTAAATGATTACAAATAAAAAAAAAAAAATTAAAAATCAAAATCAAATATTTTGAATATAATAAATTATTAATTAATAATTAATTTAAAAAAAAACAACAACATGAAATCATTATGAGACCAATTTGTGTAAAATTCAAAATTACACTAAATTATATTATTAAAAATAAAAAAAATTATTTATTTAATTAAAAACAAAAAAAATTTTTTTTTAATAATTATTAAATTAATTAAATAATTAGAAAACTTATTAAAAAAAAAAAAAACAAATTGTATTATTAATAATTTTGTATAATGCTCTAAATTCTCAATTGTTTCGGTTTCATTAATATATTTACTATATTTATTATATAAAAATAAATCCTCAAAAAATGGGATAAATTTTCTGTTTTTTATTCATTTTCTTTCATTACTAAATTTAACTATTTAAAATCTATTTATTTTATTCTAAAAAAATCTGTTGGTAAATTTAAAAAAACAAAATTCAACATTTAAAAACTATTATTTTTAAAGGCAAAATTTCTACTAATTTTTAAAATCATGCGCATATCAAAAAACAAATATTTTCTTTTATAAATTAATGTAATTAAATATTATACATATTTTGGCCCACATTCGAAACGAAAAGGGTCAGAGAACAACCAATATGTGTACATTTATACAGTATTGTTTGTAAAATTATTACAATAATTATATTAATTATAAAATGAATAGAATTTTTAATTGTAAAGTCTGAATTAATTTATTCTAAACATTTTTTTTTTCATTTTGTATTAACTACTTAACACTTTCTTGGCTTTACTTTTTTACTTAGGTATTTTAAAGTCTTAAAAATGATGCGGTTTTAACATCACAATGCATCCTAATTGACATTTAATAAATAAATAAAAAAGTAAAGTCAAGGAGATGTTTTAATGAATATGAATTAAAAAAAATTTTTTTAGAATTAAATCTGGTTTATTGTAATAAAACAATATATAAATAATTAAATAGAAATAAAGAAATTAACAAAATTAATATCTTACTGGTTTTAAAATTTAATAAATAAAAAGAATTAGTCCGATTTATTTATTAAAAATGTATATACATATATATCATTTTATATAAATGAACAAAACCACCTCTTTAATAATAAATTATTGATATTAAAAAAACTTACATTAAGTGTAAGTAATAATATTATTAAAAATCTATTTTGATATAATACTACAATCTATGTATTATTTTTAATAAATAAATCAGATATGTTCTTTATATTTATTAAATTGTAAAACTAGTAATAAATTTTAATAATATCCTTATTTTTATCTATAATTGTTTTACATCAAATTTTGTTGTTGATTTTTATAACTCACAGATGTTCTTATAACATTTTGTAATATGTTAGAAAATCAACCAGAGTAAAAACCAAGCGTTGAATTGAATAGATAGTCTCTAACACTATAAATATCTATCAGCTCAAGTAGTGTTAGATGAGCGAAAGCTCGACTACTTTAATAATTTATTAATAACAATAAATAATTAAATAATGACATTTAAATAAATAATATAAAGTCTGCTTTTAATTGATACATAATTAATTAAATATATTTAAAATAAACAAAAAAAAAAAAAATTTACGTGACAAAAACATACGAAACACTAATTTTTTAATTCTATCAAAAAAAAAAACAAAAAAAAAAATTTTAAATACTTTTTTAAAAAAATATATACTATATTATACATAATATACTTAATATATATATATAGCAATTTATGAAGAACTGCCATAAATATAAAAATTTTAAAATAATTAAAAATTTTATATTTGAATAATTATTATGTAATATTAAAAATGATTTATTCGTTAACACAAAAAAAAAAAAAAAACTGAATAAAAAATACAAAATTTGCCAACAGATACTTTATTGAATTTATTGTACATAATATTTAGTACAGTAATATTAAAAATAAATATTGTTTTTAAAATTAAGAATTAAAATTTTTTTTTTATGCTTTGTGTAAACATAATTTAATTCAAAAACCAAAAATTAAGTAAAAATATTTTTATGTTTTTTGTATAATAATATTTTAAGTATTTTAATTAAAAATAATTTAATTATTTAAATGTGTATTATTTATTTTAGAACCAATTCATTGATATAAGATTTTGTAAAAAAAAACAAACGATTTTTATTATTACTTATACACAAAAAATTTACATATACAAATGTATATATTGTCATCACATGATGATTACCATCATCACTCAACTTATATGCGGATTGTTTCACTAATATTGAAACAATCCGCATATTAAATTTTTTTTTTATGATAATTTCTACATCATCATAATATTACTACTATCAGATACAATGTCTTTAGTATATATAGTGGTTGTACTACAATGTCGTAATAACATTTTTTAACTTAACGACAATTTAAAATAAAAATAGTATCACTTCATCCATAGTTTGATATTTAAGCATTGTAATTGTAAAGTAAATTAATGGTAGATGTATTTTTAATTGAAATTATCAGATGCAAATAACCACTTTCATCATTTATAAATTAAACAAAGTCGAATTTATCACAAATATGCAGTACTGCTAATACTGTTCAAACATTTTGTTCAAAAACAAAAATTAGTTTGTTTATAAACGTTTATTTTGAGAACTTTAGATGAAAACTGCAATATTATAGTTGAATTATAGTACAATGACTTGAACTACTTTTAAAAATTGTTAAATATAGTATTTAAATAAATCTAATTCAAGAGTTAAATGACAGTATGGGTGTTTTTAATGTGCTGTACGCATTTACATTTTTAACTTAGAAATTAAATAGCTTTCATAGTAGTAAAATGTAACTGCAAAACTAGGAATCTTATCTTTCCAGTTAAAAAAAAAGTTGCATGCACTTCCTTCATTGCTTGTTGTTCCAGTTAAAACAAAAGTTCCGTCATTGCTTGTTGTTTTGATAAAAAATATTGGATATATACTAAAAAAAAATTTTTTAAATTAAAATGAAACTTAATTCTGATCTTGCAATAAGAAAAATGAAAATGAAAAACCTAAGCTAACAGTTGTCATCGTCAAACACACTGCAATTATCATTTTGCATTTTCAAGCATATTTTTTTTATTCTTTGTGCAGTATCTACTGCCAATTTAGCACTATACTAAGTTAGAAATGTATTTTCAAAAACACTCCATGTATTACAATTTCTGCATGCTCTAATGCTTTTCGCAGGACTACGTTTATGAAAACCTCTAATATCAGTTGACATTTCAAATATTTACTGACAACAAAAATACACAATAAAATTTATAAATGTCATATGGTCATATCCATACTATAGGTTGTAACGTGAAGACAGAACATTTAAAATCAATAATGAAAAGCAAATATTATCCAGTATTATTAATTTTATATCAATGAAATCGTTATATACATATACACATTAAAAGAGAAACGTAACCTTGTCATTGAAAACTAATAAAAAAATTAATTTATAATTTTTTTAAACACTATAATTTTTTATTACATAATAATATATTAATTTAAAAATAAATGATAAAAAAAAATAAATTTTTTTTTTTTAAATATTAAAAGTTGTATAAAACTATTATTACTATTATTATTTTTATTATTATTGTTGCCAAATATTATCAATTTAAGTAAGAATTTAAATGTAATATTTCTATTTATAATAATATTATACATATATAAATATATAATATGTTTGTATACATATATATAATATATAAATGTGTCTAGTAGGAAAACTAAATAAAAATTGCTGGGATATAAATAAATATTATTATTAATTATTATTAAATATTATTAATTATTATTATTATGTTAATAGAATATAAAATAAAATTGAAAATAATTAAACAATAAATCAAAAACAAAAAAAAAAAACAAAACAAAATGAAATCAATATACTATGTCCAAATTAAATAAAATAATAGAAAAAAAAAATTAATACAATAATAATATGTAGAAATATTTAATATATATATATATAATGTATATTAATATAATATAAAAGAAAAAAAATGAAACAAAAGAAATATAAAATATATAAATTATAAAACGTGCACGGTCTCTCCTAAACGTATTAAAATAAAATATAATATTATTTAATAAAAATTTAATAATAAACAAAACAACACAATACATATATATATATACATATATTATATCTATATATTATATTATATAACACGAAACACATGCATACATTTATACATAGATGTAAAATATTTAATTGAAATTAAAATAAATAGTATACAAAAATATACAAGATATAATTAAAGACAAAAATTTAAAAAATTAAATAAAATAAAACAAAACAAAAAAAAAACACCCACACAAACAATTAATTAATAATTAAAAACAAAATAAAAAAAAAACTTTAAATATATATAGATAATGAAAAAAAAAATACATACAATATATAGAAGCAAAAATTAAAATTATTCACATATATACATACATGCAACATAGAGAAACATATATAGTATCTAAATAGTAAACAATAAAAAATAGTGTAAATTAGATGAAAAAAACATACAAACAAAAATTAATTTAATAAAAATTATAATTTAAAAAGAAAAAAAAAACTGTACCTATTTTTGTAAATAATAAAAAAGAGTTATATATATATATACATTATATAAGATATACAATTGATACTACAAATATATAAATACAGAGTGTTACATAAATAAAAAATAAATACAAAAAAAAAGAAAGTAGGTACATTATCTGATAACGATGATAGTTATTTTCGTATTTTTAACACGTTGACGCTTTTTACAACAATTTACGCCATTCAATGCAAATCGCTAGACTTTTTAAGAACCTTTGAATTTAAAATTTTAATTAAATTTACCCCATAAGAACTACAACGGACTGCGTTGTTGATTTTTTGATAATGTAATAACCATATTAATGAAACGTCTAATGAAAAATTGTAACATAGAATGGCATATGAGACATGCACAGTAACATAAATACCTTAATAAAGGCTTCACTAACTTGTGTATATTATGGATAGGATACAGTATTAAGTATTTGCTTATATACATCTTTAATCTTAAGTGAATAATCGGGATTTACTTTTGTACAGAATAATTGCATCTCTCAATTCAATCTTCGAAGCATTCACTAAGCTTCTTCAAGTCAAAATAAATAGTAATAGGTAATAAGTATTAATCTCTTAGTATCAATGTAGCCGATATACTTATTTTATATGCAACAATGGCACCATCAAACTTATTGCATATCATATTGTATTTTTTTTCTCCACCAAATATAAATGTTTTTGTTGTAGAATCGAAAATGCTAAATTAAGATCAAATGATTTACAACATGTAAGATTTAAATCGGGAATTTGAAATTAATATCAAATACAGTCTAATCAATCATGAAGTTTGATTTCAGTCATGTAATTTTTAATGTCAATGTTATCAATCTTCTATACATTTCCAGTATTATGATTATTTACTAAGCAAAAATCATTTTATCGAAAATATCATCTGCACGTCATTTGCGTGTATTGAACTTAGAATTTAAATGCATCAATTATACTGCAAAAGTATAGGTATCTAAGATTGACATTAATTGACATTAAAAATGGTATGACTTAAATTAAACTATACTTAATCAATTAAACTTCAAATGCATTACATAGAATCTATTTATATAGAATCAATATAACTTACTGATCTTTAACTAACCCAAGATAACAGAAAGATTCAAATTAATTCCCACTCTCTCTCTCTTTCTCTCCATTGATATTCAGGTAGCAGGGAGTAGTTTATTTAATTCTCAAAAGTGTTTAACAAATAAATGTTAATTCAATTTAAACAAATTTAATAATATGATTTAATGAATTATTTTTTTAACACTCTATATATATATATTTATATGTATATATGACTATATTTTAATATTAATATTTATTAAATAAATAATAACTATAATATATAAATATATATAAATGTTGTAAATAAAAATGTTGTTTATTTGTAACTAAAACATCATAATTAAATATTTTTTTGTACTTTTATTATCAATTATTAAATAAATAAAATAATTGTGTTTAACAAAAAATATATTATTGAATTATTAATTATCTGTTATACAAAATACTTTATAACAGATTAACCCGAGACAGGTAATATCAGAGAAACATCAAATAAAACCTAATTTATATTATAAAAATAAAATAAAAAAAAAAAAAATTAAATAAATACTAATTAAGAAAAAAACAAAACTAAATTTATAATTAAATATTTAGAAAAAGAACATAAAAAGTTATTCAATAATAATTAAACCATGCATAACATAAAAGAAAAAAAAATAATGATTTCATATTTGAATAACACTTATATTTATTATATAATATACATATAGGATATTAAAAATTACAAAAACACAATAAATTAAATAGAAAAGAAAATACACAAAAAGAAAACTAATATAATATAAAAATAATTAAAAAAAAAAAACTATTTAAAAATTAAATTAAACTGAACAAAAAAAAAAAAAGAAATTAATTAATCGCATACATATAGAAAACAAATTAAAACAAAAAAAAATAAATTGTAAATTAAATATTTATTTAAAGAAAAAAAAAAACAAGAATTATTAAAATAACAATGATGATGAATTTAAAATTAATACAAAAAGAAAAAAAAAATCATAAATAATTGTAATTTGATTTGTAAATAATTAAAAATAAATAAATATATATATATATACATATAGATATAATAATAAAACTAAAAAAGAAAAACAAAAAACAAAAATAAAATAAAACTAATAGTTATTAAAAACAAAAATAATTAAAACAAGAGGAAAAAAAATTAAAAAAAAAAAAAACAACAACAACAACTTATTAGTATGTAAGAATAATTTAATAAAAATAAATAAAAAAAAAATAATAATTAAAAAAATAAATAAAAAAATTAATTTTTTATTTAAAACTATAACTTCCTATTTTTCTAGCCAATAAATTTAAGGAATTTACAAAAAATTTTTAATGGAAAGAAAAGGTAGGTAAGAGCTAAGCCAATTGAAATAAGGACAAAAGGAGATAAAAAACTATGACCTGGGATTTGAATATTTCAGCAATATATCTTTTAAATTGATTCTAGACTGCTCATTCACAAATTTCTTAAATATCACATATTTAATCCTATATACATGAAGAAAATGTAATGAATGTGTATAATAAACGAATAATGAAAATTTAATGAATTAAACACAGTAACAATTTGTTTTGCTACACTTTAGAAAATGTACAGCCCATGTGTTACACACGTCAAACCCAACCCAATTAATTAGCTTTAGTTATACTCTAAACGACGAACCTTTAGAAAAGGTTCATTCAATTAAGGATCTAGGAGCTCATTTTGATGATAAGTTATTATTCAAGCTCCATTAATAAGCCTAATTCAATGGTAAGCTTTACAAGACATTCGTTAAAGAAGTTTAACGACCCTTACATTCTTAAATCCGTATATATACATCCTTGTTTTCATAAATATAAACCTGCAGTCAATCTGAATTTATGAACACACTTGTTAGATTTCCTGAGTTCTGTTCATAAATGCAAACTCAAAGTCTACTGGGCGTCAACTTGGCAGAAAAAATTTTTAGTATGCATAAAATTTTTTGAAGTAGTTTTCTTTGTTGTTTTGAGTATTTTAGTTTTTGTTTTGTTACTTAAAAAAAATGTTATTTTCAAAATGTCAGTATTAATGAACAGAAACTTTGCAGAATTGTCAAGTAAATGTAGAGTATAGGTGGAGCTTGTATTCATTATACAAAGCATGCTAATTGGCAGCAAACTTGTTGTCAATTTGCAGCATTTATGAATACACCCCGTCTCGTACCCTTGTATGTCTCGTTTGACCTCATCTTTATAATTCACACGGAAATTTTCATTTAGTGCCATATTTCTGTTTTTTTAGGAAAAAAAAAATGAGGGCACAAATACTCCACTAGCGCTCATACAGGTTATGGGATCCACATTCTCCGGATGTTAATGCACAATTTTGCTTTTTTCATTTCCTTGCTACAATTTGCTGTTCCTTATTTTGTACAGTGCATAGATCAGTTTCATATACATTGAATATTCTACTTGGAGGAAACTGATATTTTTCGTAAATTCCTTCTAATAAGTTACAAAAAAAATATTGGTGCTTTCTTGACTAAAGCCCTTTGCTCTATCAATTGATATTCCTGTAGGCATTCTTAAACTAATTTTATAGTTATTCCCTTTGAAAAACAATCTTTACAAGTGTTTTCACGACTCTTTGAAAAAGAGTTTAGAATATTATTTTTAATTGCTACTTAATACGCAAGGTTTCTTTTATCTTAACGGTTCAATCCTAATTAACGTGATTCCATTTCTAGGATGTCGATACCATAGTTCACACTTATGCTAAGTGATTTTTTTTCCTAATTGACTTTTAAGTACAGTTTTGAGTTTTCCCAGTTGTTTTTTTTTAGTGTAGAAATATTAAAAGGGTAGAATAAAAATTTTGGCTGTTATAATGAGTTCACAAACAGGATAAGTACATATTTTGTCAAACCTAAAATGCACAAATATGCTAAGTGAGCTTACCCTATCTGGGTTTTATAATAAAAGGTACCGTAAAGTACAATTTTGTTAGACCTTAAATACAAAGATATGTTAAGTGCACATATAAACGACGTTGCTTTAATAAAGTAGCATATAAACACATTTCTTGAGTAGAACCCCATTATTGCCGTATAAAATCAAATAAAATGTATTTGAATCCTGATTAAACATTGCTTTATTGCACCAACTTTACTCTTCTTTTGCAAAGAAAAAAATATAAAACCAGCTTCTCTTTCTGTATATCAAAATGTTTTTCATAGTTATGATCCGAAGCTGATATGTTTCACAATGTAATATCCTCATGAGAGCCTCAGATAAGGAATCGTTACCTTCCATTATAGGAAGATTATTATGTACATAAAAAGAGAGAAATAGACTCAATGAAAATGAATGAAGATGACAAACATAAATCAATAGACGACAAAGGAATTCATTTTAGAAGTGTTAGTTTTGATATGCAAGCAATCTTACCTGTACCTTTTGCGGGTGATAATCAGCTTTACTACAAAAGAAAATTAAACGTTTATAATTTCAAAATTGTTGATGTTTCAATTAGAGATGGATATTGTTTTATGTGGGACGAATATAATGGCATGAAGAGAAGTAATGAAGTAACAAGCAGCATATATAAGTGTTTGTGTCAATTACCTGAAACTGTGCGACAGATACTTGTGGGGGGTAGAACAGGAACAGAAATATATATTTGTGCAGGAATGATGTATGCTGTATCCTCTACACATAATTTACAAATAGTAGATCTCAATTTCATGGAAATTGGACATTCTTATTTGGAATCAGATACAGTCCATGCTACGATAGAAAAAGTAATAAAGGATAAGCAAATACACACTACCAGAGAATGGGCACTCTTAATATCTACTGCAAGGATTCATCCCAAGCCTTATGAGATCAATACACTTAGTCATCTAGATTTTTCTGATTTTAAGCAACTGTCAGCCGATTTTTTACTAGACACGAAAAAAAATTGCCAAGATAATATCGTGCATTGGCTAAAAATAAAATGGATTCGTTTTGAAAAAAGCAAACCCAACATCATCCAATATAAATATACGATGTCAATTCCACCGACTTATTGAAATAGACACTACAATAAAAAAAAATTAAAAAAATACGTCTCCAGAGGTTTTACAAAATTTCAATTTGAAAAATGCTTATCCAAGCTTATGCTTATCCTGTTGCTGCCGATTAGTGAAGTAAAAAAAACGGGTATAGAGTTTCTGCTATGAAAAAAAATCCCAGAAGAATATTTTATGAAAATTTACTTAATTTTTATACTTTTTATAAAATTATTGGATGTGAATTATTTCTTTTAAAGTTCCTAAAATTGAATTCATGTTTTTTCTTTTATTCTTTATATTGTTATTTGAATAAAAACGCACTTGAAGTGTTATTTTATGTTATTTTATAACAACAAAACTTGATATTTTGCTTTGTTTTATTTTATGCACAATTATGCTTAGTACATTTAGTTAAATGTAAAACATGTTATGTGCATAGGTACTTACTTTCGAAACTAGCTAAATTTTCAACCATCAAAATAATATAACATTAAAATTTTAATTAAATACGATAGAGTACATAATATGCAACAAAATAAAAGAAGTTTTGTCGATCTACAGCATTGCATTGAGTTTTTGGGTTGCTGCAAACTTTCAAAACGCTCTCCTGTAAAATTTAATTTTTGCAACTTAGCATATATGTGCACTATGGTATCGATGTATTTCACTAGTTGATTCTGCATTTCATTTGTGAAAACAGGCTTTCTGTCCAAATTTATTTTAATGGAATCATTTTTCCTTCTTTAACAGCTTTAGCTGCTTCTCGTAATTTGTTATTATCATATTTTATAATGGATTTTAATATTTTATTAAATTTTAATAAATATAGATTTAAACGCTAGGTAATGTGGACCACTAGTCGAAAATACTCGAACAGTATTAATCCATCTACATTACCCGCATTATATACCTACCAACTAATATGTTCAAAAAAATTTAACGGACTATATAATTAAAATACACTTTTCTACAACAAAAACTTTAGAACAATATAGGTACTACCAGTACTACCAGTATATGCTAATTTAAATTTGATTGCACTTGAGTAAAAACCAAACTAAAAAATAAATCAATTAAATTTGCGCACTTAAATTTTTAAATGTTTTAACACATTGAAATCCAAACAAGAATTAATTAAATTAATGGAATATTTACAGTTAATTATTTGTTGTTGTCTTTTGTTTGTTTTTGCATGTTCCTTGCATGTTTGTTTTTGCATGCATTATTGTCCACATTACCCGAAGACCCGAAATTTGTTATATTATTTACATTTAATTTTAATTTGAAGTTGTTTTTTATTTTGAGCTAATTTAATATTGCTTATATATAATAATTATATTTATATATATATATATGTTAATTCTATAATAATTAAAATAGAATCACAAAATAAATTTATACGTAACGGTTAATGCACAATAAAAGATTTTAAATAATTATAAAATTACACACATTGATATTTTTTCCACTCATCATAAACATTGAGTAAAATTAAATGGTTCTAGTCTGTGATAAACTTTCATATCCATAATTTCGAATGTACATATATAATTAAGTATATATTATAATTTCTGATATTTCAAAACGTATGTATAAATTCTTTTGATAATTTCATTAAAGCCACAAACCAATATATCGTATATTATTTTATTATTCTGATACGACACGATCCACCTATATGATGATAGCATAACTAGATTTAATTATTGTAGTTCTTAAAATCAACGTATTTATTACCAATTACGTAATTAAAAATAAGGGAAATATATTAAAATTCTTATATTATTATTTCCTTTTTACTTCTTTTGTTCTTTTCAGATATAGTATTTACAATAACAATTTATTAAAATGAAGTAAAAATATAATAAGAAAGAATATCCATTATGATGGATGATATTCTTTGAAAATAACTACATAATTTATATGAACTGTATTTATGTAGTTTACAATTGATTTATTCATATATACCAAATTTTGTTAAATACATTAAATAAAGGTCGAAATTCGTAAATATTACCAGAAATTAGATAAAAATAAATTTCCGATATTACCGTATTTGGTGTTATTAGTGGTATTAGCAAATAGCAAAGACTATAATATGTTTCTTCTGGTATAAGCAGAGACTATAATAGAGACGTCGAATTGGAGCAAAAATAGCACAGATGTCGCTAGCAGTATCGAAATGAAATAATGAAATGATAAAAATTATGATTCTTATAAAATTAAAATTTTCAAAATTCAAAGCAAGCTAAGAATGGAATTAAAAACAAAATACGAAGAATAATTTTTTTCTTCGCAGCTGCGTTATTATGCATACTAAAGCAATTTATATATTCATATAAATAATATATATGTATATAATTTGATTTTGTATGGTTGAGTTACAATCAATTTGAATTAAGAATGTTTTTTGATTTTGAATCCAAATAAAATGAATTTTTTTACAGAGTTAAGAAATTTTTTGTAAGGTATTTATTCTCCCATTACGTTTATAACATTCGGTTTTACGTATATTAAAAAGTTTATAATTTTTTAATTTAAAAAAAAAAAATACTTTTGACCAAAAATACTTGGGAGCGTGTCATAACCTGTGTTTCATTTGCCCGTAGTATCATTAGCCTGTTTTCTTGCGATTTGCCTGCATTTTAATTTGTTTGAATTTCATTTGACTGGATATGTAGTAATACAGGATTAATGTAGCAAGTTTTTATCAATCAACGGCATCAGAACTACATCTTCTAAAGGTGACTGGTTGAAAGTGCCAAGTCAAGAAATTGAGCAGCCTCCAGCAAAAATAGGTCCGGGTACCGTCTCACAAAGCACTTGAAAAAATTTTTTTTTTGTTTTTCTTCAACATGTCTTTTGTACAATGGGTCACAAGGACGATACAAATAAGAGGTCCGGCGCCCCAAATGTCGGTGCTGAAGAACTTGATTTTTTTTGGTCATGAGTACAATGGCTCTTAAATGTGATGAAGACAGTAGGTGCGGGGTCCCAGGAATTGGGGCCGAAACCCTATATCATGCACTTAAATTGTATTTTTCTGAAAAAAGGTTATTAATAATTATTATAAATAATTTTAAAAATTTTTTTTTCGATAGATCCGAATGTGCGGAAGTTTAGATCAAAGACCATATATTTGTACTGATGACAAATAAACAAAAAAATAAAGGTTTTCGGTCCTGACATTTGGGGCCCGGACCTCTTCTTTTTCTGAAAAATATGTACCTTTATAACTTGAAAAAAAAGAAAATTTCATTCATCTACACTAAAAACGTATTCTAACTTTAGTAATAAATTATGAAAATTAATGTACGCAGGTTACCTTATTATATTCAATCAATATAATATATATATTTTTTTTAATATTCATTATCATTGCAATCTGAACTATCATTCAAATTAAACACACATATTCATTCATATACACAAGATTTTATAAGAATAATGAATAATAATAGCCAATAATGTATAAGTAGTATAAGTGGTATAAGCTAAAAATAACAATTTTATTTTACTTAAATTTGTACAGGCTACAATTATCTTATTTTTAAACATGGACAACTACCTTTTAATAAATTGGTAGAAATCCTTGGACAAGTATCAGTTTTTTAAATTTAAAAACTGATAGTTAGAAAAAAAAAAATGCATGATATTTTGTTCGCAATTCGACGTCTCTATTATAGTCTCTGGTATAAGTATTTAGATTTACAATTAAAGCTCAAGCAGGAACTTAAACCAAATAGACAAAAGATATAATTACATAACCCATTTACACATAACATAACGAGTAGAATTTTTTCAAATATGTTTATGTAAATAACCACAGGCATATCCAAAATTGAAGATAAATAAAAATATCTGAAAACTGCTCGAAAAATATCTCGAAACATAAGATAAGAAATTAAAAGATCTGCAAATTTTTATTGTAATTTTGTATAAATTAATATTTTGTATACAATTACTGTTGAGTGTTTACTAAATATCCAATTTTTATTTTATTTTAGCTATGGTGTTATTTTAATTAATTGTTCGTTCGGCGAAAGTTATAACAAAATTAATTATTTTTTAACAAAAATTAAAGTGCATTCGTGATATTTCGGTAAATGTTAATTGAAGAAGGAATATCAAGAACTAAAAAACATACAGTAGGAGTGTAGTGGAGTTGAATTTTTTGAAACGTTTTTGTGTTACCTTAAAATTTAAAAATTGAATTTATATAAAATATGTTAAATATGTATAATAAATAATTCTTTGTTTTTTTAAAATATGAATTAGAAAAATATATAAAAATTTAATGTATTAAAAATTATAATGAAAAATATGGCTTTGTAAGGACAAACACCTACATATAAATTTTTGCAAATCTACCTAAATAATAAGTTCCCTATTGTTCAAAACAGAGAAAATCAAAAATAAATAGAAAAAATATAAATTAAAAGCAAATAAATTGTTATTCAATTATTTATTTATTTCAGAAATTTATATAAAAAAATATTTAAATTTATATTTACTTCATAATTTATATCTTTGATCAGCTGATTTTAATGATTTTATCGTTTTTAAAATTCACAATAACTCATTCATAATACCATGTTCACAATCTCTTGATTTTGATAAAAAGTTGGTTTTGAAAATTGAGTTGATTTCCATTTTTTCCATAGGTTTTTTAAAAAAATGTCTGGCAAACAAAATCAGATCAGTGTTTGTAATTTTTTCAAAATCATCTCAAAATTGAGTAAGTAGTTCTTCGTTCGTGAAATTTTGATTGTTGTATCCATTTTTAAAATTTTTTTTTACATAACACTTGTATTGTTTTTATAAGTACTTTGGTGAAATCAAAAAATAAATGCTTCGTCAGTGTTTAACAACTTAGCTTATATTTAGCATATTTTGAATTGCTAAACACTGCCGCAATGTCTAATTTTAGATGTCACTCTTTGTTATGATAATTTATATTAAATTTTTAATATTATATTAAAAAATATTAATTTGGATGACGCAAATGCTGATTCAGTCAGATGTCCTCAGTATTACTTTCTGATATGCTCTATATGTTCTTAATAACCAGCCACCAAAATAATACGAGCCATTTTCTCTTCCAAAGTTCAGTGATTCTTAAAAGATCAGAGTTAATCATTGTCTAGAAATAATAATAAAAGATTCAAAGTCTAGGAATGATAAAAGATCGGAATTAATCATCATATGAGGGAACAAACTAAATTTAAATAATGATTTTTTGCCACCTTGCCTCATTTTAAAAATGGAAACGCAAACCAATACAAATACAGAGAAGAATAATGGGTGCGAGGGAACGTAAAATTTCTTTATAGTGTAAAAAAAAAGACAAACATCTGTTCTGTACCTTTTCTCTCTTATAATAAATTTGGTATACAAAGAGTAAATGTAAATTTTACCTCTTTTAACTAATGATATTTTGCTTGTTTTGGGATTTGTTAAAAATTGTATTAGGTTTACGTAAAGTTGAGAGTCCATATTTTTGTTAATATAGATATTCTTTGATTATGAGTTAATAATTTTATATCAAAATTCATTTTTAAATAAAAAAACTCTTTAAATTTTTATATTATTTTATTCTAATTTAAGATTGTTAATAAAACCTATTATAGAAATATTGCAAAGAATTTAAAACGTTTTCCCATTTTTTCTTCACTTAGAGATAATATCTTGCCTAAGCACTTTTGAACTGTGCCTAAGCACTTTTTGTTCTGTGTTTTCCAACAAAATTGTTTTAAAAATTGTAAAATTACTATTAAAGAAATTGTAAGAAAGTATCAAAAAATTCAATGATGGAAAATTATCTCAGGACATATTCTATATTTTGGTACTAATATAATTTGGTACATTTTTTTGAATCCTGGCTGCTCAAAACTTTATTTCTTTTTGCTTCACTTGGATTTTATATTGAGGTGTTCATACTTGTTTAAATCGGTTTGAAAACTTGTTTCGAATCATTTTTTAATAATCATTCATTAATGCGATAATTTTATCCGCCATTTTTTTTTAGTTGTATTTTATCTCGGTTTAACTATAAAAAATAGTGAAATTTTCTATGTTTAAGTTAAAGTTTTATAGTTGTTTGGCGAAGAGAGAAATCAGTTTCGGAACAAGTTTTCAAAAAGATTTAATCGTGTATGGCCGTACCCATTATATTTATCATTAATATGGAAATTCTATCTTACGTGCAAGCAAAGTGCAAGTAAACAAATATTCTAAAAATGTAATTTCAAAATGTTAATAAGAATCTAATATTTAAGCTATATAGATAATGTAATCATTTTAATATGTATATTAATTTTCACAGATTGTTCTATATTTCACGAAGGGTAATGATTGACACGTGGTTAACCGTTGTTAACATAACATGTACATTTTATACTTCTCTGGCTACAAAAATCCCTCTACAAAATTACAAAGTGGTGTGCATTATGAAACGTATGTTGTTAACTGAAACAAAAACAATGAACATGGCGTGGCGTTAGGTTAGCATTCTTCGTAGGGTATAGCATATTCCACATTGGCTGGTAAAAATTATAACAAAACTTAACGCTTGGCAATTCCTTTCCGAAGATAATTGTTGCCGCCATTCCTCTGCGTAACAGGGTTTATTAAACTTATCGTGTCGGGATATTAATAACTTATCTTATTTAAATTTTTGTAAGCTGAATTTGAATAATTTAATTTGATGCATCTATAATACCTCCATTCCACTCATATAAGATTCATCATTAGAGACGACAGAATAACCTTATAGTTTATACACAACATTCACATATCTTTAATTTAGTAAAATTCACATATTTTTAGTAAACATAATTTCGATTTTTTTTTGATCAAAATTAACGATCATTTTTATTTCGAATGGCAACTCTAAGCGGTTGGTTTTTAATTTAAATTTCCAAAATTAAAAAAAGCGATATTCTTGACGGCAAACGTGTAATTTTATTTGGCGGTTTTTTTATAATTTACAAATTAAATAATAAGTAAAAGTAATTAGAGTGAATCACACTCATCGCGGTCTCATCACAACTTTAATCATATAAAATATTTTATAAATAATGGAACCTGTTGCTTTAACAAATGGAGATCAATCTTCAAAAAACAAAGAAGATACACAAATAATAAATGATGAAGAGCATGATGAACAACAATATCTTGACTTAATAAAAACAATAATTAATAAAGGTTGGTACATTGTATATAAATAAGTACTTATTTTTATAAAAATTTAAAAACTATCATTTTATAGGAGTTAAACGAGGTGATAGAACTGGTGTTGGTACTTTATCCCAATTTGGTGCACAAATGCGTTTTAATCTTCGTGATGGTACATTTCCTTTGTTAACTACAAAAAGGGTATTTTGGCGTGCAGTAGCTGAAGAATTACTTTGGTTTGTACATGGAAGTACTAATGCAAAATTATTACAAGACAAAGATATACATATTTGGGATGGTAATAGTACCAGAGAATTTTTAGATAAAAGTGGTTTTATAAATCGTGAAGTTGGTGATTTAGGACCAGTATATGGTTTTCAATGGCGTCATTTTGGTGCTCAATATAAAACATGTCATGATGATTATACGAATCAAGGTGTAGATCAATTAAAGGAAATTATTAATCGCATTAAAACGAATCCAAATGATAGAAGAATCATTATGTCCGCTTGGAATCCAGTTGATTTACCAGATATGGCTTTACCCCCTTGTCATTGTTTGGCTCAATTTTATGTTGCAAACGGTGAATTATCTTGTCAATTGTATCAACGTTCAGCAGACATGGGTCTAGGTGTACCATTTAATATTGCAAGTTATGCACTTTTAACATATATGATTGCACATGTAACTGGACTTAAACCTGGTGATTTTGTTCATACATTAGGTGATGCACATGTTTATTTGACCCATGTTGAGCCATTAAAAGAGCAGTTAAAAAGAGTACCAAGGCCATTTCCAAAATTGAATTTGAAACGAAAAGTTGAAAATATTGAAGATTTTACTTTTGATGATTTTGAAATTGTTGGGTATAAACCATATCCTAAAATTAATATGGAAATGGCTGTATAAACTATTCTATAAGATACATCAATAAATATTACATATATAAATATTTTATTCATATCTAAATAATTACACAATGCTTTTAAAAAACGCACTGTTCCAGCCTTCTATTTTTAAATACATTTATAACCAAAACTGTATTATTTATATTTTGTTTGATTGTTTCAACTATTAATATTAAATTTATGTTAAAATAATATGTCGTATCTCTTTCAATATAAATATATATTTTATATAACAGTAGTATTTACATAAAGATTATACATACATACTAGATGTAAATCAAAACTACTCCTTTTTTCTTACCTCCTTAATTTCAGTGTAAACAAATCAGACGTTTATCAGTAAATAAAAAATGAATGTGAAAAAGTTTACTAGGTAGGTAGGAAGGTCGAAGTGACTATTTAAATATGGAAAATCATTCACCACCTAATTTTGCTTTTCGATGACACGACACGGGTGACGTATTTGTTGTTGGTTGTTTTATGGTACTAATCTCTAGAAACTGAGTAGTAATCGCCATAATCTAGGACATTGCGATTAAAAAGGTCGTTTTTGATCACCAATTTTGCTTTCCGCAATAATTTCTATATTGTTAGAATAAACTTCACGTAAATTTCGAATTTACTTAATGTTGGACAGCTGCAAAAGAATTGTTCAAAGGTTTCTACCTTGTAATAAGCTGTACCAGTGGATCTCCGTTTGACATGGAAAAAAATGTGTACAATTACCGATGCGGGGCGATTTATAAAACGGCACTATTGATAATTTAATGGTAGTAAATTTAATTAAATACCTACACCGGTTAGAAGGGTAAGTATTAATTATTGTAAATAACCACAATCTATTTTAAAATTTAAGAAGCTAAGGTTAAAGTAGTATCTATCTTTATGAATTACGATTTATGAAACTATTATCGTGTTTTGTACTAGTAAGTACCTTGTAAATTACAACGCAAAATAACTTAATTCAAATTTTTCGAATTTGTATATTCTTTCTCTTTTTTTTTTTGCTTATATGATATTACTCAAATAAAAAACTTAAATAAAATTTGATATATAATATTTAGTATAAAGCTAGAGCTTTATCTACCAAATGAATGTATTTGATTAGCAGATTTAATATTAGTTTTAATTCCAGCTGGTGCTTTTCCTAATGGATTCACACCAGGACTAACTGAAGATCCCATTGTTGTAGGTGGACGTGCCATCATACCAGGTGCGCCAGGTGGCATCATTCCTGGTGTAGGAACTTGCATAGGTGTTTTAAGACCTTTACCCATACCAATAGCAGCTACTAAAGCATGTGTATCAGTTACACTACTTATTTGTGAAGGACCTAAAATAATATTTTAATTGTCTCAAATTCTTGAATCTTGAAATTGAATTATAATTTTACCAGTTCTTGTATTAGTTTCATTTTCCCATTCTTCTCGAGCTTTATTTACCATATCAAAAACATGAGAAATTACTTTATTATACTGGGTAAATTGTTTCATAGCAGTTTCTGGAAGAAGATTATTTGCCTATTGAAATATAAAAAAAAAAACTTAGATTATGATTTTTTTAATTAAATATGAAATTGTTCACCTTTTGTTCATGTTGAAGCATACGTTGTTCTGCACCTGGTTCTGGTTTTGTTCGTAAATAATCTGGGCAAATATCGTGTGAAAAAATTGGAACACGCCCTTCAGTAATTTGATGCAAAACATCATCAGGTTCGGGGGATAATTTTAACGGTAGAACAGTTCGATTACGTATAAAAGTAAAATCTTTAGATAAAATTTTCGACAAACCAGTGAGCTGCATATTATAAAAATTTTTTTTTTTGTTACAACTTATATCTGGACTGAATTTATCAACAAATCAAATTTTATTTTAAACTACTTACGTGACTTGAAATTAATGCAAAATTATCTAAAAATGTTGGCCAATTTATTGTTTCATATTCAGTTTCTAACTTATGTATCATAGCTCCTATTGAAGTTTTTAAGTCATTCAGTCTCATCAAAATACCTTCTAGCATAATTTCTAATTGCTTTTCTTCACGTTGCATTTTGCAATTAATTATATATTACTTCTTATAAGAAAAAAAAACACTTCGTTTACTTCACTTCAATTAATTTAAATAAGCTAAGATTATTTTGAAAAAAAATAAAAAATCTAGTAAATTTATTTCACTACGTATTTTTAATATATAATATTGGTTTGTTTATGACTTTATTTTTGACATACATGTCCATAATTTCTCAAACTTATGTGATAATTCAACTGACAACAGAACAGAATTGTGACTTTACAGACAATGTTTTGTAGTAAACGCGTTTACAAAGCGTCGTAATACCTTCAATTTTAAGGGCGCATTTAGACGTTTGATTTACTTGTACAATTTGTATTTGGATGCTTATTAACACATCAAACTAAATTCTTCCAATTAAAGTGACATTTCTTTCAAATATTCGTTTAATTTTTTTAATTTTGTGTAATTTATTTTTAAATTTTTAGATTCTTTAAAAATCTGTTGAAACACACAGCTGCTATAAATAAATAAAAATGACAGAAATTAATTCATCACATACAATATAGAAGTTGTCAAATTGATTCGTGAGAAAATTCAATTTAGTGTGAAAACACAACATCGGCGGGAGACGACGATGGTGACGAATTTCGTCGGTGTAGACCTTAGATATATATAATATAGATTGGCAGCTAGAGTAAAATTTGTCAGCCACTTTTGAACAGCTGTTTTTGGAACATCTGAGTTGAAATAATTTAGTTTCTACTGCAAATAATTCTCCTGAAAATGGAAACTTCGCACCAATGTAATAAGAAAAGTTTTACAGTAAAAAGATAATAAACATCAATAATTTTAATAATTTGATTATTTTAACTTAAAATCTCAATTAATTTAAAATACTTCTTTTTAAATTTTCTTTTAAAAACATTTATATGTATATATATTCATACAAAATTCACAATAAAATATAATTAACAAAAAAAAAGGATATTCAACAAAATATGTTTTGATACGGATATACTTATGTTCTTGATAAGAATTATATAAACGAAATTAATTAAATTGATAAATGGGTTGACACAGTTTAATGTTAAACTACATAAAATGACCAAGACATATAAACTACATATCATTCCCATCAAATTTCAAATTTTACCATATATTTTTTTTTAAAACGTTTTCAAATTTTCTAAGACTGCAATTAATAAAATGAAATGAAATGATTTTCAAATTATCGTATTAGTGTAAATAATATATTTATAACAGAAAAACTATAAAAAATAAATAGATAAACTATAAAAAAATAAATAAAAGAAATGGCTGTTAAATTTATAAAAACAAAACAGCTGAAAAACATATGCTCATTTTTGGCTGAATCTGACATTTAATGATTTATATGATAATGAAAGCAATATCAAGTTGCCAATCTATATTTTATATATTAATGGTGTAGACACAACAAGAACTACATTTCGCGGCGAAAACATCTGTTTTTGTTTTTTTTAAATATCAAATTCTTTATCCAGTTCATATAATTGATATAATTCATTAAGAAATAAAGAAATAAATTGAAAACTTACTTTGCTAATAATCAAATAAAATAATATTAAAATAAAATATTCAATTTTATAATTTCATATTCATTTATTCAGTTCAAAATTCAAAATAAAAATTCAAAATCAACAAACATTCATTAAAAAAATAACGAAAAAAAAAGTTATCACACACAATTATCATATACATATGACGGCGAAGGCGGCAAAATTAGAGATTAGTATGCACTTTAATTTAAATACATGTATTTTACAACAGTTTTTGACATTTTGTCATGACAAAACCGCCGGTGTTGTGTTTTCACCTTTATTTAGAATTGGATGAAAGTATTTACACTTCTATCTATCTATCTATTTATGTTTTTAGTTTTTGTTGTCACTTTACTTATTTTAAATGTCATTTATTTATTTCTTTTTAGCACGCCATCTCTCAAAAGATAGTTCTACTATAAAAATGTGAAAAGAAAAAAGAATTTCCATTGATTTCTATAGCAACATTTTGATGTTTTTTTTTTGTGTATTAGAAAAATATTCTTTAACATTTTTTTTAAAACTGAGTACGAGGTGTGATCCAAAGTAAAACAATATTTTGTAAAACAAATTTATTTGTTAAAGTGTATATCAATTGAATTAAATGTCTTATAATATATTACGAATATTATTCTTATATATTCCAAAATAATCCTAAATCAGTTCATCAATAAGTGATGATCGAAGTAAATAATAGTATTGTAATTATTTTTTGTGTGATAAATAAAAAATAAATATAATTTAAGTTAGAATAATTGCAGTACTACTGAGCCAGATAAACTGGATTTTCATTAATGTAAACAGAAATTCTGATTTTCATAGACTATTGTCTGTTTCTCTTAAAGTCAGTACAGTAGGGTTATTTTGGGCGAAACTGTTTATACTTTTTTTGAATCTTTGAAGGTCACTTTAGAACTGTTTTGAACAATCTATTGAAAACTTTTGAATAAAAAAGTTCAATTAACGGAAACTATTTTGACGGAAACAGAACAATGTTTTTTTTGGTTGGTTGATTGAGTTATATGCCACGAAAAGTACTAACGCCGGTTAATATACGTTTCATATACCTCTTTGTTTATAAAAATCCGCACTTCAAAAATTAATTTGTTGGCAAAGGGGTATGGAACGTATGTTAACCATGGGGTTAACATTAGCACTCATCGTGGAATATAGCACATTAGGCCTAACCAGCCGTACTCAAGTCAACTTAAGTAAATGTCAAATTCATGTTCGATCTTATGGGTTTGCAATTTGCATATAATCAACTGAAAATGAGTTACGTTGAGTCGTACTTAAGTTGAGTTAAGTTTCAGTTTCGTTAAAAAATTTACTGTTAGTTCAACTTTAGCTGGTACGATTCAGTTCAATATTCGTAAAATGACGTTTGAATAAAATGACATTCGATTTGTGGGTAAAAACCAATATAAATAAAGGAAAAGGTTTTATATGTTAATGTTATTGTTTTAATTGAGCTGTAAACAAATGAAGTTTTACCAGGCATTTACTTAAGTTGGCCAGTTAACTTTAAGAAGCTTTACATTTTGACGTAAGTTAAACAAAAAATATTAAGTTAACTTAAGTTAATCAGGCCTATTATTGAATTTTGGGAACACACTATAGCCGAAATATTTTTGTATAGTCAACAAAATTTTACTACTAAGGACGTTTGAACTGATGATATAAATTACAAATTAATTGATTGAGCACAGAACTTTTCTTTGATTTTTCACAAAACCAATGATTATTTTGCGATTGCTAAGTGTCAATTGTGGCACCTGTCGCCTGGCGGAAGAGACAAATTTTATCTTCCACGTTCGTTCTTATACCCTATTGCTGGATTTGATTTTTCTGCCCTCCTAAGTTTATGCAGTATAAAGGAATATGAACGGATTATGAGATATTTATCTTTGATATTTAACGAAAGTTTAAAAATAATGTAAAAAATAAGAAACTATATACATTGGAATTTTTCAACATCTGTAATTATAATATACAAGCATTTAAGGACCTGCGCAGTAGACACCTTTTCACTTTATTTCGCTTCTCCTTAATGAACTCTTAATATATAAATAAGTTGTATATACAACAATAATGAACGTAGTTGAAAAAATTTCGAATCACATGGCTTTATTATTCTATAATCTATATCCTATATCTATTATGCATATGTGCGGTCAGTTCTTATTAAAATAAAAATAAAAATAACAAAAACAAACAAATCAGTTATTATTATTACTTGTATTGCAATGAATCTATGTACATATTATGTCTAATAAAAACGAAAAAACAAATTCATCTGAAATAAAAAATGTAAAAACAACAAAAAAAAAAAAATCAGTTGAATTCTTGATACGACCGGCAATTTCATCTTTACATAGTAAAGTTAGAGTATCTATAATTATAATATATTTAGTAATTTTATCCACTAAATGACTAATATGAGGGATATTTATATGTCCTGAATAAAACTTACTAACCACAAAATCTTTTATTAAACATCAGTGGTTTCTGTTATATCGTAAGAAGTCTATGTCAGTACGTAAATTACTCTTCTTTTAAAAACTTTTAATTTTGCTTCAACTTGAATTATAATTACTCAACGGGGGCCCCTAGTCTTATATATAATACAGAAGATCAACGACGTGGGGAGTAAAAAGCAAGAACAGTTGAATAGTAAATTACACCACAAAAAATATTAAAATTTTAGCAAGTTCTTAAGCCACAAATCAAAATATATAAAACGGTGATGAATACTTAAATCATTTAAAATAGCTACACATTCCACAAACCAAAAATAAAAAGTGTACAAAAGGGTGACGAATACTAGAAACATTTAAAATTAAATACCAACAAACCAAAAATAAGTAATAATTAATATACAATAATTATATATTTTTCGGCATTCAATCATGGGGTTGTCAAATCTTTAAAAATGAATTGCTTACGCTCTGTGAGTACATAGGTAGTAAAAAAGTACAAAGAAATTTACTCACTAAAGAAGTAAAAAAATATGGGATAATTAAAATACAAGCACATTAAAATGATCAGATTTATTTTTATAATTTCGAGACGAACGATTATATATATAACAACATTAACATTGTATACTTATCAATTTTTTTTTTTAATTTTTGGTATAGCAGCCAATGTAAATGTGGAAAACTAACTACATCTATTGTAAAGTAAAATTTTGCCTTCATAATAGCAAAGTTCAATTTTATTTTAAATGTGACAACGAACATGTATTCAAAATTTCAAAGAATAAATGAAAAACTTTGTATGTACATAAATTCATGGCATTCGAACTCGAAATTATCCTTTTACTACATAGTGCATAACATAACCACTACAGTATCTTAGGCCGTCTAAATTAATAGTTCTCTTTAATATTGACGAATATTTTTTGATTATGTAAAGAACCGAATTTGATGAATTAATTGTTTAAATACGCTTCAGAATATATTTTACAATAAAACCCTAAGACTAGGGTTTCCAACTTTTACTTTTGTGAAGAAAGGACATTTAGTAAAAAAATTTTTGAAAAAGAATGTACTGCCCTTCCCAAAAAAGGACTTTAAATCTTATGCAAAAACAATAATTTATCGACCTACTACGTTGAGAGCAATGGGATTTTATTATGTTAAGTTTATTGAAAATAGTATTCACTTCGTTATAAAGTATTAGTGAAACTTTGGTTTCATTATAAAATATATATCAAGCGATTCAGAAAACAAAACAATAATTATACAAAAACAAATATATTTTAAAAAAAATAAAATCGTGTCTGAAAGAACTTATTCTGTGCATTTGCACAGGGTATTCACTAGTACAGTTAGGTTTAATTTATTAATCGAATTTTTATTTTTAATGATAATTTAAATGAAATAATCAGGTTTCCACTCACTCGATAACAATTATTTCAATATTTGATTGCAAATTTCGGATGCAACATACTTCCTTCATCATCGTGCTTTTGACGAACTTCAATACGAATACACTGTATATACAATTAGGGCTTTCAAACTTTTGTTAAGAAATTTATTTATTTATTTAATTAAAAAAAACAAATTAAAGATGAGTTTTATAAAAATTTATTTTTTTCTTTAATTCTGTGGTCATTATAACATATTTGTATAGATGTATATACTATATATATATATATTTCAAATTTACATAAATATTTTATTATCAAACGAATGTTTTTTTTTTTTTTTTGCTTTGTATACATGATATATATTTTTAATTTAATTTATGTTTATAATTATTTTTAAGAATATCTACGATAATCATTTTTTTTGTTTTGTAATATTTTACAATGAAAGCTTATTTTTTTGTTTTTTTAGTTTTCATAAATTTAATTTTTTTTTCCATTTAAAATTTAAAATAAATTTTTAACAGTTTTAAATATTTTCCTACGTATATATATTATGTATATGTATGTATGTATTTATGTATGGAATTGTTTTGTATATAATAATTTTTAATATTATATTAATGTATATGACTTAATGTTTAACAGTAATTAATATATAACAGATTTTATATATATTTTAAATGTACATGTATATTATATTTTTTTTCAATTATATATATTTTATTAATTATGGATGACATGTTTTGTATATTTTTGTATAATATGCATATATATTTTCATATTGTGTATATAGATTTGGATTATCATATTCAGTTTATTTTAATATTAACAATATTTTATTTTAGTTTAAAAAAAAAAATGTTTGTTCTTGTCGTTTTTGTTTTTAATAAATACATTCACCTAAGAGGTCACATTTTCCTTCTTCTAATGGTTTCAACCAAAATGGATTATAATTTTGACATGATTGCCTATGTAATGGTACTTGAATTTTAACTGGAGTTATTGGTGATCCTTCCCAATTATAACCTTCAAAACGATATCCATCAGAACGATTACATTGCATACTAAGCGGTTCTTGTATATACATTGTATATAATTGATCAACACGAGGCTCTGTCCATTTAATACTATGATAATTATGTGATACACCACCACCTAATTTAATTTTGTGTTGATGTTCTTTTCTAAATGTTGTAAAACAAAAAAAAAAATCAATATTTTTGTTTTTTAATATATTTAATTTTAGTTAATTGAATTAAATAATTATAAGTAAGTATATATGAATAAATTCATCTTATATTTTTAATGTTATTAATAAATATTTTTACACACTTTATTTTTAAAGAGAAAATTGAAAACTAGTATTGTTTCGGACAAGCGCTAACGACCAGAATGTTGAGAAGACGAGTTTAAAGTTTAATTACTCAATAACTGCTCGGTATAGATTTTAACAAAATTTAGGTTTAATTAAATGAGAATAAAGTTTTTTATTAATTTTGAAAATTTTAAGGACTGACTGAAGTTAAGTCTGATGTAAGATATGAAACTTTTTATAAGAGCATGATTTTTTAAGATTGTCTAAATCCCATGACCTAGAAATTTTTATTTATACGTTTATGGATTGTCCGAATACATTTTTCAAATTGTCCGAAACAAGAAATAAATTAAGGTCAATAATTTTTAATGTTTAATTAGAAAGTAACATACATTTATGTAATAAATTAAGTTTATATAATTTTTTTAACCCTAAGTACAAAAGATTAATATTATTATTTTGATTGGGCAATTTTTTAGTTTTGTCTACATTTAAGGTGAATTTTCTGATTCCGATAGATTTAGCCGAACTTTTATTTAAAAAATAAATTTATTTCAGTTTTTTAAATCAAAACGTAAATGTTATTTTGATTTTACAGTCTTTTAATTCACAGCTTGATTTTCATTATTAAATTGTTAATGCTAGTGTACACAAATAACTTATTCAGTTCATTGTTTTAAATATTAATATTAAAAAAATTTGTAAATCTTTTTAATGCATAGCTTGTTTTAATAATGTTACATACTAGTAGTTCTTAATTTTTGGTCGTTTTATGGCAAGTACGGCAGTAATTTCTTGATATATGACAACTTTTCTTTCGATATTGTAGATTCCGGACAAAAAGTTATTATTGCATTAGTAAATATATTCTTAGGTGTAGCTAATCGTTTTTTTTTAGAGCAGTGCGATGGAGAGAAACAACATTAAATTCTATTTCAAATAAAGATGTTTTGTGCTTTAATACAAAATCATATTTATCATATAAAATTGACATAATTTTTTTAATTTGAATTTTTGTAAAATTTAGCTTGCTTGCAGGAACAAAATAACTATACAGACGATTAGTTTCATACAATTCCTTTTTTTCAATTTTAGATTAAAAAATACTTCGAGTCTAGCTCCATTTCTGGAATAAAAAAACATAATGCATACTCACTTACTTATATCTAGATTTTATTTACATTGCACATGAATTTGTGGATTTGTATATGAACGAGAAATGGAGCTATTGATTTTCTTATAAAATCGTTAATTTTATCTTCATACAAAAATTTTATATAGATTTGTGCTTCTGTATATTATTTTTTCAATGATTTAACCTTGAAATTAGTATAAAAAAAATTATTTTCCTTTACGATGTTCTCTAACAATAAAAGTATGCCCCTCAAAGTTTGCACCAAATGATAATGAAGTTTAATAGCTTACTTTTGGACATAAGTAAGGAAAACTTACTAAATTTATCAATATTACTACACATTAATTTTTCACATTATGCATTAATAGTTATTTAACGTTTCTTTTATTATGATATTAAAATCTGGTCACACAGAAACAGAATGAATAAATTCGCATTTACCTACAATAATATTTTATTTCTGTGCACACTTATAATTAGTATAGATGGAGGTACGCATATTCTCCATAAATCACATTCAATTCGAAACAAATCAGACTAGCCAAGCACAAGACACTAAATAGTAATAATTATGAAATTATTATTTAGAATAGATAATGATATGTCAATTTTTATATTATTTTAAATTTATTTTTTCTTTTATTGTTTTGCTTTTTATTGCACTGCACATAATACAAATAAAATAACAAAGAAAAAGAAACCATTTCAACTCCATTCTTTTTTTGTAGATTTGATTTTGAAATTTGAGAAAAATAAGACAAATCTGCAAAAAATTATAAATATATGTTAGGTTTTTATTTTCTGCAGATTTTATAGTGGAGCTAGAAAATTTTGTAATTTTATACCAGAAAAGAAACCTAAAAATTTTTATATGAAACCGATCGTCTGTATAGTTATTTAGTTTATGGTTTTAGTCATTTGTAAAATTTTTAATTTTACTTCTGGTGTAGAATATTTCATTAAAAACTTTATCAAATAAAGCGGACTATCGATTTAAATTTTTTGTAAATTATGGTTTGCGATAAAATGACAAAATATTGTCTCTTTTGAATAGTTTTTTGTTAGCTCTCGTTAAATAGAGATGTATTTAAATTTCAATAAAATAGTTCCTTTTCAGACAACTCCACGCTAACAATTAAAGCATATGTAAAAGTGTATATGCGCTTGTCCGAAACAAGCATTAAGCAGGGATATGGTTTTTTAATTTTTTCGGATATATTTATACACAATAATAGTCACAATATATAGTCACAATATTTAGGCACAATATATAGTCATTCAATAAATGGATTAAGCCGAAATAAGTAACAAAACAATATATATATTATACCTATGTTAAGACATTTCCATTGGAAATGGAGTATTCCGTTATAAGTTTTCTCAACTAAGGTTAGGAAAACTATATGGTGCGAGGCGCACAAATACGAAGGGAATTATCCAAAATAAACAATAATATGATTTAAAAAAGGTGAATTTGTACGAAAACTGACATAACATATCTCAAAACTTATTGGTCCGATAAGAAGTTCTGAAAGAGCACCCTCATAAACACTATAAAACATATTTAGAATAAAAAATTTAAAAATGGGGTTTGTGCGAAACAAGCCCTAAGCTGACGAAATGTAAATTTATTGTATGTCGGTCTCTAGGTACTCGATTAAAAAGTGAACGTAAAGAACCTTTGTATACGCATTGAAATAATAACGAGATATTGGAATTTTTTTAAGATAAGAAATTCGGGTCTGGTATTTGCAACAATTTTTAAAAATTTGAATAATCCATTGGTAAAGTGACAGTAATTTAAAATCAATTTCGTTCTGCCTTTTTTTGCAAAATGTAAAATATTCAAATTCTTGATTGTGCAATCATGATAGTTTTTTAAGAGATATTTCACTATACGTTTAAATAATTTTTGCATTAAACACAGGTCTTAAATGTTCCTTAACAAATTATCTGGTTTGAAAATTTCTTCCAGTTTACTCGATTGTATAGTCACAATCATTACATTTTATTTGTTAACACCCGATCTACTTATATTGCTCGGATTTGATGTTTGCACTTCCAAGCGATTACACAATATTGAGAAATACTTATGGTCATAGCAGATATTTATTCTTGGTCTTTAACAGAAATTAATTTGTTAACCCAAAACTCAAAGTTGTTAAAGTTAAAACAATTTTATTATTGATTATAACTTATGCTTTTGAATGCTTGATGGTATTTTTAATATAGAAAATTGAATTTATATTGTATTTTTTCATAATGATGTTTCCTCTTTTTAAACTAGTACCGCTTCACCTAAATTAAGCCTCCTATAATTAATTTCAGATCTTATCGCTTTTGAAGAATTGTACAATTTTTAAAATACAAGTTTTCTCTTTCTCTTCTTTGTTGTCGATGATGTTGCCTTTATATCATTTGTTCTTTGCTATTTTTTTTTTATTGAGCTCCTCATCATACCTTAATTTCGACATCGCAATGTTGAATAGCCTATATGAATGTAACTAGTATGGAAAGTGGAGATTTTAGTACTGATGGAATGTTTAGAATGTGCTCGAATCATCATATCAGAATAAGTGTCTTTTCTATAAATATTGAAATTAAGTTTTTTCCAGTGATTTCTAATAGGGCAGAAGCCGTACTGTGTCGCCTACGAAATCCAGACTAAAGTTAAACAGAAGGTTATTAGCATTAATGTATTCACTCATCTGTGCATAGAGCATATACGTTCGACGAAGGATTTAAAGAGAATAGGTCTATAGTTATCAATAGTGGGTCTACTTTTCTTTGCAACAGGAATTACATTAGCACATTTCCAAGCAACGGAGTAGATTCCAGTAGTCAGTATCGAATTGAAAATGTGTGTAATATATGGCAGAATAACAGGAAAAATCATCTTAATAAACCTGAGAGGAATTAGGTTTGGTTCAACTGCATTGGACTTAACCTGTAGATAGAATAACAAGACTGACTTTATTTAAAGTTACAATACGAAATGAAAAAGTATTTAAATTAAAGAGAAATATGAAGGACCAGTTGGTGTTACTAAGAATTTACAGTTTAACTCATTTATATCAATGTCACCCCCGCAGTCGATGCTATCCTTTAAGGTAATCCCAAGCCGGAAAGCATTAGACCAAAAAGCCTTTATGATGATAAAAGACTGAATATTTTTGAGAAATATATAACTTCTAGTTCTTAACGTGAAGATTCACTCTGTCATCGGAATTGCCGGTACGTTTCCACACCTCATAAGCCCATTGATCTCATTGACCATTGATCATGATCTTTCATTGACCATTTCCTGAATCTGAGGACTAAAATACGGAATAGAATCATTACGCGGAGTAAATTACCTTGAAGGAACAAGCACCTCAAAGAGTTTCAATTCAAAACTGTTAAAGTACTCAATTTTATTACTGGGATTATTAATACTGTAAATTAAAGACCATGGTGATCTAATTGCAAAGTGAAGAAGTTTACTAGTATTCTGCTGGATCTACCAAAGCAATCACAATAGTTTTTAAAGTACAATTTAAAAAATAATTTTTTTTTTAATTTAGTGAAATGTCCTTAAGTGAATTCCATGTAAATTTGAAGATTATTCTTAATGTGAAAAAAAACAATATTAGTTATTTGTTTGTCAAAATTAATTTAAAATTGTCTATTATAAAAATCTTGTTCCAAATTTAATATTTATGTAATAATTATACAAAAACAATAACAAAACAAAAAAAAAAATGATTACTTCAAAGAAGCAAAATTACAATTTTAAACATATGCGTCTCTTATAATTTCATTCCTTCAAATATTTTTTCAAATTTAAGGACACAATTATTTTATTTTTTCTGACTAAATTTCACCTGATAACTCTCTAACTACTATGATAGTACATATATATATATATATATATATATATATATATATATATTACTTAAGTATTTTCCTCATTTGTATTCTCTTATTAAATTCAATTTTATTTAAATTTTATACATTATTTTTTTTTTGTTTAGATAATTTTTATTTAATTTTTTTTTTTGTTTTTTTTTTTTTTGATATTTTATTGTCTCATATATACTTCTGGTAGGTTCCATATTGAATAACTTACTTTTTCATGTAAATAAAATAATTCGCTAATGTATCTTCAGAGACGGAACTTTTACAAACTTCTAAATTTGTTGCTGGATAATAATGAATATAATTTACGCACATTTCATCACTAATCGAGAAACCTCCCAATGTTGTATTCTGATAACCTTCTGTATTATAATAACATGTTGTAACTAATGCGTCTCCCTAAAGAAAAATAAATTTTTGTTTTTATTATTGTTTTGGTTATTTTTTGTTTTTAATCCTTATGCATTTAGATTATTTTAGTTAATATACTTATATAGGTATGTAGTGTGTCTGGTATGAATGTTGTATTAGTGTTTTTCATTTTATTATGTACATTCGTGTTATAATAAAGATCACAAAAAAAAAAAAAAGGAAATCTCAAAATTACTGTAATTTGAAACCAATAATAAAAAAGTCAGTTTCTACTAAATTTAAATTGATTATAATTACAGAGTGCTTAATGGTATTTAATAAATGACTTATATGAAAAATTAAAAACTTGAATTTAATGTAATTGACCCAGTTAGCTAAAATATAACAATATGAAAAAAATTTGTTTCAAAATGTTTCAAAATTACCGGTTTATATTGTCTACCTACATATTTTAATTATTGTGTTGTCCCACTTGCCTATTTGATCATAGATTATTTTATTTTACTCTATTGTTCGTCCATTCACACGTTCAATTTTTCACTCAAATTTCTGATATTTACCATCTCACATTACCAGTAGTTAAGAGAAAAAAAAAACAGATAAATGTTAAAAAAGTGATTGAAAAAGTGAATGTCAAAAATGTGTTTGGAAAACTTTCTTGCAACTTTTTTGACATTTTTATTTTGCATTACATTTTTTTGACGTTTCGTTATTATACAAATTTTGTACATTTTAATTTTTGTTTTGTTTTGTGGTGTTTAAGTAAATAACTTTTAATAATCTATATTGTGGGGACTAACATCTTGCCTCGGTAATAATGACCGGTTTGTGCAAACAAATAAAAGGACCAATAGGCCTTCTATATAAATAAAAGACCCGGTCCTTTTATTTGACAAAATTAAACAACTTTTTCAACTTTCATTCTGAACCATTTTCAAACAAAAAAACCACTGATTTCAATCGAAAAAATATTAATAAGTAAATTTTTTTATAATACAAACGGAGCGTAGTAATAAAATAGCTCGTGTAAACAGTTTTTTTTTATAAAATATTAGTGTAAACAGGCATTTTTCTGAAACATTATCTTTTTAAGATTTGATATTTTATTATATTTCTCCTGTCATTTCAAAAAAATTTAAGTAAACGGCTGGCTGAAAACCTGAAAAAAGTAAAATTTGTCCATAAACATTTAACAAAATTAGTTTTCAATACCTTTAGATGCCAGCAGATCTAATTAATTTAAGATAATCGTACAAGGGAAGGGATGAACTTGAAAAAAAGCTTGCAAATTGCGAAATTTCTGCAATAGGCCCCATACACGTGTAAATCTGTTTAAAACTTGTTTCGAAATTTGAGAAGTTTAATCGTGTGTTGGGCTTTTCAAAACAATTTTTTTAGGTTACAAAATCAAAATTTTTTGATTTAGAATGTGCGGAGTTATAAGTTTCTGAAATTGTTTAAACGTGTATGGGGTAGTTTCGAACCAAAATGTAAATAAAATGTTGTTTATGTTTTTTTGTCAAATTTCTAAACATCTTTTCTTCATAGACTTCTTTTCAGAGGAAGAAAAGAAGTCTATGAAGAATTGAAAACTCTATTAATTGATTGGATTTTAGAAAGAAATAAGCAGGGTTTTCGTGTGAAAGACCAATACATACAATAATTAAAGGCTAAAGAATTTAGTAAAATAATATTATGAAGAAGAACTTGCTGAAAATTATAACAATTTTAACGCAACATCGAGCTGATTGTAAAAATTTGAATATAAGTTGATGTCAAGGCGACAAATATCTTCAAGGCAGCTTCCTGATTCAGCCCCTGATAATGTGGTGGTTATAATACCGCTTTTCATGAAACAATTTTTAATATTATTTAGGATAAAAAAATAGAAAGTAAAAATATGTAATTAACATGGACCAAGTGCCACATTATTTTGGATGTGAACCAAAAACACCATATCCAAAAAAGGATCGAGAGATATTCTATTGCGTAAGGCATCGTCAGCAAATAAACGCTACACAGTAACGTTCGCCATTACTATGGCAGGTGAGATTTTTGCTTCTCAAATTAGAAAAGATAATTTAAAACACAAACCTACCTATGAAGGTTGTTTAGAGGTTATCAATAAAACAGGAATGTGGAATGACAATATTCTACATAAGATAGATGATATATGAATATTCTACAATTAAGTGTATCGCAATGGGTCTTAGATTGAATAAAAACACAAAGTGGTATGTGGTATGTAGAATCTGTCCAAGAGACAGTTTTGTATTTGACAACTTACACTCTCCACTTATATAACTTTTGATGCCATTAGTGGATACACACGAGTGGATGGAGTTATATGTTGATATTTTTCACAAAATTTTTATTTTGATGAAGATCCATCTGAGTGGTTTTGGGCGCCATGGGCAAGAAACAGTTTTTTTATGTGTGTGAATTTTGTGGATTTTTCAGAATGGATTGAAATTTATGGTAGTAAAATTGTCGAATTAATTAGCACAAATGCAATTTTTGATGGTTTATTTAATGAAAAAGAGACTGAATTAATTTTGAATGGTGAATCTACTACAAGTTTTTTTAGAAAATAATGGTGTATCATTGTATGAGAAATCGCAAATAAAGTTAATTGAACTGGATGAAGATTACGTTCGAGTTAATGAAAAATACTTTTTGAAATGGATAATTATTTGAAAGAATTTATTATTTCTTGCGTAAAAAACCAATATTTTGGTTATAAAATATAAACTGTATATTTTTAGTTTATCTTTTTTTGTTAGTTTTATTTTGTTAATAATTATTTACATGAATAAATAACTATTTTTATTTCGTTAATTTTTATTTAGATGAATAAATAAATTATACAAATATGAAAGATTTTTTTTTTTTTTGTTTTAAATTATGATTATTCGAATAGAAAATCCGTTTCTTTTTGTGTACTCATGACTTAACGAATGATTTTGAAAAGACAACGAATGATGGGCATATGACTATTATAGTTGATTGAATAATATGTCATGTTGGCGTACAAAATCATATGATATCATATGATAACTTATGACTATTAGAGTTAGGCGTTATGTCCGCTTCGTTAGTCAATTTGACATTTACATATGTAGTTCTATGTTATTGCAGTTAGCTCATAAGGATATAAAACTTAACGAATCTTTTCTCATTGATTTGACGACTTTGTTTTTGCGATGCCTACTCAAGAGTAGATATGAGCGTTTAAAATGATTTTTTCCAAATAATATACGGATTTTGTTAAAGAAATAAAAATATTTTAATTAATTTATAATGCGGCTTACAATATAGAAAAATAATTTTGTATCCTCAACAATTGATTATAACCGAGATCGTATAGATACAACAATCTAGATGCAAGGTTAGAATCATATGTTTCGAATAAATAAGTAAAAAAATATATTATTACATGTCAATTGAAAATTAAAAACAAAATTATTTAATTCACCCTGTACTATTACAATGGACATTCATTTATTTTCTCCCCGAAATAATAATAAAGTCATAACTATATTACCATATTATTTATAACTTAAGATACATAAAAATTTTAGATAAAAAGAATATTCATTTCAGCCTAGAACTATTCATATAAAAATTCCCTCCTGTAGATTTGTAGGAGGTTCGAGTAAAAACAATTTTTTTTCTATTTTTATTTTTATTTTTTTTTTATATTTCCTAACACATTTGTTGTAATATTCATATAAGTATGTTTGTGTGTTATGTCCTAAATGATTACCATATAAAAATTTAATATTATATAATTTTTTTTTTCTATATACATACAATCATATTAAATTATAGGTATATACTTACTGGTAGAACTCTTGGCTTATAACGTAAATTACGAATCTCTTGGAAATGATGTGAATAATAATCATCTCGATTAACTTCACGTAATTCTTCAGTTTTACGAAAATGTCTGGTTAAAATTCGTACACCTCTCAAATGTGTATGTAATTGTGAACCAAATATTGTTATACCAGATTTTGGTAAAGCCTTTAAATTATCATCATCAGTAAAATTCAAGCATAAATATGTAAATATATATAATAGTGTTATGTACAAATATGTATATTTGTATATATATATATATATATATATATGTATATAAATAAATGAATGAATTAATAATGATGTATAAATTATGAAACAAAATATGTTTTTTGAATAAAAACTTATTTTCATAGGAAAGAGTAATTTCTTACAGGAAATTTAAAAACAAACTAAATACAAAAAACAAAATAGAAAATCTTAACCTAATTTTTTTTTGTTTTTTTTTTTGTTTTTTATTGTTGGAAAGGATGATGTTCTTTCTTTGCTTTAGGATTAGGATAAATAAAATTATACCTATAAATAAATATAGAAAAAAAGAAGTAGTAAAAGAAATAAAAAAAAAAAAAAAAATTAAAACCAAAACCAAAAATACAACTTACAACTTGTGTACATTCAGCAATGCAATATCCACTTAATGGGAAACCAATTTGACCATAAGGTATTGCCATTTTATCTGAATATTCTAATCCTAATTCCATAACAGCAGCATCATATTTACGAAGTTTTGAAATCATTTTAATTCTCATCCCGGAGCTATCAATTCGGCCTGAAGGTTAGAAATAAATTTTTATTTGTATTTATTTTTATTATTATTACAGTAAGTATCAAAAGTAAACAAATAGTATATGATTATATTTAATAGTGTAATTTTTTGATTTTTTATTATATTAGCAGGATTACATTGCCTTGGACTATTGGAAGTTTTTACAGAATATTTTTTTCGTTTTTAATTTTATCGGTGTTTTTTTTCAGTAATATTACTACTATGTAATATAGACCGGAGCTGCCAGTTGGTATATCTATTGGTAATATTAAACTACCGAAACACCCTAAAGAGGGAAACAAACATTCTTTGGGAGCGTATTGAAGGCCACAGAGTCTCCAAAATATATGCACCAAGAATTAAAACCAAAATAACCAAATTCCTGCTAACTCGCAATAGTCTACTCTATAAGAAGGATGGTGAGTATACTTCTTGGTCATAACCACATGAATAAACACTTGTGCAGACTAGCACGAAGTGACGAACCAACCTGTAGGCACTGTCTGGAAGAGGCAGAAACCTCCACACATGTTGTAGCTCTTTCAAGGACTAGACTCAGGCTGTTGGAAATGCACTACATAACCTCAGAAAACTTCTGCAGGATGAAACCCTCAAACCTATTGGTCAAGGGTCGACTAAATTTAGGGATGATGGAGGACTTAAAGAGCTAAAAGCCTATATGAAGGCCATGCCATATTAGGGCCACCTCCGTAAGAAAAAAAGTAAGGGAACCGTCATCATCGAAAACTACTAACCGTTTGTGAAAATATCTCAAATCCCCACAGCAGTATTTAATAAACTATCTCTGATTTATTAATATTATCAATATTTCATTGACTTTAGATTTCATTCAAACCCTGTTACTACCTCTTTCATGATGTACACTTAATATGTCACAAAAAATTAATAATCTGTGAAGAATATTTTCAAAAATATCGTATATAGTTCGAGATATTGTTGTGTCATTGTTATCGAATGCTAGATTTAATTTTCAAAAAATATTTGCACAACTAAAATTCTAATAAATAATCTAACTAAAACTAAAGCAGCAGGTATAGATGGAATTAGTAAAAAAGTCATAAAAACTTGTAAAAATTCATTGTTCAAGCCGATTTAATCTCTCAATAATGCTCCAATAGAACAAAGTAATTTTCCAGATATTCTAAAAATTAGTAAAGTAATTCCTATTTACAAAAAATTAGGCGATAAAAATTATGTGAACAACTTTAGGCCGATCTCTTTTTCGTCAGTCTTCAGTAAAATAATCGAAACATATATCAACAATCAACTAACTGAATACCTACGACAAAATACACTACTGTGTGTGCGATATTCAATATGATGGATTTACAAAAAACTCCAACACTGCATTATTTGACGTCATAAAACATATTCAAGAAAAGGAATTAGCAAGAGAAACAAAGTAAGCATTTTCTTAGCTAAAGCATTCGAATTTGTCGATAAGAAGATACTACCAAGAATTATCTTTGAAACAGATGATTTGAAAGTTACTTCGCCAATAGAAAACAAGACTCAAAATGCGAGGATATAAAAATTTAAGTAAAAAATATTGAGTATGGTGTGATACAAGGAAGCTCGTTAGGATCAGCCCTGTTTTTTTGTTATGTAAGTAGTTTTAATAACATACAATTGTCAGCAAAGTCATTTTTGTATGCAACAGATGATCTAGCTGTAGTATATTCAGAGGAGGACAAATATTTAAATTTTGAGATAGCAATGAACAGAGACATATTTGCAGTATGTGTTGCAGCATGATTCAGGATGGCGCTGTACAAGCTCACAGTAAATGTATTAAAGACAAAATATATGATAATCCAAGCCAAAAATGAGCAAATCACTTTAACCTACAATGGAATTAATATTATTAGATAAGACTTAATAGATAAGACGATTAGACGATTAGCTATGATGAATCAAACTGGAATTGTCATGTAAATGAGCTGATAGAAAAGTGTAGAAGAATCGCAGGTGTATTTAAAAAATTGGAAAACGACTACCTGACAAGGTTAAGCTATCCACATCTGATTCAACTTTTGGAATAGTTTGGTTATTATTGATTCAACTTTTGGAATAGTTTGGTTATTAAAAGAATAGATAAACGAAATAGGACAAGAGCGACGAGTAAATGTAATTAGTACACATTTATTTACGTTTAAATGGAGATTGTTATTTGTATACCAACTATGAAATCGATTTAAATTAGCTTGTAGAACGACGGCATCTTCCAAGGTAGTAATTTTTTTATAAATCTTCATATCATCAGCGTAAATTTTAACGTGACTGTTATGAATTATAGAAGTGACATCATTGATGGAGATAATAAATAATAGAGGACCAAAAGACTACCTTGAGGAACACCTGAAGACACCTGAACACTTAAAAACATGTTATGAGGGAGAAGATCAAAAGCTTTGTCTTTAAAATCGTTGTATATTACATCCGTTTTAAAACCATTTTCCATATTATTTAGATATGGATTCAATAAGATTTGTAACTGTAGATCTTAGCTTTACAAAACCATGTTGAGACGGTGAAAGAAAATTATTGCAATTGTCGTAGATTAAATCAAACACAATCAATTAAAACAGTTTAGGAATACATGATAGTTTAGCAATTGGAGGATAATTAGTTACGTCATTTTTAAAAAAATAGATTAAACCTTTCATGGCGATTTTCTTTTATTTGAAAAAAAAGTGATGACTGGTGATATAAACCAATTGAGATGAACAAAACTAAGAACATATTTCTAAAAATGAAACAAAATAATTTAAAAAACCTGTTATACAATTTAAATTTAATTAGTTATCAATGAACACAATTCATTTTTGATACTCACTCTGTTTATTTAAATATTTGTATATATATACAAGTATAATGTATGTCTCTATAAATACAAATAAATTTTTATGAATGAATGAATGATTTTATAAAATTTTTGGAAGATACCTTAATTTATTTTAGAGCCTCTATATTCATTTATATTTCATATTTGCTACAATAACCTTCTGATGAGGATTTTATATGATTGGTTATCGAAATAGAAAAAATAAACTTAGATACTATAAAAACATACATCTTTTAGATACTTTTCATAATAAAATAAATGGGATTTTTGATGAGTGATTGAGAAAAAAAAAACTGTAATTATTACTATTAAATTTTATATGATGAAGAAAATTCTTAATTTACTTTGAGGTTATTTTTATGATATTTGCATAAAAATTTATTAAAATCATTTCGAATACTACGAGAAATATACTAAAGAGTAAATAATTAATGAAAAAACAATATTTTAATATCATAAAAACAGAAAATTGGAATTGTTAATAAACAATAATATATTATTAATTTATATTAAAGAATTTTACATCGTCGACATGTTATGAAGTTCTGTCAAATTATCTGATACTGGCATTCTGAATTGAATTAACACCCAACGCAGCTGAGGTATGTAAGTAATCTTTTGTAAACATATTTTATTGATTATGTGATATTGAACAAACAAAAGGCTTAGAATATTATGGACTAAAAAAAGAATAAGATGAATAAAATACAAATACAGTGAAAGATAATAATTGATATTATTAATAGAAGATTGCTGAGATATTTTATTTAAAAAAAATACTAAATTTGCCACTATAATTTTAATAATTCAATTTTACATTTATAAATGCTATTATAATTTATAATTCAATGTTTTCTATTCTGTAGTATTCTATTCTATTGTATACGGAGATATATTATCTCCATACATCAACATAATATATCTGCGTTCTTTGATTATCAAAAAATTAATTTATATTAATTTAATATAAAATAAAAAAATGTTGATGAATGAAAAAACATATTGATGAAGATTTCCAATATATATACTACCATACACCATATACATGCACTATCTATAAATATATTTACTCATTAAATATTTAATTAAAATTTTATTTTCAATTTTAAATATTAATTCTAATACTAATTAAGCCTTAACCGAAATTAGAGATTAGATTACATTAGATTGCATAATTTCGAGAGAAAACCTGTCCCCTATACCACCTATATATGTATTATCTCAATCCTACAGGAAGAAACTTTAGTCGTCAATGCTGCTAAAGGATGTCCTCATATTATATCAGGTATAAATGTTTAGTCTATACAGTGGCTGAATTAACTCAACAAGTACTAAATATGGTATCCAAATGGTGACGAGAGGTTAAACTCTCTATAAATCCAAATAAAAACACTATTGTCGTCTTCAAAAACAGAAAAATTAGGAACAAATTAACAAGAAACCTAACCTAAATGGCATAACTAAATTATCAAGAAACCTAACCTAAATGGGGCTATGCGGACAACATCTACCGCATCATTAGAGACTCTGCTTTACCTAGAACCCCTATTTATACGAAAAGAAGCAATGGTTCACACCTAAGAATAGATGACTGGAGATGATCTAGAAATTAAAAAAATGGTTCGTTTTCGATAGCGTTATCCAATTATTGCTTGCCAAGAAATAATTTTGAGAAACTTTTCAATATAATCATTTTCAAGCAAAGGGACGTAGGAAACATGCCCATCATTCTTCGACAACGAATCATTAGTATGGTATACTGACGGCTTCAAAAAAATTAATGGAGTAGTATCGGGAGTATATGGAAGAAGCCTCAAAGCCCATATTTATTCAAGCCTAGACTCTAAAAACAGACTCTAAAAACGCAGTTTTACCAAGCCAAAGTACATGCTATAGAATTCTGTGTGCTGGAGAATTTAAGAAAAAGTGACAAAAAACGTAAAATTTACATTCTCGCGGATAGTAAAGCAGTCATACTAGCTATTAATTTATATATATCATCACATCAAAGCTAGTATATGGGATTGTTTAGAAATACTTAAAATCCTGAAAAAAACAAATACAGCCACTAATGTGGGTACCAAAGCACTCTGCTGCAGTTTATCTAGCAAGAAAAGAATCGGATACGCTTTTCATAGGGCCAAGTCCATTTTGTGGGATACCCCTGAGCACGGTTAAGATGCAATTAAAGATCTGGGTAGATCAAAAACTGACGATTTCTGGGTCAACATTCTAGGAAATCGCCAAAGGAAAATGTTCATGCCTACACGCTCGGTCAAGAAAACCCAAACTCTTCTAAGTTTCAATAGGAAACAGGTATGTATTTTGGCAGGAATAATAACAGACCACTGCCTAAAAAAGATGCACGTCTTTAAAATGAGTCCAAAAGCAAAAATAACTTACTTGGATATGTGAAATAGAGGAAGAATCTATTGAACATCTGCTCTGTGAATGTGAAGAACTCACTCGTAGCAGACTTTGCGACTTGGGAACAGCGTTCTCCGAACAATTGGAGCTATTCAGCATACCATTGAAGAATATCCTGAGTATTATCGCACAATATAAGGTATCCTTAAAGACTCAGAGACTAACTAGAACCGAAAATTAAGATTAAAGTGAATATTTTTTATGACTTCAAGTTATTTCAATTTGCATTTCAGAATTTTAACGACAAATTTTTATATAAAACAAAAACAGTGATAACACTTCACAAACTTTTTTTTTTATATAATTTAAAAACAACATAAACAAGCAAAAAAAATTGCTTACCAGCTTTTAATTCTGGATTATTAAAATGTACTTCCAATCTAACATATGGATTATAATCTTTACCACCAATTGGTAATCCAGTTTCATCCGGATATGTAAATATACTTGCACCCATCGCCCACAATGATATAACTTTTGAGCAAACTTTTGCTTCTATTGGTAAATTATCACAATCACCATTATATAAAGGTATATCTACATCTGGATCTGTATCACAATGAAATACTTCCAAATGATGAACTAAATCTGAATTTTTAATAATTGGTTCAAATTGTACTATATGATGTTTATCTTTTATGAAACCATCCAATTTTTGTATATGACACCAATATGTTGTTTCTTTCGATGGTACAGCAACGTTATTTAATGTTACTTCAGTTGATTTAATGTCCCTATGATAGAAGTGAAAAAAAAATAAAAAAAATAATACATAATAAAAAAGAATTTTTGTTTGTGTTTTTAAAGCTCTGAACTAATTTTAATCAATTTTAATATGAAAGTTACTTTTCTGGTATGACAATTTTATCCGATCTCAAAAGTTGTAACATTTGTATGCCACCATCGTTTGTTGACGTTTTTGGAAATTGAAATTTATTATCCTGAAGTTCTAATTGGATTTTTCCACGTCCCCAGAGTATATACATTGTTCCTTCCTGTAAAATTTGTAATTAAAATAGAAATTTAAATATAAAAAGAGAGAGAAAAAAAAAATGAAAATAGAAAATGTATACGTGTGCCGTATGTGGATGAATGCACTCTTGTTAAAATCAACCAATTTTTAAACCAAAATTTTTTATATTTTTCAATTATTTGTTTTTAAAAAAAAAAAGTTGAAATTTAAATATTGTGCTTGAAGAGAAATTGGGATGATTTTAAATGATTTTACCTATATTTCAACAAACCTATTTTATTCAGTCCATTAATGGTGGTTTTTAATAACCTCAATGATTATCGTCATTAATAGTAAAATTTTTAGTTGTAAAATGTAAAATAAAAACATAATATAAAAGTCCTTTATAAAAAATTTACTTCAACAATGAAATTTAATAAATTTCAGGATACTAACAATATGTGGTTGCAATTCTTCGGGGTATTACATGAGTGCCTGACAACCATAGTGGCCTAATCCACATACACATTTTATTGATAACAATACATTTTAAAATTTATCTTATTTTTAAATGCTTATAAAACGTCTATTTTTAGGGTCCCGATTTCCATCAAAAGCTTTCTTTCTCAGTTTTTTCAGTACTTAATTAAAGCTGTTGCTTTAAAGCTTTAAAAAACACTAATTGACACTAATACTGCTATAAGAGTTATGTTAGTGTTATAAGAGTGCGCAAGAGTCATATAGCAATAAAATTGTTATGTGGCAAGTTAAATATATGCAGGTCACGATCTTAGAGAATCTTTGGTAATGAGAACTGAGTTAAAGAATGAATCGTAACATAGATAGATTTTGATATACTTAAGTGATTTAGCCTCTATCTATTAACCTCTGTAAGTATTTTCTGAAATTTCGGTATTCATAAATTTACATGTTCCTAAACATAATCAAAACATCATTTATGGAAATTTGATACCTGTTGATAAAGTCTGGACATGTCAGTTGAAATTAGAAAACATTATGAACAAATCGACCCCAGAATTACTGTACAAAAAATTGAATGCAATAATGTTCGTATATAAGTTAAAGTAGGTATAATATGGCGCAATATTTATAGAGAAATATTAGGTATTTCTTTCTTAGAAATAAGGATGATTAAACTCTTATACTTATACAGGATAACCAGCACACAGAGCATTTCTATATATACTTTATATTTCAATCCACAATTCAATTCTTAGTTTTGCTAACGACATCATCTTAATGGCATCTTACGACTTCTTAAAGTAATTCAACGTCACTCTACCGCAATAAGCTTGAAGAAAACATGACTTGACTTAACCAAAAATAGCGGCTTGGGGTAAGGCAAACAGAGTTGAGTTCAACACGTCCAAAACTCAAGGTATCTGTAAATCTATTCTAATTTATCTTGTAAAAGTAATCAACCATCCTAAGCCTAAATACTTAATAAGTCTAAGTAATTATTTTTATAACTCTGCAGCTAAATGTTTGGGTTTTCATTCCCGATGTATAACAACTACTTTTCTCCAAGAGATCTGTCCAATATCTATAAAGCTTATATCCGACCTAAGATGGAGTATAATTCTCACATATGGACTGGTTGGTTATTCGAACTAAGACGGAGTACAATTCTCAGATATGGACTGGCTGGTGCACCCCAAATTTAACTCAGTTAGCTTAACAAAATCCAAAGTCGATACCTAACTGACGACTCCACCGTCCAGGTAACCCTTACTCCTCTTAACACACGGCGAAACGTTGGAGCTGTCTCCTGCTTTTATAGATATCATATTGGAAATGGACAATAGTTCTATTGAAATAAAATTAATAATGCCTTCCTTCAAACAATTGCAGTTAGCATAAAATGGGAGGCTTCAAACAGTGGTCCAAAACTGATTTCGGAAATTCATTTATTGTGCTTCCATCTCTCGTGTTACCGCCGATAGAAACACTCGATTATACAATTTGCACTACTTTTCAAAAATAACTTCTTTAAGTTCGTTTCCAACTTACCTACCGATTCTCCTCATCATACCTGTTCCCCTCCTAAACCTTTTTTTCCTTACCCGACCCTACAATAATTTTGTATAAAGGGTATCTAGTATTGGGGAAGCATATAAAAACAAATATAATTGATCATAAGTCGTCATAAGTGAAAAAATATTCATATTCGGGAAAGACTTATGCTAGTAGTTCTGCATTCACAATCTTCTAACAATAAATCGATTAATTTAAACTCATTTAAATATCATCAACTATCACTATGAGTGTTTATCATATTTGGCTTTGATATTAGGTTTAACCCTCATTAAGTGATATAGCCTTAAATTAATTTTTCAATTGATAAAATTTTATGACTTTCAATTTAGTACCAAATAAAGTAGAAGAGTATAGAAATCTAAAATAGTTTGTTTTCAACTCATTACCAGCAAGTGTGTAAATAGATTCTATTAAAATGTTAATAACAATTTAAGGGTAATCGTATATAATTGAAATAAATTGAAAAAAATGTTTGTGTGTATATGTTGTGTTTGATAAGTCGTTAAGTAGGGGTTATTCTCATTAGATTAAGATTCTCTTAATAAAATTCTGTTCAAGTTTTCAAAACTATATATCTGTGTACACATCCATCAAAACACATTCATAATTTTAAAAAAAACAAAAATACACTTACATGCATCCGCAAATCCAATGGATCACAAGTATCAAATTTCTTTTTGAATGCCAATGAATTATCATCAATTTTAAATAATTCACAATCCTGTTGATAATCCTTATGAACAAATTGACCATCTTGACTTGTATATGCATCTGTTACAACATTAAAAAAGCCATTATGATTTTCAAAAAAGCATATATCCGATTCAGAAATATCGCCACGTTTTGAAAAACCCAAATAAAACCATTTATATTCTTGATTGAATGCATTCTGAATATGAAATAGAACTTCTTGATTGTACCAATCAATCATCCAACTAAGTTTAACATCTTCATGATTGAGTAGAATCTCATGTAGTTTGGTCTCCGATAATTCTATAATAGATAAGTAAAAAAAAAAAATAAATTTAATTTATTGTAAATTGTAATTGATTGGATTTGTTTAAAAATTTATTGAATAAAACTTTTTAAAATATTGTTGTTTGTACATTACATAGTCACCCACCAGCTAATGTACCACAAACAATGGAACATTTTTCTAATTTAGAACAATTTTTTTTTTGTTTTAAATACGATGAGTCAATGGGGATTAACAAAAATAACCAGTAGGGGGGGGGGGAGGCAGAACATATATATAGAAATAAATTTGTTATTTAACGGCATATTTTTAATGAAGAAAATTTGCACTTTCATAAAATATTGGTAAATATAGTTAGATTTTGAATCAGAATGAATAAAAACTAGTAAATGCAGACAACAGAGTTATGACAAAACAATGACATTACCTTTGTAAGACTGATTTGGTTTTTTTGTAATTCCAAGACTATGGAATTAATACCCTAATTGCTTTTTACTCAAGAGCTTGGCATACACAATTATATCGAATAATTATTATCGAATATCATTCAGTAGTAATTAATCTAGCTTGATTTATGGCAATCGGAAATTTTTGATTAGAGTCACAAATGTTTTTTCCGTTATTCAATTTGAGTTTCAAATATGACATATTTGCTTTTTCACAATGTCAATAAATATAATCGAATATACGAACAGAAATTGGCTGCCTAAAAGTAAATGTTTTTTTTTTGCGTGAAAGATTTTTACTGACTAAACCACACCCCTCCCATTAAAAGTAGTCCGACGGACTAACCATTAATTTATTTCTAGTGTTATTTTCTTAAAAAAAAGTTTACGAAATTCTATAGTATTAAATATAATTAGAACTAGTGGCTTAGTTCTTTTAAGTCTTCTGGTATCATTTTGATTATATAGTAGTTGAGTGGCCTCAACATTGATGTGAACCTCAAGACGAGCCAAATGCTTTGCTGCATATGTTTTTATTTCATTTTCTATGAGAGGAATTTTTAAATCTCTGTGCTAATCACTGTTGCGAACATACGAAGTTATTGCAAGTCACTGATACGAACATACGGCATTTATCATGTTGCACAAGTCTTTATTTTGGAATTTTTGTATACAAAGTGTGTTCGTTTGGCACATTCCCATATTTGTATGCCATGTACAACCATATCGGTTTGATTATCTGATTATGATCGGTTTGAGCATCTGATCTTGTTATGTATAGGTAGTTTTGAATTTCGACCTAAGAGCCAGTAAATTTCTCTGTATTCATTATCAAGCTCAATTTTTTTCTTTTTGACATGCTCTTTCCTAACCATCTAAGATTTACCGATGGTTGATTTTTTAATTTTATATATGTAAAATATACAGGCACCGATTTTAACTCATTGAGTTTAATTTTCCACTTCTTTGTCCAAAGGTATAGCTTCTCGCCTGCTCTTTGCAATTTATTTGTAGCCTCGTCAATATTTGATCCTACTGCCATCAACGCAGTATGGTCAGCGAATGTACCAGTTATAATTGCCAATTGTGGTAAATTATTTGTGTAGAGCAAATACAGTATGGGCCCAGAATACTACCTTGAGGCACACCCGTTTTAATATTTCTGATAGTAGAATACTCTTCGTTTTGTTTTATTCTGAATAGTCTGTTTTCTAGATATGATGAGAGTATATCTACGTATTGTTTAGGTAACATATTATTTAGTTTATTTTTATATCAAAAGCTTGAGCTACATCTAGAAATATAGTAGAGCATACTTGCTTTTCTTCTAAGTGAATTAATGCAACTTTTAGATACAAATCTGTAGTTTTCAACATAATGTTATCGAGCCAATTTTCTCTATTATCTATAAATTCTTTTGAAGATTCAACTTCACAGACTTTAGAACTTTAAGACTTTAAGAAATATTCATTAGTATGCGACAAGATAACTATTTTTGAAATAAGCTTTTCAATCGAGAATAAATTGGCATGCAAATAAGGTTTTACAAAGTCTTATGACTTCGGCAAAACACAGATCTGATGAGAACATTTCCCATAATAATTATTTATCATTTAGTTATTTATCATTTAAGAGCATATAAAAATTAACGTTTACTTTGCGTTTATTAACGGCTTAATTTTTTATTTTTATTTTCCTATCAAACTGTACAATATCTCTATAGTGGAAATATTTATCCATCCATAATGATCTATAGTTATACTCCGTCATTTTGCGGGACCTTTGTCAATTTGTTGACTAAAATCTGCTGGGTAGTTGTAGAATGCTGTGAACACTTAAGTTGACTAACATCATTTGAAACTAAAAAGTTTTTTGCTAAGCTATAAGCCTCGATCCTTTTTCATCTGTAGGTTTCGGTGTAAAGAATTGTATCGATTCAACGAAAGTTGTCTGATCGTCGGATAATTGCAGATATCTCTTTTATTCATCAGATCCTTTCGGGTATGACGCTAGCCCCTGAAATTTCAAATTATTTGGTTGTAAGATCCAATTGGAATAATCTCAGAACCGTTGAGCTGTTCCACATTCCCTTCCACCTTACTGAATATGGTAGATTCGAGCAAACCACTAGAATTCTCAGTGAAGTAAATACTAACTTTGCTTCTTTTGATCGTCAACTAAGTGATTTAAATATTAAAAAACGATTACGTTTTAATGTACGTTCAACTGAGACTAACTAACAACTGTTGTTCTATTTAGCTTTGATACTTTCAGCCTAACTTTTGAAGGTAGTTTTAATAAATGTATAGCTATTAACATAGGCATTAACTTATGACTTTTATCCTTCTACTAACAGCATGTATCTGGTTTTGTTTATTTTTAGATTTTTCTGATCAAAGGTGGCGGTGATTTATTAACCCTACTGGATGATGAGTTATTGCACAATTAAATGAAGCAAGCCTTCGTCTAGTAAGAGACGTCTGATGTGCTTGCTCTAAGCACAAATCTGACAGTAATAAACTGACAAGGATGTGGTATATTTGTTAAAAAACCCGACATTTTGTTTTTTAAAAATTCATTAAAAATGTTGAAAAATTTGAGGAGTTGTTTCATTTCTTGTTGAGGAGTTATGTCCTAGAATCTAGCACATACGGCACACTTGACAACTTTCACTTGGTCACTTACCAAAAATGGACAATTTAGCAAAATGGACACTTAACATTTGCACGTTATGCAATTTTGATTGATATTCTGGAAAAAGAGTATAACTCTGATTTTTAATCCAACTCCTCTACAATCTCAATTAATTCAAAATCTCGCATATAAGTACTCTGGAAAAGTGGAATAGCTGAATTTTGAATTCAACTATAAGGTTTTTCCTAATTCAGAATCTTGAATATTATATACACTTGTATTAATATACTGAAAAAGTATACATTGAATCCAACTCTCAATCTTATTTTGAATCCAACTCTTAAACTCCTTTCAAATATTTTTATTACATATACATTTCAAAAACAAAGCACTTATGGGAGTTGTCGTCGTCCCAAATTCCTGCTAAACATCTATAACTCAAATATTTACTACTCTAAAATATACTACTTAAAAAACAAATGTCGAAAAATATTTGATTCAACATTGAAATTCGAAATTTTTTTTCCATAACCGGTTTTTCAACATTAATGTAAAAAAAAAAAGTTTTTCAACATAAAAATCGGTTTCTAATTCACAAACGTAAGAAAAATATTCTACGTTCTACAGTAATTAATACTGGCCTTATTCACTGCAGCTGCAATAACGTTAAATATGGTGGATTTCTTGGGATTATTGGTGTGGTTTGCAACATCTTTAACTTCAATTTACCGAAAAATTTTAACGAAACAATTTTCAAGACCCAACATTTTTTTTTAAATAGACTTGTTAAACTCAAATGATTTATGATTCTATTTTGAATTCCCCAAAGCCAATCTTATAAAATCCTTTTAAAAATTTAATTAACAATGTATAAAATTTTACCTTCGTCCTTTTTTGTCCGTATTTAATAAATACATATACACATACTTAGGCCTTAAATATTAAATATCCCTATCACTTAAAGCGATTTGCACAGAAGTAATTCACAAGAATGCTTTTAATTTTAGTAAAATATACCGTTATAAATTTTTCTCCCAAAAAATTGTAAAAAAAACATATTTTTTTTTTGTTTTTCTTTGGAACTGATAAATTGAATATTTTCACATTAATGGGAATTCCTTGAAAACATTTTTTTTTTTTTTTGTTTTGTGCTATTGTTACCTAATGTGTAAGAATATTAGGATAGAATATAAGGTTTCAATTCAAATTTCATATGTTAATAGATAGAAATTCAGATATAATTATACAGAGGGTTTCAGAAATGACAGCCATTCTATAGATCAAAACGATGAACTCTATGATGATGTTATGAGTTCGTGGAGTATGGAAATATAATGAAATTGTGGATAACTAATTGTGGGTTGGGGTTTTTTTTTTTTATATAAGAGTGGTTTTATATTTAACAAATTGGGTTGAGTCATAAATTGTCCATGTTTCAGTATTTCATCTTTCAATATCAGAATTAGGCTAATTATATTACTGAAACCAATAATTGCAATATGACTTGATATTTAAGTTTTAAAGAAGTCTGATTTTTTTTTGTAAGTTTTAAATATAAAATAATTTTTGTTCAATTTGTACACTTCTTAGTTTTTAATATATTCAATGCAGCAATGTATTAGTTCAGTTATTCAATTAAATTTAGAATATATAGGTGCCATGAAGTAGAATATATTTCACTAGATATGGAATAGATATGAAGGAAGAAAAACACTAATGGACTAGACTATTTGATAGAAAAAGTGCTTATTTACGCTTACATTTCAACCAAATGATTCGATTTTAATGCATACCGTATGAATTAAGCAGTATAAGACAAATTTTTAACAGTGGTATTTGTGGTATAGAAATATTTTACGTTTTTACATTACTATGATAATGTTATATTTTACATTTCGAAGGTGGATACGAAGCCACTTTAAATTCAAAAACAAAAAAGTTAAAAACTTTTTTTTAGAGCTTCGGTCCTGATACCTTCGACACTAGACCTGTGGCTTATATCAAATGTTAATCTCATTATGCGGCACTTCTTATACCTAGGTTTTCAGAAATATGTATAATTAATGGTGCATCTTATTCTTTAAGGACGAAAAAGACATTTGTAAATTATTTTTTTCTAAATATTCATATACTTGGCAATATGCTTCTTTCTCAATTATTTTTGTTATGATTGGTTCTATGCAAATAGGTCACATCAATTTATACACATTCGTGAATTCGTTTCGCATTGTAATTTCTCAAAATTATTCTTCTACATTGAAGTCATCTGAAATCTGAGGGCCAATGACTTTAATATCGGAGAAAACAAATTAACTTTACTTAAATTTATATGCATCATGTATGAACTGTAGTATGTATACATAATTTTATTTTTGTTTGTACCTTCATATTACACCATAGAGTTACGACTTTAATCATAGCGTTAAAATTTATTTGAAATCGCACTTTACAATTAAATATGGACGTTCAACTAGTGCAGTTGAATTGAATATAAATCAATATAAAATTAAATTTCACAAAGCTTTGATAGATCTGGAACACCTTTCTAAATATTACATACATGTATATAGTAAAATTAGATTGAATATATATTTCAAAAATAAAAAATAAAAAACTGTATGTATTATAAAATAAAAAAAAAGACAAAAATTAGTAAGTTGGTATTTTAAGAGTAAGAAAAAAAATATGTAAACCATTGTTTTTTTTGTTTTGATACCACCTTGAAAAAAAAATAGGTTTTCTTTTTTATTCATTTTTATACTCTATTCTTGTTTCGGTTACACTTTGTTGCTAAGATTCTAAAATGTGATACGTGAAATATTGATTTTCTGTAGGATTTGATTTCCCAATATAAAACAATGAAAAATTGTTTCCAAAAATTTTTTTTCTAAATATAATATTTGAATGGAAATTGCTTAAATGAATATTCCACTTACCAATACTGTAGCAAAAGAACAGAACTCATTCCTTCTTTCAATTATTTTGGGTTTAATTTTATTTTTATTTTGATTTGTTACGAATATAATGGTAAAATTCAAATTATTTTGTTATTCCATTTTAACAAGAAAATATTCATGTTGGCTTTTTTTTGTTTTTTTTTTTTTTTTTTACTTTTTTAAAAGCTTGAAACCTTGGAGACATAAAAATTATTCACCGTAAATTATTCCCAATACAACTGGGTTTAACTAAAAATTTTACAAAATTGAATATAAAAAAATTATGATTATAAAATTTTTTTTTTGAATTCAAATCACATAAATTTCATAAGATTTGAAATATTGAAAAATCTAATGGAAGAAAATTAGTTCAAGGCTGTTAAGCCGAAAAAGGATTTGTCTTTCAGGTTAAGGCAATGAAAAAATTGAATGGTTGTAAATTTAATTTTCATTTTTTTTAGTTTTGCTTTAAAAATATGACTATAACTAAATAACCTGAAAAACAAAAGTAAATTTAGATATGTACCTATTATTTTCATTGTTAGCGCAGTTGCTCTAGGTTTTTTATTTATTCTGTAAAGAACTGCTCTGAAATATACTTATGTCTAAGTTTATATTGATAAGCTACTCTGAATCTAGTCAATCAAAGCTAAAAATTTGATTTTCTTTATACATCCTCCTTCCCTTTTACCATCCTACTTTCCAAATTTTCCTTTCCCACCCAAGCCAAACGTATCAATGGAATATAAAAGGTCCCCACCTAGCGTTTTGGCTATGCATAAAAAAAAAAAAAACTTCTTCTTTATACAAAATTATTTTAATTCTGAAACCAGTTTTGGAGCATAATAGTGAAAATAGCCGAATATTTTCCTTTTAATCTTACTGATAAGCTTATCATACAGATACGCGTTTTGAACCACACAACTGGACAACACAACTTGAAACCTCCATAGTATTACGCCTGAATTGTTGAAGGGATGAAGGGCTGTTTGAAGAGATGCACTATTAATTAAATAGAACAAAGTGTCATTTCCAACAAGATATCTATGAAAGTGGGACAGATGAATCTACAACGTTTCATAGACTCAATTCAAATTTCAACGTAAATTTAACAATTTATGAATTTTCTTATAAATAGAAATTTTTTTTATTGTGAGCATATAAATATTAATTTTATAATACATAGCTGTAATTAAATCTTGATTGTAAATAATATACAGTTATCATGTAATCAAAAATACAATTAATTATTAAAGTGTTCACATAATAATCTTAAAGTGTAGGATAACACCCACCTGATTGATGATATAATTATTGTTTCATTAAACCAAAGACACACTATAAAATATGTCTAGAAAAAATAATAATAAAATAAAGTTGGTTTGCAAATAGAGTGAAAAAAATTTACTTAAAACATAGATGATTTTAAATGTGATTTTCAAATCCAGTTAATCAGTTTATATTTTTGTGTGATTAAGCCTTAATTTCTTGTTCTATAAAAAATTTTGCTAACTCACGAGTCAAAGATGTATGAATAACATCTTGTAATAAGTTATAAAATCAACCAAAATAAAAATTAGGAGTTGCATAAGTAGTCTAACATTATGAATTCCAACTGATGAGTTCAAGTAGTGTTATGATGAACGAAATACACTCCTGAAAATAATTATTGTTGTTATAAACAACTTACAGTATAATTATTAGATAAAATGTTAATATAACTTTATGTATGTATCAGTGTAAATAAAAAAACGGGTTTGTCCTTTTTAGTTATTAAATTGTAAGATTCCTAATAAATATTATTAAATTTTAAATAAATTTAAAATTAAATTTATTTTTATTTAGTTAAAAAAAGAGTTTATATGTAAAAATTTTACAATTTTAAATTACAATGAGTTTTAATTGGTGTATTTTCTGATGTGTCAGATTAATTTATTCTCATTTAAAGTTAAACTTATATTTTTGATTGTTTTTTTGATTTTGCATTTGATGATATGACAGCTAGGCAGGAGTATTTTACTTTAAAAATTAATACTGGAATTAGATTGTATTATATATAGCATTCAGAGATCTCTGAGTTTGAATTTAGATTTTATATTCAATTGCTTAATATGGACATTTTAAAAGTTTTTCATCGATATTGAATCTTATTATATTAAAATAGTTCTCTCAAAATATAATTTATTTTTGGATTTAGGTTAAATCACTGTAATGTTGTTACTTGATTTGAGTTATCATTTTCGGGAATTCAAAATTTTTTATCGTGTACCTCATTAACTAATTATATAATTTTGATTTGAGCATTTAAAATCCTTTTTCTAATCATGGGCGACTACGAAAAATATCCCAATTGAATAATTAAGTAAAAAAATTATGTGTTACCAATTATAAAAAAACGAGTTTACACTACGACCAATATACACGAAGGCTTACAAGGCTTAACATGTTGATAAATGATGAATGCGTAGAGCAGCACATAAGATGCCTATCACTAAATGAAAGCTTGCTACAGTTGATTGTGCAATATATCATTATCCAGTAGGATTAGTAAAACACCACTATCGTTAATTAGAAAAATGTTAGCTAAAAAAACTAAAACAATTATATACATGCTATTAATAGGGAAGTAAAAACCATAAGTAAATCATAAGTACTTAAATTAAGATAATGTAAAAAGCTAGACTAAACTAAAAAACAAAACTAAACAAAAGTTGGTAGTTATAGTCTCAGCCATACGTACATTATTATGCAATCTTATATTTTGAGAATGAAAACATATTTTATCAAAACCTAATATTAACAATATTGATGATCAAGTTTTACTAATTATAAGTTTTATTATAGTCAAGCTTATATAAAACTTGATCTCTCATATCTAAATGAAAATATAAAAATTTTAGCAATTGAATGTACTGAGTACAGTTATCAATTATATTACACAAAATTTTAATACTACTTGCAGACTTCTTCAGTGTTTTCTATTCGACTGAGAAATGATCTAAAATCTAAAATCGTCTTATTAATGCTTACTGGACTGGACTGGAGAAATTTGAATTTTTTTGCAGCTGGCTGTTTGTAATATAGTAATTTGTATATTTATTTGGAATTGAGCATAGATGTAATTACTATATTGTAATATTTTTTTTGGTTAATTTACTATATTGTAATTTTTCATAATATAATTTTTAACTTGGGAGTGACCTGTAGGTGTATATTTATTTTATTTTTTTATTTTATTTTTATTTATTAACAAACCAAAGCAAGGCTTTTTACAATAGTTTTTGATTTACGATATAATTAAAAGTTAAATTTAGAAACAAAAGATTTGTTATCTACAATTAAAATATTTTTTATAAACAATTAAAAAAAAAAGAAGAATACAAAAAAAAATATATATATATATATATATATATATATATATAAATATATATATATATATACTTATATATAATATATATAATATTAAGTAACAAATTATTATATGAGTTAATAAATTAACTATTTAATTCATTGAGAATAGCAAAATCAATATGTTTAACACCATAGGTAACATATATAATTTTAGATAATAGGTCTTGGAATCTTACATTTTGAGCTCTTTCTGTAAAGGAACAGGAAATCCATACTAAGAAAGCATCTGATATACCGAACCGAACACAGCAAGTTTCTTGATTAAGATCTCGTGATTCATACGATCGAAAGCTTTACTGAAGTCAGTGTATATTGCATTGATTTGATACCCACTTTCCATTAATTTCAAGATTTCGGAAGTGTATACCGTAAGATTAGTCGTGGTGAAACTTCATTTTCTGAAACCATGTTGTTATTCGTTTATTTTTTTATTCAAAATTGGTGTTATTTTATTAACAACAATTTTTTTCAAATAGTTTGGGAATAGTTGAAAGAATGGCAATACCACGATAGTTCTCCACAGCAGTTTTATTATCTTTCTTAGTTGTAAGATATGAGAATTTCCATTCTTGAGGAAATGTTCCTATTGACAGGGATTTATTAAAAATGAGTAGAAACGCATGAGACAACAAATATGTACAGTTATATAGAAAACATGGTGAAATTAAGTCGGGTTTCATGCCCTTCTGGATATCGATATCAAATATTGCCTTCTGTACGTCAATTTCTGAATAGATATAAATTAGTAATGACTGAGTTGATGTTATTCGACATGGCCGATAAATCATAACTATATAACCTTCCTGTGGGCCATAAACTTTTTGGAAGCATTCCGCAAATAAATTGCGGATTTCATCAGGGCTGGAAGAAAGCGAATTGTCTTTAGACATAAAATTCGAACAGCGTTGGGACTTCCGTTTTTTATTTACAAAGTAAAAAAAAAATTTAGGGTCTGCAATTAACTTATTACCAATGACATAATTGTCGTACGCCTGGTTTGCCTTGAATTCTAATGCAAGAGTCAGGATTGGAAATAACTGTGCAATAAAATTATATGGGAAAAATACACCTTAATTGACAAAACAAATCTTCTGCAATTAAGTTTAAGACTTGCAAAACGAATGCATTCAAATGGAGAAACCTCCAAAAATTAAACCGTAAAAACTTCGTCATGACAACTAGGCTGCGCATAGGTCACAGCAGGTTAACATATATTTACCTCTTTGATGGTCCACAAACAAAGCATCCTACATGTAGTTGTTCCACACGATCCACCTACACAATACACTATATTTTTGAGACTTGTCCTTTGTACAACAATGTAAGAATCGAACTTGGTACAACATCGTTGGAAATTTTGAAACTAGAAACAATTAAAGCTGCAGGAAAAGTTTTATTAAAGAATTAGTTTTAATTTAAAAAAAAAAAATTAAATGTAAACATATTCCGGGCTCGAGAAAACCCAGGAGGTTGATGGGCCCATCATAAAACTCTATAAAATAAATAAATAATGCAAGATTTTTATATTTGATTAGCACATCATCACTAAGATTCTTAGTAGATTTCATTTTTTTGTACAATCTGTTACGCTGATTACGCATTGTCCATATTGACTGTAAAACGCTTTATAAATTTAAATAATGAGAAAATCTATTGCCATGGTTTTAACTCAGAAACTAGTCATTTTTGGTTTTGCACATTTCGATGTTTTCGGCTAAGTTTAGTTTTCTAAAATCTCTGATGAGATTCACGATTATTCAGGTTTTTTTTAGAAATGCTATCTAGTTTTTTTATAAAAACTTTAAACGCTCATAATTCGCTTAATATTGCTCCTAGAGGGTCAATTTTTGCATCGAAATTTACTTTTTCAGAATTTTTTTCCTTTTTTATAAAAATTTCAAACGCTCATAATTCGCTTAATATTGCTCTTAGAGGGTAAATTTTTGCATTGAAATTTACACTTTCAGAATTCTTTTTCTTTTTTATAAAAACTTTAAACGCTCATAATTCGCTTAATATTGCTTCTAGAGGGTAAATTTTTTCATTGAAATTTACTCTTTCAGATTTTTTTTTCTTTTTTTATAAAGTTGTCCTATGTTGTCCTTTGTTGTCGATTTTGTCATTTCTTGTCTTAGCTAATTTTAGATTAGTCTTGGGCTGGCTCTGCTGCTACATAATACTACATTGGACCCGTGTTATTTGAATTTCACTCTAAGAAGGAGGGAACTCTTATTAAATCCTAATTCTATTTTTCTTTTGGGTCTCTTGATCGGTGAGGACTTGAGGAGGTTGATGACATAAGTTTTGACTGTAAAGTTATAAGCTTATTTAGTTCAAAGGAAAATATTCGACTATTTCCAACAAGTAACAAATTTTATTTTAATAATAATAATGGAGTTTCTAATTTTGAAATTAATTACAAACTAAAAAAAAAAAACTAAAAAGATTATCTTCTTCAATTTGTTTTCAATTTCCGAATGTATTTTTAATTATTACTTTAATTTCAAATAATGCTTTATTTTTTCTTAAAATGTTGTTAAATAAGAAAAAAAAATAATTTTATTAAGTAATTTGAAACTCTCTGAATAAATATTGTAGTCAATAATAATGTGTAGAATGATAAAAGTTCTTTTTATTTTTAAATTTATTTTCAAAAATATTTTCTAAAGCAATCTTAAAACGTGGAAAATTACTTAAAATTAAATTTGACAATATTTCATTAAAATTCCCTTCGAACATTTTTTTAGAATTTTAAAGGAAATAGTTTTGTTTTCTCTCAATAATTTCCAAAATGTATTCTGTAATTAAAATTTCAATAAAAATTTTGAAATTTTCTTTTAAAAAAAGTTGAATTTTAGAAATGGAAAACTTTATTTTTCTTATTATGTAAAGTTCATTTTTAAAACTTTAAATATAACTTGAAACCTCAATACTGGAAAATTTTTATTGCAATTCATTTAAGGAAGTCACATAAAAAACAAAAAAAAAAAAATATAAAATAGAATTAAAAACACGAAACCAAAAATACAATGCACTTTTGATAATAAAAACTTTTTTTATGGTAATAGAAAATTTACAATTCAGATAGAACTTTGTCAAAACAAATTACAATAAGTAAATTTGTATTTGTATCGTGTATACAACATACATTACATATACATATACATACATGTACTTATAGTTATACCATTTTCGAAAGCCAAAATTTATAAAACTTAAAATATTTAAAATTGTTTAGATAAAAATTTTGAATTCATCATTGCGGATATTCTGGTTAAAATTTCTAAAATACTTCTATCAAGTTTAAATTATCTTATAATAAACTTTTAAATAAATATTTGTCTATGTGTTGAATAAACGTTAAACACATATAAATATTTTTTTGTTAATAAAAATCAGTGACGATTTATAATACTTTTGACAATTATTATTAATGTTAAGTTTGTGTAATAATTTTCTTTGATGGCGTATACATTTTTTATTTATCATCACAGACCGTTTAAATTAACATTCAAAAAATAGTCTCAAGCGAATGTCAGCATCAAATATATGGGAGGCGATATCAAAATATTTATGAACTATAAATATTAAGTTAGGGTTTTTTTGATATTCATTAAGAAAGAAATTGGACAGAATATATTTTAAATAATTCTAACAAAGTTTTAAATAGAAGGATAAAATGTCATTGGCGTACAAAATTGGCTCCAATTATTGTGAAAAGTGTTGTATTTGAGTTAAACAATTCTAAAATTTTATAAAATTGTTCTGATCTATTTTTTTAATTTTAGTTTTATGCTATATGATAGCATTTAAAATTTCGCGTGTCTAGTTAACCTAAAATTGATAGTGCATTCATCACTTGACTTCATATAGGCATGGCACGAGAAAATGCAGTGAAAAGCTAAACGAAGAAAAGAGTAAAATTTAGTAACCAAACTAAATGCAAAAAATTTAAACACATATATGTAAGTAAGAGTATCATCATCATTGTCTTGTAGTCGATCTGTGGGGCATAGGACGAAAAATAAGGCAAAGCAATAAATATCCTGGTTTCAGGCGCATATTAATAAAATGCTCTGCACTCACGATTTAAACTTGAAACTACGAAACAGAATTATAGAGTGCTATTTCTACTCAACACTATTGTATGTGGTTTAAGTCAAGACAAATTCGGAAATCTTCCTACAGAAATTCTAGGTCTTCGAAAAGTAGTGTTATCGCAGGATGCTAAAAACCATTGGTATAGAGAGAATAACTAATGAAGAAATATTGTTGCGAATAATGAAAAACAAACAAAATTAATCTTAAAAACTATGAAATCCAGAAATCTTGAATATTTCGGGGAACTAAAGTCCATCAACCAGAATAATATGAACTAATCAAAAATATCAAGGAAAAATTGAAGGAAATTTAGGCCCCAAATAAGAAGGATATCGTTTTAGAACAATATACGTCAGTGGTTCAATAAAAGTATCAAATCTTTGTTTCGACCTACAGCTAATAAAGTCAAAATCGTTATCATAGTATTTAACTTCCGCAACGGACAAAGCACACGAAGAAGAATTGAATTGAATTTAATAAAGTTTATTTTGGGCCCCTGATCTTATTAGATTTTTCTGACTATACACATTTATTTTGTTTTCATGTACAAAATTTAATGTTAACAAAAGCTATATGAACTTAACCTAATAAAATATAATTGGAAAAAGTACGAAAACAATGAATCAATTGATATAAATTTAAAGAACAAAAAGAAAAAATAAATAAATATAAATAGAGTAAATAAGCAAGAAGTAATAATTAAAATTTCATGGAAAGTGTTAATTGTTTTGGTGAACTCAATAATACGGCGAAGTGACTGTTCAGAGTCTTCACCAAGAGTATTTAACCTTCTTGCATTCCTGTAGCGCGAACTGGTTTCGCAAATGTGTTGAGCTATGGCGTATGGTTATCACAGGAACATTAAGGTACACTTCTTCTCGGTTCGTCAAATAAGTACTTCTCCAATTTGTATAGTCGCGAGTATCCTATTCTTAGTCTTGTAATTATACATTTCTTTCGGCTTACAGAATCAATGCTTTTCCAACATGCGATATACCTTTTTATTTGTTTTGGCTTATTAGTTGTGGGTTCAAAGAAGAGGAACAAATTAAAAAAGATCGATCTGTCAACATTTTTCAGCAAACAACGTAAAATACTGTTCTGCTTTTTGGGCTTTTGTTTTTCCTCTGTTTGTTGGAATATATTATGAAATATTATTAGAGTAGGATGACACATCTTGACTTTTATATAATTTTTGTATACCTTAGTCTAAAAAGAGAAAGTCAAATTGTAAAAGTAAAAAGGTGAGAAGATTTGATGATTGTTTCTAGTTTATCAGATTAATGTATCAACTGTACAATTTCTGAAGAGCCTGATCTTTTTAAATTAAGTTTCTGCTTAAAATGCTGTAAAATAGGATAATTTTTATTTGAATTTGATCTGCGAAGAAATATTGTAAAAGATTGTGTCAACCATAGTTTGTTATGTTTTAAAATTGGATCTGCTTTTAATTTTCAATGTTCTGCTATAACGCTAACTCAAAGTTACTTAGCAAGCTGATATTTACAAATTTGTAGCGAAAATGAATGATGATCTCGATGCTGTTGTTTTCTGCGTTCTGCGTTCTACGTTTCTGCATAACAAATTTCCCATGAGTTGAACTAAATCATTCTGTTGTACAATTTGAAAACAAACAAAAAATTTGTGGTTACTCTCTAATAAAACTGAAATGGTCATATTTTAAGTAATTTCCAAACATGTCTTCTCTAATACAGCCACATCAGTGAATGGGTAAAACTAAAAAACGAATTTAGTTTGATCGTTAATCTTTTCACATTCCATGTAATGTGTAATGTAGTCTATGCTGGAATGAGTGTAGGTTAATTATCTAGGATAATGCTTGTATCCGTTTCGTAACTAATCGTAGGTTTAATAGCGTTAGTGATGTTTCTAAATTTGTACTCATTTTAAAATTATCTGAATTACAAGTACCTATCTAGATATAAAAAAATACATCCTTGTAACTGTTCAGTAAACTAGTCTTTGGAAGATCATCTAGAAATGTAAATTTAAATATATTACGCGTCATTCTGGGTAACTAAAAAATTTATCATGTTTTTTTTTAGACTATGGATTTGTAAAACTCTCTGCCGAGTGATATCAGAGGTGAATTTCGTTTTTCTAAACTCTTGGAGCTTTGTCGGGCGGAAGGAAAAACCTAGCCAATGATATTCAGTTAGAAAGCAAGATTGTTGAAAATAAGCCAATATTATTGAATATAAAACTAATTTTTATTTGAATTTGTTTTTGTTTTTCTTTTCTATATTTACCTTGAATTAGATTTTTTTTTTTATGAAATTACTAGAATTAATTATACTGAATTTATTAAAATTTTTAGTTTTGAGTGTTTTGTTATATTTTGTTATTTTCTATTCATATTCTTTATATATATATGTTTTTTCAATTCAAATTCAACATTTTTTTCTAACAAGTTTGACAAAATTGTTGAAGTTGAATGGAAAAAAGTGTAGAATTGTAGAGACTTATCGTTTCATGTATATGTAGAAATTATAAATTATTATTATTATTACTATTACTATTACTAGATATAGTAACAATATTGTTAGTGAATCATTTGCGCAAATTTAATTCTATATTCTTGATAGTAAACACTATGATGTGACTCCACCTCTGCCACATAATTCAAAACAAAAATTACAGTGTAAGTTTTCTATATAAACTAAAATAATATAAAATACCCCGTATATAACTTGTCAAATTCGGTAAACTTTAGATAAACTTTAATCAAGTCCAGATTTCAGAATTATTTGTTATTTGTTTTTTATTCTTAATTCTGTCGTCCTCTCTCTTGCTCTACCTAATATTATTTATTTATAAACGTCATTTTAATCTCTTTTGAAATGTTTTGAATCTCTTTATAAGGATAAATAAATTTAAAATTTTTTAAATTTTACTAAATTTAAGTTTTTATAAATTATTTTATATAATTTAATGTTTATATACGATGTTTTTTTGTATGTATATAATAATGTATGTAGGGATAATTAAATTAACTTTGTAAATTGTATATATACATACATTATATTTTTGTTTTGTTTTATTTTATTTATATATTTTTTTTTTTGGAAATAAACTCTTTCTATTTTCGAAAGTTTACAAAAATAATTTCTTATTGTTACATACTATTTACATTTATATTTGTAACTGTCACTTTATATATTATTTGTATTATATAAATGAAAACAACATAATATTAAGTATAACAACATTTGATTAAATGATTCAGTTTGGTCCAGGTATTTAATGTTCATAACAATTGTATTCATAAATACAGTTTGTGGCAATTAATTAGATTCACTTTGTTTTTTTTTTATTTGTTTTTAATGTCACTAATATAGAGGTGTTAAAAATTCATTTTTTACAGTTGGGCTTGCCTTTGATCTATTTTGAAATTGATTATCGTATAATTATTTTTGTTCATTTTCAAAAAAAAGGGTAAGTCTTCAAAATAATAATTTATAGCCGGACCCGGATAACAAAAAGGAAAAAATGTTTGAGAAAGTTTAAGTTTATTGTCTTTTTTTAAGTTTTCATAACTTATTAAATTCTCTCAACAATATCATTTATAAATCTAGCTTTCTAATAGAGAAATTAAAAAAAAAAATTAAAAAGGCTTTTTTAAAATGAATATATTTTGGCTGTATGAAAAAATGCTAAAAACACAATTGTTCAAAAACCAAAAATGAAAAATGACCTAACACATATGGATTGTTTTTCATTATGAACTTTGTATGGAATTTGGGGTTTTATTTAACAGTTGCGAATTTACCATAGAAAATATGGGCTTTAAGCTTTTTCCAGAATATATAGTTGTAAAAATTGGAATTTTATAGTCGGTTACAAAATCGAAGTTAAATATGTACATACTCTGGAAAAAGATGTATAATCCTGATTTTGGAACAAACTCTTAAAACACTCATATGCTATCTGATACCTCAGAAAAAAGCGTATTACCCAGATTTTCTTACCAACTATAAAATCCTTCCGAATTAAGAATGTATTATAAAATCACATTATGGATTACGGTAGACTTTTGTAGTAAACCTACTTCTGAACACTTGAGAAAATTTTTTTTTTAATGTTTGGATGTAATGTACTTAACGCCGGTCCTGCTTATCAAATACAATGTAACTTATATATTATTGTGTGGTAAGATATAAACCGGTTAGAATGTATTGAAAAATTATTTTTTTTCCCTAAAAATATTATTTTAGCAACTTGAAAAAGGACCGATGAATTTTTGGGTAATTTTTTATAACCACGAAGCTTAAGTGTTAAACAAGAACGCAATAATTAAATATATACCGGGTGTTACAAAGCATGAGTATCAGCTTTTTAAGAGAGGAAGGAGCCGTTATTTTGAATGAATGTATAACTAAAGCAAGGGTGCTCTATCGGTTGCTGATACTTTTAACTTCCGGGAAGGACCGAAAAAGGGTTTTTTAAGCTTTTAGATTTTCAAATGTTAAGACGTATTTTTTATGCAAATTTGGATCTACGACAAAAAATAAGAAACTTATATTAAATAAATTTTTTTTGTTTTCTCAATATTTCTATTTAAAATTAATAAAAATAAAACAAAAATCCACCATATTTTCCTTTGGTAAACTAAAATTAATAATAACAATTTTTATAAATAAATTTGTTTTTCATGTTATCATATTTTTTATCTCAGTTCTGGGTATCTATATAGTTTAAACTAAAAAAAAAAAATTACTTTACAAAAGTTTTCTCTCTGGAACACCCGGTATGTTTAAAGCTGTGAATATAAATGACTGTTCAAAAAATAGCCCAAAAATTAAAAATTAAAAATCCTCCAAAAATTTTAACTGTTTTTTTGAGCTATTAAATATTAATTATAAATAAAAGAAATTCTATATCAGTTTTGTTTCCTAGACTTGTGAAGTGTGTATTATACTTAGCTCCTTTTATTGTTTGCGGGTAGTTGGTAATACGATTGGAATAGTTATTTGAATTAATTATTTAAACTGTATAGTTGTATTAGAAAGAACGACTATTTTAATACCTGTTAAAAATATTACTTAAAAAATTTGATTACATCGAAATTATAATAGTAGTTCTAATTGTTCGAAGTGTATGTTTATGTATTTTGAAAAAAAAATTTATTCAATCATTATTTTTTTTGCCAAATACGTAGAACAAATTTTTTTAAAATTACAAAAAAAATTAAGAGGTGTCGGTAGCCGAGTGATAAAGTACTCGTATATATATAGTAATGTAATTACCGAAGCGAGGAGGACCGGCTCAATCCCGTCAGAGACGAACATTTTTTCAACTGATTGGCTGAAAAATAATTTTCAATACAACCACATCAGTTCTAATAGAATATAATAACTTAATAAACATATTATAATAATTTAAAAACAATATAAAATATAAATTAAAAATAATATAATATACAAAAATATATACCAAATAATTACTATATACTCATTCCGAAAAGGAAAGGATCTGTAAATGGGACTACAGTCTTATCTCTGCAACTGATCCACTGTTGTATAAATAAATAAAATAAATATTTTAAATCAAAATTATTATCTTTACAACAATTTATAAAAACCAATAGAAAAAAATCAAATTGACTGTAAGCAATTGTTGCAAACTGTTGGCACGTATGAGTATATGTGTATTATTATACTCTCTTGTGAATTTTACTGATTTAATATAAGGACATTATAAATATTTACAAATATGAATAATCCATTTTCAAATTTATTTTATTTTTTTTGTTTTTGTTTTTTGTTGTTGTTCTTTTGTTTTTGATGTATACGGAAAACATTTTGATATTTATCTAAATAACAAATTTACCTTATAACACCTTAAATGTCGGAAATTTGTATTCTTAGATGTAAATATAAATATTTTTGTATATTAAGTTACATGATGTACAGAATTCTAGGCAAAATAAATATGATGTTATATATTTGATGTTACGTTTTGACGTATATCAGGTAAATTATGAGGGAAGAATTGAAATTTTTAAAAACAAATATTGCAACCTGTTGAATTATTTACCACGGTTAAAAGTGACGATTGAAATTGTATAGAATTCAGTATCATTGTGTAGCAAATTTTATTGTTCATACAAAAGTGACTAAAAATGAATTTGTCTGTTAAAATTTAAAATAGATAATCTCAAAGCAATCAATAATTATTTATTTATTTCATTTTTTACAGCTACAGTTTGTATAGAGTGAAATTAAGTTGAAAAATTTAAATGTTTTCAGGTTTCCGTTCACTAATAATTATTTCAATATTTGATTGCAAATATCGTTATTTTGGAAGCAATATACTTCCTTCATTAGTGCTTGTGACTCACAAGCACTGCTCTGCAACAATTAAATTATTTAATTTAAATTATCACTAAAAAGAAAAATTCGAGTAATAAATTAAAAAATCAAATTAAGAGCTTATAAAATTAAGTTCTATATAGTAATTGTAACCAAGGTTAATAAATAAAAAATCAATAATAAAAGAAGAAGTTTTAAGAAAAAGAATTGATGACAGTAAATAAAGTTGTAGCGAACTGCTCTTTATTGTATTATTTTAGGTCTATGAATAGTGGGTTCTGGTGTGTAAGTATTTCAAACAGTCTAATCATGGTTGGCTATTTTCAATCAATCGTTCAAAACTGAAATCAAATCTATTCAGTTATAATCAGTTTTTAATTAAATTACTAATTTTATTAAATTTTTTGATTATGATTTTTTGGACCTCTTAACCCAGTCTTCACTTACAGTTTAATTTAATAAGTTTACAGTTTAATTTAATAAATTAATACGTACAATAAAAAACAACGTACTGTAAGGAAATTAAACCTTCTCAAAGCACAATATTCAATTTATCAATTATTATCATTTTTGACGAAACTAATTAACAAAAAAACAATTTAGAAAACATAAAAAAGTATAGAATATGTTTTATTCTTAGGAATTGTTTCGTTCATCATAACACTACTAGAACTCATCAGCAGGTATTTATAGTGTTAGACTACCTCTACTATACAACTTTTCTTTTTGATTGATTTTATAACTTATTAGAATATATGTCAATAATACATCTGTGAGTTATAAAAATCGACCAAAATTCCAATGTAAAATGTTATTTGAACAAAAAAATTTCTAAAAATAATTTTGTTAGCTTGTTAACACAAATAATAATAATATTTATAGATACAATGGTGAAATGAAATATCAAAATATCTATGTATCAAGATTGAATACTAATGAATAAATCGAACTTGTTCTTTTAATGTACACAAACGAGCTTTTTAGCTCTTTTAGATATAAATTGAAATAAATAAATAAAATTAAAAATAAAATAACATGGAAATTTTAATATTTCACACTTAAAAAATTTATAATTGCATAAATTTATTATATATATATTTTATTCTATTGCTCTTCTCGACAATACCTCAGACTAATATTTTTTTGATTTAGTATGTATATGTTTGGCATGCAAAAGATAGTAAGTTTTCCATATTTTTCAAAAAAATTAGAAATACAATACAACAAGATCACTCCCTACATTTACATATCCCTACATTACGAAACATTTATATATCAAATATGTTAGACCGACACTTGACACAAATATTTTGGTGTTACAAGTAGACAAAGACTTCAACTGGAATCAACAACCTAATGATTTGTTGGCTAGAGCCAGAAAAGTGGCAGGTATTATCAGGAAAATAAGCTACAGAGTTCTTGAAAATCTATCATAATATTGCAGTCTATATTCAATAGTAATATCATAAATGATAATATCCATATAGTATTGCTGTTCAAATACATTTGAATGATATGGATTATATTCTTATACATTTTGAAATGTTACAGTTTTGATCAACTTACATTTTTTGTTAAATGCTGGGCAAATACATTTAAAAATTGAATTTTTTGCATTTTAAATAAAAAACCTTTTTAACAACAATCACAGAACTGCTATACCAATGCTATAAATGAGATACATAAAAAATATGGTATTTTCAAACTAAATAATTATAAAGAAATGATGCAATTAATGGATATGGATTATATTCTGAAAAATAACTTAAAATCAAATGTTGAAACAACGTTTAACTCAGATATACACGCTTTGAATATAATACTATAGAGCTGCTACTCAAATAAGATTAAACATTTCATGTAATTTAAATGGAGTGGACTCCATACTCAACTCAAGCTTTATGGCTATATAATAAGAATTAAAAAATATGTTAAGAAATAATTCATACTAGTAGTAGTCAATAAATTCTAAACTAACAAAAATAGCACTTAGGGGATTTTCGTAGATAAAATTTATTCTAACCATATTTTTATACCATGCCGACTACCAAAATGAGTTTAATATTTTTGCAAATGTGAGTTTTCGTCTAACGACTACAAAGTAATATTAAAGGACTTGGTAGATGTTACTATCAATGGTTCAAAATGAAGTTGCCATTCGGTCCATAACAACACCATGAGTTAGGGAAATTGAACTGCTCTTCTCAACAATATTTTAGACTAAAAATTTTTGGTTTAAGTACGTTTATACATGTAGGATACTTAGCAACTGTACAGTGAGTAATTTTAAAGGACTAATTTTGAATCAATGCCAGCGGTTGCTATCATTGATTCAAAATTAACTTGAGCCATGAAGACCCATAAGTTACCTGTCAAATCAATGTATTTCAAATTTAATTTTTTGTTTTCAGAAACAATAATTTTTTCTATTCGAAAAAACTAAAATCCTTTAAGATTCAAGAAATTCAAAGTTTTCATTCAACAACAAATTAGAATTAAAAAATTTAATTCAATAATCAATTTTCAATTCTTCTAACAAGATTAAATTAAATTGATAGTTCAATATTATATTGTATTTCATAAGAATTAAAAGAAAAAAAAATAAAATTAATTTCAGAAATTCTTTCGAAACTAAAAAAAATAAGTAAAATTCCAAAATATTGATTAAAATTTCTGTTAATTCCGATATAAACGATTATTTTATTACATACGATACGAGTATATCCTAGAATTTCACAATATTATTATTATAATAGAGTACATAAAAATAAAAAAAAAAAATAAAAAAACATGTCCTTACAAAATTTAATGTTTCTTCCCACCCGGTTTATACATAATACTACATTGTGATGTTGTAGTCGTCCTGTAACAGCAGCAATATATACCATCAGTAAAGAAAAATCATTTAAATAATTCATGAACTTATATTTCACTTTTCTTTTTACATTTTCTTCTCTTTTTGATATGGCACACATACACACACACACAATGAATGACATTTTCATTTTACTCCAATGACATACCAGTACATTTCATACATATCTTTATCCTTTTAGCTTTTTAGACATTTATTTTTTATCAGACAATCACACAGTTAAACATCATGAAGTCAGTTTAGAAAAAATGAAAACAAAAAAAAAAAAAACGAAATTCTGCTGAGGTAGGTTCCCTTAAAAGGAATTTATAAAATATGAGAAAAATATTTACAATAAAAATGAAAGCAAATAAAAAATAAAAAAAATATAATTTTTATATAGTAAAGAGTATATTTGTTATGCCATTTAGTGCAGACATCTAATTTCACATTAAAAAGATAAGAAGAGAAATTTGCGGCACAATTCCACAATATAAAAACAAAGAAAAAACAAAAACTAATAAAAATCTTATTAAACCATTGCGTTTCGATTCAGTATATGCACGTATATATTGTATATGTATATATATATATATATATATATATATATATATGAATATAATAATAAAATGAATTCTAAATTAAAAAAATTCCTTAGACTTACTTAAGTCAAATAATTTAGCGTTTAATGAATTTAAATATCCTTATAATAAACTCAAACAATTGTGTATTAAAAAATAAAAAATTGTGCAAGAATTTTTTATTTTTTTTTTCATACTATTCTACTTACGTAATATTCTCTGGTTGAATTGTAAAGTACCATTAATTCTTAAGATTAGATAGTCGTCGTTGTCACCAGAAAAAGGGGATACTTCATTATTATCGTCTTCATTCTTTTTAGATTCTTTACTTGTTTTTTTTCATAATACTAATGGTATAGAAAGAAAATACATACCTTAACGTAGATAACAACGATTATATTACATAATATTATAACCAACAAGTTATCAAAGAATCATGATGAAAGCCAAGTTGTAGAAAACATTGAATTGCGTGCGTACAATATAAACGTATAAAAGTCAAATAATTTTTTTTTTTTTTTTTTTGGTTTCTAAGTTTTGGAATGTCTTGGAATTTAAACCGAAATTATTTCTAAAGGTTGTTGAAAACAAAAAAAATGGAAAAAAATGGAATGTAGAAAAAAAAATAAAAACAAAAGTATAATAACAACAGAAAAAATATTAAAATCGTGTATCAGGATCTTTTCAAACATCACAGAACAACTAAAAGAATGAACAGGAAAGAATGAAATCCTTTCTCAAGAAATAATTTTTACTTACCTTGAAAGTTAAGTTAAAATGTATATATAAATAATATATGTATTGCATTAGGGAGTCCTTAATTTGTCGAAAAATTTTTTGGTGATTAAATTTTTGCTCCCATATTAAGGTTGTTGTATTTGGTTAGAATATTACATTGTTGAATAAATTAATGAGTCTATGTTAATCCAAAAAAAAAAAAAAATGTCAAAATTCCTGACAATTTTTCAATACAAATTCAGGAATTATAAAATTGTGTGTGACGTACATCTCCAATTGTTAGGTGATATGTCACAGTTATTATTAGTTTTGTCACTCATATTTAAAATATAAAATTTTGTAATTTTTGCAACTTTTTTTTTTTTTTTAAACTTTTATTTTGATAATATGTACAATCTTATTTTATCTTTAACCTACAAAAAACAGTTAACAAAACAGGTTCTTCTGATTTTAAAATTTTTAAGAGTTTTTGTTTATGTTAAATTAATCGTCTTCTTATAATATAGGGGTCATTTTTAAATGTAACCATACTAAAATTTTATGGTATCTAATCTTCTGTGTAATTCATTGTAAAAATATGACAAAAAACAATGTTAAGCTGTTTAATATAATAAAAACATCCGAACCAAACTTATACCTATTCTTACAACTACTTTAATTACCTTACAAAACTAAAGAATTTACAAATTTATTCAAGTACTTTACCTCGGTTTTATTTATTTGTCCTATTTTACAAAGATGTTGACCACCAATGATTATTTCTTATAGTTTTGTCTTTATCGGGTATATACATGTCGTATTTCATATTATCTCTATCGATATTGCCTGGGTTGTATTCAATTTTTTTACATGTGGCCCGTCTACTATAATGAAATAGTATAGGGACATGATTTTGGTTTTGAATGTAACCACTTTTGTCTAAAAAGATGAAATCCTCAGAAACCCGTGAGCATAGTCTTTTTGATGTACTCCTCATTGTGGTAAAATATATGTGATTAATTTTTGCAATTTTTTTGAATGAATGGCTTTGATCACATCACTGTATAATAACAGGTGCTCCATCAGAGCATTCGTATCAGCTTTTTCAGAGGGCAAGGATTTTAAAATTTAAATTTTTTTTTTATTATGAAGTCTACGCTTCTGATGATCCGTCTGTTGTATTTGAAATATTTCATAATAAATTGCAAGGTTAAATTTCAAATTGTAGCTTAATTGTTAATCAAATTACGAATAAGACAAAAGGCTTTAAGCCGTGGATGTCTTTTTCATTGTTAAGGAAAATCAAAATGAAGCAAAAGCTTATGTTAAGTGTATTGAAACATCCTCATAATTTAAGACTTAAAAAAATATTACGAAAAGCTTCGTCGTGCATTAAAAAATGAGATTCCAAGATGTAGAGATAATTACTACAGTCGTAGACTAGCTGAAAGTATAGGTAATATTAAAAAGGAATCTTGTGAAGAAATTTTGAATAGAAATGTACAAAATGTTGATATCGTTATCAATAAAAATAACTTGATTGTATCTAATTTATTTAACGATTATTTTACTAATATACTAATAATTCATTCCAAGATCCTAATGTTGTCGATAACGTAGAATTTCAGTGTGATAACAACATCAGGAGTAAGTGATATCAAATTAATAGTTTTTTTTGTTAACTTTACTTGACTCGAAATTTAGAAAATTTTAATGTCATAAAAATCTTCTACTTATAGACATCACTAAAGCATTTAATATGGTGGACCATATTGTTTTATAAATTGCATAATGCGGATTTTAGAGGATTTATACACAATTGGTTTGCATCTTGTTTAGAAAATCGAAGGCAAAAAGTTCGCATTAAAAACCATACAAGTTCAGAAAACGTTATTAATATCAGGGTTCCACAAGGCTCTATCTTAGGTCCTTTTTTGCTTTTGATTTTTGCTTTTAAATGGTTTAAAAAACAAAAAATTCTGTGAAGATTTGTCTTTTGTATATAATTTTCCTTCTTGCTTGAAAATGCGTCTTATCAATTTATGTGAACATGTCTTCGCCTATTTAGGATAATAAGATGAGATCTACTGATAATTGTTTTATTATTGAACGTAGGATAATGAAATTATTGTTTTATTATTGAATTTTCCAAACACTAGGAAAGGATTATTTTACACAAAATTAAATTTTTGTAGGTCTGGGTAAGGAGAAAAAGGATTAGAAGGAAAATAGGATGATGAAGGAGAATTGGTAGGTAAGTTGGAGACTGAAGAGGTTCTTTTTGAAAAGTTGTAGATACCACCAGGGTGCTGTCATCAGCAAAACTATGGATTGGATTGAGGGTTGAAGAGAGTAAGTCGTTGATGCAAATCAAGAAAAGAGTAGGTGATAAGGCAGAGCCTTGTGGAATGCCAGCGTTTATTTCATAGTTGTCGGACATAAAACTGTCAACAGGACACGTATACTACGATTCGAGAGAAAGTCCGCAATCCATGTACATGAAGAGACTGTCCAAACCAATAGCCTGACATTTGCTCAGAAGAATAGAATGCCATATACTAGATCGAAGACTTTTGAAATATCGAAATTGTATAATGAATACTGGTGTTAAGCCGTAATAAAGCCGTATTGGCGATCATCTGAAATACGCGAACTACTTAGGTATCTCAATAGTCTTTTGTTTATTACGACTTCCATTATTTTGGAAAGAATCGAAGTAATGGCAGTTGGTCGGTAGTTTGAGCTGCCGCTTTTGTCTCCTTTTTTGGGAATTGGAGAAACATGCGCAATCTTCCACTGACTGGGATATTAACCAGTCGAGAATGAAAGTGAGAAAAGATTTCGCAGAGGTTTCGAAATGGGAGAGGCAATATGTTTGAGAGCCATGGTTGGAATTCATTTGGGGCCAGTGGACTTTCTAACATTCAGATTCTTCAGCACTTTCACTTCAGCACGAAACCGAAAGTATACCCTATAAAGAATTTTAACCTTAGTAGGGTCGACATGAGGGAGTGCTGGTGGTATTCGTGTTGTAGGAGGGAGTGTAGAAGTTTACGCAAATAATTTTGTAAATAAATTAGCTTTGTCAAGTGAATAGTGATAAAAGACCTGCAAGTCTAAGATAACAAACGGGAAAGTACAATAGATTTGGAGAGGTCGCGCCTACATAAACCTCCCCATAAAAAAAAATAGTGATGATAATGATTTAAAAATAAAAAAAGAAGACAATAATTGTACTCGCTGTCAAAAAATATGACAGTTTAGTTCAATTAATTAATACACACTTCCCAATTAGAATTCTTAAAAGAAATTAGCTATTAAACTAAACCTATATATTCAAAATGTTAATATCAAGAAAATGTTAATATCAAGAATAGTGGTGTAGAAACTAAATTTTTGCTTATCCCACATTATAAGGTGCTATACTAAAAATGTTGATCGTGTGTTGATCGGAAAATGTATGATTATAAGTACAGTTATGTTTAATTGACTACTTTAATTTTCAATTTACATCTGTTTAATACAAAGTCCAGTTATTTTAAATTAAATATAAGGGTTCAATCCTTACTCTTGTCTTCATATTCAATGCTTATTCAACATGATATTAAATGCTTCGATTGTCAGTAAATGATATTAAAAAATTATATATATCTCATATATATCATACATAAACAAATTATATTATATACCTATCATATACAAAAAACTAAAACAAAATTATCTAATCACATAATTTTGTATACGATTTTTTTTTTAAATCACAAATTATAGGACACACTAAATATGCTATATAATATCCTTGTATATTATATTTTTTTATATATATCGATGTACTTAAAAATATATCTAGGACACAAACTTGGGATATTAAAGTACTATTGTATAATATGAGGTACAAGAGTATATAATATTAATAATGATGTTCATTTTTCAAATTGAAATTACAAGAATCATGGATGAAAATTTGTTATATTCTCTTTTCATCTCTTCTCAATCTCTTCTCTTCTGTTAAAGTTGAACATTTCATTTGATGAAGGAAGTCATTTATCCTAGAATTTGTATTTTTTTTTTTAAATAAAACAAAAATAATAACAAGAAGATGTACAAAATGATTTAATTATATTGGGTATTAGATATGTATAGGAATAAAAAGAAATATTTTTATTGTATTTTGTATATAGGTGAATATTTATGTAAATAAACTCTACCATAAAACGTGCACACATAATAAATTAAGGAATCAAAGGAATTTTTATGGAAATATGTGAAAATGAAAAAGTGTCAAGAAATTTTTTATGGTATTTTTTTTTATTTCATTTTTTATTTATTCATTATTATTTTTTTTTTTTTAATTTTTTATTTAGGTTGAATTTTAATTTAAAAAATAAAAGTTTTTGGATATGGTTTTTGAATATGATTAAGCAGTTCAGAAAAAAAAAATTAAAATTTTCTTAAGTATTTTTTTTTCTCTTATACACAATAATTTTTGAACTAAACTTTGCAAAACTTAATTTATTATTGTAAAATGATGGCCCAGTTTTGGATATGCTAATATACCAGTATATTTTTTATTAAAAACTTGTATAAGAATGTATAAAAGAAAATTATAAAATTAAATTCAAAGAAAAAATTTATCAATAAATTTTTAAAATTGTATCTCTGTAGATTCTGATGTATACAAAAATAGAGTTTTCTATTTAGGTCTTACTTAGGATTGATATAAGATAAATATTTTTGGCGTTACTTTATTAAAAACTACAACTAAAATGATTAGAAAACTGATAACTTTGAGGTAAAAAAAAGCGGTACCAAAACAACAACAAAAGATAACAAAATATCAGTTGAAGTTATGTTTGATCGGTATGAACTTGGAGACAGCCTATGTGAGAGCTAAAAGAAAAATAAAAAGTAAAACATGTGGGAATTTTAATTAGTTTTTAAAACTCACATATGGATTTATTTCAAATCTATATTTGAGTTATGAAACTAATGAAAATCATACTGAAAACACAATCACGACGAGTAACGAATTTTTGGCGTACAAATATATGAGATTATATGTATTTGAACATCGCGACGAATGACGAATAACCAAAAATTTCGCGTTCGAAAAATAGACCTATTTATATTTTATTCGTTGACGAATGAGAATGATATTAAGTGATACCAACATAAGTTTTTACTTCATGTGCAAATTTTTTATTTCAGAAATTGTGACCAGTATGTGTAGAGAAAAAAAAGCACATATTATGAAAACAAATTTTCAGAGAATATTAACAACTCTACCAAAACGTGGTATTATATTAACGAAATACTGTAAAATTTCAATAAAAAAGCGAGACAAAATGAAATATTTAATGGCTTAAAGAACGATTAAGTGAAAGTCAAAATAAATGAACTCAATCGACATTTTGCAGCTGTCGGAAAAATCTAGCTTATAATTGTGAAAATAAAATATTCTATGAACAAACGAAAACTAATAAATTTTTAAACTTTAAATTCAAAGTTAATGAAATAAACGAAAAGCAAATATTTAGCATCATAAAAAATTTTAAAAACTCAAAAACACTTGATATCTACAATATGTCAGCACAAATGTTAAAAATTTGTAATGAGCACATGTCGACCAATTTCAATTCTAGTCAAGAAATCGCTTAAAGAGGGATTGTTTCCAAATCAATTCAAAATTGGTAAGATAGTACCAATATTCAAATCGGGGTGTAAAAACGACTTAAATAATTACAGGCCGACTTGCTTGGCACCAATTTTAGGAATAGTTATTGAAAAAGTAATTATTAAGTAGATTAGTAATCAATTAGTAGAATTATTAAATAAAGAAAAACTACTTTTAAAGCATCAATACGGCTTTAAGAAAAAATTCAATACAGAAACAGCGCTAATTGATATGGTTACTTGTGTACAGAAACTAAAAGATAAAAGAAAACATGTTTCCTTAGTGTTCATGGACTTACCAAAAGCATTTGACACTGTGGACTATAAAATACTTCTACACAAACTACAAAATTTCGGCATAAAAGGAACTGAGTTCAAATGGTTCAAGTCAGATCTAAATAGTCGCACAAATAAATGACATAATGAGTGAAAAGGAAGAAATTAGCCATGATGTACCTCAAGGAAGTATATCAGAATCGTTACTGTTCAATATATATATTGAAGCTCTGCAGTTACTTGACATAGAGGCGGAAGTCTTTCTTTTTGTAGACGATGTATGTCTCATATTTGAAGCGGAGAATTATTACAGTTTGCAAGATAAAATGAATAAATCATTGGAAATAATCTATGAATGGATTGAGACTCACAAATTGACAATTAACACGAAGAAAACCAAATTCATGATAATTAATTCCACTACAACAAACATAAACATAAATATCGCAAATAACACCTTAGAACAAGTGGCAGAATACAAATATATTGGTTTTTGGATAGACAAATGTTTTAAATGGAATATTCATATAGATTACCTAAGTAAAAAATTGAGTTCGATCGCTGGAATATTTCATAAAATGTCAAATATATTGTTATAACCAGTTAAAAAATCATTGTACTATGCATTCTTCCGCAGTCATCTCAGCTATAGAATAAAATTATGGGGAACAGCATCCAAAAACACTATTATTGACCTTCAGGTTATTCAGAACAGAGCTATAAAAAATTTGCATAATTACAATTGGTTTGAGAATACCCTAAAAATCAACAAAGAAAATAATCTTCTTCTAATTAAAGATGTAATAAACATGAAATTAATTTTGCATGTGTACGACATTGAAAATTCTAGAATACACACAACAACACTACTAAAGAGAAGAAAAGACAAACATCATGTTAACACAGGGAGTAAAAACCCGTTTCACTTAGAAAAAAAAGAAACATCACAATTTGGATTAGAAACAACTATATGCAGGGCCATAAAACTGTACAATAATCTCGACAATAATCTTAAATATTTAAATAGTCACTTATTAAAAAAAGAAATAACAAGAAGATATATCGATGACAAGTATGATAGAATGCAGCAATAAAGTAAATTAGCAAAAGCTAGTGTATTTAACTAACAATTTTTTTTGTTTTTATTTTTATTTCCTTTTATTTTGTTTTAATTGATTTTCGAATCTATAGTAATAACTTTTTGAATTCTTTTATTACTTTTATGCACTTATTAACATAAAAAAAAATATATATATTTATTAATTGTAAAGCCTAGAATGAGGAGATTATTCTACTCTACTCGCAAGGCATATTTTGGTTGAAATAAATAAATAAATGAATAAATATTTAAATATTTATATTTGTATAAATATTGAAAATTTTTAAATAGAAAAAAAATATATATTTTTTAATTATTTTTGTTTAACAAAAAAGTGGAGATAATTGAGGTTAAATAATATTTTTATAAATAATATCCATATGTCAAAAAATTAGTAACGAATACCTCGTCGTGATTGTGTCTCTAAAGTCGAAATTTGGTTAATAGTCACTCGTCGTGGTTGTATTTTCAGCGTCATACTACGAGTTGTATAGGTAGTCTAACATTATAATAGCTACTGATGAGTTTCTGTGGCTACTGTTGGTGTATGAAACACTTTTTTAAACAAAATTATTTTTAGGAATTGTTTCGTTCATCATAACACTACTAGAACTCATCAGTAGGTATTTATAGTGTTAGACTACCTATACAAATCCTAATTTTTAATTTGATTGACTTTATAACTTATTACAATATGTCAATAAGACCTCTGTGAGTTATAAAATTCAACCAAAAAACTTATGGTAAAATGTAATTTTTACAAAATAAATTTATATAAATATAAATTTTTTAAAACCCTTAAATCATTTTACTTAAAAAGGCCCACATTTCGAAAGGGAAAAGGACCTATTAAATTAGCCTACAGATTTATGTATAGAATCAAATGTTAAAAAATTTATTATTAAATTGTTTTATTATTACAGCATTTCATCACTTTTTAAAAATGAAGTGACAAATTGTTGGTGCAATTGAGTCCTGGCTCACATACTAAAAGACAGAGAAGTACTCTAAAATTTGATTTTGAATTAATTGTATAACTTAGGTATTAAATTAGATAAAATATAATCAAATATTTATTTAACACACTAAAACAAGTGATGGGTATAATTTCAAATTACGATTATATATTTTAAATCAATCTCATTCGTTAATAAAATTGCCGGCAAAAATATATGTTTAATTGTTTTGTAAATCAACTCAATTATTTTTCTGAAATGTTGCTATTACTTAACTTCTATTAGAAATTGTTCGAAATTGTCTTTGATTCTTTCAAATAATTTTCAAAAAAGTCATTGTTTTTCATTTAATTGAATTATTTATTTCACTCAATTACATATAACAATCTTAAAACTGGTTCTATCTTAGATTTAATCATGTTATAATAGTTTTGTAAAATTATTTTATAAGAAAATAAATGGTTCTTTCGAAATAGAAAATGGCTTTAAAAAACATGTAGGAAAATTAAAGTATTAGTATAAGTTAAATTAAATAAAAATAACAATAAACATAATTATGTATTTTAAAAAATATATAATTACTAGTGAATCCCCTGTGCAATTGCACAGAAGCAGTTCGTTCAGGTACGATTTTATATAAAAAGAAATATTTGTTTTGGTATAGTTGTTTTCTGAATCGCTTGATTATTGAATATATCATATATTCATCTTCTGTATTATAATATTATATAAGATTCAAAAATATAAACATTTTTAAGAAATAGTTTTATGAAGTAAATAATATTTATATTTCAGAGGAATGAATATAAATAGTTGATGGTGGGATGCATAAACAAACTTCGCAAATCAAAATTAATTTTTGCCTTGAAATTAATTGTCAAATTTTTTTCATTTAAAATCGCGTGATTTCTAATTTCATCGAAATTTAAAACTGAATAAAACTGTCAAAACAAATGTTGCATGTAATGCCACTATGAACAAAAATGACTGCAGTAAAAATTTCTACTCGCCTGTACAAGTTTTTTGTTCATAGTTGTCACGTAGAAATATATACACGACACTGACGCATTTTTTTCTGCAGTTATTAACACATGAATAGTTATTTGGTAATATTATACTGGTCTAATATTAATTTGGAAGCCTGTTACTTCAGAAAAAGCTAATTTTATTAGTTTTATATAGAAAAAGGGTAAAAGAAATATTTTTTGTTTTTAATAAATCTCATATAATCTCTAAACTATACGACATAGATGTCAAATATGTAGGTATGAGTTATACGAAAAAAAGATACCTTTCCAAAAATGTATAAATAGTAGGGTAGTTTTTAGATAAAATATTGAGTAATTTGATTTTTAAAGAAAAATACGAAAGATTGATTTTTTCTTAAAAAACTTTTTAACTTTAAACTACAATATCTTTGTAACGGCAACACTTATAATCATAAGATACAGAACAAAAATAACGGTTTTATGTAAAAACATTCAAACAAGATGCTTTCAAATGTTCTTTTCATCCTTAAAGAATAAAATGCTCAAATAAAGATATAGTTATATATTGCAGTCAGTTGGTCCTACCAGAGTACAACATTTACGCCAGGAGAGCGAAAAAACAGAAAAAACTCTTAAATTGATTTTTTTGTTTTGCTGTTATCTTTTAGTTCTTCTAAAAAATAACACATAATTTTTATTGAAAATTGTTTTCAAACAAATAATTTCAAATTTATATTTATAATGACCTAGATGTTAATATCTCGAAACTTTGTTTATTGCGAGTTATCATGTAGTCACAGAAATTGTTTATTTTACAATCTACGTAATATATATCTAAAAGCCGTTAGCCTTGGCAGTTCACTATAGCCTCGGCATATCACTATTGTGTTTAATTTATATTATATTGAATAAAAAAAATAATAATAATAACAATCACAATAACAATAATAAAAATAATAATCTATATTGATTGCTGTAGTATTGAGCTTTCATCTCTGAATGTCGGATACGAAAAAACAAAACATAATCTTCTAATCTCATCTAAGAGAATATTTTAAGAAAACCTTTTAATCAATTTTAGTGTTATTCGACAAGTCAAATAATATTGAACAAAATCACATTTTCATTTTTATATATAATACTCCTTCATATAATTTTTATAAACCCACTTTCTTCAAAAATTTATTTAAATTATTATAAATTTATAAATTTATAAAATATTCACTTGTAAAATACATTCTTCAAATAACAACTTTATTAAAACTAAAATTTTTATATTTTATTTATTTTTTATTTTGTTTATTATATTTTTTTATTTGTTTATTTGTACAAAAAAAAAGTGTAAATTGAACTTTATTTAAGAGAGATTGTCAAAATTAAGTGACATGCAAATGCTTCTAAAATTTATCAAAAATTTTTTTAAGGAAGGTCTTATGTACACTTTTAACATAGGCATTAAAGAAAATCTTTCAACGTTTAAAGTAACATTTTGATGAGAATTTTTGTTGTTGTTTTTTTTGTTATTCTTATTTACTTATTCTTTTTACACTTTTTTTTTTTTTTTATTTTCTATTTATTTTTTACTACCATTTTATTTATTCAGTAAAAGTAAAAAACCAAAAATACAGTTATGGAAATATAATTTTCCAGAAGAACTTTAGGATACGATATCGATCTCGATCAATTAGGATTGTTTTTGTTGTTGCACTCTGTATGAAATATGAATAAAATAATAAGAGTTGAAATGTTATAAATTAGTATATGGAAAGTTAATTAGAAATTTATTTATACTCAGTCTGATTATACAAAAAAAAATTATAAATAATTAAAAATTAATTTAGTACCTTAAATAACGGTAATATTAAGCAATTTGAATATTTTAGAGAAAAAAATGTAATCCCCAATTTTATTTTTGTAGTCACAAATTTTTATACGCCTAGACTAGGAAGGAATTTACAAATATTCGAGTTTTAGTCTCTCCGAGTTGTAGTTAACTATAAAGAGAAGTACCTGTAATTTAAACCTGGAATGAAATTTATCTGAAGATGGAGCTATATTTTACCTAATAATAGGGCCTCATACATTTTTAAATAATAACAGTATATATATGAATAATAACAATATATGTATAAATACTAGTACCTATAATGAAATTGCTAATCTAGAAAAAGTTGGGTGCAGTTTAAAAGTATGCACATTAAAATTCAAACTACCAACAACAATGTAAAGTAAATATGTATCATGTCTCATCATAATGCATTAATATTATGTGCTCACTACATTTTATTTCTACCTACCTATACCATATTTTACCTTGTAATAATACATTTACCTTATCATAATACATTTAGCATATTATAATACATTTACCTTATCATAATACATTTACCTTACTTACCTACCTATACCATAATATATTTGCCTTACTTACCTATACCATAATATTAACCTATATTTCCATAATACAATTAAAAAAATTGATTTATTCTCTCAATTCTCATTGTTTCATTCATAATCAACTGTTTTTTTATTATTATTGTCGTTATAAAAGGCTTCAGACAAAAACAAAATATATGATACATAATATATGATAGTATAAAAACATAAATATATATATGATAGTAAATATATGATACATAATAACATATATCAAATCAAAATAAGACTAAAAGGACTAGTAACGAAGGCTCTATTATGATATGAGTCATAAAAGATGTATAATATGAGAACGAAAAATTAGTTCTACATAATATTATAGCCTAATTCAATGTCGACCTGATCAGGCGAGATTTCGTCAGATAGTACTTTTAATAGTCAATACAGAAATTTATTATGCGCTTCTTATATTGTTAGTAGTAGTAATATGTTAAAATTTTTCGTGCTATACAAATATCAAATACTAAATCGGATTTATAAGGCTTAGTACCTTCAACACCACATATTTAAAAATTATATTAGTTAATAAAATTAATTCATTCATGATAATATGATTTTATTTATTAATTATTGGAAACGAAAAATAATAATTCACAAATATTATATATATTAAGTTGAAAATATCAACAAGTGAAATTCGAAAGGAGAAAAACAAAAATGATTGATTGATGAAAAATTAAAAGAATGATTGTGAAAAAGTAGAAGAATCCCACATCGAACAACGTTAGGTCGGTTAAAGACCATTACTACATATATATCTTAATAACATTATACCTTATAACAAAACAACAAAATAAAATCAGTGTTCGTTAAGGCAATCATTCTAAATATAGTAATATTCCTGGTGACTCAGAAGTAAAATAAAATTTCATACAGATGACTTCGAGATTCAGTTTAGGCATAGAGATGATGACAACTTAATTTTCTCATTTAAAAATACTTAAAACTGTAAATTTTGACAGACCAAACAAAGTGTCGCGGGATATGAAATAATTTCATATCTTTAACTGGAAAGAAGCCTCCGGTGAACTACCGAAATACAGGACGTTGCTGAGCCAGTCCCAGGACCAATATTGACTACCTAAGTAAGTAAGTAAGTAAAACTATAATTTTTCGTCCTTTCTGATTTTCTACTCTTCTTATTATCTGATCACTAAAATTATTAGTGTCGTATTAAAATAAAGTTTTATAAAACCTAGGTCAATATTTGAAAAAAAAACTGTTGTTAATGTCAAAATTTTAATTTTAATTTTAAACAAAATGTCCTATAAACAAATTTTAATTTTTATAATACCCTGTTTAAAAAAAAAAAAACAAAAAAAAACTCTGTACAAATTTTTGATAAAATACGCCGCTTCTGATTAAATTTTTCAATTTTTCACATCTTAAATGTATGGATGACTGGATGGATGAATATGTGATTCCTAGTGTGTAGCATGTGTTTTTTATGTATGACTGAATGACTGCGAATTTGATTTTTTTTTTCGTGTTGTTCTTTTTTTTCGAGTTCCGTTGAGGAATCCTTGAATTTTGAATGATAGATGTTTATACATATTAGAAAGATTTGTAGAGCACCTGATGGCCCACCAACAAATAAAATTAAAAAGGAAGGCACAAAAAAATTCACGGAATTTCGCACCAGTTTCAATTTAATTTTCATAGTATGAAAAAAAAAAAATAACCAAATAAAAAGGGAACATCAGGGAATAAAATTAAATAAATAAATATATATATATATATATATATATATATGTAGGTATATATATGTACATATTCTATGTGTAGGCAAACGTTAAATGTCAATGGGAAATCATTTTGATAACAACTGATTGGTGTATTGCAGAAGAATATTTTTTTTTTATTTTAGATTGAAACACTGTGTGAAAGGCATGTAACATTTACACGTCATAGTACGCGAATATATCGATTGGATTTTGTATATAGAATATATTATTACGTACTTACTGTACTGATATAGCATTATATACGCTGTCAATATTGTAAGTGTGCTGTTAAATTTTTAACATTTCCTGGTGGTGGCAAATGAATTTTTCATTAAATTGTAATGTTATACCTACTATAGGCAATCCCTACATCAGAAAATAATTTTTTTTTTGTTGGATGATTTGACATGGAAACAGAAGCAAGACTATCCAACATTAGTTGTTCAAATTGAAAATTAAAATAAAAAATATTAATCAAGCAAGAACTAATTTATTTGATGTGGAACAACAAAAAATAGACATTGGTGAACGTGTAAGTTTCAATCAAGTCATTTAGAAAATCAAAATAACTGTAAAATTAATTTTAAGTCATTCTTTTCTTTAGCCTATTCAAGATTTTTGAAGAAATTTGTTTCTGCGTTTCAAATCTAAAATGTGGATAACAGCAGTAGATGTGTAAAATAATTTGTTTCTGTTTTAGGTTGTGTCATTTTTTGGTTAAAAGTAAAGGTGTTGTATAAAGTTGAGTTTTTTTTTAATATCGGGTGTACTGTTCTTGTATGGGGCAGACTGCTGAGAGGGTAATAATATATAAATATTTTTGATTAATTTATTTCAATTAGCTTCACAAATTGTTATAATATTAGGTAACAATTTGACTTTTTTTTTAAACCACTTCGACAATTGTTTTATACTCTCATTTATCATTAGTTTTCTCATTTAAAATTTAAACTAGTATTCGCCCCACTCCTCGAAATTCGTAGGTATGTTTCACTAAGCTTAATTAACCTTAACTAAATTATAAAAACAAATTTCTGTAATTGTAAATTTAATTAGAAGGTATTGGATTTAACTTTATAATAAAGTCTGCTACTTCTGTTCTTGTACCGGGGAAAAACGAAGTGAAAGACTGTGCCGACTTTAACGCACTAAAAACTCCCATCCTTTTGTTAAAATTAAAACTAGTCTTTAAGACTATCTTTGATCAAACAAAATTCCATTTGTAACTATTGTAAGATTAAAGATTTTATCTTAACACAGTTCGAACCGTTTCGTCCGTTTAAGTCTTCTAACAAAGTTTTGACAGTTTGATACACGTGAAACTTCGACATTGACATGTTGAGAGAGATGACTTTTATGGCGAGATTTTGCGACTTTTTTGGTTATAAGAGGTCTGAGATATCTATGAATATCAGCATTGCGAACAAACCATGGGGCATTGACAATGTTTCGCAACACTTTGTTTTGCAACGTTTGGATAGTTTGAATATGTAGTTGCTTAGCACAACCCAGCAAAGATTGTAGATCAAACATCACTTTGTTATGCGTCGAAACGCAACATCAAGAAACACTGAAGAGCAGATGCATTTTCCTTCCAATGTTTTTTCGATGTTCAATGAATGTTGTTTTCTAAATCCAAATCGATGATTTGGTATAATGTTTCCGGTTTCAATCAGAGGTTGCATTTAGGTTGCAGTTTCTCAAACAACTTGGATATTACTGGTAACAATGAAATAGGTCTGTAGGACTTGGGCTCGTTTGGGAGTTTTCCTGGCTTATGAATCATGATAACCTCAGCAATTTTCCATATATACTTGGGACAAATTTCTGTTTGAGTACTGCGTTCATAATTTTAGTTAGAACTATTAAAGCTTTTGGTGGGAGTTTCTTTAAGATATCAGCTGTGATCAAATCGAACTCTGGAGCCTTGTTTGATTTTAAGATTTCAATTTCTTTTATTATGTCCTTTCTTCTAAATAGCGTTATTTGACCATCTACTCGGGTATTTTCTATCAGATTCTATATTATTTGGGTTGAATGTTTCATAGAGGTGGTCAGCGAAAGTATCAGCTTTTTCCTTAGCACTACGTGCCCACGTTCCGTCCCTTTTCTAACTGGAGCAGAATGCACGATCGGTGTTTTCAGCTTGCTGATTGCTTTCCAGGGTGAATATGTACTTTCTTTAATAGCAGATAAGTTTTGAAGATAGTTCTGCATTGTCTCTTCTTTCAGTTGCTTTATTTCCCTTTTTAACTCTGGAGACTTGGAATTAAGAATATTTTTATCAGCTGGATCACATGTCTGCTGCTATATTCTTCTAGCTCTTCGTTTTTGCTTTATCTTTTCATAAATTAAAATTATATTTAAAAAAGAAAAATAAGCTGCTATAATATAAAAGTAAAATGAGATTACAAGCGCTTTGGAATTGTAGGTAAGATAAAATCACAAAATAGACTTGGATCCAATCGCTTAAGTCAATTCTAGAAAAGTTATATAATAGAAGAAAATATAATATAACGGCTAAACGTAATTATAATCTGTTATATAATTTTCTATCGAATATTTGACATTTAGATAATAGTTGATTATATTAAAACAACCTAAGTTCGTATAAGTTATTGTATCATACGTAATATACTGTTTATCTGACTTAGGCGAATAAGTTAATCGGATTTTTTCAACCTTAAAAATTCATAAAAGCCTCGATATTTTTGTGGAAGATAAAGTTTTGCACGTAGAATGCGATGGTAACAATATCACATTTTTCGCTTATGTTACTTAAGCTGCTATTTATAATTGTCGCAGATTATTTTACATTGATACATAGATATAGAGTTATATAATTAACTTTTAAATTAGATTTTACGTTAAAATTTTAATCGATTTTTATAACTCACAGATATATCAATAACAATTTTGAATAACTTATAAAAACAATTATAGTTATAATTAGTTACTGATGAGTTCAAGTACTGTTATGATGAATGAAACAACTCCTAAAAATAATTATTGTTGTTAATTCAAATAATTAAACTTAATGAAATATAATCTAGAGTTTTTAATTTTTTGTTAATTAATAATTAATTGATAAAAGACTGTAAAGTTAACATCTTAACTGATTTGAGAATTTCATGCATGGCTAAAGATTTGATTTTCTCTTTCTCATAAGTTATTCATACATTATAATATGTTGATTACAACATACTCGCTACTGGATTTAGAGACATATTATATAATTTATGAAAAATGTAAAACGAAATCTGCTTTACATGGAGTCTGAGTATATCACAAAATTAAATTTTCTTTTTCGATAGATTCAAAAATGTAAATTAAGTCTATTGTAGAATTACTTTGCTATCATAAGTAGTAGCATATTTTTATTTTATTTTTATAAGTTTACCGTGGCATTTGTCACAACGCAGGGATTTCAGACTCACTTCCTGTTGAGCTAAAGACTTGAAATTTTGAACACACCTTATATGCCGATCTCAGCACTTTCTACGAAATTTGTTGTACTGCTTCCCGCCGGAGTTATTTTTTGAATGAAAATTCGTACTGTAAACGAATTTCTACCGTGCTTGAAAACCATCGATCAAAGCATTGAGACCGGGCAATAAAAAACGAAAAAAAACTTATTAGACCGGCATGGCGAAACGGGTCAACAGAATTAAATAAAAATTTGTTTTTCGCCTTTTTTAATGCCATAGAAGCTCTTCTTAAAATGGGACGCAATTCTTTTGTAACAAATTTTTTTCAAGATCGACGTGTCGGAAGAGGCTTATGTTTTGGAACCCAAGCTAACCAGTGATCTTCTATGCCAAAAAATAATATTTTTAAAAAGGTTCCAATAAATCAGTAACAGCTCTTAGACGGTACAACGGAACGAAAAATCGGTAGACCGACGTGCCGAAACGGATTAACGAAATTTAACAAGAAAAGTGGCATAATATAGTATACTCTGTATATTACTATATGCCTAATTAAAAAGTTATTCACATCAATAAATTAGAATAAAATAAATATCTGTATTTACTCCCGTTTCAAATATATATATGAAGTGGGTTAGGAATTGTATAACACTATCACAACTACCCGAACCAGTCAGAATTTTTAAAATGGTAAAAGGCGAATATGTTTATTTTTGAAAGAGTACTTGAGTACAAACTTTTACCTCAGTAACACCTTTGGTTCTTGAAATATTTTTTCAGGCTGCTAGGAGTCGCATGGCAGCTACCCAAACCACTTAAAATTTTGAAAACAAAAGTAAAAAGCAAATTTATTTATTTTTGAAAAGTTACCTCAGTACACATTTTTAGCTCTGTAACACTTTTCGTTTTTGAAATATTTTGGCGGGTCCTCGGAGTTGTATGACAGCTAACTGAACCAGTTAAAATTCCGAAAAAATTTGAAAAGCATATTTGTTTATTTTTGAGAGAGTACCTGTGTACAAATTTTTATCTCTGTAGCTACCTTTGTTTTTGAAATATGCTCGATGAGTGCTAGGAGTTGTATGGCAGGTACCAGAACCAGTCAGAATTTTGGAAAACAACATATTACGGGTTTGATTACACGTAATAAAAAACCATCCTGTAAAATGAAATTGAAATTGGTCTATGCGTCTCGGAGGAGTTCTGATACAAACATACATACATACATACAAACATCCTTCTATATATATAAGATTCAAACATTGGGTATTTACAGCACATTGTTAAAATGGTTATAATCTTACTTAATTGGTTCTGATTTTTCTGTAAAAATTTCTAATACTGAATTTCATTCATCTCAAGCAACGTTGGGATTTCCCCAAAACAGCACAATAATTATACGATTTGTGTATTGAGAACTCTATCTTGTTATTTGTTGATGATACAAAACTGTTTGTTATATCGTTAGAAAGTTAGGTGACTGTCGTAGACTTCAAATTGATCATGAGAAATTTTATAAATGGTGTCTTATAAATAGGTTCATTTTAAATATTAATAAATGTAAAGTTATGAGATTTTACAAAACCAATAAATTTTTGGAATTTAACAATAAATAATTCTGATATAGATGTTGTTAATCGAATGAAGGATTTGGCGGTCATTTTAGACAATTAACTCACTTTTAATCCGCATGTTGATTTTATCTTAGCTATCTATGATTTTATCTTTGATGCTTGGTTTTATTAAAACAATTTCTAAATTTGTAGTTAAATATGATAGACCCCTACCTATCACTATAACGTCAGAAATATTATTTCAAATAGCAAAAATGAAATAAATAATAATATTATTACTCAACCCCCTACCTGTGCTATTTCATTGGATAATAAACAATCATCCAGCTGCGAAAAACATCAATTGTTACCTGTGCGAATAGAATAAATAAGACGATTTTAGATTTCTTTCCTCAGTCGACTACAAAGCACTGAAGAGGTCTGCAAGTAGTAGATGAAATACGCGTATCTGTATAATAAACATATCAGTAAAATTAAAAGGAAAATATTCGACTATTTGCACGATTAATTTCTCTTCGCTATATTCATACATACACGCTTAAGAAGTTATATATTTTATTAGTCCTTCCTCATCTAGAATATGCTTCCCTCCTATCTGAATGCCATGTTAAACACATAAAAAGAATTGAGTGAATTCAGAAAAATACAGTTAGATTTTGCTATTACGAAAATTAGTGTAAATGTACTTAGATAATAAATTTGTGAGTTCGGTATGTTAACTTGTTGCGTCAGATAACAGAAGTAGAATATTTCTCTCCAGTTCAAACAAACCAATCGAATCAAACAAGTATTTTGAATTTACCATTCACAATAATCGATAATTGATTATTATTCTAATATAATTTGTAATTTTGACTACTTAAAGGTTATATTGAATTATTTGTTTTTGTAATTGCAATCATTAGTACCCAGCTCAGCTTACATTATAAACAAAATATTAGGTATAATCGCTTCCAGTAATATAGTGATGAAACACATTATGTATACATTTTGTTTTCATTGTTTTCAATATTTTTTTTTTATTTGGTATCTTCTGAATTTTTTTTTTTAACTGAAAGTCATGAAGAGTAATGTAAAAGTAATTTTTCATGATTAACGAGAAAAAGTGAAAATATTCTCTTTTTATATTTTATTTTGTCTATGTTGGAAAATATGGAAATTTCTATTTGGTTTTTTTTTTTTCATTTTATTTATTTCGACTTGGGATTTCTCGATATTTTTTTTAATATCTTTTATGCCTATTTCATTTTACCTATATATATATACTATAGGAAGTGAGGTAAGAAAAAAAAGAGAAAAAAAAAAAATGTGAAAAAAGGACGAATTTCTTAAGGCACAAAGCAAAAATAAATAAAGAAACACAATCCATATTTATTTTATAAGAGGTTTTCCATATTCTACAGCTCATTTTTATAAATTACAGATAATCTTTCAATGAACTCTGAATAACTCTCCAATATGGTTTTTATTTTTATGTGTTTTAATATGTTTTTATTTTTTCTTTATTTTTGTTTTTTTTTTGTATTTGCCTTTTCAGAATATTTTGTTAACAAGTGCTAGATTTTCTACGGTTGGTGAAACAAGAGAATGAATGAAACGAAATAAAATATCGTTTTATAAATATGATATTTTCAAATGAATCAAGTATTATATTATTTTTCTTTGTTTTATTTTTATTCTATATAGAGTTTTTATATAGAAGTTAGAATAGAAATCAAAACTAAATGTAAGAATCCTTAGAGATGTAATTTTTTTTCTATACTCAAAACTGTAAGGAAATACAGATTATATATTTTCAATCAAAGATCATAGAATTTTTTTGCTAACATAAGTACTATAAGCATCATATTGTATGTATGTGTGTGTATACAATAGTATTTACATAAATTATTCAAAAAAACATTGATGGTTTTTCTTATAGGAGGAAAACATTGTAGAAGGATGGTTTTTGTTTTTCTTATTGTTCTAATATATAATTATATTTAAATGTTAAATATTAATAACAAATAAAATTCGCAAAATAATATCTTAATAATTTTATCATTGTGATAATAAAGTATATTCTTTGAAATCAATCGATATTCATAGCATAATATAGTTTTTTTACTAACGATTTTTATGACTTTTGATAGTATTAAAAAGGGTAAAAATAGTTTCGGTTAAGTCTAATGCGGTGATAATTACATTAGATTTATCTTTAGTACATTATGAGTGTGGAAAAAGAAATTCTGTATTTTATTGATTACTAGCAAAATTATCCGACGTTTTCCGGGTCGACCACAAAATGTATAGAATTTATTTTAATGAAGTTTGATTTCGAATTGTAAAAAATTGGTTTATCAAAAATATTCTAATATTTTTTTCACTACGATAACAAAATCAATACTATAACTCAAACTATACTTATATTAAAATTATTTCTTTGTAAACAAAATTTCGGGTTTTTTCTGAGTATAAACAAACATGTTCCTTGCTATTGCAGTATTCTTGAAATAAAAATATGTTCGCCTTTTTCACAATCAATTGGAATTTATGCTTAAATGAAATAAGAATGCAAAGTTTTTATTGTTAATCTAGTACCACAGTTTTGGCTTCTTCAAAATTTTGTAGAAGCAATATTGGAGCTGCTACTTTTAATTCCAATTGATGAGGAGGAAACCATGTCAAATTCAACGAATAAAGAAACTCTATTCGATAGTCAACAGCTTCATTTTCATTTATAACTGTATTTACCGATTTGTATAAATGGACCATGCAGAATTTTCTGATTAATAAAACGAATTGCACATTTTTCGTAGCTAATTCATATACCCATTTCACATAGCCTTTTACAATTTTTATACGGTATCCTCAAATGCGGAAATACTTTTTCAGTCAATTCTTCAATACTTTGTAAAATTTTACTGGTCACTGAAATTTTAATTTTGACATTTAAGTCTTCTGAAATTTGGCTGTGCTGAATTCATTAGCCTATTACAAATGTTATTTATACGAAATTATTAACAGTCGTATTTCTTTATTTGTGAAAGGGTATCTAAGTGTAAATATCCATGCCTGTAACACAATTGGTTTTTGAAATATTCCTGAGACGTGCTAGGAGTTTTACGGCAGTAACCCAAACCAGTTCAAATTTTCGAAATCGACAACAGTCGTATTTCTTTATTTGTGAAGGAGTATCTATGTGTAAATGTTCATGCGTGTAACACAATTGGTTTTTGAAATTTTCTTGATACGTGCTAGGAGTTGTATGAGAGCAACCCAAATCTGTCATTTGATGTGCGGCGTCTGGTTTCTTTTATGAGAATGTAATGAAATATCGCCCAAAATTTCAGAACGCTATCTTTAAGACTATGTGTTATAGAGTGTATATAAACTTTCCCTTTTATAAGTATAGATGAAATTTTCTGTCTCCTAAGCAGGATGGTTTTATTAAAAAAATATCCACAGTAACCAATTTCATAGAATGTATGGAGGTTAGATTCCAGACAGATGTCATATACACCAATATAAGTAAGGCCTTTGATCTTCTTCCTCATTCCATATCTTTATTCTAAAATTAATAAAAATAGGATTCCCTTCTTCTTCTTTGATCAATTGTATTAATTTCTACTTATCTAATAGGAACTACAATGTATTATTTACATCTGCTACTTCGAAATCTTTTAAAGCAAACTCTGTTGCTCCACAAGGTAGCCATTTAGGTCCCCTTCTCTTTATTATTTCCATTAATGATATAACTTCTGTCATTGAACATACTAAAATTACTATTTATGCAGAAGACATAAAAATTTATAAAAAAAATTATATTAGCAAGCGACACACCCCTTCTACAACAAGATTTATAGTCTTTTTTAAATTGGTGTAAAATTAATAATCTTAAATATTAACAAATGTGGTGTAATGACTTTTTCTCGCTGTTCTGAATCAGTAATGGTTTGAACGAGTCTCACACTTTAAAGATTTAGGTGCCTTCTTTTACAGTGAATTATGTTTCAAAAACATTTAAATGTCATAATTAATAAGTTTAACTCCATGCTAGGCTTCGTTAAAAAATTTTCTAAAGACACTTTTTATCGACCTAATCTTGAATATGCCAATCATTATCAGGTTGTCTCATTACCTGAAACATAGCAAAAGAATTGAAGCTACACAAAAATTTGTTTTGAGATTCGAGCTGCGTAATTTATAACAAGTCAAATATAGTTATTCTGATATATAGTCATTGGTTCTTAAGTCATTAGAATCCAGAAGGGAGGTAGCTGATATCATTTTATTATTAAAATTATCAATAATTGAAATTGATATAAATGTAATCCACCTACATAATAACAACAGAAATCATATTCTAGGTACAAGAAAAATAAAACAAAGAAAAAATGGATTACAGTAGAGATACTATAATTGGTGGATGACAAACAACATGCAGAATATAGACGTATTCATCGTGAAATAAGGTCGAAAATAAGAATAGCAAAAGAAAATTGCCAAAAACAGGAATGCTATTAAATTGAAAAACTACAACACCTGCATGATGATGACTTCAATCTACACAAAAAGCTAAAAGGTACAGTAAAAAATAAATAGTGTGCTGACACAAAGCATTGTTATTCAAAAAGGAGTTCGACAAGGCTGTATTCACTCCCCTTTACTGTTTAACATTTATGCTGAAGACGAATAGAAACAGCAAGAAATGCATTTCTTAAATACAAAAATTGTTAAAAGTTTTTTGCTGTCGTGAAATGAACTTAGGCTTTCGCTTACAATTCGTTTAGTGCTATGTTTTTCTATGTGGTGCAGAAACATGAACCTTAAGTAACTAAGAGAACTCAAAAAACTTGAAGCCTTCGAAATGAGGATCTACCGAAAAATGCTAAAAATATCGTCACATTACAAACGAAGAAGTTCTACGTAGAGCAAACACTTTCTGTGCCTTAGAACTCCTTTTGCGCGTTGCGTTGAATTGAATACGAGCTACTTCAGTTCAAGGAAAAATTGAAGGAAAAAGAGGTATGGGAAGGAAACAATTATGGACAGGCATCAGAAACATTGGGAGGGATTTAATCCATTCAGCAACGGATCGAAATATCTATCAGGACATCGTTGTCAATATCATATAACCGCTAAACATCCAATTAGGATAAACAATAAAAGAAGAAGAAGAATTGTGCTTAGCACAATCCCATATTTAAAGGCCGTATGTCCAAACTGACTTTAATATTTGATTGTAGATGTAGATCGAAACTTTGGTATAGAGGTTAAAAGCAAAGATTCAGCCAATTAGATAATACAATTAAATGCATTTCAGTTATCAAATCTAATGTTAGGTTTCCCCTTGCGATTAACTTCAAGTGTTTTACCTGAATATTTCAAAAAAAAAAAAAAACAAATAAAAAATAATTTTAATTGAAATGTATAATATAATATACATTTTAATTATAATAATAATGTGTATGTGTAAAAAATATTTTTTACTAAATATCAAAATTAATTTAATGTTTGTGGTAATATGCTTGCCATTAAATAATTTTGAAGAGAATCATGATATGATTTTAAAATTAAATATCTTGATAATTGAATCTATTTATTTAATTTATTTTATACGTGATTGTATAATATATGAAATTTTTTTAACCTTTACCTATATATAGTATGGTATTACTGCTACAATTTGTATAGATGTTAGTAGAGATTAGAGATACTTTGGTTGATGGATAGTTTTTGAATTTTCAAAATATTTAAGAACATTAGTTAGTTACCGAAAAAAATATAAATTAAATAACGTTACATTTTTTTTTTTTGTATATAATTCCAAGCCCATGGGATTAACACTGCACTTAAGTGCTTTTTACATAGATATTTACATAATTTTATAGAATAATTTTTGCTTTAGATTTTTTATGATTTATCTACTAATTTAAATTAGTTCCTCTCTTGTAGAGGAACTTTTCACAATAGCATAGGTCCAATTGGTTTTTAGTGATAACCAAATTATACTCTCAATTAATTTTGGCAAATTTTAAATAAAGAATTTTTTAATTTTTTCGTTGGGAATCGAACCAGGGACCTTCCGCTTGAAAGGAAGGTGCCTTACCTACTGCACTATCTTAATGCTAATATTATAAACTTTCTAAATCCAGTTAACAGTCGGGTTATGTCATTTCAACAGATTTTTATTGAACGTAAATGTTGTAATCACCTTTACTTTCTGCAGTATTTCTCTTATAAAAACAAAAATTAAGTGGTTTGTTTAATATTAACTGAATAAATTTACAGCCTAATAATGGGATCCATTTTTACTGTCAACAAAATAGTAATCGAAAAATAATATAAACAAATAAATAAAATACGAATACCAAAACGAAGTAGCAAAACTATGTTTTTAATTTTGACAATTTTATATCCTTAAAAACATTTTATAAACATGAGATAATCAAAGAGAAAATATTTTAAATAACTCTATATACAAAACATATTGACTGTAGCTGACATAATAAATAATAATAACGATATCATTTTAAGAAATATTTAAATACTATCATAACACAATATTACAAGGATAAATTTCCGCTTAATTATGTATAAACTTTTATAAAAAAAATATAAATATATATTTTTTTGTAATTTTTGTGAGTCTTCCGATTAATTTTAAATATATATGTAATTATTTTCATGCAAACCGATATACACCTATAGTATGTCTTATCAAATAATATGTCTGAAAACAAAATAGAATTAAATGAAAATGCCAAAGTTGTGGCCGGGGGGAATCTTACAGAACAGGAATATTTTTAAAGCTTTGTAAAATTATCGTGAAATTAAAAGAATTAATTATTTATGTATAAATAATTATCCTTTAAATATCATTCATTCTGTTTATTTTATTGCTACTGTATCATAACCCCAAACTTCATTTTATCATTTTAAAAATGTTCAATTTATATTTTCTCTCTGTTTTACAAGTATTTTACGAGTACCTATTAAAAATGTTTGTTTTTTTATTATGAAAAAAAGTTTTGTTATTTATGTTTGTATTAATCTATTTAACCTATTGGCTTTAAAGATATTACAATACGCCGGCAGGAATCGATCTCGGGTATTCTATAGAAAAAAGCTGAACTGAAAGTAATATTGGCAGGTCTATATAATAGTTTAATCGGGTATCGTTCATTTGGCTATATCAAAAGATTCATACTCTTTTGTACCAATTTTATTTCACTTTTAATACTGTTCATTTTTTCGTTTATATTTCGTCGATTGAGTATGCCGTGTTGCCGTATATATTCAAAAATACATGTTGGGAAATTAAGTTGAAGAAAACACCTGGTCGACATAATTGCCCGAAAATATAATGGAAAACTATAGGAATATTGTTGTATATATGTATGTATGTAAAAAATTAGTAATTATTGTAATATATTATATAATGTGAATGTTTACCGTACAAGCCAATGAAAAATGTAAATACAAATATTCTATACACATACGTCAAAAATGACTAAGGTACGGTAAGCCAAGCTAAAAAAAATTGTATTTTCTGTTTATTCAAAAGACAAAAGAAATATCCAAACAAAAGTAGGAAATTTTTAATAAATTCATTTATTATTTCAATACTAATACTACTTATATAAATTGCTTTCAAAAAGCCTGCAAGTATTGGTTTATACAACACACAATAATAATATCAGAGTAGAAGAAGTATATAAAATTTCCTTTTTACGAGTACTCTGATTGTATGCGTTTGTATTGTACATATCCCATTTGGGTATAGATACTCATTTTATTTTATTGCATTTTGTGTGGATCAAAATAAATTTTTATTTTATGTTTGCATTTTGATGAAATGGATTGGCGAAGAAGCTTAATAATAATTTAAGTATTACATAAGAAAATAATATTTGACTTTTTCATTCACAGCCTTTAAAAATAATTTTAGGAAACGAAAAACTGAATTTTTCATTTTTCGAAGTTATTTTTTTCAATATGAATTTCGAGGTTAATAAGCACCAAATCAATTTCAAATAAAAAATTATAGAAACTGTATTAAATTTTATGATTTAAGCTAGCAATCTTTATTGGTAAATAAAAATTAGAATAAAACTAAAATACATTTTCACAGCTGTAATTCGAATCAAGTTCCATAAATTCAAATTATGTGAAATTTTAATTTAAAAAAGACGTTTTAGTTCTCTTAAATTAAATTTATTAAATTATATTTTTTTGTATAATCTTTTACCTTATGTTTATGGTTATGTGTTATGCACTCATTTGCTTTCATGAATACTATATTTTCTCAAAATTAGTATCAGAAAGCGTATACTTCTCATTGGAGTATTTACTAAGCCCGTGAAAGAAAAAAGTCTATCGACTGGACATGATAATGAAATCAGCTCAGATGATGTTGTATTTTAGATACAAAAATAGTCTTTTGATCGTAGAGTATTTATTTGGTATCAATATCAGCATTTTTATTAGTTATTGGTAAGTGTTTGATATCAGTAAGTAATGTTGGTACCGGTACTGAAAAACTTTCCAGTAAGTGTGCAAAATACTGGTATTTTACGGGTACTGGAATTTGAACAACTCTGTCTACAGCTAGAAGAGCATTTAGCATAATGAAACATATTGAAACCGCTTCATTTCTAGTCCTATGATTTTGAATTTTTTCTATGAAATAGGAATACAACATGAGTGGTTTAACCATTTTCTATGAAATCTGTTTAAATTTAATTGAATTATTAGTAAACTAATGGACATTATTCAGAGTGTTATTTAGTATAACTACAACAAATATAATTGATTTTTTAAAGTAATGCGTTTATCCAATGTAATTTTAAATGTATATACTACTCATACTGAAAGAATTATTATTATTATAGAACTATTTCTCTATCTAACCGAATTGTTTTCTTAAGTCAAAAAGACTTCAAATTCTATAATGACATTAAACATTCTGGTGCTACTGAAATAATTTACAACTCTAATGCTGTTATTTACATATGCATACACATAGCTAGGTTCCATGATAATTAACATATAGTTTTTCAAACTTGGATAACATATTCTTATAAATATTTTACCAAAACAAAGCAAAAAACATAACAAAAAGAAAATATTTTTTTTTCTATTTTCCAAAAAGTGACATATGTTACCAATGCCAGCATAAAATTCAGGAAGAGAAAACTTTTCATCATTGAATATATAAATTTTATATTTCCGAGTACAATATTTATGAAAGCTGTTGTTTTTATTTTATATAAGTAATTTCTGTTACGAATAATGTAAAACAATATGAGAAGAATAAAAATCGAATTTATACTCATTCAAATTTATTCAAAAAGTGTTTTTTTTTTCGAATTTTTAAATGAAAAAGTGGTATCTAACCTTTGCTAAAGTTTTATATTAATTTTTGAGTAATTGATGATATTCTTGTAGAGCTGGCTTTGCGATAATAAATTCTATCTATTGAAAAGGTAGTTATATATATATACAAATTATGCGTTTATGATTGTAGTCTCTTTTCAGGGATTAAAAATAAGCTTTGAGATGAATAATATACATAATCTCGATACTAGTTGCCAATTTTAAAATTCAAACAACACTGATAGGATATTCTAAAGACTGAAATTCATTAGAAAATAATTCTAGGATACTTGCATTTTGATAATTATATATTATGAAGATGAAAAGAAATACAAACAAACTATGGATTATCTACAATGGATTTTTGAAATAAACTACAGATAGTAGTCGTTGACTGCTCCTCGAAATTCGACGAAGTTTGATAAAAGAAATCGTATTCAATTTTAGTATTTAGTTTTGAATAGTTTTCCATCAATTGAATTAATACTTGATACTATATTTTATTTTTTTATTTATTTATCTTAGACAAAAACCGCATATATAATAATTTATTTAAAAAAAAAGTAAATTTAAATTGGGGGTGTTATTGCGGCATTTTGATAAATTAACATATTTCTATTTTAACATGAATTACACAGGAAAAATATGAAAGTTAAAAAAAGTTGAAAATATATTTGAACTCGCCACGTCTCCTTTTAAATCTCTATCATTTGAAGGAATAATAATGAAAATCGTGTTTGAGATGGTTTTCATCGGATAGTGACGAAATCTTATTTTTGAAAATCTTATTTCTGAAAATCTTATATTTTTCTCCGAAAATCTTTTTTCCTGTAAAATTTTCTTCTCGTCCATATTAATCTTTTTTTGTTGTGAAATTTAATTTATACACAAAATGGATTTGGTACAACAGCCCTTAAATGTGATGACCCTTAAATGTCCGGGGTCCAAGGATTTGGGGTCGAAACTTAATATTACATGCTTTCATGCGTTTCGTATACGTTTACTTACCGCCGGCAAAAACAGGGTTCCAATAAATGAATAGCGGAGGTTTGAGGGCAGCAGTCCCCGACTTTAAAAATAAAGTATTTTTTTTTAAAAATTTTTTTAACTAAGACAGTGCCGTGTGCGTTTACTTGGCCGGCAAAAACAAGGTTCCAATAAATGAGTAGCGGGGGTTTGGGGGCGGCAGCCCCAGACTTCAAAAATAAAATAAGTTTTTTCAAAAAATTGGTTTACTAAGACTGTGCCATATGGGTAATTATGTGCTCCTATTTAGAAAAAAAAACAAAAAATACAAAATAAGATTTTAAAAAATAAGATTTTCAGAAATAAGATTTTCAGAAAATAAGATTTTCAAAAATAAGATTTCGACCCCAACTCGGTTTACATATTGGTACCGTACTTTTTTTAATTTATATATTAAATATAACGATTTGTAAATGACTAATATTGTTCCATTAGAATAATTATCTGTTGGTTTTACAGTTCCGGGTGAGATTTAACCTCGTTTACAGCTTTACTCCAACCATCTTCATCGTGTTCTGCTTCTTGGTTTATAGCATTTGATCATTAACCCCTACATGCTCCATTCGAATGGTATTTATATTTACTTTACATACATATTTTTTATTTAGTCTACCATTTTAATTTTCGATAAATGAATTGATTTGATTAAAATCGAATTATGATTAAGACAAGAAATTCATTACTATTAAAAAGTAATCAGGTAGTGAAAGAGCTAAAAGTATATAGTAGAAAAATATCATATTAATTATTGTTAAGCTAATGGATTTAATATTTCTTCTTTTGAAAATACATGAATTATACAAATTTCCAATTTGTTCACAATCTATGAACCCATTTTTATTTTAATTTATATAAAAAGTTATACATACAGCTTGCAAATTTTATTTGAATTTTATGAATCCATTACCAAAAATACTCTATTTTACTATGTTATATATCAAATTGAATTGCAAATAGCATCAAATAAATGTAAAAAAAAAATAAAAAAAAAACAACAAAAAAAAATTCAAATTTCACATGCGGGTTAATAAAAAAATATTTCTGTAAAATATTTTGCAAAGTTGAAAATTTTTAAATCAACGATGATGATTCAATAATGGAATTTTGATTTAAATTGATATTATTTTGAAAAGTAATATTCAAATAAAAAAAAATAAAAAATAAAAGACATTATAATGACAAAAAAATTATATATAAGAAATAAAAAAAATAATGAAATTTAAAACTTTTCATTACAATTAACAAGAGAAAATAAACAAAAACGATGAGAAATGTGCCATAATGGTTTGATTTATATCAAATATCCTTGAAATAAAATATTTAAATTTCATAAAGTGGAATACAAATTTTTTGTTTTTAAATAATGTAATTCGTTTTTTTTTCATATACATATTTATTTTTGTATACAAATAATGAAGTTATAAATATATAATTAAGAAGTGGAATTGTTTTGAATTGGCATATTCTAGGTCAGTATTGTAAATTTATTATTATTAAAAACAAAAAATTAAATAAATATTTAATGAAAATCACTTTTAATAAGTACCATTTCCTGTATTTTGACATATTGACATCGAATTTTTACCAACAACATAGAAATATAAAGTATCAGTATGTTAATTTTTCAAAAAAACAAAGTTTTGTTCATAGCATTTTTATTGTTACAGAGTACCGTTCAATTTAAATCTAAATATAGCAAAATTTAATATCAGGATTGATTTAACTGTGCCAATTTGAAATGCCCTGAATTTGCTTTACTTTAATTACTATTATCTATTACTGGAATTTACTGCTTTGATATGTCTCACGAACGTCTATAATTTTTTATTTTCTCTCTCTCACATAATAGTTTTTCAATTTCTGATTTTTTTTTAGTGCTATAGGCTTACGTAGGTAGGTAGAAGTACCCATTCCAGTTGTTTCTAATTAGCACTTTTTCATCGACCTATTTTTCATTTCGAGTAACCTTTTTGTTGTCATCAGCTGTTATCATTCCTTGATTTTTACTCTCCCCAGAGACTCAGTACTAGAGCCATCCTGTGAGGTTGAGAAGATTTATCAGTGCTTCTAGTTTGCTTTCCGCGATAAAATCTATATTGCTGGGAAAAAGCTCATTTAGAGTCTGAAGTCTAACTCTAGCTAATGCTTGGCAACTGCAGAGAAAGTATTCAAGAGTTTCTGTTTCACTCTCATCTTTGCAGCTGTGACAATGGGAATACCTAGCTTGACAGCGTGGCTTCCTACCAACGATCAGTACTGATGGCTACTACTCTTGATATATCAGTACGGGACCTGGCGAAGAGTTGTTTGGTTTTATTGGTGTTGACGCACTGGTATTTAGTCTATGCCACCTTTCATTCTTTTTGACCAAGACGTATGAATGGATGCGCTTCTTGACGACTCTCATTGAAGTATGAATGTCCTCTTCAAGGGACATGTCAAGATTGGAACCTTTCCTGGCCAGTTCATCGGCTCTCTCATTCCCTCAAATCGGCTAACTACGTTTCCAATTTCGTTTCCATTTCAGCGTTGTTTCACCAGCTTAGAGGGTTGAAGTTTAGTGAAATTAGGACAACCGATTATGTGTTTGGTAGCACTTCCTTTGGAAACTGACCTATGATAGGTCAATTGAATATAAGTTGTTATATTTCGTAATATGAAAATTATTTTTTAATAAGCTCGAGGTTATGACGTAACTTATTAAATATAATTTAACATTCTTATTGGGACGAAAATGAAAATTATAAATTTACATATTTTATCTGGAAGAAAAAGGTGATCACGATAGCGAAAGAGTTAAAATAAGTCCTGGAAAATGCTTATTAATTGTTAGAAATGATAAAACTACTAGATAGAAAATCATTGACAGAATATTATATAGGCGTGAAAACAATAACTGAGAAAACAAGAAGTAGCTATTGGTTAAATAGACTTTTGAAATAAAAATTCGGAAAAGTAGGGAATTTTCAAGACATTTATTTTTAAACTGTTTCATGTTTTAATACAATCTATACTAAAAACCCTTGCGAAAATAAACAAAGTCACAATAATGTGGCTACCAGGGCATTCTGGTATAGCAGGAAACGAAACTGCAGATTATCTAGCAAGAAAGGCATCCGATACGTCTTTCATAAGGCCAGGTGCGTTCTGTGGGATTCCTTTCACAACAACTAAGATGCAGTTAAAGGCTTAAGTGAAGCAAGAAGCTGGGGATTTCTGACCAACGTTCCTGGAAGTCGTCAAGCTAAAATGTTCATACTAAAACGTTCGGTCAAGAAAACTAAAACTATTCTATGTTTCAATTGGAAGTAGATGCGTATCTTGGCAGTGATAATAACAGGCCACTGTCTAATAAAGAAGCATCTTTATCAAACAATGGGAGCTATCTGGCATACGATTAAAAAATATCCTGTGTATGATCACAAAATCGGGTATCCTTAAGGATTCACATGATTAAAAGCACTAACTAAAACGGGTAATTACAATAAGCCCATTTGCGGCTGCGGTGAAATAAGTTTCAGATCCCCACCCGAAATTACTTAGTCTAATCTAAATCTAACACAATCTATTATTATGAATATATTTGTTTGAATTTACCGCATTAGGCTTAATTTGAAATAGCTGAGTTATAGCTGAGTTTTATGTTTATACCTACAGAAAACGTATACCATTTAGTGTTTGGATGCTTCTTTACTATTTGACATTAAAAAATCATATTCCAAAAGAAGCATAGGTAATTGAATACAGTGCTTTGAGTCAATAAAATTCTCGTCTATGGAAATACATTAAGCCTATGAAAGTAACTATATAAACTATCCTAGCTATATAAAAATCATTACTTAATTTGATTTCTCACTCTTGCTGCGGGTTACATAATAATTGTATTGTACCTATTGTATTTGAGAAATTTTTCACACTGTGAGATTTTGATGGCATGTCTGTCATTGATAAAAAGAATTTCACAAGAGTAGTATTTATTACCAATAATGATTTAATTTGTTACGGTTTTGATATAATTTAAAATTGTTATTGTAAAAATTTATTTTTAACACCCACATTAAAAGTCAAATACAAATTAAATTAAAAACGAAATAAAGTTAAAAAAATTTATGTATTCTAGTAGATATAGGTAGGTACTTAAAATATAAAATTTTTGTAATAGCAATTTATATATAAACTTCAATCAATAAAAAAAAATCACATTTTCGTCATTTTCCTTAATTTCCTTTTTAGTAGATTGTGCTTTGAAATTTATGAGTTAATACATTTTAATTTTGATGAATAAAATCTTAAAATATTATAAATATTGATTTTTCTTTTGTGATACCGTTATGATCAGTAAATAAGTATAGTGAAATATGAATGCTCCACTTCTCGCGATGCCAAATTAACACTTAGCTTTAAATGCCAAATTGAATATTAGTTAATTTCAAGCAATAAGTAAAAATTATTTTTTACACGCTGTGTGGCGTAGTAGATATAGTGTGTTCCACCGAAAGGTTCAATTCCCGACGAAAGCGAAAAAATAATTGCTTTATTGATTTTTCGAACTGACCCTGGTTTCTATTCTAATATTATCACAGAATGTAGAGCGAAAACTAATTCATAATTATGAAGCTATAATCAATCTATTAATAATGTCTGGCAAATATTCCATACAGCTCCGACCATATGCAAATTGGACAAGGTTTTTAGAATGACATCGATTTTTATCTCGGAGGATAGTACTTTTTTATATAGAAAAAATATAAATTATATTATATAAAAATATTATCCTTATAAATACTTTAAGATACTTACTTTATAGTAGTTATTCTAACTGTATTTTATCTTATTGACATTTTATTATGTCAGATACTAAAAGAGTTATTACTAAATTAACTCTATATAAATTTGAATGTAGGTATAAAAGATAAGCCTATTTTGCATTAATAGCAGTGAATGTGTGTATAGAATTATAATACATAAATATTATATTTCAGGGGGATTATTTCACGCCCGATGTATTATATTAAATATTAAATTTTTTAAAATAGAAATGTATCTACCTTAAATTTATGTATAAATTTAAATTTAAGTTGTCTGAACTTTTGACTATAATATAGTTTTTAATTCAATAACTACCACTCTACCTGGAATTAATTTTAAAACTGAAATTTTAAAATAACTGTCATTAAATTGTATTTTCCAACCTATTTTTGATTTGTTATTCTACTTAGATTCATTTATTATAACTACATTATATACATTCATTTATAATACACTTATTTAGTTTAATATAAGCATTTATATAGTTTTCGATGTACCTATAGTTTTAAAATGTTCTATTTTATCGCAAAATGTCAGAATTTTACAAAATTAATTTGAACAGAATAACCGATTTAATTCATTGAAATAACTGTTTAGTTAGAGCTTTTTTTATAACATAAATAGATATATATCGATATCTACATTGACTTATATAAGCTGTGTTCTTTTCATACATTTCAAGGTCTAGGTTTGGTTGTCGTAATTCTTTGGCGCACTCCCGCCAGGTTCTATAAAATGTTTGGACTAATATTTTGTTTCTGGAATATATAGTAATGGACTCAAGTCGCATCAACAGTTATAAATCGATGTAAAAATTAATTTAGATTACGCTGATATATATTGCCAAAAGCTCCTCACAGCGTGTTCTTCAACGAATCATTTTTTGTGGCAATACTAATAAATGCGCCACCCAGCTTGCTAATAGCTTTTTCATAAGCAGTTCATCATGTAAAATGCGTTAAACGCTGTCTTTTGATATTTTTAATATGTCTGCCAGCTCACGAACTTTTACTCGGCGATCGTTTGCCACTACATCATGCAGTTTTCTTATAATTTCAACGAATCTCACTTCTTTGTTCATCATTTACAGTGTTGTACGACCGCGTTTAAATTAAGCTACCCAAACACCAATGGTTTCATATGATGGTGATAAAATACCTATCCATATATCCTTTTGGATATTGGTTGCTGATAAATTTTTCAAAAAAAAAGTATTGAATTTGTAGCAATTTGAAATTTATTCATTATTTGAAAAGAATAACAGTTAACTGATTGGATAGCTTTTCACAATAAACTATTTGACAGATCCATTTTAAAATTTAAGACAGATTACATAAAAGATTGTTATTTGGAATGCAATGATAAAAACTAATAATATTGATAGAAAGATGCCTCTACAGAAAACTTTTCGGACTGCCTTCATATAAAACAATAACTTTATTATGTCTCACAGCTTGTCCCATAATAAATGAAGTTTATTAAAATTATTCTAACTCAAACTGTATTTTTAACTGTGATAATATAATTTATTCACCTATTTTCCATTTTAGTTATAATTTAAATGTATCAGATTTAAAATGTTTGTTATAAAATGGTAGTATCAAATATAACATTGTCAAAATAAATTTTTGTATTGATTCCAAAAGACGAAAAAATGTTGAATTATCTTATTAAGCTTTTATCTGAGTATTTTTCTAACAACGTATTTAATATAGATAAGATTTTCTATTTCATTACTGCAGATTATACGTCAAGAAATCACCTTTCATAGCAGAACAATCAACATTAGTAACAATTTGAACATTAAGAAATCATTTGTAAGATTGCTTACAAAAATTTACAACTTGTAAAAATAATTGTGCCGAGATTGTGCAGTTTGATCTCATTAGAGGTTTTGTTAACGTAAAATCGCTACAAACGGTACATAAAATTGACTTGTAATCAATCATATTTATTACAATTATTATTCAAAAGTCCCGCCTATGCCCCACGAATGAAGAACAGTTATATATATTATTCAGAAATGCAATAATTTATATTAAAACTGATCGAAAATCAAATTTTCAAAATGAACATGGGCAAAGCCTACACCCATAGTTTGAATGTAATTATTCAAAAGATACCAACGAAATTGTTATTATAAAATACACCTCACATTAATTATGTCTTCATAATTTTGACGTATTTCATTTATAAAATTCCCAATTCATAATTTTATAGTTACACTGAAGATAAAATGTATATATATTAAAATGAAGGAAAAACATGGAAAACTAATCATAAAAATACTTACTGCATCGAATCCTTTTTTAATTTGTTTTTTTTTAATTTTTTTTTTATTCACTGACACATACCTTATCTCTTATTGTATCTTTATTTCTTTCAGTTACATTTTTTAATTGAGCTTACTACTAAAAAAGAAATAATAACAACAAAAATAAAAGACTCATCAAAATTTAACACTAAATTCCCAACTGAACATTCCCCAGTTAAAAGTAAATATTATGTGTACTCTTTGTATTAATTGGTATGAAAAAAAAAACACAAAAACAAACAAAAAAGGTTATAAACACCAACACATTCTAAAAACCAACAATATAATAAAAAAACAAAATTAGAAGAAAATAAATTTAAATTTTATAAAATCTATATAATGCGAAAATGAGACATTCTATTCATTTTGAATAAATGGTCCGAAAGGATAATTGAGAGAAAATTTGTTATATAGAATAAAGTTTTGTGTTAGTGTCAAGTGGCGAACATTAATTAAATAATTCATGATTAAGTTAGCATTAATTTTAATTTATTTAAATATGTATATGTATATTCTGTGTAAATATATATTAAAAAACTGAAATGTTGGTTTTTGTGGAATCTTTAATTATACCCATCTTTAATGTAGGATACAGGATAATACCATGAATATTATATTGGAATTCACTCATATAACCTAATTTCTTCATAAAGGATGGTTAATTAATTATTATTATTGAATTCTATATAAAAATATTGCAATTTATATCAATTATTAAATTAATAAAAAAAATTGTTTTATTAAAACATAACATATTTATATTTAGGAATTATAGAATTAATTAAAAAAGTTTTTATAATTTTATTAAATTAAATTCAGCTAAATTGAATTTAATTGCATGGGCTTACAATATTATTATTGTATAAATAATTATTGTTTTTTTTTTTAAATCTATTTTCATTTAATGATAATTTTGTGAATAATTAGAGCTATTAACATTCTAAATACAATTCGACCAGTTATATGTATATATTATATGTATATATCAGGGTTTTTATTATTTTGAATTTGTTTCGAAGAAATCGAATTAGGTTTAAATTACATAGAATTATATGTAGGTTGTTGAAAGAGTGTAGAAAAAATTAATTGTTAAATAATCGATCAGTAAAGATTCTTGAATGGTATAGCGTTTATAAACAATAGTGACTATTATTGAAAAAGGCGTTTCAACCGCGGCTCGTATTGAGTAAAAACGTGTTCGATTCGATCGAATGATAATTTTGTATTTTTGAAAACGTCGGTTGCTCAAGTAAACAGTAAATATTTTTTTGTTGTATTGTTGTACGCAATAAATATTTAGTAAGAATAAAATATTTCAAAACTAGATTTTATTACTAATACATGAATAAAGAACATTGCAAAGGACATTTTTCATTTGATTAATGAAGAGTAGTAAAAACAATTGTTTGAACAAAACATTTAAAATTTATTTTATAATAGATAACAAAATGAGTATGATATGATTAAAAATTATCTAATTTTTAGGTTTATAAATATTTTTTGACTACATAAAAATTCGTTTAAATATGTTTTAAAAGAAATAGAATTTGATTTTCATAAAATCCTCTATACCATTACTCGAAATCGTTATTCATTTAAAAATGTAAAAAAATGTAAAACTTCACTTTAAATATAAAAAAAAACAGACATTAACTTAGTTTTTTTATATGTTTTTTATAAAACGCGTTAAATTAATGGCGGATATGAAATGTTATAATTTATATGAAGCTCGTTTCTTCAACGTCTTCAAGAATACCAATAAACTTTCCCGATTCATTTTTGAAACGCTCGTTTTCAATAATATCAATTTTACAAATTCGAATGAATATCCGAGCCGCGATTGAAACGCCGTTTTCAATAATAGGCACTAATATTTGTAATTTAAGCGATTAATTTCTATACTCCGGTTATTTTTAAATTTTGAAAAAATCCTTTCTTAGTAAAATATATGTTGTACAAACAATACGACTTAAATTAGTGGTCCGTGAAATTCTTGTATAAAATTTAAAACTTAATAGAGTAATTTATATAAAATGATTATTATTATTTCTTGTTTTACTATAATTAAATTAAAAAATTTCATAAAGCGATACTCGCAGTAATTTTCTGCACCCTATATACATTCAAAAATTTATGTACCACAGTCGTACGTGCACATCTCGAACATGCTTGTTGAATTTGGATTGGAATAAGAGAATAGAATCTGTTCAAAAGAATATGATTAGGTTTTCTCTACGTAAGTTCAACTGCAAATACCAGTGGCTATCTAGCTAAATGTCAACTTATTAACCTATTTACTCTCGTGATGTTCTTCCGTATCTTATCTGGCTGAAAAAATTGTTCATCTATTATTCGTTTTTATATTATCTATAGGTGTATACACCTATACTATAACTATGCGCAATTACCAGAAGCCAAATGTGTTTATATCTTCATAGTCATAGATCGAACTATGGCTTTTCTGAGGCTATAGCAAACCCTCAATTTCACACTAATTGACTTCAACTATAGCAGGCATGTTTTTTTGATAAAAATTATCACATTTTTTGATACTTGATAATAATTCCATTTATTTTTTTAAGTGTTTTATAAACAAGATCTGTAAGGGACTACCCTACCCAGTAGATTGAAATAAATAAGTAAATATTACAATAGTATTTAATATTTTTTTTTAGACATTTTATACATTTTTGTTTTATATTTCTATTATCTGTTGAATGTCTAACGGTACTTATTAAACTTAGCAAAAATTTTAATTTCTAGTTTTAGATTTTATTTAAATTTTTACATAAAATTAAATCATTAAATTATCAATAATATTAAAAAAAATGGAAAACTGTTCTAGTTTAGTAATAGTAAAAAATTAATAATTCTGTTCTTTTAAGGAGCAGTTAAAAATAACAGCTAAAGCTGTTGTTTTTAGTAGCAGTGACTTTAAAATATTAGTTGATATTTTTAATAACTATGATTTTAAATTTAAAGTCCGTTATTGTTTGGAACAGTGATTTTAAATTATTTAGTTTTGATAATGTATATTTTTAAAATATTCCATATTTTGAGAAATGCAAAAATTTAGAAAAAGTGCGATAATATTCAATACATCCTACTAGTAATTTATAAGTATGCTCAGCATCTACACAAATTTTATTTTCTACTTTTTAGGAGGCTAGTTTTGTTTCGATAAAAGTATATTTTAAAAATTTTTATTCTTACATTATTATTTTATTTTATGAGTGTTCTGATAAACAAATTTATTCATATCTTCTCCATTTATTTCATTTATTCATTTTCATATTATTCTTTTATAATTAATAATTCAAATTAATTAATTTAATATTATTTGAATTATTTAAGATTTTATATTCAATCTTTTTTAATTATTTTACCCACTCTATCCCACACAACAATAATTTTATTCATTCAAAGATTATGATTTCGTTCTAATTAGAGACATTTTTCTTCATAACCATTTTTTATTTTGTAAATCCATTCCTACTTATAAATAATATAATAGTGTCAAGTGTGATTTTATTTACTTAAGTATGAGTCAGTTTTTATTTGTGAGATGTGTATATATATAGAGTTTTTTTTTATGCAAGATTCATTTTAAAATTTTATGCAATTCTAGATTTTTAAGTTTTTTTTTAATTTTAAGTTTATAAAAAGAGCATGGTAAAGATTAAAGATTACTGTAACTGTATATGTCATGTATATATATACAGATACAGTAAATAATATACTCTATCCGTATAATAATTGAATGTGATATCAGATAGTTTTTTCTTTCTTTTTTTAATTATTATGCTTAAACAACTTTACTCTTATTTTTAGTTGTACAAGAAATTTTTCTGAAATTATTTTTTTTACTTTTTGAACTTTATTTGTTATGGTTTAACATTTTATATTCAAAAGAAAAATTCTACTAAAATTATAAAATATTTCATGAAACTATACTCTACAAAATATATTATGCTCCTCCCATATAATATACCTCTTTTACTTGAAAAAGTGAATTTCTTTTTTTCAAGGTTTTTTTAAATGAAAGTATTTTCGTTTTAAGTGCAAGTATTTCCTTTTCAAATGCAAGTTTTCTTTTCCAAGTAGAAGGTTTTTTTTAATCGCAATATTTTTTGCTTATATAATTTATTAAATGATAGTTAAAAATGACTGTTTTGGTGGTGTGTACAAAAATTTTAACTACACAATAGAGATTTTTCGCTGTTTGATAAACCTTTAGCTCGTTCTGTACGACCAGTGGTATTTTATTTACGTTTTTTCTCTAAAATTTGGAAAATTAAATTTGTAACATAAACATTCTATCACAATACAACATCTAATTGTACACGATATTCAATACGATTGTATTATTAAATTTTATCTCCAATTTTATGTACATACAATCCTTTCTTCCAAAATCCTACAATAGCCTGTTTTGCTTCTTCTAATATCGATATTTTATTTTTTTTTTTAAAGAAATTCACTATTTGACCATATTGATTTTACTGAGGTGCATGCGCTGTACTTTTCTAATTGTGAACGAGCCTAACCTAACCGATATTCTAAAAAAGTTTAATAATTCAAACTCTTCCAGTTTCCTACTTTAGCTAATTTATTCTTAAATAACTAAGTTCTTGTAAAAACCACTGCATGTATGTAAAAAATTTAAAAATGTAGATAAAAAAAAATTGTGTTTAGTTTTATGAAGTTTCTAATACTACTCTTTCAATAGTTGAAACTTATTTTAATAAAAGGATTCACTCAAGGATCAATATTTGCACTGAAAAAGAAAAAAAGTTATTTAAGAAGGAAAACTTGTGTTACAAATAATGAATACTTATAACTATAACTAGGGGCCCCTGTTGAGGAATTATAATTCAAGTTGAAGTCCAATTTAAAGTTTTTAAAAAAACAGTAATTTACGTACTGACATAAACTGCTCACGATATAGCAGACACCACTCGTGTTTAATAAAAAGTTTTGTGGTTAGTAAGTTTTATTTAGGACACATAAATACACGTCTCTCATATATTATTTTGTTTCCGATATATTCGCTATAGTAAGTGGCATTTAGTGGATAAAATTACTAAAATTAAAAAAATTTGTCATTAAAGAGGTATATATATACCTACATATACATAATTTTAATAAAAACTATATTATTACTACAAATAACCAAAAGTTAGAAACAGTTACTTAAAAAGATAAAAAATTAAGAAGATTTGTTATTTTGTTGTTTTTATATTTTTTTAGTTTAGATGTATTTGTTTTTTTTGTTTTTATTTGACATATGTACAATGTACATTATATTCACTGCAAGTAATTATAATAACTTATTTGTTTGTTTCAGTTTTTTATTTTGATAAGAACTCACATATACATAATGCATTTGCTGAATAATAAAATCATATGAGTAAAAAATTTTCAACTGTGTGTGCATTATTGTTTTATATACAACTTATTTATTATATTAGAAGTTCATTAAAGAGAAGCGCAATAAAATGAAAAGGTGTCTACTGCGCAGGTCCCTAAATGCTTGTCAATTATAATTATACATGATATAGAACTACATACGTAAATGTCAAATTGCCTAACAAAGCTGACACAGATATTTGTCAGCATATATAGCATATGTCGAAATAGCAACATAAGTAAGAAAGCATTTCTTAGAAAAACAACAACAAAAAGAAATTTTACATATTATGCCGAATTCGGTTTGGGTGGAATTTAACATAAGAATTCTATGTTTAACGAAAATTTAACGAATTTTCAGACTTAATTAAGTTTGTTATTTTTGTTGTAAAATTGCATAAAAAAGTACCTCTTTCCATTTGAAAATCTCGATTTCGGTCAATTTCGGCAAATTTTGAGCTTACAAACCCTTTTCTGGTCCTTCTCGGAAGTTGAATATATCACCAACCAATAGAGCACCCTCGATTTAGCTATTCAATTTTTTTTTTATTTTAAAATAACGGGAACTTTCCCTCTTAAAAACTGATACGCATGCTCTGCAACACCCGGTATATTCAATAAATGGTCCGGTGTTCGATAGCTGATACATCACTCAGTTTAAGGAATCAGCTGATTGTTACTGATTACTCAAGCTGATGATTATTGATGATTATACTCTGCTAAGATTAATCGTTAGCTTAAGTAATTGCTAAATCACTTTTCGTGGTACAACTGCTCAATTTAACAAATGAAACGTCCTTGTTTTAAGTTTATATTTATCAGGATATTATATCAGAAATAATACCCAGCAAATACAAAAATCTATTGTAAAATATTTGTAATTTTAACATGATAAATATGTAATAACAATAACATCAACTTCCACAATAGGTCTGTCTATTTTATATTTTAAATACTGAAAAGCATGTAATTTGTATTTAATATCATATGAGGATACTATAGCTGTCTAGATCAATTTCACTGCCATTATGTGTTGTGTTTTAAGTTTCCTTAGGATCTTTTTACAAAAAAAAAAACAAATATGTATATTTTTATTCCATACAACGATTCTTGTCTACACATACACACATGCTATTAAAATGTATATACATAAAAACAAAGTACGGTCTGTTGCAATATATGCAATGTATAGTTCTTTTCTATAATTTAATTACACAAACTTTATTTTTAATTTGAAAAATTACATATGTAACAAAAAAAAAAAAAAACAAAAAAAAACATTACTTAAAAATTCATTCCTTAATTTTTCTTTGTTATTTTTGAAAACTTCCTGAAGCACATTCAGTAAAAGGATAATAGAAAATTTAAAATAATAAAAAACAACAAGAATATAAAAAAAAAATAAATGAAAATTTATTTTTCTGATTTTTTTTTTTTAAAATGTTAAATTGAAATTTTCTTTGCATCTTTAGCAAAATTTTTTTTTGCATTTAACAGTAAATGTTAAAACCAGTTTTGTTTATGCACAAACAAAAAAGAATACAAAAAAAAAAAAACAAAATTATTTTCTCCATTACCATAAATTTATAAAATTGCTATAGTATTACTGTTATTATGCCTTTAGGGTGAAATTGGTTATGGTATTCGCAAAGAAAATTTTCTTTTTACAATAATTTTTTTAATTTAATAATTAATTTATTATTTATTTTTATTATTTATTCATTTCTTTGAAAGTTGACTGTTTGTTTCGTTTTTGTTTATTATTATTGTAATAATAAAACTTTGAAAACAGTTTATTTTTTTATTTTAAGTTTTATTTATACAGCGTGTCTATAGGTGGGTGGTGGTCAGCAATGCGTAAATTTAATTTAATAGTTGAAAAAGGAATAAAACAAAATTGAGCAAATATAGGGGCTAATACAATGTTATATAGTCTTCGATTTTTAAAAAATGTTGTTTGAATTAAATTTATATTTTGTTTTATATGAGTTTGAATCATGGAATTTAAGAATAGCATGTGTGATTAAAATCTCATTTAAAAATAGCCATTCGTCGCCTTTGCAACATAAAATAATATAAATTACTTAGAAAAACCATCTTCTTTTTTGTGCTATATTATATTAATTATGAAATAATCGCAATTTTAATTATATGTACTGCAATTGGAAGTCAGTGATAGGTTGAGAAATGTTTGGTCAATAAACATGTGAAGAGCCAGTGACTTGATATAACAAATAATTATTGGATGTGTGAAGGTTTTAGCAGGCAGGTCACATTCTCTGTGGATGTCCGGACCTTGTGGAATCAATGCTTAAGTTGGTAGTTGGTAGGATATTATATTTTTGATAACTAAGAGAGTAGGTGTTTGATTGATTTATAAATTCTTTATTTGGCATATCTAGATCTTTGAAATAAACTAAAATAAACCATTAAATTAAGTTAAAGAAAATGTAATAAAATAAAATAAAATAAAATAAACTAAACTAAACCATTAAATTAAATAAAATAAAATAAACTAAACTAAACCATTGAATTAAATAAAATAAAATGAAATGAAACAAAATAAAATAAAATAAAATAAAATAAAATAAAATAAAATAAAATAAAATAAAATAAAATAAAATAAAATAAAATAAAATAAAATAAAATAAAATTAAATTAAATTAAATTAAATTAAATTAAATCTAATCAAATCAAAACAAATCAAATCAAATTAAATTAAATTAAATTAAATTAAATTAAATCAAACTAAATGAAACTAAGCAAAACTACTGAAAAGAGAAACAAAGAGTTTCTGCTCTTCGTAGCCCTAAGCTGAATTAAATGTTTAGACTTTATATTTGTTTTCAATTCTCTGTTACTTCCATATTTCTTGCCACATTTAAATTATCAACATTTCGCAATATCGTTGAAATATTCTAGTATCTATATACTGAATTTAATAATAAGTATACGTTTGTTTACGTACTTTTCGGATATAAAGATATTTTTTTACTGTACGTTTCAAATAGCAAAATTTTTCTCTACTTACATTTTTGTTTCTTTAAACAAAAGTACGTGAACGCTTTTCGATGAATGATATAGTAAAAATAATATAGTTTGCACTAATAAAATAAGGTTAGTTATTATTTTATGAAAAAAAAAATATTCTGGAACGTCTAAGCGTAGGTGTAATCGGGTATTAGCTCAGTTGGTTAAAGCGTCATTTTAATATATAATATTGATTTTTATAAACAAGGAAAAATATTTTTTTAATAAAAAAAGTCCTTTTTAATTATTATTCTCTTCTTAATTATTTCAACAAAACACGAAATCGCTCAAAATAAATCCAAGCACACAAATTATGTATACATGTATTTATATATTATTATATACATATTATATACCAATACCATACCAACCAATTTATTCAATATCATATATTTACCTACTAATCGAGGATTTGAAGACGATGGCTCTCTCATTTTAAGTATGTATGAAATAAAATTAGTCTGGATTTTACAAAATAGTTTAACAACATTATTTTTTTCCTGTGGTCAACGAAATGCGGGTTTCAATAATATGAAGCGGGGGTTTGAAGGCGGCAGCCCCCTACAAAAATTAAATAATGGATTAATATTTAAATTTTTCAACTTAATAACAATAAAACTAAACTTCTCCTAAAACTAAACTGTATCACTGTGTAATCATGCAGCAGAAATACATACATATATGAACTAATGATGTATAATGTACATATTTTTTGTTAATTAAAAAAAAAATGAAATCATAAATTTTTGTGTTGAAAGTTTGTTATTATTTTTTATTAAAACTTATAGTTATAATAAATAATAATTTTTTTAATTGGAAAGGCGAAAATATTTTGTTTGAATTCTTACAAGAGTTCCAACTGTAGAATTTTAAATTAGCGGAAATGTTTTTTGTCCCAAGCAACGAAATTTTTACCCTCCTAAATTATTTATAAAAACTTTTGTACAAAAAATCAAATAGGTTTGATTAGTCTTCCTACAGCAGGTGCTTTGTCGACATCACGATGTAGAAAGCGTGAAGGTGCCGTAGGTCTCTAGTATAGATATAAATTGATATCCATCAGTAATACAATTGTTAACTTTTTTTAATTTTAGCAATATACTTCTATAATATGTAGGGACCCTGTAAACTCTTGTTTAATACTAAATAATCATTTTGTAAATATTTATTTTTAAATAATTTTTTTTAAATAAAAATTTCAAATTGATTTAATTGAAATTTTTGTTTTCGTATCTTATTTATTTTTTTTGTTGTTGTTTTATTTGAAGATTCTTTTTGTAGTTCTAAAACTCTTTGGGGTTAATTTAATATATTAATATATAGATAATAATTTTAAGAAGTATTACAAAGTAAATACAAATTTATTTAATTAAAAATTTAAAAAGAAATTAACAAAATTATTTTATTGATTCGGACAATCATTTTTATTTTGATATAAAGTTGTTATTGATATGGATTTGATATGAAAAGTAGGTAAATTATTTGATGAGAGAAATTTTAAAAATTTCTCCCACCTTACAAATATTTACCTATAATGAAACAAAAAAAATATTTACCAGAGTTTCTGAGGACAAAAAGAAAAACAAAAATGGAAACAGTACGCACGTTCTGTCATTATTTGCTTCTTTATTTTGCAAAATAATTTTTTTCCCTTGCCTTTTTTAAATTCGCAAATATTTTCATGTATAAAATCGTCAATAATAAAATGAGTCCAAAATGTCGAAATAATTGACTATAATTTTGAAGGGATAAAATACCTTCATATATTATAGGTGCCTTAATAATTAATTAAAATTAGATTTATTTGTCAATTAAAAAAAACACAATAAATTTTTAAGTATACAAGACTTTCTCCTATATGTTGAACAGTCCAATATTCGGAATGTATTGAATATAAAACAATCTGCAAAGCCTGGACAATGATTGGAAAGAAAAATACAAAATTGGTCCTAAATTAAAATAACGATGGTGAATATAAAATTAGATGAAAAGAGGAGCACTCAAATTTTTTTTTAGATTTTTTAAGGTTCCATCGAAGAAAAATGTTAAAAGATTGGATTTTATATATAAAGAAAGTTATTAAAGATAAAGTGAAATCATAAAAAGTTTTAAATTACGTTAAGACGTACCCAAATCTGTAAAACCAACAGTTAGTGATTATAATATTTTTATTTTCCTAAGTGTTTATTTTGCTTAATTCTATATCAACAGAGATTACTCATTATTTTTTGCAAACGAACTTTTATAAATTGTAATAATCAGAAACATTAAAAAGATTAAGGCGTTCAAAGCCCAAGATTCAATTCCACAAAATTCCTCTTATACATTATGTCTATCAGAATTTAAGCTTAAAATAAAGTTTGAGAGCTACTGATCTATCAATGCGATTACAAAATAATACTGACCATTTTTCTCTCTTAATTTTTGTTAAAAAAAAAATTACTCTCCTTCAATTTCGTTGGCTTCAAAATTATTTTCTTCCCTATATTATATACAGTACTTATATTGAACACTAAGTTTATGCTTAAGTTTATGAAGATTAATAGTTTCTAATTTAGAATCCTACAAAATATAAAAAAAATAAAAAAACCGCTTAAAAAAACTAAAAAAATTATTTTTCCAAAAAAAAAAGGAGAAAACAAAAGCGCATAAATCTAATTTCAGTATACATAACGTAGAAAATCCAGTGTAGGAAACAGGAAAAAAAACAATACGAATTTAAAGAAAAACATAACTGCTATTATTTGCAAACTATTATATTATATACAATATATGTATATGTATTATGTATTTATAATATATCATATTAATATATACATATTGTATTAGTACAAGAATAATTGTCAGATCCTGTAGGGATTTCGGATGCATGAATGTGAAAATAAAAAATTATTAAAAAAAAACATTTTACCAAGGTATATATACCTACCTATACTACAATAAACGTACATTACATAGAAGAATAATAAAATATTTATATGTGTTTGAATATGGTGTAACTTTTATGGTCTGTTCTTCAGAGAAAAATCGAAAAAATTGTAAAATTTAAAAATAAAAATAAAATCCAAATATTACATCGTAAATTGAATAGTCTATAATATTTCAATTCTATATTCTACGTTGAAGCTTTACCTCAATCTGTTACTAAAATGGTTTCATCTTTCCGGGTCAAATGAGCTTCTCTTCATAAACTATATTATATTGAATTGAGTTTCTGCTTTGAAAACTAACTCGATAGCCCAGTCCAATTTCTAATAATTTAAAACTAGGATAATAGATTTTATATTTGAATTTCCAACAGGCAATTAATGCATCATCGGGAACTAAAAATATGATACAATCTTTTAAAAATACTAAAATATTTCAGAATTAACTACACTATAATAGATATATATATACTAGAATAGACGTTCCCTTTATATCAGAAAATATAACCTTAAATATTTTCTCTCTGAACCATTGGAATTTAAATATCACTATGGAAAACAATAGAAATATGTTGAGTTGCAAAGTTAAAACAAATCTGCACAATAAAAGACGTGATTTTGAATTTTGGCATTAAACAACAACCACCCAAGATAGGAATAGTAGGAACAAAAAGTTAATTTAAATCCTTCTATTAAAAATAACTACTTTTCTACAATGAGTCTACACATGAGTCTACTACAAATGAGTCATTGTGAAATACTACGAAAACATGTCCTCGTATAACATCAACAAAATCAAACAACTTTTAGCCTGGTCCCGTACTGATATATCAACAGTGGTACTAGGACTAAGTAATCCGGTCAACCTCCATTGGTACGGCTGCAAAAAATAAAAGGTAACATAAATGATTAAACTGCCCAGCTTTAGTGGCTAACGCCACATTTCGATCTTTAAGTTAATCTTTCACTATCAATATAGGAATTATTGCGGAAAATAAAATTAGTGATGTGATCGAACTACTTAATCGCACAGAGTGGCACTAGTACTGAGCTCCTTAGGTGAATGATAATAAGAGATAATAAGATCTATCACCCCTAAAACAATCAACAACAACAATGAGATCACTCGTGTCGTGACATCCAAAAGATACAATTAAGTGCTAATTTGTTTTCCAGAACCCACCTACTCACCTAAAGATTCATTGAATTTAAATAATGATGATGGATGTTAATAAAAGAGCACACATGTAAAGCTTAATTAAAAATATACAAAATATAAAGTTAATAAAATAAATAATTTTTCACATTTGAATTATTCTGAACCTTGAAAAAGGATAACCTCATAATATGACAAGAAACATTCTTTGTTTTAATTTTTGTTACTTTTTATATTTTTATGCTAAAAAAAAGGAAACAAAACAATTTAAGTCCCTATTTTGTTGATTTTTTTTTTTTTTTTAAATAAAAACATTAATAGATAACCTTTGATGTTATGAATTTTTTTCTTTTTCATGTTTCACACTCTTACCGTCAAACCTTCATCAGTTAAACAATACTCATAGTCCGGTATCACATCATAACAATTTTTATTCCACATACAAAATATCAAACAAAAAAAGAAAAAACCCTATTCAGAGCCAAAGATGATGTATTAAAAAAAAAAAAAATAAGCAAAAAAGAACAAAAACACAGGAAAACAACAATTTTTCACGTGTAGTACAGTAGGTACCTACTACCTAGCTACTACCAAAACGAACAGAAAAAATACCCATATAAAAAAATGGAAAAACAACAATCAAAATAATAATTAACAAAAAAACAATAATACAACCTGGGCTAAAAGTGAAGTAATAGAACTATTGTTGTTTTGTTATCTGGTTTTATTGGTGAAAATCCAGATGAAAACGTCAAATATTAAGGCAGTTATTGCCTTATTTGCAGATCATTTAACATGTTGACTATCAATGAGACAGCAGTGAAGCATGTCAAATTTTCTTCCACACAGCCAAATGAATCGTTAATGAACATTTTATTATTTCACCCCAGGGGCCGATGAGTCACCACGTTCGATACATTTCGAACCTTAATTTCAGAGTCATATAATATGCAAGTAATGAAAAAAAATTAATTACGTATTTCTAAATTATAATGTTTTATTTCAATATTATTATTACAGTATTTCAATGTTTTTTTTTGAAAATGTTTCAAGTAAAAAAATGTTTTTGGATCACATTGTCCGCAATATGTACTAACAAGCATAGACTTTTTACGTGCTACACTATCCAGATTAACTTGATCTTTATAACATTCATTGTATTGAACTCGTTTAATTCGATTATCTTTAGTCCTTTTTCCATTTCCAAAAATCGCAGAAATTGGCCGAAACCGAGATTTTCAAATGGGAAGGGGTACTTTTTTAGCAAATTCGGATTCTACGTCAAAAAACAAATAACTTTTGTAAACTAAATTTTTTTTTTGGTTTTTTTGGTTTTTTTTTAGATAAAAAATATAATTACATGAAAAACAAATTTATTTATAAAAATTATTATCATTAATTCTAGTTTATCAAAGGAAAATATTGAGCATTTTTGTTTTATTGTTATTAATTTTAAAGAAAAATATTAAGAAAACGAAAAAAAATCATTTAACATAACTTTCTTATTTTTTATTGTAGAATTTGAATTTGCATTAAAAATACCCCTTCCCGTTTGAAAATCTCGATTTCGGCCAATTTCTGCGATTTTTGATCTTAAAAAAACTGATTTGAGGTCTTTTCCGAAAATTAAAAATACCACCAATCGATAGAGCACCCTCGATTTAGTTAACAAACTTTTTTCTAAATTTTAAAATAACGGCTCCTTCCCCTCTTAAAAAGCTGATACGCATGCTCTGGAACACCCGGTATAATTGTATATATCATATTATGTAATATTAATATTAGATAACTTATATCTGATTATATAAAACTTTTGTAGCCTATTGACGTAGCTTGATGAAGAAACAAAGTAATCAATAAATTGAATCACAGTTTTAATTAAAAAAATTATGAAAAGATATGTGAGTTTTAGAAAAGTAAGTGACCGTTTCAAATTTGAACAGTACATTTTTTAGACTTTTTTTAGACAGTTATTGCAAAAAGTAAATTAAAAAGTATTAACCAGTTATTAATTTTTGAACCTCATTGTATATTATGCTATAGGTCTTCTTACCTATTATAAGAAATCATTTTATTTGTTGATCCATAAAAAATATACAAAAAAGTAGAAATTCATAACATATGTTAATATTTTTTTTTTATTTTAAAATAAAAACAAAAACAAAAACAAAAACAAAACAAAATTAAAAATGTTTGTATAATAATGAAAATGGATCATAAAAAAATTATATAAAACGAAAAAAAAATATAAAAATAAAGAGTGTGCAAATTTGATGTTAGGAAATTTAAATATTTTTTTTTTTAATTAACATAATATATTTCTAATTGAATGATTTGGTCCTTCAGATTAGCGTCCATTGATAAATGCTTAATCAAAAAGCTTAAAGCTATATATCAATAATACAAAAGAAAATGACTGTTTGTTTTAATGAACGACAAATGCTTTTGTGTTAATTCAGTACGATAACTGATGACTGATTTTTTATGACGGGATTTTATGAAAGTGGTCGTTAGCAATTAGCGTTATTTTGTTGCAACAAATACGGTTTTATCAAAAATAATATGCAGTAGTAAATTTATTTATTTATTTAATTTATATAAATTGTACATAAGACGATTAGTCTTTTTACTATACAATTACAATATTCAATTCGTTTGAATTCGTTTGATTTAGTTTAAGTACATTTTTTTAAAACTAAATTCTAAATTTATTACGTCGCATTTTCATAATATGAATTGTCTATGCTCTAACACGATTGTAATTCGTCTTCTGAGTCTATAAAGATAAAGTGTCAATAATTTGGCAACAATTCATGAGCAACAATCCTCATTTATTGAAAAATAATCTTTAAATTTTAGAAAATAAGTAGATGCCTGTAACGTAGGGCTGTATAATAATGCATTACTCTGTAGTGCATTACCAAGAGCAATGTAATGCAAAAAAGATACTCACTATTAGCTTTATTTGTAGCAAATACTTAATGCATTGCTTTTACAATTACTTTACTGAAGTACCTTTGAAATATTTTTTAAAATTTTTTAACCATAGCTAAGATAAATGCTGTAGTATAAAATTGAACTCAATCGTACTCCAAAAGTATTTTAGTACTTCAAATATACTTCAATATTTTAAGAATACTTCAACAAATTGGGAAGTTCGACCACATATTAAGTATATGGGAATCATTATTAATAGCGAATTAAATTGGAATGTTCAAATTCAGCACTTAATACCGACTTAATAACGAAAGTTCAACGTATTGCTGATTTATTTTCCAAAATTAGGAAAAAGACTTCCAGCACTTTAACTTATATGATATAAGTATATGGGAAAATACATTTAATAAAAACACAAGCAAACTTAAAAAAATACAAAATAAATCGATATAAAAATCTCTTCTATCTTTAATATTCAATACACAAAAAATATGGGATATTTTAAAAATCTATAATTCAAGTTGCAGATAAATACATAATATTCACAACAGAGATGTAAAATCTAATTTAACTACCAGAAAAAATAATTAAGTACACTAATATGAAACTAAATCAGCTTTATAGATCAGCTTTATACTAGATCTTACTAGGGGCATTATTTTTATTATTATTATTAGCATATAAGGTATTCGGCTAGCTTCCATTTACAAATGAATGCATTATAAAGTCTAGGATTAATACAGAAGTTCGATTGTTTAATGAACTGGAGGTGAAAACAATAACAAAAAGATTAAAAAGCAAACAAATTATAAAACAATACCTTTGACAAATGACAATGATATAATAAATAACATATCATTGAATTAATGGATTTTACACACTACCCTCAGTATCATGCGCATTATTTTAAAATAAATGTATGGAACATAAGTATAGTATATACTCGGTATGAAATTCTTAGCTCATTTTGCGAAACTAAAAATAAAAATATTATTTTATTTTGAAATAGTATTACAAATAAAGCTAATGGTAATGCATTTTATTTGTATTAGGTACTAGCTAAGTTACCTGACGTTGTCCGTGTCGAGTACGAAATGTATAGAATTTACTTCAATGAAGTTTGATTAATGAATCGAATTGCATAAAATTAGTTTATCAAATATATTACAATATTTTGTTTCACTACGACAATAATACAGCTTAAACTATACTTATATTAAAATTATTTCTTTGTAAACAATATTTCGGATTTTTTTTGATGGAGTATAAACAAACACGTTCCTTGCTATTGCAGTATTCTTGAAATAAAATTGTTCGCCTTTTCCAAAATCAATTTGAATTTATGCTTCAAGGAAATGAGGATGCAAAGTTCGTATTATTAATCTAGGATCATATTTTTGGTTGCTTCAAGTTTCATAGAAGCAATATTATAGCTGCTACTTTTAATTCCAATTGATGAGGAGGAAACCGTGTCAAATTCAATGAATAAAGAAACATTGTTCGGTAAATAACAGCTTAATTTCATTGGTAACTGATGTATCTATCTATTTGTATACATGGACCCGCTGGAATACTCTGCAGTATTTTCTGATTAATAAAACGAATTGTCACATTTTTTGTAGCCTATTCACTGATTCCTAAAATTCGGAAATAATTTTTCAGTCAATTCTTCAATACTTTGTATAATTGAACTGATCGTTGCTGTATCAATTTTGACGTTTAAGTCTTCTGAAATTTGGCCTTCATCAAGCTGTGTTAAATTCATTATTACAAATGTTATTTATACGAAATCGATACCGAAATCGGTTTATTTTTGAAAGAGTATGTAAAAGTAAATTTTCATGTCTGTAACACAATTGATTTTTAGTAATATTCCTGAGAAGTTCTAGAAGTTGTAATGCACCGACCCGAATCAGTACAAATTTTCGAAATGGGCAACAGTCGTATTTCTTTATTTGTGATAGAGTATTTAAGTGTAAATTTGCATATCTGTAACACAATTTGTTTTTTAAAATATTCCTGATGGGTGCTAGGAAATGTGTGGCAGCAACCCGAACCAGTACAAATTTTCAAAATCGTTAGAAGTTGTATTTGTTTATTTTTGAAAAAGTACCCAAAGAGTGTAAATTTTCAGATCTGTAACACTTTTCGTTTTTGAAACATTCCTGATAGGTGCTAGGAGTTGTATGGCAGCTACCCAAACCTGTCATTTGATAACTTTGTAAAACACCATGTCCGGTTGTTTTTTTGATAATAAATGTCGAAATTTCAGAACTGTATCTTTAAAACTGTGGGCGAAACAAACAAACAAACTTTCCCTTTTATAAGTACTTTTTTAGTCAATTCTTCAATACTTTGTATAGTTGTCTTGCTGTACAACTGATCTTTGCTGTATGTAATAATGATACTTCAAATGTAATGCTATTTCATTTTTTACAGCTCTGCTGCAAACCTTCAAAAATTGTTCATTTAACTGATATTTTATTTCATTCATACTTCTCTCATACTTCTACTTCCTAACTTCTACCAATGAAGATAATTTTGTTTCAAAAAATATATTTTCTATTTTTAACAAATTTTTTTCTAACCTCAAATTTAATCACCCTCTCTCTATATGTTATAACAGTTCCTCATAAAACTTTTCTGATAGCTTTAATTGAATTCAATATGAAAATATGATGTATAAATCATCTCTAGGAATATTTATGTGTGTATCTCAAATCTTTAATAATAAAACAAAAGAATAACAAAAATAATAACAACAATAATAATAAGGTATCAATAATGAAATATTTGCTTTAAAGAAAATCAGAATTTCTAAATTTTATCGTTCCTAAATTTTCTAAAATTACTTTTCACTTCATTGTTAATTAAAGCAAAAAAAAAAAAAAAAAAAAAAAAATTTAATGTTTTGATATGGCAACACTAAACAATACTAAAAGGAAATCCGGATTTATTATGTATGTGTGAAATAATACATTTCCTGTTACCATTTATTTATTGAAAACAAAGGACAGCTAATAATATGTATACTTTGTATGTATATAATATACATATATAAATTGTATGCATATAAAATGAAAGTTAAAAATATCAAATAAATTTCGAAATAAAATATAAACAAAATTCCTTTAAGGATAATAGAGACCAAATGTTAACCAAATTAATTTAGTTTCAGGGGCAGTAATTAGTGACATCTGGTTACAGAATGTGGTAACTCAATTTTATATACTAAAATGAAAAGTTTTTTTTCTTTACTTTCAAAGAATTTGAAATTTACGAAGAAAAATTAATAAAAAAAAAACAACAAAATTACATAAAAAAAGTCGTAAATATAAAAGTTTTTGGATTAAAGTACCAATTGGTAAAAGAAGGTCAATATTTGTCAATTCGGTATTCATGAGTTGCGGAATTTATGTTTTAAGAACTTTCAGATGAGATTTATAATAAAAATGTTTTTATATTTTATTTATTTTTTTTTTTTTCTATTTTTCTATTTATTAATCGTGTTTTTCGTTTTTACTGTTTTAAATACTTTAAGAAAAATTTACTAAACAAATAGTATTAAATTAACTATAGGATATTTGGGACTTGAAAGTGTTCAATTTTTATGTATTTAATTTTCTGTTGTTTTTTAATGCTGATCGTATTAGGATAATCATAGACAGAAATGTTATAGGGTGGTTAAGGTTGATCAGAGACCTTGACCACACTTTTTGAAATTTTAAAAAATTTAATATGGTGATTTTTATTAGACTTTATGGTGCTATTTTAATATTTATACTTATTATGTCTACCTTTTTTAGTTTATGACATTAGTTATTTTGGTTTATTATATTTTTTAGAGTTCAAATGAAAAAAATAAATACAATGAAACAAACTAAATATTATAAATTAAATACATAAAGAAAAATAAAACTATTTAAATTTTAGAAACTTTTTTAATTGTTAAACATTATATTCATGAAATGGAATAAAAATAATTAAGAATAAATAAGAAAAATTCAATTATATGATAAAAATTTAGTATACTGTGTAAAACATATACGACTAATGCATTGGGTCTTTGTGCAAGTGATGGAATAATGAGCGAAGCTGTTCTTTCATTTTGGGAAGAACGCGATTTGTTATTTCGGGGTCTACTGCAGAGGAAGGATTTATTTTTTTTTCTTTTAAAAAATTCTTGATATTTGAAGATATTTACAAAATATGGAACAGTGATAGCTGCGATGTGTTGAGATGATTCGTCTGGTGACACAAAGTATAAATTCCAAACGTTTACAACTGCTAAACCAATTAGGAAAATAAAAATCGCCCACTACAATCCTTACATTTTAGCATGATTCTGTACTTATTGCTATTTTGATCAATTCTATCATCACTCATATCAGCGTTAAAATTTGCAAAGTTCTCGTTTCTCTATATGAGTTTCAACGTTTTTCTGAATGTAAAGGATTTATAAAGTCAACATTAGTTAGCATTGCAGAAACACTATTATCCACACGTTTAACAAACTGTTAAATATGTGAAGTATAGACACAATCACAAATATCTTTATCTTTAGTTAACAACAAAAACCAATTATCATTAGTATCTTCGATTTCATCATTTTCGTCGCAGATTTTTACTTCTATTGCACTTTGAACATCTCTTGGCAATTCGTTTTCAAAGAGATTTTGATCATAAAATTTTTCACATTTCGTCAATTTATCCAATTCTAGTGGGAAAATGTTTACGTTTATCTTCAAAATTATTTTGAATTCCCAATAAAGCTTCAATAGCTACCTGAAGACCCTTGAACTCACTTTTACCATGCAAATGCTTTTACTTGTGTCATAATTACGCTTGACATGTTCCAAAATAAAACCATAACGAAATAAAAATTCTTACATACTTATGCCGGTTGGACTATATATAGGACACCTGCAATTTTAAATAAAAAAATAATTAATATTTTCAACTAAAATCCAATATTTAATAGTTGTCGAAGCTTCTTTAAGGCTTAAACAAATAAATTTTGGTAGTTTGTACACAATTAAATATTTTCAGTATTTATTTTTTAACATTTTATATATTCACCTCTACTATTTTTAACTTTTTTAAGCAATTATATTTTGAATTGAGTTTAAATGTTATTTATAAACTGAAAAATTGGTGTTACTATATTGAAAAATATTACTTTATTTTTTAACTTAAAAATAAGGTACTTTTTACTCAGCTATGTTAATTTTAATGGAAATTATACGTATTTGTATGACATATTGTTTGTATATAGGCCAACCGGTGGGAATGGGTTAAAATCACATAAGTATATTTGTGTATAATTGTACAACTATATTTGACTGCAATTTCCATTTACTTAGTTAATCGGTCCTACAGATCATGTCAGTCCTGGGCCTCACTTATTTATCGATTTAATAGGAATATTATGGATTTTTATATTTTGAAAATTCCATAAAATTTTTTTGCGAATTTAAAATGTCTGCATACATTTTTGTGTGTATTTCAAAGATTATTAACTTATAACCGAAGTCTAAAATAACATACATGTGTAATTTTGCTTTAAGTTGGGAACTCTTTGAGCTCATTGAAATTTTTACCTTTTTTTCAAAAACTTTTTGAATTTATATTCTTCTAAAACAATTTAGTTTAAATCAATTTACATCACATTTTTTATTATATTGATGTTTAAATACAGTGGTGGGGTTTGGTAGTGTAGGAAGAAAGAAGAAAGTTTTTGAAGCAATTGATAGTATAAGATTTGCAGATTGAGATTTTTACTTTTTTTTTTTTGAATTTCTACAAGTTACACACTATAGTGTTATTTGAATGTGGAAACACCCTAGAAGGGATATAATTCCACATTCATGAAGTCGGGACTATGAACGAATTTCCAGAATCTGTTTTATGCCATCTAGGTATTTCTATTGAGGGATGAGCATTTGAAGCTCCTCTTGTTTGACGATGGAACTGTTTAAAAGTAGGTAGTAGGTCTTTGATTTCTAATAAGTATATGTCCATACCTACGAAGTATCTATAAAAAACAAAAAGTACCTAAACTCCTACTATACCACGATATTCAATGGAAGATAAGAACAGTTCAAAAAAATTACAGTTGCGTGTTGCCAATTAGACGAATTCCGCAATTTTTGACTCGATCAAGGTAGCTCAAGACTAAAAGAGAAGCGCCAGTCCAAATGTGTGAATTGTATTCCGTCTTGGATAACATAAATGATTTATAGCTATATTAACAAGTTCCGAAGGTGAAAAGAGAGTTTTTAATCGACTAAGTATTCTAAGTTTTTTGCTACTACTTTCGTGATGTCAAAAATATGATTGTTCTGTGTAGTTCTTTGGTTCACGTGCATAGCTTAAATATTTAGACTATCTGAGTTTGGTAAAGGAATACCTTGGAAAAAGAGATTCGGTTCAAATTAAACAATTTTGAATTTTAGACGAGTAAATTCAACTCTGTTTATTTTGCCTTAGTCGACATATTAACCATTATTTCTCTTCTATTTTCCAACTTCAGCAGTTGTAGCATTAGATTTGCGAAGAAAATTATAGCATTAGATTTGTTACCAGAGTAGCGATATCTGAAAAGGTATGAATTGGATTAAAGGTTGTTTGAAGTAGGTCGTTGCTGAAAATCAAGAAAAGAGTGGGTGAGAGAACAGACCCTTGCGGAACATAAGAATTTATATTAAAATTTTTAGACTTAAATCCATCAATTTCAGCAACGATTGAGATTTTTCCATTAAGAAAACACAGATTGTGTACTGTGAGTTATTGCTTAATGCAGTTGTTAAATTGTTTACTTTACTTTCCAATTATTTATATTAAATAATTACTTACTTTTATACTTCAGAAAGGGACAGTGCTTGATTTTTTTGTTAGCTATACACGTCCATAGTTTTAAAGATAGAAGTGTAAAATTTTACACAATCATTTATGATAAAAAAATTAAAACTAAATCAATACTTTCCAATGCTACTCAAATCATAGCATCCATCAAGAATATTTAAAAAATCAATTGTGCTAGAGACTCTCAAAAATAAGCAAATACGTTTTTTACCATTTTTGACAATTCGGCCTGGTTGGGGAAGCTGTCACACAACACCTAGCACCCGCCGAGAACATTTCAAAAATCAAAAATATTACAGATTTGCATATCGCTAATCAAATACTCTTTCAAAAATGAAAAAACACGTTTTCACCTTTTTCTTTCGTTTTTTCAAATTATTCTGATTGTTCAAACATTGTCAAAGCCAGAACAAGAGTTAATATAATGCGAGCATGTCTTCCTCTTCGTAGCACAATATTCAAATAGTGACATTTTAAAACCAATACGTGAGCAGTAATTTGTAATGAAAGTAATGTTCATACACTAGTTCGGAATTTTCTATAGCTTAACGAAACAAGAATTTCTCAAGACTTAAATGATAAAGTGGAAAGATGCTATTAGCTGGCCAATGGAGTTTTTTTTTAATTGAATTGTTACCTTTATTAACTTTAAATGTTCGTATTTACTCCTGACAAACTAGAACTAAAAGTAAAAGCTACAATTATACTTTATGAAATGGTACCACATTAATAATTGTAGTGAATTAATAATGCATGTGTTCTATTTGATTCCTCGATTAATAAGAAACGGAAATAGACGTATTCATATATTATTCAAATGACATTTCAAATTCTTATAAATAACAATTAGTGTGTTTACATGTATAGAATTGTTTACATGAGAGTAAGAAGTTAAATAATCAACAATAATCAAAAAAATTTAGTCTTGCTGTTGCTAAAACACAGATTTCAGCAATTCGACAGATATTAAATTAAGCATGTATTCGAATATCTGTTATGCAAATTGTATACAATATTTTTCAGAAACCATTTATTTTAATTCGATTCATAAATAAAACTTTATTTAAGTAAATTTTATACTTTTTGTACTGGACACGGAAAACGTCGGGTGTGACTTTGCTAACAATCTGTAAAATTACAAAAGGAAATTGTTTTAAAAATTCCCCAATTTTATGCTTTTTAATTTTCAACAGTCGGCTTATTAGAAAGTTGTATATTTCAACAAAACTTATTAAATTTTTACGATTCCAAAAATTATGACTTATTGTGTTGAAAGGTAATTTATTTAACAATTTTAATTTTGTAACTTAAACCTGTCCCATAAATATTGTTCACTTATATACCATTCTTTCTATATATATATAGATTATAAGGTGGTTGTAGAATGAATATTAATTAGTCAACAACAACGACCACAAAGGAATTTTTTAATAATTTTGTAAAAATATTTTGAATATTTTTGTTTTTTTTTTCGATATTAAGTTACTTTTTAATTATACAAAGAAATTTTCAACTTAAATAAAGTTGAAAATGAAGAGTTCTTAAACAGAAACGCACAATTAAAATTCCAAGAATTTTTGAAAAAAAAAAATATTTCTTACCTCTTAACATAATTTCAAAATTAGCTTTTAATAGTCAATTTCATAGAATTACATTCATTTCTCGATATTTGAAATTAGATGATGTAATTTTATTATTATCAGGTCCAATTTTAAAAATTTTGATTTTAAACGAAAATTTATAGAGCTCAGACTAACAAATTGCTTGAATTTGATATTAATTAAAGAAAATAATAATATTGATTACGATTTGAAATTCAGAAAATGTGCATTTCAATTTCGACGTAATAGAGTTTTAGGGTTTAGTAATAACTCGCAGCTTACAAGACCTATCAAAAAATATAATTACAGATGTATAAAAAATAAAAACTATAGCCTGCTAAGTATTGTAGAAGTGTTTTAACAAAAAAATATTGAAGAAGTAGGTTTATAGCAGTCCACTTGAATTCAAATTAAAGTCTATAAAGTTTTAAATGATGAACATAATATCGAAAAACTCGAAATATTACGAAATAATCTCGAAAATGTTATGTCGCTTTCTCTTTCTCATTCTCTCTCTCTCAAATAATGTTAGCACCGAATTTTCTATTTTTCTATTGAACATCTATTTTGTATGCTTTTGCCTAACATAAATAATAATTTTACCCCTAAAGAGACAATTAAAATTTTCTATACAAAATTAATTTTTGAAAGGGTTACAGAAATTTACCTACATTCAATTCCTTACCATCTATATGTAATTTCATGTTTTATTTTTGAATAATGCGCCTAAAATTTCTAATTATGTCAAACAAAAAATATTCGTAAGAAGTGTTCGAATAAATTGACATTTAATTATTTAACACGTTGTCACACACGTTGTCACACGAAATTTCCCGGGTTCGATTCCCAATGAAGCAAAAAGAAAAAAAATGCTTCATTGGTTTTTCGAGCTGGTCTAGTACCTTTTGTCATTGGGATATAATAAATGACAAAAGATAATTGAGAGTTAGTTAGTAACAAATTAAATAAAATGAAACTATTCTATTTAAGAAGGCTTAGTTCCTGACAATAGTAGTAGTTTTCCACATTTAATGAGTAGATATGCCAGTAATTTGTTAAAATAAATGCTCGAATTATTGTAGATAGTGTAAAAATTGCAGTACCGTAGTTAATTAAGTAAGTAAGGTGATTCTACCTAAGTTACTGTGAAGATCATACAAAAAAAAAAAAAAAAAACTGTTTAGTGGAGATGAAATATTTTAAGAAATTAGGAAAATATATCAAATGTTTGTCACTTGTTTTTATGTCAGATGTTATTTTGCTTTCTTCAAGAAAATTTTTAACAGAACAGTAAATCATCCCAATCCATTAGCTTGAATGTTATTGACTAAAAAAATACAATATTGAGGTGTGTGTCAATTTTTCGACAAAATTTTAACTCTTATCTAATTAGACGCCTCTAAAATTATAAATGGAATAATTTGAATAATTTGAAAGATAGAAGTTTGTATCACAGTCATGTTATAGATTAAAATGACAAACTATTTATCGAATATTTTTTTATGTTCTTAACAGTAATTTAGTAGAATTAACTTTTCCTACGGGTCAGTGGGGTTGGGTACGTTATCTTAAAAAAAAATTTCCATTTACACAATTCCAAAAAAAAAAATTCCAAAAACTCAAAATGTGGATATTTGCTTTTTCTAGAAATAAAAAAATAATTAAAGTACATATTCTGTAAAAGGGATATATTCCCTTTTTGCATCCAAAAGCGGCTACGCATAAGAATACAACTTAATATATGTATGAAACTTTTGTTTGTGGAATTTTTTTTTCGGAATTTTTTCTTTTGAAATCTTTTTTTTCACTGTTTGTAATCTTGCAACTTTGGAATTATTAGATCATCCCAATTAGTGAGCATCCACATATCCAGAAATAAAAATCCACAAAAAAAATCCACAAACAAACCTTCCACATATGTATGAATGCTTTTAGACTTTTCTTCAAAATCAGGGGCTTAATTTGCATTCTTATGCGTAACTAATGAAAAGAAAATATCCTCTGTTTTGCATCAAATAGCGGCTACGCATAAAAATGGTTTAGGTAAATATTCTGGAAAAAATTAAATTAATACCTTTTTTAACTAACGCATTTAAAATGATAAAACCCGTTGGTTTTTTGACTGGCTAGATCTCGATACTATCCTTGAATTAATTTAATAAAATAAATTAGTCGAAAATAAGCATTGTAATAAAAATATGTAGTAAAAATTTGCAGTACCGTAGATAATAAAGTGAAATCAATAAAAGCAATAACAAGGATAGTTTTTTTTGGGTTGTTTTTTGGATTTTTTTTTTGTGGCAATAATAATGATAGTGTTTTTGCAAAGTTTGAAAATGTTTTAAAATAAATGAAACACTGTTTTTACAGAAATTAAGAGAATATTCTATATTACAATTAGATATACATAATAATTTATTCATTTATTTATTTAATACGACTTGCTTATTAGAACTCTAAAATGGAAGAGAACATTTGAATTTTATTTTCCTAATAATTACAATTATTTAACGTAACTTATTAATCTAAGTATAACCTTAACTATAACGAATTCCATTTAATATATAATACAATAGTATATAATGTATACATGAATAAGTTACTGACCTTGAAAATAGATATATAAATCAATGAAATACATAATGAACATATGTTATCTGTATAACAGAATGCAATAGGAAACTTGACTCGATATAATTACCCAAATAATAATCATACAAAAAAATTCTGAATAAAGAGAAATGAGTGTCATGAATATAATTTTATTGCAATTAAAGGATCAAAGTAAATTTAAGTTGAAAGAATATTGTCTTTTTTTTTGCAAAAAAAACAACAAAAAAAAATATATTTCACATTAAGTTGAATAAAATTAAAATATAATTAAAGTATCTATATGTATTTAAAGAAATAAACAAAAGCAATAAAAAATATGTTTATACTTTTTTTAATTTAAAATACTTATATTTTTTCTCAGTAGATTTTAATTCATTTTTTTCTTGTTTTTTTATATAAATTACAATCCTTTTTCGTAATCTTTCAGTACAAAATAACAATATTTTGTAAATTATAATAATGAATTTACAAAAAAATCTATCCAAGTTTTTTATTTTATTATTTTTTTAAAAATTATTTACCTTTACCATCCATCTTTTTAATTATAATTTAATATATTTTAATTGAATCCAATATTTTTTCAATCTATTGTTATCCAATCTTTAGAATTAAAATTTTATAAAAGTCGGAAAATTAAAGTTGATGTTTACATCAAAATTGAAAATGTCAATAATATTGATTTTGTTATATTTTGTGAAATGAAATTTTAAATCTGAATAGTAAATATAAATTAGCTAAAAATATATAGTAATATACAAATTGGATATGAAATAACCTGTTATTTACCAATGGGAAGAGTTTTGAGATAATTCCATGTCTCGACACTGCTCTTGAACGCAAAATCCCTTGTTCTTATATCTTTATATCTTTATAACTTACAGACACTCTCTCTCTTTCAAAAAGTAATTTCTTTGAACTAGCACACATTTAAGCTTGTTGTCAATTGCTTTATAAATTACGACAAGCACGTTAAAATAATAATGTATTTTATCATTGGAGATTTAAAATTTGAACAAAATAAAGGTAAAAATGAAAAAAATTATCTTGTTTGATCTTAATACACATTATTCACAAAAGTGATGCAAATTTAAATGTCAATGATTTATGATTTATACACCTTTCAGTTCAATGAAAATAAAATTCACTAAGTGATTTTTTAATATGCATGTTTATATGGGTAGAACAGTAGTAGAAATTTACCAAAATTTGTAGACAAGAGTTGTTTTGGTAAGGGGTGAGCAAATCTACAAAAATATAAAATTTGTTTGTTAAATTTTTGACGTTTGGATTTTTTTCTCGTAATATAAATGTCAGTGTCAAAAAATTTTTGATGCAAAATTTTGAATGTCAAAAACCGTTATGCTCTAGGAAAGTATGTTGTCCTTGGAAAAGTAAATATAGTAATTTTATTGTAAACAATTACGTGAAACACTGCGTGAAAATCATTCAAGCCGAATCAAATAAGATGTACTTACTGCATCTATTATTTTTAATGATGGGTACCACTCGAGTTGATGTCACAACTACCAAAACTACTAAATAATAAAAAGAGAATATTAAAAAGAGAAGAAAAAGAGAGATAAAAAAGAAATTATGGCAACTGGGATAAAAGAATATTTGCCAGATGAGGAACGGTCAGGTAAAAATTAATGATTTGTTTTGGAATTTATTGGTGGTAAAGAACATTCTGGAATAGTTCTGATTACCCGTGATTGGTTCTATGGGAGTTAGAATGAAAAATATTATTTTAACGGAATCGGGTACAGAAATTAAGGTGTGAGTCGACTACTGCTTTAAGCGTGTTGGGATCTTTTAAACCATGGAAAACTTGAAAAAAAAAATGGATATCAGTCACGGTTCTTCTCGCTTCTGAGGTATTTAAATGCAAGAGGTTAAAGCAGTAGAAAGTTCTGAAATGTATAAAGTTCATTTGAGCTAACTCGATTCTATTTTTATTAATAGCGTAAAACGGAGACTGGACGGGACTAGCATATTCCAAATGGGATTTTACTAGAGAGATATAAAGAGATTTAAAACTATATGGATCGTTAAATTTGACGATCTCTTAATGAATTCTCACATTGAATTTGTTTTATTTACAATAGCATTTAAGTAAATGAAAAAATTATAGTTTATCATCAAAAATTAGCCCCAGCTCCTTGAGTTTAGTTACACGTTTGACGACTTCGTTTTCAAAGGTGTAATTAGCAATGGATGAGGTGCAGTGTCAAGTGACAGGAATAACATTACATTTGTCAATATGCAGTGAAAGGTTGTTAACTGTACACCGGTTCATGAAGATATTTAGGTCTTTTTAAAGTAGGGCTGAGTCATTAATTATTGCAATTGTTTGAAAATTTTTCATATCGTTCGTATAAATGATGACGTTACGGCTCTGAATGGCTGTAATTAAACCGTTTATAGAAATATACGTAGTTGAAAGATCTAAAGAGTGCATTATAGGATATGTTTGAAAAGTAAGAATTTATTCAATTCAACAAGAAGTTGGAGAAACCTAGTTTTCGCAGCTTTAGCAAAATGATCAAATGCCTTTGCTTAAATCTGTATAAATTACGTCAGTTCTGTGGAGCAATACTCTTCATAAAACCATGTTGATTTGGAACAAATAAAGCAACGCAGTTGTAATATATCTCATCGTACACCATCAGTTCAAATAGTTTTGGAATGCTGTATAGCTTAGCAATTGAACGTTAGTTCGCGATATTATTTTTTTGACTCTTTTTTACGGTTTAATATTTTTTTTTTTTTATATAATTCAAAGTCTATGAGATGAACACTTTAACTATCACATACAATAGCTTTTTCTGTAGAACTTCTATGACATAGACTAACTTAAATGTGGAAAACTATATCTACTGTAGAGTATTTCGCCTTCATAATAGCATAGTTTCATTTAATTTTTAGTGATAACCAAAACTATTGACTATTTGCAGCACCCAGCGCGTGTGATCGATACAGGCAGATTTCCAAATTTGAGGGAATAGTCCAACTTGAAGAGACAGATTAAATAAAATTGACAAAGGGCTTGCAAGTGACTCAGAACAATTTATTAAGATTATTTTCGGGATGTTGTCGAGGCCTGCAAAAGTATTGCATATTATCTAATAAATTATCTTATAAAACAGATACTGAGTGCAAAATACTCTGAATAACGAAACTGTTAATCTCTAGATGATGCACAAATATAATAGCTTTTATGAATTAAAAATACACCCGTTTTAAGTGTATAAAAATATTATTTAAATAATAAAAATTAATATTTTAACTAAATATAATAATATTTATTTAATATCATAAATAGAGTGCTGACACAAAACATTGATATTCAAAAAGATGTTCGAGAAGGTTGTATTCTCTTCCTTTTACTGTTGAACATCTATGCTGAAGGCATTTTTCAAGAAGAAATGAACGATTTAGATGTTGGTATAAAAGTAAAAGGCACTTATATAAATAATGTCAGATATGCAAATGATACAGCCCTTATAACAGACAACCTAGAGATTTTCAAAAATATAGTCAATAAAGTCAACCATCATAGCGAATTGTTCAACTTCAAAATAAATTAATCTAAATTAATGACCATAAGTAGAAAAAGAAAACCTTTCACTGCAGCAATAATTAAAATAAATAACCGTTCAATTACATTAGTTTCCACAAACAAATATATCGGATGGTGGTTACACAAGGATTTGAAATTAGATGCCGAATTGAAATTGGACAGATTATGCGTGGAAATAAATACGAGCTACTTCAGTTATTAGTTAGGAACAAAAAGAAAACAATTAACATGGCTGTGTAACATTAAAAACTGGGCAGGCATCAGAAAAATTTACGATTTAATCCATTCAGCAACGGATCGGATTCTATCAGGATATCGTTGCAAATAAAATATGATCGTTGATATCCAATTATGGATAAGCAACAAAAGAAGAAAAGTAATATTTCAACTAAATATATAACACTTTAATAATTATTAAAAAATATTACGTTTATTTCAAGATGAAATTTTGATTAACGCGTAAAATTAAATTTATGAAATAAATCACACCAATACAAAAGGCAATCGCATAAAAATTTTATAACATTATGATACGACTTAAATTGACTTACCAGACTGACTGACTATCATAATTTTACAAAATTTTTATTTTCATATTAAAAGTAAAAGACTCAATTAATTTATTAAGAGACTCTTGGTATTTTATGACCTGTGATGAGAAAAGAACCGTATGCTCTTTAATGTTAATGAGGCCTTTACTCTTTTCCCTTTTTTTTTATTCATTTCTACTTCGTTATCATGGGCACCATCATTATTATCATCTTAATCATCATCATCATCATCATCATCATCATCATCAGCATGAAAATCTAAGATTATTCTAGGATATAATGAGCCTTTTAATTTATTTACACAATTTTTACCCCTTTTTTAATTGCGTTACTTAAAAATAACAACAATAATAATAAAAAAAAAAATTATTCAGGATAATTCAAATCTTGATCTTGTAACGAACATTTTTTTCTTTTAGAACACTGACAAAAACAAAAACAGATACAAAAAAAATCGTCTTATGAACACCATGAAATTACATTTTTTTGTTTCCATTTTTGTTTTTGTTTTTCATTTTCTTTATTTTATCTAATTTTATCTCATTTTCTTTATTTACTTACTTTTCTTTTTAGTTCTTTTTATATTGCTATTTATAAAGCCTCAAATATAACTCTAGAAATAAGTTTTGTATAGATGTGAGACATATACCTCAACCCGTATTTTATTTATTATAAGTAAAATTCAAGGTAACAAACAGTTTATCCGTAAAAGAAGAATATTAAAGTTGATTTCAAGGAGCGAAATTTTTTTTTTTATTTTTTTTGTTTTTATTTCATTGTATTTCTAGATTTGTAGATTTGTCAATACACTCTTATATAGAATTCCTGTGATAACTCTCATTAGTTAAATTCATTGTAATTTATTTAATTAAACGACAAGATAATTTAGAAATTCTAAATTTATTTTTCTTCTTCAATAAATTTCAATATAAAAATTTTCAATTGGTGATTCTAAATGGAATGGTGATCTGAGTACAAAGTACATAGCAACTAGTATAATAATTGCAAAAACCTATATTATAAATCATTTTGTGAAGTGTCTGTAACCTGAGCAATTGTCATTTTAAATGATTGGGAGTAATCAAGTATTAAGATAGAAAATTAAAATTTCGAAGGTTACCGTTATTCTGAGGTGAAATAAACAATGTTTTAAAAATATAAATATTAAAAAAAAATTCTAGTGAGTTTTTCATTTAATAAAATTTCATTTTTTAAAAGAAGAGGAGATTATAGCAATCTATGTTGTTGAATATTAACTTCTGCTATTTTTTGCTTAATCCAAAATGATATTGTGGAATTTTGTGTTAGCTTCATAAGCTATTGTAAAATAAGAATTATTACGGTGGGGTCTCTACCTATTCTAGTATTCTTTAAATGCTAGTAATCAAATGTCGAACGGGTTATTGATAATATCCATATCATACTGCGCTGGTAATTGGGATACAGAAATTTGGGTACATTATGTTACAATTAATGAACAAGAATTAGAGACACATAAATTAATGAACGGCATCGATATCTCAATTGTTCTGTTTTTAAACTCAACTATACAAAAATATCATGGCAGACTCAGACCTCTCTTCTTTTGTATTAAAGCGATTTACGTTTGTAATTTTATACCAGTATCTATCAGAAGTGTAAATTCAATATTACTATTTTTGAAGTTCTCTAAAATTTCTTTTGCAATACTAGATTTGGCTATTTCATTGTGTTCCTTTACATAATAGAATTTTGTTTTTTATATTTTTCTCTTTCTTTTTATTTGAGTAGAATTCAAATTAAATTAAATTTAAATTAAATTAAATTTAAATTAAATTAAAATTAATTTCTTATATTTATTCTGAAATTTAAAAAAAAGGTACAAGTGAAATTTAAAATACGGTACAAGTATCTGAACCATTTCAAAATTGATTTCCATTATTATTTTCTTAAATGAGAGATATTCAAAAGGAGACGTGGCGAATTTAAATATTTTTAAAAATTTTTTTTATTTTCAATTAGAAATTTCATTTTGGCAGTTTTGTGTTTTTTTTTTTTGTTTTTTGAACAATAAATCTATAAAAATAATGCAAAAAAAAGTCTAGCTTAGCGACAGCGATTGTAGTATGAAACACCCGGTTTTAAATAAAATAAAATCGTATAAATAATCATTGTAATATAATGCGTATTCCATGCATTACTATAAATTTCAATGTAATTCAATACATAATACAAGCATTACGAATGTGCTAAGTAAGCGCATTTCAATGTTTGAGTTATTTAAAGTACAGTAATGTTTTAGCTTTAAGTTTTTGGAAATAGTTATCATTAATGAAAATAAACTTAGAACGAGCAGACGGTTATTTTATTTTCGAAATACAATAACAGCACAATTGCCACACGACCAATACTGCATTACAAAAACAACAAAAAAATAATAATAAAAATTAAAATAAGCCGTGATTCCGAGATGGACAAAAAAAATATTAGCATACTAACTTTCTGAGTCATCTTTTGTTAATATTATGGTGACTCCAACAACTCCAAAAGCGCTAGTATCATTATCAATTAAATTATCAAGGAGCACTGTAATTTGGTCCCTATTTTGTTTGACATGCCTTCTCATTTTACACTTGAAAACGAAATTAATGAAATTAAAATATGATAAAACGTAACAGAAAAGGCAAAAAACAAAAATAAACAAAATACTAAATGCATTTCAAAAATTACGAAAATTCAAATAGTTTCGTTCAATGCATACATGCACCATTTTTGTCATAAAAAATACATACAATTTACCTTTCTCTGCTTTTTTTTTTAAATTGTTTCATAATTCGAGTACAACTGAATACTGAATTTACATTTTTTTTTAAATATTTTTTGCTTCAGTATGTGCTTGCATATTTTTAAATTTTTGTTGGACAAAATTGGTACATGTGTGCACTCAAAAGGTTAAAAATCGTTTATGTGCATTTACATAGAATTAAATAAACAAAAAAAATATTATAGACTATGAAGAGTTAAATAATTAAGTAAAAGGTTTAGCCAGACCGAGAACAAATACAACATGGATACGAAATTAAATATACGATCTAACCTAATCTCTGTTCTATAGGCTACTTTGATATAAAGTACTTTCAAATTAAGTTGTATGTTATTCAAATTAAGTTGTGTCTTATGTGTTCCGGTTCAACTTCATTATTAGAGTAATCAAAAAATAAATAATAGTTTAAAATAGTAAGGTCTATAAATAGATCATGTACATTTTACGGTACACATATACTTATGTATATTTTAGAGCATATACATTTTACGGTACACATTTTAATCGCATCTAGGGTATATAGGTAGAATTGACCATTCCATTTGCTTTTGGAAAACTAATTAGCACTTAATTGTGTGTTTTTGATAACACGACTCGAGTAAGTTATTTACTGTTGTTGGTTATTTTAGGAGCTTACTCTACTAAGGAGCTCTGTACATTATAAAACTTTATACGCTGGTTGGCGCAGTAGTTAAAGCTCCCGCCTTTCAACCGAAAGGTCCCACGTTTGATTCCCGATGAAGCAAAAACAAAATGCTTTATTTGTTTTAGAAGTAGTTTCACACACTTAATGAGCAGATAAGCCAAGCAAGTAATTTGTTAAATAAATACTCGAAATATTGTAGATATTGTAGTGCAAAATTCCAGTACCGTACTGAACTAAGCACGAAAAGGTGATTTTGCCTAAGTTACTCAAGAACATAAAAAATAAAGCCACTCTATGAGATTGAATATGTTGATCAGATCACAAATTTTGCTTTCCAAATACCTATACTGTTAGGAAAAGCGGTCTTAACCGCATCTTTTAAATAATAAAAAATAAATAATTTTTCAACAGTAAATCTCTGTACTGGAACATTATCAAAAATTATTGTATAAAAATATGCCCTGTGACTGTCCATTACAAATTTAACAGGTAAAGCTTGAATTTATTAAAGTTTAATAAAGAGAGTTTATTAAGGAAGTATACAGTGTATTTAATCGATATAACATTTGGTTTAAAACCGATCTGAAATAGTTAGCTGATAAGAACTTAAATCGGTTAAATTTTTATCAGCTAACTATTTGAGATCGGTTTGGCAATCGATGTTTATCAGCTAAGTATTTCAGCCAAACCGATCTGAAATAGTTAGCTGATAAACATTTAACCGATCTAAATTCACTCAACAAAAATCTCAAACAAAAGTCACTCAACGACGAATGGTTTATAAAAACAACACAAGCATGATCCAGCATCATTTTACTTAACCTAAATTTTTTAGGTGTGAGCTGTATTTCACGTCAATGACAATAACCTCAATTCATAAACTTTAAGCTATCATCCCAACCCTGTTTGAGAAGATAAAAACCGTGGTTCTTGCAAATAAAAAAAACTTCAAAAAACTTTCCTAAAATAAGAAAGAACAGAGTAGAAATTTCAATTGATAAATTTTCAAGAATGATGCAACAAAAATTATATGAAAATTGAAAATAATGAAAAAATATTTTTTATTTTCCAGAATAATCATTCTTATCATCATCAATCATCAACAAGGAATCATCAATATTATTGAAAGATATTCTCTCACTTGTATTTTGTTTTAATTTTAAAATCGCAAAAAAAAAAAACAAAAATGTTAAATGAGACTCTATTTATATAACCTATACATGTTGTATAGCTATATAGAGAATTTTTCAAATTGAATGATATTATCAAGGATGGACACGAACCAGTATTGTTTCTCGTTTCGTGTTTCTATAGAAAAACATATTTTTTTTATTATCTAGGAATTTATTTTGGAAATTCACTGAAATGTGTTTTACTACAACAACAGAACAAAATTATTATTTATTAATTTCAAATGATTTTCTATCTATGTACCTACAACTACCTATACAAATTTAAAAAAATAATTATTAAACATTTTTGTAATAAGAGAATAAAACAATAAAACAAAAAATAAATAAAAATAAAGTGATCCTTTTTAGTAAATTAAAATTTTGGAAGTTTTATAAGAAGAAAATATCAGAGTTAATTAACAACAGAATCCTTTTAATGTTTTCATTTTAATTAATTGTGGAATTTAATTTTATTTTTTATTGACGGTATTTTTGGCCTTCTTTTAAAAAGATTAAATAAATTTTTTAAATGTTATTAAGAATTGAATACACATGTAATTATAGAAAATTACAATTGTTACCTTCAAAATCTAATTGGTTTATATTGTCCTATATGGAATAAATAAATCTTAGCTATAGAAAAAGGGTATTAATGGATTTAAAAATATAATAGAGTTTCAGAGCTAAATTGGTTTATGAGAATGTTACCAATGAGCTTGTTTTCATGATTATTTTTTACTACACACGTAATACATACAAACAGAAAATATATTTGTAAGTAATAGGGTATGAAAGGTGTGCTAAAGTTGTAGTGGAGAATACAATATTAACTGAATTAAACAATACATATCAAATTTTGATTGCATTATTTGCTTAAATACCGTCAATGGGTAAATCTTTCAAACTATAAGGCCATAGTTATTAATTCTATTCTTTCAAAAACAATGAAAAATTTTATCAATCAAAAGTTGAAGAAGTATCTTAATAGTAAAGGCATCATTCAATACAACCTTCGAGTCCACCATTCCACCAGTGATCTCTTACGAGCAAAGTGCTACGTTATAGGCCTTAGTTCAACCTTTTCAAAATGGATTAAAATTTCAGTTAACAGTTCTTATTCCGACAAACTGAAAATAAATGCTGGATTACTTTTTTCGAAATCTTAACATTTTTAGATATCGTTTAAATTGTTTGAAGTTTCATTTTCGATACATTGCCTAAAAAAACACCCTGTAGCTACAAATTTCGATTTAGAATGTTTCATATCGTGATCAAATTCTCACAATAGATTTGAATTTATTTATTTAAACAATTTTTTTTTAAATTTTTTTCTTATTTTAAAAAGAATGAAAAAAAAATGCAAGTTCTGAGTTTTCAAGCCCTTGTTTGTACCTGCTTTTTGTTAGATTAAAAAAAAAAATGAAAAACAAGTCAATCAGAATTTTTTTAAAAATTTAATAATAAATTTTAGTCGATTTTAAACTACACACCTGTTGACGTCCATGTCGGAAAACATTATATGTTTTGTTTTTGACAGTCTGGACTTATGTTTTGAATAAACTCTACACTTGTTCTTAGTATAATTTTTGATTATTTTTATTAATATAAAATTATATAAGAATTAAATCAATTCTGATTTTAATATCTAAAGTTATGGTGAAACACTAAAAACCAATTAGACGAATGGCGCGATTTTGAACGCGGTCAAGGTAGCCTAAAGCTGTAATGGAAGCGCCAGCCCAAATATATGAGTTATATTCCATTTTGGGACGCATAAATGAAAATACATGTTTGTTCATTTTTGACAGTGTACCTGAGGGTCAATTTTCAGCACTGTAACACCTCTACTTTTTAAAATATTCTTGATAGGTTCTTAGATTTGTATGGCAGCAATACAAACCGACTATCGGGCAGATATTAAAAGTACACATTAACCATTCTCATAGTCCCTTAAAAAATATACATATGAATTTTTGTGTAAGTTGGTCGTTATTAAGTTTAAAGGGGTTACAAATACACTCGTCATTGATGTATGTACGATAGAACTTAAACAAATTCTTTATTTTTTCTCGCAAAAAAATTTTTCACTATCAAGACAAACTTTTAGTTTTTGATTTTAAAAAAATTTGGAAATTAATTTTATTTTGGGGTTTTCCTTTTTTTTACATAGCCGAAACATTTGTTGCGAAAATTATTAAAAAAGTAGCTGAATGAACAATTATTATAAATGAACGTTTAAATGTTCGTTTTAAATTTGTGAAATTCATAAATAACGAATTGGTTATGGATAAAATGGTATATTAGGTTCTACATTCGCGATGTTTTAACAATAAACATATTTTTATAAGCTGTCATGTCATCTAGGGATTTGAATTTATATCGAAAAATAAACAGATTTAATTTATATATACACTTACAAGGATACCTCATAAATGTATATCTATATAAGTAAAAATAAGGTAGGTATGTAAAGAAAATAGGTGGATTATAAAAGAAAATAGATATGTTAAAGATAAGCACAATTGATGATAACATTAGGATTATTGATAAAATCATTTAAAAGTCCTTATAAGTTTATGAGGGTTTTTTAAGTTCATTTCATTGTTTTGTAGCATTACTTGATGCATCAATCCATATGTGGGATCCAAATGTTGTCCTTTTGGCAATATAAAAGCTTGGTTGTTTTTTAATTAGTCTTATAGAAGGAAAAGGTAAGAAAAATGACGACTAATAAAAAAATGCATTATTCCAATCATTGATTCCAAATCATTGGGGTGAATATTATAGTTCCTCAATAACCGTATATTTTCAATTACCGGTAAAAGGCAAACTTTCAATTGTACTACCGTTAAGAACCGGTCAATTTCGGTAATAAGCTTTTTAAATAAATCAAAAGAAAATCATTACATGCTGGGTGGCGCAGTAGGTATAGTGTTTTCACATTTAAATTAGTCTATACCGCAAAAAATCTACATAAAAAGCTATTGTATGTGATTGTGTATTCCAAATCTCTGTGTAAAAACAGTTAGGGTGTTCATCTCATCAACTTGGAATTACAAATATATATAAAAAAAAAATCATGGTTTAATTGAAAAAAAAAACATTAAAATCTGTTTATTTCATACAACAAAAGAACAAATAAAAAAATCATTCAAGAAAACAACAAATACAAAAATCCAAATTATAAATTTGCAATACATCTGGTAATCTATTTTGTTTCAAAAATAAATATTTAAGGAAAATGATAATATTCAAATTTTCAGCCGATAACCTTGTTCTTAGTACCTAGTGCAAACTCGACTCACTATGGAGAATGTTCTTTTGTTTGCTTGTAAATGTTGGAGATTACAGATACAGTGTGAGATTATGACTTTTTTCCCCAGATACTTCAAAAAATAACGATTCTTTATGGACTGATGAGGATAATCCTACTGGTTTACTGGAAATGGAAGCCATAGCTGTACAAATATTTTTTTGAAATTGATATTTCAAGTCAGTATTTAAAAGTTCATGCTCGTCATTCTCTTCTAAATCTGAATGAACACACACACTAGTCTGTCATTGTCGCAGTGTTTTGGTTTACACATTTTATTTGTTTGTAAGCTCTTTTTTATTTTGCACAATAACCGCATTACCGGTAAAGTGGTAAATGTAAACGGTAACATCAAAAATGTCAAATTTATCGGTAAACGCCGGTAAAGGTTTTTATCGGTAGAGGAACTATCTGTGATTAGAATGATGCAAACTATTTATAGTCTGTGGTTTTCCACCTCTGTGAATAAAGTTTAGTATAAAAATGGGGAGTTTTACTAAAAATAGTACAGTTTTGAGTTTTACTTATATTAAGTTCAACTCTATTTTGGCCTATTGTGTCCAAATCATGATTGAAGAGATCCACCCTGATATTTAATTTTAATTGATATTCAATATTTCTTTAAAAAATGAAAACCATCTTTGGATATTGCTTAAATCTTAATACAAATTATCAAGTGTAAGTTTAACCTGTAGAGATGTTAATTGAATTGTAGGTGTATTTTTTGTGATAAATCATTAATAGAAATGATTAATGCAATTTAAAGATCTTATGAGTATGCTGTTTTAATTTAATAATATTGTAAATTGAACAATTAAAAACTAATTTTTAAACCGTTTGAAGGACATTCTGTATTGCTATTAATAATTTAAAAATTTATAAAAACAAAATTTCCTACAAAATTTCAATATTTTACATCATACTCTTAATGTATTTATTTATATATAATTTTAATATATATATACAACAACAACTTCTCTTCTCTTACCAGAATTATTAAAATTTCAACTCGATTATTAATATTTTAATTATAATTAACTTTAAATCTAAAAATTTTTCCCATCGATTTATCCAAGATACAAAAAATTTCTATTTCAATACTACCCACCCGCATTGAAAAAAATGATTCTATATAAGATTGTTTGAAAACTTAATGAACCAATTTTGCTACGTAATTAAATTTTAAATTATAAAACAGTAACATCAAAATTCTCATTTCTTAGAAATCTAATATCCTGTTTCATTTAATTTTCAATCTTTTTTGAAAGCATTAATTTGGAAAACTGCGGTTACCTCCTTTCAAAATTAAAATCCTTGTGTTTTGATTTGAAAAATTAGAAAAGAAAAATAAAAAATAATATTTAGATCTGAAGTAAAAATTGTTTATGAACAAAAATTTATGATTACCAGAATATGGCAACCATAAAAAAAATATTGATTTTAGAAAATGTAAAAAGAAAATTTAATTTATTTGAAGTAGAGACATTTACCCGCACACATAAACTTATGATATACGTATTAATTTTCCACTAAATATGTACCAAATAACATCAACAAATTTTCTAATTTAGAATAATTCAAAGAGATTTATATTATTATATTGGTAAAATTATTTAAAAATATTTTAATTGGGAACATGGATCATTTCTGTGAAGTTTGTGCTGTAGGGAAATTTATTATTCAAATTTTAGTATTTACGAATGGTAGATACAGCACAGTTTACAAAATAAAAATTAATGGAATGTAAATAGAGTAACGTAAAACGATTTTAATCTTAGCTGGTTTTAATGGGTCAAAACTTCCAGTCTATTTCCTGATTATTATTTTGTTAGTAGTTAGTATGAACATAACATTCAAAGTTAGTTATTTATGATCAAACTTGTAGCCGTGATGTCTATAGACATATAAAATATGTATCATTGGAATATTTTTTAACTTCTCAAATAAATATTCTTACCACTAATTGGCTGTTGTTCGTTGCTGGTCCGGGAATTCACAAAAAAGACATTTGATTTAATTCTACGAGGTAAAACAGTAACATTCGTGAGTTTTTAGTACGGACATGTTTCAGTTGATTTGCATTCTATTTAAGCAAACAGTAATCTATCGGTATATCCACACAGCTATTTTTATTAACCAAAAGCCAATTTTTTCTTTATCAATTATCACCTATAATTTACCGGCAAGCGTTACAGAACCTTTTCTCAGTTTTTATCAAATTTTCTTTCTGAATGTATTTAACTGGTCTTACATTACCACTTATTTTAGTTAACTTATTTTCTATTTCATTTTTGTTGCTACCTTTTAAATTAAATTGGACTTTTATAATTTTAATTTTGAATTTTTATATTTTACTAGCCCACATTAAATTTTGGTGTTAAATTATTAATTATTATTGTATTTATTGTAACTATTTTCTTATTTTTACTTAAATATGCAAAAAAAGTATGTTTCTAATAATTTTTATTTTTTAATTGTTAATCTTTAAATTGAAAAAAATACAGTACAAATATCTGAACCATTTCAAAGTCGATTTTTTTTATTATTCTTTAAATGACGGAACGTAGCGAAACTAAATATTTTTTTGAACTTTTTTAATTTTCTTCTTAACATACAAAAATTGTAATTTACCAAATTAACTCACCAGATCGCCAGAATTAAATTAAAATTGCATTTTTTTTTTTAAATGATGGGGACGTAGCGGAACTAAATATTTTTTCGAACTTTTTTAATTTTCTTCTAAACATACAAAAATGTTAATTTGCACTCACCAGATCGCCAGAATTAAATGTGAACTAAAATTTTTTTTTAAATAAATTATTATGTATGCGGTTGTTGTCTAAAACAAAATAAATTGAAATGATGGAAAATAATTCTATATGAAAATAATGTAGTTGTGTACGATTTTTTGTCAAAGTTTTTCGAATTTAAAGGAGCGGTCCAATACTAGTTTAATTTTAAATTGCTAATTTTAATTTAGAAAAAAAGCAAAATAATGAGAAATCAAAATATGAGAACAAAAAAATAAAACTTAACTCAGCTGAAAAGTCTTTATAGAAGTATTAGAATACATATAACATACACATACATTAACAAACATACAATTTAATCTGGTTTTATTATTTTAATTTTTAATAACGTTCATATGCTGTTGAATTAATAAGAAAATAAATAAACCGTTAATCTTATTTAATGGTAATTAAGAAAATTCTTAAAATAATCAATTTTAAATAATTAATAATTCACAATAATAACAAAATAAATAATGTTGCCACCTGTTACAGTGTGTTAAAATATTTCTACAATAATTGTACTTCATTTAGAATATTGACTCTTTCCGTAATCCTATTTTTTATATTTTTTCCAAATTGTAAGGATAAACATCGGAGTTCGTTTTACTTCAATACCGTCATTATTTTAAATTAAAGTATATTCTAAATAACATTTTTGTTTATTTTATTCTAGACCAACATAACATCCCATACAAAAACAAAATTGGACGAAAGTATTGCAGATTAACTGTTACGAAGAAAAATCAGTAATATATGTTTCCTTTGACAAAAGAATTGAAATTTGTTAGCCAGTCCCAGTAAATAATATATCATGGCTCCAAACAAATCCTACGAAGCACCTTAAGATTTACATTAAGATAGGTAGATTAGCTTTACAAAAAACCAAAACCTTAAACTCAAATCGAACAAATTCTACTACCTCTAGAATATGTCTTTTTATTACGCAAGCCCATCTTGGAACTGATTTGGTCTTATAACAAAAAATTGAAGAAAAAAATAATGAGATTCAAATGGGATGTGGAACCGAGTTTGGTTTTGCATATATCATACAATAGAACAACCGTTTGCATCCTAATTTTCTATTTTTCGAATAAAACTGATGGTAGAGAAACGATAGAGAAAAAATATTTCAATAATTTCTAATTAATTTATAGTTGAGCTTAGGATAGAATTGTAAAACTTAAAAATTGTTTCTAAAATATTTGTAGTATAACACTTGCAAACTAGATTTTTCATATATATGGGAAATATATTGAAATCATTGAACAGACTTCAATCGTTTGCCATCTATCCGGAGTCATAATTTAATAGTTTTAAAAAATTTCTTTCGAATCATAGTCATAATAAAAATAATTTAATTCACAAACAGTCTTATTTTTCTTATTTCAAACACTATGTAAACAGTCATGGGTCATTTAATAAAAGATTACTGATAGAATCATCATAAAAGGACATTTCAAAGAAAAACAAGTCCATAAAATTATTTAAAAATTTAGAATTCTTAAATTGTTCTATAAAATTTGCATAATATTTTAATTTTAAACTGAATCCATTTCTTTTCTTTCAAAACCAAAATAATTTGTTTCAATTAAATTTTCTTCGAATTCAAAGTTTGTAAACATGTCCTAAGATTTTTTTAAAGAAATTAATTATATTATTAGATAAATTAATTATTCAATAAATTATTTTGTATTAAATTCAATTGTGCTATCTGCACTGATGCTCCCATATTTACTTAATTTTGGTATATAATTTCAATTTCCATAGTAAAGCTTTGAATTTATTAAGATTAAAACTCTATACAAAATATTACAGATTTGCATATTATCCTTTAACTGATTACTATTTTGTAAATATTTGATTATCATAGAAGTGCATCATTTCTATCCTTCAAGAAAACATTTGTTTATTTTTAATAAAATTATGAAAATATAATAAATATATGGATTCAATTTTAATCCGTTAACGTACATATACAATACATACCCAAATCTACTTAAGAATTCCTTTGTTTTATACTCGTATTATTGTAATTTATGATATAAAATAATTGAATTTAAGGATATGGAAAGTAATCCAATTTTGAATAATTTAACATAATTGTAGTATCGTTTCTTGAAATTATTTATAAAATAAATATAATGAAAAAATAAGATATCTGAAATAGAGTTAGAGATGTGCAATAATTGAAATTGGCGCCATAAGAACAAATTTATTGAAGCATGTAATGTGATTAATGAAGAAATTATTTAGTCTGATATAGCGGGGTCAGATGGGTTTCATTTAGTCTTACATAGTCGGAAATGTCTGAGTGAATATATAAATAATTTGTATCAACAACGGATCAATGACATAGAAAAACTATTAACAAAAATACTATCCCAAAACTACTTCACATACAACAATGATTCCATGCTCAAACAAATGGATTAGCAATGGGTTCACCATTGTCCGGGTTATTAGCTGATATTTACTTAAACCACTTTGAAAAAAATTATATATTTAATAAAACAAAAAACCCACTGGCAGATAAAATCATGGATGATACATGCATTATCCTTAAGGGAAGAACTAGGCAAATCAACAATCTGAATAAACACATAAACTAAAAAGTGAAAATTTTTAAATTCACCGCAGAAATCGAATGCAATGGAACATTAAATTTCTTGGACGAAGCGAAACATCTATAATTTGGAGTACAAAATCTATAGAAAGTCTACAACAAGTGACGTCACCATACATGAAAATTCACATCATCCGCACCAACATAAAATGGCGGTTAACAATAGTTTTGTAGACAGATTATTAAACGTCCCAATTGAGTAAATCAGATTATAACGACCAGGTAGAAACACTAAAATAGCAGTAGCCAATGGTTACAATAGCAACATAATCAGTAATTTAATAAGGAAACATAATAACAAATATAAGAGTAACCAAACAATTAATAAAACAATTAATGAAAAAACTAAATACATATAAGCAGAATTCTCTAAATTCATCCCATATGCAATAAAAATAACAATAAGTAAATATAAATATCAATAATCGCTTATAGAACCAATAACAATATTTGTAATAAATTCAGGAAAAAAAGCTAAATAGCAATAGAAGATTCAACAGGCGTCTATAAAATAAAATGCGAAACATGCAACAAATTCTATATAGGCCAAACAGGTAAACCATTTCTCAAAAGATACAAGGAGCATCTACCTGTAAAATACATAATAAACTGCACATCAAATTACGCAGCACACATAATACAAGAAGGTTACAAATCTGGTGATTTTCAAAGTAATTTCATACCGTTGCATAAATGTCCAAAAGGTAGAATAATGGACACTCTTGAAGAGTATGAAATATACAAGAACAACAACACCGAAATCTTGAATGACAAACTTACGTCCAAGAGTAATGTATTATATGACACTGCAATAAAAGCAACAAAATAGGCGGTAAAATGACCCAAATTAGTTTAGAAATGTAATCTTAATTTTTATATAAATATAAGTAATTATAATAACTTATCCACTGTTTACTGAAGATGGCAACTTCAACGAAAAATGAAAAACGTCCACATAGACGGAAAATAAAGATAGGAAAAATATTTCCTATTTAAAATATGAAAAAAAAAAAAAAATAATTTGTTAGTTGGTATGATTAAAAACATACGCTTCAGTACATCTTGGATTTGTGAACCAATTATTTGTGAACTATTCTCTAAATTCAGTAGATGGAATCATATTACTTTACGTTTTTACCTTGGAATTTGAATTGAAAAATTATTACAGATAAATTTTATTTACATTTTTTAACCTAAGTTACAGCTTACCATGACAACCATGACAACCGAAACTATGACAACTGAAACTAACATCAACGTTTAAAAAACGTGTAACAAATTGAAATATTTTTTTTAGCACGACCTGTTTTCTTATGTTTTACGTTTTCTTATAATTCAGACGTGGTTATATACTCAGGTGGTTTATATACTTTTTGAATCCAACGTACCACTAAAAGTGGACATCACTAATGATAAGCTCTGATAGTTATATCTTATATATATTATTTTTAATTTTCTGTTTGAGGCCTTAGTTATGGTACATGTTACCATACCTAGTTTGCATGTATATTCGTAATAATCGTATTCATAAATATAACAATTATAACAAAAGCAATAATAATGAAAAATAGTTTATTATGAATGAAAGAAATGAATAAATAGGTAGAATGTAGAATGTTGAATGTATGAATATTAATGCATTATGATGAGAGATCATACATATTTACCTTACATTGTAAGTGTTTTAATAATAAAATTAGTAATATGTGAAACATATTAAATACTCAAAATATTGTAGATATTATAGTGTAAAATTGCAGTACCATACTTAATTTAGCACGAAAAGGTGATTCTACCTAAGCTACTGTCACGAGTGTAAAAAAAAGAAAATATTACAGTTCGATTAAGGAATGTAGTTTTTTGTTTTTATTTCATATTGTAGTAGTAATAGTTGTAAACCTCGTCTCAAGACGGTGTTCTAGATTTGGCAAACTTTGGTCATTCGTTAGATCACCATCTGCCACAGCTAAATAATTGATCTATAGATTTAACATTTTGGGTTAACTTGGTTGCTAAATTTTATGCAAGAGTTTATAACATCTGATTGGCTTTTATGGGCTAAGATGGGTAATGTTTGGCGGAAATCTCCAACTAGAATTATAAGCTTTCCACCAAAAGGTATAGATTGAGGCAAAAAGTTCATAGCATAAAAATTTAATTATTAGTAAAGGAAAAATTCAAATAAATTTTTTTCTATTGCCAGTTAGTTATATTAGCCCTTTTTTATTCTTGAATGAATTATAAACGAAAAGAAGTTTCATAACATAATTATTTTGATTGAAAACCTTTAAAAAAATAAAATTGGAATCCAAAATTATTATTCATACTAATCATAACTTCATACAGCATTTACAATAACAACAACTTATTCATATGAAATAATTAAAATATACTATATATATAATATATATATAAATAAACTATATATATACAAATATTTATTAATATACATGTGCTCATAGTTCACAATATTCATATTAATTTATCATTAGCTATATTTTGACTTGACTGAAAACTGAAAAAGAATAAAATATATATCACATACATTTTATTTACAATAACAACTTCTTTATATGAAGTAAAAATAAAATACATTTTTTTTTCTTTTGATTTTACGTTTTTATTAATTTCTTCTACTTGAATATTCTTTATTATTATTTCATTTCACTGGAATTCAAAATCAATTCCAGAATATACACATCTACATATGTCACAATTAGAAGTCTTTATGCATACACAGTACAATACACACTAAGTATTTTTTAAAAATTTTTTTTGTTTTTTTTTCTTATAAAGAGATAGGTCTAGGTACATAAACAAACTCAGCATAGAAGAAAAATTGTTGTTTATTTTACGTTTTCTTTTGTTTACTATTTTCTTTTTGTTATTTTATTTTGTTGAAGCAACGGTTGCTACGGCACGTTGGCAGCAGGATTGTTACGTTTTATTATATAAGATAATACCCTATTTGTCTAGATTACTTGAAGTTAAGTATACTTATTTAACAATCTGAAGGTACTTATTCTCAATAAAATAAGCCTCCATTTTTACTTCTATTAAATATTCTTTATATATATTAAATATACTTTTATAGACTGCACTCTACAGCTGGTTAGCAGTGGCATTATTATAATAATTTTGTTATATTTGTACAATTAAATCTCTCTCTTCCACAATGGTCTTCAATTCGAAAAGTATTCACTCTTTGAAAAAGCTCTTATCTATACACACAGTTGAGAAAAAAAGTCGAGAGCAAAATAAGCTCACTTCACTTTTAGACTGTCGTTACGCTTGGACGGGAATTATATTTGAGTAAGTTATATTATAGACTATACTAATTAAAATAATATAGAAATTATTGCGGGAAGCAATGTTGGTGTTCTAGTTCACTTTCTCAATAGTACTGAATTATTTAGGAGAGTGATAATGGGATAGTGATCAAACAACAAACAACAATAAATGAGTCATTCGAATCGTGGCCTACCTAACTATACTAATTAGATGGTCCCGGACTCGAATCCCACTCGGATCCTGGATGATTAATTACATTTCGTCGGCTGCATTCCTATGTATCCAACAAACCATTTTTTCCGAAATTGACTTTTCATTATACTATACCATTTTCGACTATACTCTACCCGAATTTCCAGTCAAAATAAACGTATCTCTTATAGTTTCCGAAATATTTTTTTCTGATTTATCCAAACTAACTATATTTTACTGCTTTTTAGGGCTTCAAGTTGTGCCTATTTATCCAAACTATAGTTTGTACTCAGAAGTTATATCAATTTTGTATTCCTAAGTATCTAACAGACCATTTTTATTTCCAAATGTCCAAGCACATATGAAGCTTTACACTATACATACTAACAAATTTTTTAAACATATTATTTTGATATTTCAAAATATAAAACTATGTATGTATGTTAGATGTTAAAAAATTAGCTACTAAAATTTTTATAAAATTCAAATTTTGTTTGATTATTTTTTAATTTTTCGAGTCAAAATTTCCGTCAAACTTAAAAAATCACTTTTCTCAACATTTTTCTTTTGGTCGATTAGATATATAGGAATGCAACCGACGATTTTTTTTCATTATTCATGATAATGAAATTTCAAAAAATTTGTTAAAAAAACAATTTGGTAATAGTTTAAGTAAAATGGAACTACACTATTAAACCATATAATTTGATTATGCTTTAATGTTATCAATTTTCAGCTTTTAATATTTTCAGTAAATTAGAAATTAAAAAAGCTTTAAATAAAACCTTGTAAAACTTAATTGTTTGTAAAGACAAACATTTCCCAGATAATTTACTAAAAATCAATATTAAAAAATTATATTTTTATAATATGTTTTTTTAATTTTAATTCTGTGTGAATTATTCTAAAATCCCTTAAAGTACAGAATCAATTTTGTTTTTTATTTTTTTTTGCCAACATAACTACCATTAATAATAAAATAACCATGTGACAATGTGGGTTTTCAATATAATTATTATATGAATCTATATTCAATATTAACCTTTTTACTATTCTTCTAATTGACTCTTCTTATGTTCTTATCGATTTTTATAATCTTGTAAACAACATTAAAAATATTTAAGGTCGATGTTTTTCCCCAAAATAATCAAACTTTTGTTCCTTGACATATATGTAAGTACTATATATATATATATCGAACGATCTCTATTATGTTTATTAACACTAGAGTGTCCTAAATATGTCATTTTCGATTTTTCTATTCTTAATTTATTAAAGTTCTAATCACTTCAATCATTTTAAGATAATTGATTATCATCAAAACAAAAATACAATAATAAAATTTCATAGAATTTTCTATGGTATTTATATTATGAGGTTGGGGTCATAATGTCGTATTACAAAATTTTATTTTACAAATTTATCACTACAAAATTTCTGTCCAACAAAATCATGATTACAAAGTATTTGAGTTATAGTTTCTATAAATATTGGAATAGATGATATTCTACTCAAACTGTTGGGAATAACGGAAAGTAAGTAATACCCTATGTTCATATTCGTTTATTTTAATACCGTTACTTTTTATTACTAAATTAAATATATATATATTTTTGCTACCTGTGCTCTAAATGGTATTTTATCTGCCAAATGTAATAATATTTTATTTAAAGCCAACATAACTTAAGATAAAAAGAATAGATAGATTTATATTTGAAATTTTTTTAGAAGTGTACGCTAGCAACTAAGCTTTGAAAGTATTGATGAATTTTATCACACTGTAATTTTAAATAAATGACTTAGATAAAACTTAACAGAGAGATTTAAAAATTTTAAAATCTTTAAAAGAGGACCTTTAAAGTATCTTTTTATATTTGTCCACAACCCAGTGCATTCTATTTTTTGAAAATTTTATTTTTGCGGGTAGCTGCCAGTTAGCGTGTTTTTGACATTAGAAAGTTAAATTGGCCTTTTGAATTTTTTTTTAAAAAGTCAATTAAACGGAATTTCGCAACGTAGCGTGGAATTTCGCAGAAAACTTTTCGCTGAAAACAACGCTACAATATTATTGCATTTATAACAAAAAAAATTATAAATTTTGTTTTGTCAGCTTATTGAAACCCTGCTTGTCTTGACAGAAGAAAAATGTAAACGGCAAGATAAAAAAAACTAACAGAGACAATAAAAACTTTTTTGTCATTGATTTCTGCCTCAAAATTCTTCCCCAATTTATTGAAACCCCCTGCTCTTCCTAATAAGTGTGATAGTGTAATAGTATAAAAGTAATGTAAGGTTGTCCATTAGAAAATCTACTGCGCAGTACTTAATAGACTTGTGTCTTGTTGATTGTGATCGAGAACCCAAGTCTTATTGGAAATTGCAAACTTTTAAGATTAAAAAATAAATATGTAGGAATGAATCTCTAGGAAAAAATTGTTGGTGATCCCACTTTAAGTAAAATACCATTTAGTGCTAATCAAGATGGATAAGTGGGTGAGTGCAGAAGCTCCGGTGGAATGTGTAACCTCATCGACTTCTAGTACAGTTTCGATTGGCATGTATTCATTTATTGTGTTTGGTAAAATAGCAAGTACTTGATTATTTATTTCGAGAACATTCTTTTAGCAGTCAGCTCTCGCAATCAGTTAAAAACGATAGTTTTGGAAAACTGCAGCATAAACTGTATATATTATCTCTTCGAAAGACGACACGAAATTACAAAAGTCGTATTACAATTGTATCTTTCAAGATGATTCAACTGGTTATCTACCTTCTCCGATTTCGAGTTTTATTAATTTACTGATAAGCTTAAAGCTATTAACGCGATTCATTTTTGACATTTGCTGTAATTTTGTTTGAATTTTTTCATGGCTTGTAATTAGAAGCTTTATTAATATAAGTAACTGGAGGCCAAGATTATGTATCTGAGGACGATAAGGCCTTAAATTTTTGGATTGTTTGTAACTAGAAGATTTATTAAAATAAGTCCCTGGAGATCAAGGTTCAGTATCTAGGGACGATAAGGCCATCAATTTTTGGATTGTTTAATATTAGAGGCATTATTAATATAAGCAATCGGGTCTGGAGGCTGTAAACCTGTTTCAGACCTGTTTCAGATCAAACATGTTTTTTATTTCATTATTTATTATGCTTTTTTGTTTTTATACAGCACCACCTGAGTTCAAATTTGTTGGTCTATAACAACTTTATTTTAGAAAACGGTCCAATACATATAATTTTAATTTTGATAGAGTACAGGGTACATATTTTCTAGTCTGTTATACCTTTGGATCTTAAAATATTCTCTGCGGGAGCTAGGAATTGTATGACAAGTAACGGAACCACCTCCAATTTTGAAACAGTAACAGAAAAGCAAATATTTATCTGTTTTTGGATAGAATAACAAAATATGAATTTTGAGGTATGCAACGCCTTTGGCCATTGAAATATTCATGCCGGATATTAGAAGTTTTGTATTGCAACCGCCCGGCTCAGTTCCAATTTTAGAAAACGGTAAAAGAAATATTTATTTATATTTAATAGAGTACCAGAATTTCAGTTGATGGGTAAGAAATTCAAAATTCCGATGGGATGATTTTAATATGAGGAATTTTGGTAAAAATCGGGATTTTGGTTAAACAACATATTGTTCGTGGTTATTGTTGTGGTTGTTATGTTGTAATGAAATATTTCGATTTGCAGAATTTTCAAAAAAACGTCATCTTATGGTTACAAGATTTTGTGGTTTGCAAGATTTTAAAAATCAAAATTTTGTAACGCTTCCATTTTCCTGGCATTTTCCTATGTAAAGGAATTAATAAAAATTTAAGAAGAATAAACCAAGGTAATCATCAATCGATAAAATATTTTCTCATTGAAAAATTACAAATATGTGAAATTCCTCATTTTAGAATTTTTCAATTAAAGACAAATTTTCCGGTTTTATGTTCTTCTTTTTTCGTTGTTTTTTTTTTTATTTTTAAACAGAATTATTAGTAGAAAAATGAAATGAAGATCTCTGGATTGAAATTAATTTCTGAAATGAACCAAATGTCCCAAAAATATTTTCTATTTAAATTTCCTTTTTTTTTTTAGATGGCAACAAGTTAATTTTTTTTTTTTGCTTTTTTAAATTCTTCATAAATATTTGAATTTTAAGAATTTTTCAGCAAGAAATATATCCTCAAAGGATCTATTTATGTTTTCTAGAAACAACATATTAAATATAAGTGTTGTATTGTTGTCCTTATTGTTGTTTGTATTCCCAATGTGGTGAGAGAAGTAATTTTCATTATATTTTTTTTTGTAAATGTTTTCAAAACAGCCAAATTTATGTACAATAAAATGGTTTGCTATGAAAGCATAATAATTGATTAATAACTTCGTCCGTAACATATAAAAGTTGTTATTGAGATATTTGTGTGTTTTTTTAGAATCGGTTAGAATTACATAGCGGGTTGTTTTTGTAGATAGGTTTACATTGGTTTGTTTTTTTAAGTATAAAATTGTAACTAAAAAAATCAACCAATGGTTTCCAGTTTTAACGCTTATAGTTTGGAAACAAATATACTTAAAAAAATTTACAATTTACTATTTTACTTTGAATCATTTGACCCCTATTATGACACAGGGCAGATACAAATTCCTTTCAAATTTAGCGATCTAGGCAAAACTAAGTTTTTCGCTATTTTTCATACGTGTTTTCATGAACTTGTATCAGATTATTTTATCTTTGTTTTTCAAATTTTATTAAAAATTTATTAATTCCGTATTTCTAATTTGCTTCCTTGTACAAGTATTTATTAGAGTAGTAATGCTTGTATTCGAAATTGGGTTTTCTATATATATTAATATAAACTGTTATGCACTTTCTTTAAAATTTTTGGAGAAACTCCATTAAGCTCGCACTGATGTTGTACCACTGATGGTGCACCATATACAAGCGTTGGTCTTATTAGTGTTTGGTAACATTATAATTTTAACTCTTTTACTAATAACTTTGTCGCCATGAAAGCTTTGTTACCTTTTAATATATTATATTTGATTTGCTCAATATAATTTCAGTTACGATGTAATTGTACTCCTAGGTATTTAACCACTTTTTTATTAGTTAAGATAACATTTTTTGTGAATTTTATTTCAAATTCTTTCCAGGGTTTTTTGATATTTACACTAGTTTTATCAACTGTGTTACGAAAAAATAATTGTCTCGCATTTGTTGATGTTGATTTTCAGCAGCCAAACTTTGCAGTAGTCCCGAGAAATATTAAACATTTTTTGTACTTTGCCTTTGATGTAATCTACTGAACTATCGGCAGAATTGAATATGATGTCATCGGCAAAGGCCAATGCATAATTATTTCCTCTAACCCGGTCTAGTGAGAACAATAGTTCTGATAAATATATTGAAAACAGTATTGGTGCATTACTGTACCTTGTAACAGGCCATTATTTATCGTGAACATTTGTTTATGATTATCATTTGGGTTTTTTATAAAAAAATTATTTTTGTAAATTATATCAATTATAATTGCTAGAAGGTATTTTTGAACCTTAAACTTTAAAAGCTTATTTATATATTAGTCCATCTAACCATACCGTGTTAAAAGCTTTTTCCAAATCTATCAGGCAAACTCCCACCCCAAACTTTTTGTCAATGAACCAACAAATATTTGAGGCCAACTTTGTAATGGCGTGAATCGCTCCATCCTTGTACCTAAAACCGAATTGGTTTTCAGGTATAATTTGTTTCGTTAGTATAAATTTAGTTAATTTATCGTTAATAATTGTTTCAAATACTTTGCATATGTTTGGCAATAGGTCTGTAGTTACTGATGTTATTTGGATCTTTAACAAGTTGTTTTAGAAATACTATTTTCAATGTTTTCCATATTTGAGGAAAATACGAATTGTTAATTGCATTATTAAAAAGTATAACATATTTGGAAATTATGAGTGAACTTAGATAAAATGTTTGTACGAAAAAAGCAAATATATGAACTTGCCATGCATAAAAGCAAGGAGTTTCAATCCTGATAACTGTGTAAAATATCAGCACATAGCTTAAATTTACGTTTGTTGCATTTATTCATTACTAATTCGGTAATTTCATAAGAAATAGAAAAAAACCAGTCACGGAATTCCAAAAATATCTTCAATTTTACCAAACGAATGGTACGAATATTTAAGCAAATTATATAAGAATCAAAATCAAAGCAATGTGATAAAAAATAATTTGTATACTCAACATCTACTTCCAATAGAAATAACTACAATAGAGGAAACAATTAATTTTTATTAAGTTTAAAAACCATTGATGTCATAACAAATTAAATATGCTTGATATATATATTTTATACATATTATAACTATATGTATACATAATATATAATTTTATCTTTCAACATTCCGACATTCAAGTTGGGTTTTGTTTTATATAAAAATTATATCCGTCCATAATTTCCATATCCAGCATATCCTTCGTAACCTATGTAACCTACCGTAACCATCAGTAACCGCTACCGTAACCATCATAACCACCATAGCCGTATCCTTGTCCATATCCATTGTAACTTTGATTACCTATCCTTGATCATAACCTTTAGTAGATGTACTTTCTCTTCCTCTACGTCCACCTTGACCTCCACGCATACCACCACGCATTATGGCCATTGTCATATTCTCAAGTTTTGGTGTGACCTTCTTCACATCATTGTCTTTTCCAGAAATAGTCTGTTTTGGTGTTTTTAATAATTCAATAACAACTTGTTCAGAATCAAATGTAATAAAACAGAAGCCTTTTCGTTGATTTTTTTATTTATCGAATGGCATTTCAACATCAGCAATATTGACGAATTGTCAGAAATATGTTTTAATTTCATCATCACTAATTTTTGTTGTTAAGCCGCTAACAAAAATTTTACCATGACGAGCTTTCGCCTTTTTAGGATCAACTTTTTTATTCTTAATAACATGTTCTGATACTTGAACAACTTTTTCGATTGATTCTGCACATGAATAAACTATGAAAGCAAAACCTCTTGATCTACCACTTTGTGGATCTGTTTTAACATTAATACTTTCAATTTCGCCATATTGTCCGAAATGCTCTCTAAATTCCAATTTGGTAGTGCTCCAACTTAGTCCACCGACAAATAATTTGCTGTCGTTTTCACGCCCTGATGGGGTTTTGAGTATGGTCACTGCCATTGACTTGCTGGTCATGAACATCTTGAGAAAAATCTCACCGTTCATTTCACAATCATTTTTATCTGCCAATTTGTTTTAATGTTATTAATAAAAAAAATTATTTTAATTTAGTCAAAGTTTATTTTATATCTTTTACACTTAACTAAAATCAAACTTTGAATAACCACGCAAGTGAATACTGTTATAAAAAGCAACAAAAAACAGAAAATCACCTGGAATTGATGGAATAATAAACGAGGTTTTCAAACACAGTTGGACCGAAATCAAATTTGAGGTAGGCAAATTGTTCAATAACATAGGTTAGTTGTTTGTATAGACTAGATTCACCCTCGATGCCGTATACTAAAAAAGCCAACTTTTTTAAATGCTTCGTAGATTTGTGTTAAGCCTTCGACAGAGTGCAACTGAATGATCTGAACAAAATATTACAAGAAAAAGAAGTCAATCACTGTTAATGTTATATGTTACGCTGTACTACTCGAAGAGAATCAAGATGATCTGCAAAGATTATTATTCAGATTTGGCAAAACTACCAAATTATACAACATGAATGTATCCACAATAAAAACAAAATGCATGACTATTTTGAAAGAACCCACCAACTGTAAATTATCCTAACGTACGCTATTAACCGCGGACACCTCTAAATTAAAACAGAAAACTCGAACTACAGAAATGCGAACTCTGAGGGAAATACTGTGAATTGACAGATAAGAAATGTACCAACAACATAAGAGACGCATTCAAGATACTGTCCATTGGAGTCGAATTAGACAAAGAAACTGGAGGGGCAATATAAATATAATGGCAGGAGATCGTAATAAATATCAATGTCAAATGTTTATACCAGGAAGACTTTAAAAAAGGTGGTATGAATGGTGGACATCGTTATCACAGAGTTGAAGAGAAAATATGCATATTGAAAAAAAACTGGCGAGACAAACAAAAAGAAGACGAATTCCGTATTGTATTGAAGTTCCTGCGTGTTCATAACTTAGAGTAACTTTGTGGCTATATTTTTATTGCTTCTCGGTTTGTTTGATACTTCACCAACGGCTGATATTTGTCATTATATTCATTAGTCTTTCTCATTTTTAATCTTTGATAGTTATTCTATACTACATACAACAATATATTTTACATATTTACATATCACTTCTTCTTCGTCAATGACGATGCAAATTTAAATCGACTTCACTCTTCTCAGATAAAATTTTTTGACCATTGTCCAAATGACCATTGTCTAATTTTATATGACTAGTGCTAAATGTCTATAGTATAGTGTCATAGTGGAGCTAGTACAAGCAATTATTGGTTAGGAATTCAAAATTTACAACTCTGAATTAAACAATCGATCAGAGTAGCATACCCTGCTGATTTACTTAGCTTATATACTTAGTCATTTTATTAATAGTTATAAAAATAACTTTATAATACAATTTTATGCATAATTAAAGCAGACATTAGAATGAATGAACATGCAAATGGTTTTACAATAAATTTTAAACATAGAGGAAATATAATTCGGTGAAAATATAATTCGGTTTAAAAGATGGCGTCAAATTAATGGACAATGGAAGCTAATCAAAATACAACAATAAATCGATGCATTTCAATTAAAATAACTCCACAACATCAAATATGGTTTTGACATAATTTTATTTTAACTGAAGTGTAGTTAATGACGAAAAAGACGTTAATTAAAGATGATATGTGAATTGTATTCCAACTTGAGCCGTATGTATGATTCATAGTTATTTAACATGTTCGGTGGGGCAAAATACGTTTTATAGCTACTCAAAAAACCCAAATATCTCACGGTATTTTTGACAATGTTATAAATATGGTAATTTTCTTCTTTATCTGTATGCCCCAGGATATTTAAGTGTTCGCTGAATATGTACACCCTCGAAAAATACGGTGGGGTTAAATGGGGCAGCTTTACGCTAGACTTGGCAGCTTTGACATTTTGAGAGACATTTGAGTTAAACTCAAATCTTTTTCCCTATATTTACCGAAACTATGAACAGGATTGAAAGTTGATTGGACAAAATTTATGATATTGAAATGCTTTTACAGTACACATGTAGATTTTAAAAATATATGTGAGCTATAAAAACTAAACTAAATTCTCAATTTGAAAAAACTTATTTGCTGATAAGATTATAGTTTAATTTTATATTTATCCTCGAATAAGACAGGTTAACTAAATTTTCTTTAAATAAATTTATTGTAATTTAGTAAGTTATCTCGTCGTTTTAACTTAATTAGATTTTTTTTTTTGTTGATTATGTTTTTTATAACAGAATTCAATTATTGAAGAAATATTTATACATTATGCGCGAACATACGAATACTCAGTATGAATTCAAAAAATTCAACTGAAAATAATGTTTTGTTTACAACTGAAAACGGAAATGGAATTGATTTATTGTTGGTTGCTTCTAAATTTGTTGTTTTGAAAAGGTAATAAATTTTTTGGACATAAATTTTGTCTTATTATGGATAAACATTTTAATGTATTAGTTGGAGCCAATTATTATATCTCTTAGATTTTAAAGCAGGTTTGTTTTTTTTCCATATAAGATATAAATTTTGATTAGAAGAAAGTTGATAATTTATAATTTTAAAAAGAATTTTTTTTCAGGACGGCACTTTTAAATAATTTAGTTCGTAGATTTGCAGTTATTTAAGAGAGAAGGTTATCGTTAAGAGATTGTTTACAATTATTTCAGTCTTCACTTTTATTATATTAAATATTTTATCTTAAACATACTGAGGTAATATCTGTTAAATACTGTTTGAAACATTTTTTTTGTTTTGTATCTTAAGAAGAAATAAATGGTTTTACATTATCATTAATTTGTTTTTAAATAAACATGTTTTACAAAAAAATTTTACAATGGGAACGAATTCATTTAAATTTATCTATTTAACTTCATTATGATTCGAAAAAATACAAAACAAGAGTTGCGAAAGCTACACCGTTTGAATGTCTTAAAATTTTAAATAAAGAAACTTTAGAATTTTTACTGCAAGCACATTTCGAATTCAAAGAAGCTAACGAGCAGTTTTAAAATCAGGAATTGTTATTAACGCAATGTAATGTAAATAGCAAAAGAAAATGAATGGCTTGTATCTTAATATTTTATATCATCACTATTATGAAATATTATATCTGTATAGCTTAATCGTTAGGATAGCAAAAAACTGTCTATCTAATGATGTGGCAGTTAGGGGTTCATATTCCCTGGTGGATAAAATTAGTATTAGTTATGGTGAAATCAACACTAAGTAAAATAAAAACAGTAGACTATTAAAAAAACCTTGTACCTTTAAGCTTAACCATATGTACACAACAAGATTTTATAATTTCAAAAAGTTGAAAGATTTCGTATTACAAAAAAAGTAAATGTAGTAGTAATAATTTGAGCAATAAACTATGGATGGATAAAGAACTACTGACAGCTGGAAAAATTGAAAAAATTTTGGTATACAAAATGGACAAAAGAACATACAAACACGAACTTAGAAAGGTATTACAAATTTCTTAGAAATAAAGCGATCAGTCTGCGTAGGAATAAAAAAAGAACATACTACGAAAATAAAAGTACAATATGAACAATAGTACTAAAACTTGGAAGCATTAATGAAATTTTATGTGGCAAAATGAAACGCAAAGATATAGAGATACTAATCGGATTATATGAACTTAACTGTCATTTGGAGAAAATTTAGCAAAAAGATTCGAAGATAGATTATTTTATACTACACATGTCACACAACACATGTCACACAACACATGTTAACGAACACATGTCTGTCATTAGAACTCAAATATGTTGCAAAGGAAGAAATATCCGAAATAATTAAAGGCTTAAAGAATTCTATGTCTCTTGATACTTTTAACATGTCCGCATCATTATTAAAAGCTAGTAGTGAATACTTGCGCGAACCTCTTTCTATAATAGTAAACAAATCAATAAAAGAAGGTGTAGTTCCAGATAAACTAAAATTGGAAAAAGTAGTTAACTAAAATTTTTACAAGTAAAGCAGATCTAAATAATTACAGACCAATTTTGGTTTGAAGATTTGAAAATTTTGGAAAAGGTTGTTAATAATCAATTAAGTAAATTTATAAGCGAAAATAATCTTTTATCCAAAAGACAATATGGTTTCAAACAAAAGTGAAGTACCGAAAACGCATTGGTATAGATATGGTGAATTGTGTTCAAAATTTAAAAGATAAAAAAAAATTTGTGTCAGTTCTGTTCATGTACTTGGCTAAAGCTTGTCAGTTGACTATGGGATATTATTAAAGAAACTTCAATGTTTTGGTGTTAAAGGAATGGCATACAATTGATTTTGGTGCTCATATATTTTTTCTCCTACTCAATATACACAAATTGCAACATCTTCCAGCAACGTAAAAAAAGAAATTTTGGTGTACCTCAAGGTAGTATTTACAATCGTTTATTTAAATCTATATTGAAACATTGCAACAACTGGAGATTGAAGCTGAAATTTTCCTGTTCGCCAACTACATCTGCCTAATTTTTCAAGCAGACTTTAGCGAACTAGAATCCAAAATTTATAAGGATTTAGTAGGGATTAACGAATGGATATCAACAAATAAATTAACAATTAATATAAAAAAAGAAAAAGTATATGCTATTATCGGTTCATTCTCGCCGTTATTAAATGTAAAAAATTTAGAAACAAAATTAGATCAAGTAAACGAATTTAAATAGATTTATGGAATAAAAGTCGAGTTTCCTTTCACTAATCATTTGTATTTATTTAGCAAATATCGATATTTCGGAAGCAACTTACTTCCTTCATCAGTGCTTTGCGACTAATTAATATTTACACTAATCCTTACATATAATTATATAATTTGAACCCTTAATAATATGCTCATTTCGTTAACAATAGTAATTCCTTAATAGTGCTACCTAATCTACAGTGTTTTATTTATTAATTTTTTTTTTGTATAATTATTATTTATTGAATTTAAACTAGTCTTACGTAATAATCCTTATTCTAGTATTTATGATCTTAACTATGATCTTATCTACCTGAAACTGATTTTTAATTTTAAAGTAATCTAAATAATGGTAAGAATCCACTACCTAGATCTACATCATTATTAAATATCTTTGAATATCTTGTTTTTTGGATAGATTCACAATTTAAATGGAATTTGCGTACAAAATATCTGAGAAAAAAGCTGAGTGATATTGCAGGTGTTTTTGGAAAAATTTCGGATGTATTACCTCATGCAGTTTAAAGGTCCTTATTTTATGCTTTTTTTCATAGTCACGTCGTATAAAAATATGGGGAACAGCGTTTAGTAATATCATTGATGAAATCCAAATAATTCAAAATAGTGTATTGAAAAATTTATATAACTACAGTTGGTTTCAAAGAACCGTGTATATTCATGGCAAAAATAATATTCTAAAAACTAAAAATCTAATTAATGGTCAACTGTATATAATTTTGTAAATATAAAAATCATAATTTTTCATTTACACTATACAAAATATGGTTTGATTTGCAAAATAAAAAGCTCCGTGAAAAATTAAAAAAATATATTATAGAAGATACATGGAAACAATTTGAGAATGGTACAAAAAAGAGCAGTGCAAAAAAATTCGAAAATAAAATGGGACCAAAATACACTGCAGAGTCATGTAAAGAGTCAAAGTTGCCTTCAAGTACAGTGAAATAACAGAAAAGGAAAGACGAGAGCTGCATACTTACTTTTGATGTAAAATGTCATGGAAACACAAGGCAAACCTATGTGTCGACTTTAGTTTCAAAATTAACTGTTTAAGAGCAAAAAAGATTCGGAAAATGCGTCAAAAAGAAAATGTTCTTTAGTATATAATATTAAAATAAAGAACGGTGAAATGTCAAGGGTTTGTAAAAAAATGTTCTTGTTTACCTTTTCAATTGGAGAGTGGTCAGTTTGAGAATAGTCAGAAATGCGAATACCGAAACTACTAACAAAAATGAAAAAAATCATTCAGTGGTGAATGGATTCAACTCCTTTTAAAGCGAAGCATATTAGCTTAGTAAAATTATCGAACTTTCCTCAAGTTCACAAAGAGCCAATAAAAATTAAAAATCAAAAATGGGTTAATTTGTAGCAATTAAAAAATGTTATTCCACAATATTACCATTTTTTATGTGATAATCTTCCATAGAACGAAAAATAAATTTGCGCTATTTTCGTTGTGTGGAAGATTATCATATAAAATATATTTATTTATTATTTTCGAAAAGTGAATTTGGAGTTATTTTATAATTTAAAAATTAATTATTAAAGAAAAATTCAGCAAAATAGAAATAAATTTAGAAAACATATTAGACTTTGTTTTTTTCATTTTCGTGAAACCTCGTAAATGTACAACATTTGCTCAAAAATTTAGCTATGAAAACACGTAAGTCCAATATTTCATAAATTACGGTATAAATTTTATTTTTAATACTTCCTATCACATAGAACGAACGGTTTGATCTCCCTACACAAATCATTTACTCAAGATATGATTCTAAATCATACATACCTATTCCAATGGCACTTTAAACATTCTATATAGCGCTATCTTTGTCTTTCTGCTAATGAATTTAAATTTAAAAAAAAAAATACATTTCCATTAAAATTAATTTTAATTCGTATAATCACAGGGTGAAAGTAAAAACAAACTCAGGATTGAAACTGAACAATATTTCAAATGAAAACTCAAGTTGGCCAAAAAAATGTAGATCCACATCGAGAATTCTATTTAATCTTGTTCATTTACAAAAGAATATTTTACAGAAAATTTATAAATGAAATTTGGAAAAAATTTATAAATACGAAGTTTTTCCGCAATTACAGAATAATCCGACTTCGGACTATTTAATTGTTACAAAAAAAAGTCAATATACATTCGTACAACGTCCAAGCATGTTAAATCTAAGGTTAGGTTTTCGCTGGTAAATATTTTAAGTAGAAAAATATTTTGTTGGCTCCAAAGAAGTTATCTCCTATAAGAAGTTCGTTGTAATAACTCCATATTAGATTACCTCCTTCGATATTCGATATCTAAACGTTAAATCAAATCTATTATACCATTAATAGAAAATAGAAAAAACATTATTTAGTAATTATCCCTAAAAATCACAAAAGATTACTAAATTTTACCGAATTATTTAGTGTGTCAAGGAATATTACAGGGTCTACCTGTAATATTTAACTTTTACAATTTACGAGGTTTCACTTGCACAACAGCGATTTATTTTTTTGTTACTTCCGTTCCTTCTTCTTCTCCAAATTGTTACTCCCGAATACTCGAAATATCCTATTCCTATTTTTATAACCTATTCTGGTCAATCTTATTAAATTGTATTTATTTGTACTAAAAATAAATTAATTTATTATTAATCTGTATAATATTAAAGGTAATTCCTAAATTATGGCTATTTACGGTTAACAATGATATTGAAAAATGTAGGGTCCTTACTATGATTAATACAACATTATTTAGAGCTTTTAGAGCTTTTCAATATTTTACGAATGAATTTAACAACATTAAATATGAACCGAATATCTTTTAAATTTTTCCATCGTTTAATCTATTTAATTACAACTTCGTAAATAATTTGAAATTGAATTTATTAGGATACTAAAAAAGGAAATACCAAATACGAAAGCACAAAAAAAAAAACAAAAAAATACAAAGGTATTTATATTTTATAACCCACATTAATTTTGAGAAACCAAAAGAAAAATGTTTGGTAGAAGAAAAACCTTAATTTTTAATTTTTTTAATACACTCTCAGAATTTTAATGGTTCTCATTTTATAATTTTTAAATCATCTGGAGGGATTTTTTTTTTTTCAAAAGATTTATACCTTTCTTCATCTTATTTGATATGATATATTAAACCGGTTTGTTGTTCCTTTTTTTTTGACGAAATCCTAGATAACGTTAGATTTATAATGATAACCTAAGCACATATGGTATTTATGAATACGGGAAATATATGTACATTTCGTATCTAAATGGCAGTTTATGAACATAAAAAAGATTCAAATTAGTTTTTGTTCCTGATTTGTTTTTTTTTTTGTTTTTTTGATGAATCGTATCTAAATCTTCAAAATAAAAAATTTAGTTTTAAAAGAGTTGAAAAATATCATTTTCCAATTTATCTTAAATTTGTCTCTATTTCTTTTTTTTGTTTTTTTGCAGCCACATTCAAAGAGTAGAACCGTAGAAAAAAAAAGCAAGCAGTATTCTGAAAAAAAAAAACAAAAAAAAAAATCTGGATTTCTATTAGTCATTCTTATGAAAGATGATGGAAAATAAAGTTTTATTTTATATTTTTTTGGAAATTCAAAAGAACCAGGGTATTTTTTTGCTTTTGTTGTTTGTTACAGAATTTCTTGTTATTTCACTGCTACACACTGACCTCTTTTTTATTAATATGATCACATTACAGTGTTTTTTTTTTGTTTTCTGTTAATGGAGTTGAATTTTCTTTAAAGTAAAAATCGTTTGAAAACAGAATAATGAAATTGAAAAAGAGAAAATAAAAGAATTTGGAATAAGAAAAATGGAACGAAAGTTAAATTAAATTCACATCCAAATCTCGTAACCATCATTTATTTTTCGTTCATTCATAAGATGATTTTTTGTTTTTTTTTTCGGTACATATTCGTAATTTTTCAACACAAATTTTTTGTACTATGTGAACTTTTAAAGATGTTTGGTGGTCTGTTGAATTATTTTTCATTTTTTCCTCTTATTCTCTCCCTTTATATCTCTCTCTCATTCTGCCATACACACAATTAAAGTTCTTTTAATAGTCAATTGAATTGATAAAATCTAAAAAAATTTTTATTGAGAATGTTGCTTATTCGTTATATTATTTTCACTCACTATCAATTTACAGTTATATTTATAGTAGAGTTTAGACATTTTTTAGTGCAGTGTTCACAATTTTTTGTTTGTTGAACAATATTGATTCATTTTTGAAAATAGTAAAATATTTTCCTTTAAATTTTACTTAATATGCTTATCATATTGAACCGCGTATTTTGTCAACAACTTGCAAACTTTTTCAGTCTGTTTTGTAGTCGACTGAAGAAAGAAATCTAAAATGGCCCCCTTTTTTTATTGGTCAGGTAGTAATTTGATCTTTTTGTAGCTGGCTGGTTTTTATAGCTGTTTACTTTCCAATGAAGTAGCATATAGTTATTATTTAAAATATAATTTGCAGTGTTAGAGTGACAGATAGGGGTGGTTTTATTGACTCTACATTCAATTTAAACAATGAAAGATGTCAATTGCTTTATTTCAGGGTGTTAGTTTTATAAATTTCAACGCTTTCAGCTGAATCTATTTTACTTGAATCTTTTATGTAATCTACCATTACTATGTCTTTTTTTGAAACACTATGACTCTATTGGACGACTGAAGGTAATAGAACACACCGTGGATCTGAATTCAGTTAAATTCTTCTTTTTAGTTAGTCCTGCTTCTTTCAGGTGTTTTTTGAATCGTGTTTCCATGCTTCTCTAAATTTCTCCTACATAAACATTGGTGCGAAAAATACAAGTGATATTGCATATTCCTGATTTTTCCATTTAATTAATTGGGTTCATAGTTGATCCTAGAGTAGTCTTCAGTTGATATTGATTCATATTTTAGTCATCAGTTTATGATTATTGTGCATAATACAATTTTAATAATTGAGCTTGTGGCGAACTAAAGAGAGATATCAAGGTGTTACATTCAATCGGTGTTTTATTATTATTAATTTTTTATTTTAAGTCCGCCTTTGAAAAATATCTTCAATGTTACAAAAATGTTAAAATCGATGGATTAAACTGAAAGATATTTAAATTGTGAAGTTTAAAGAAATGTTGCAGTATTTACTGCACTGCACTAAATAAATGACGGTTAAAATACCGTTAAAGCAAAAGTTAAAGTGTACAGAAGAATTGTTCAACCGATTATTTATAAAGCAAAATGTTTTGCGGATTCGATTAGAGGCGCGCAAACACTGAAATGATAATAATCTGGTGAAGTAATATTATTATTTCACATCTCCAAATGGAAAGAAGCCGACAAAAATGACTGACAAAAATGGAGGACGTTGATAAGTAAGGTTCAATACATAGATTATCTGTTGGTCAGCTAAGTCAATAAGTAAGTTATAGCATAACATTTGCTAGCCGAATTGAAGTTTTTGCTAAATATATTCAGGTATTTGATAAACCAATTCCGATATTTTCTAAATAAATTAAGGTTTTTTCTTTTTTAAATACTAAATTTTGCTAAACAAATTCAGATAATTTCACTTTTCATTCAGATTTTTACGAAATAAATTCGGATATTTTTATTTCAAATTCAGAAAAAAAAATTATTGGCGAAAATTTTCCAAAATTGTTTTCTTTTCACAAATAAAAGAAAAAAATTACAAAAAATTAATATATGTATACATACATATTATATCATAATACTACTCTACATCATAATACTACTGGTAGACATGTAATATCAATATTGCAATATTGTTGATATCATGGTATCGGTACATTTCTGTCACCCTAGTAGACATAATAATAATAATATAATAATTGCGTAACCCTAAACTTTCGATTCCAATTAATACTCCAGCTGTTGCGGGAGACAAACTTTATTAATTATATATTTAAAAAAAAAATTGTGATTTTGAATACTTTTTATGTTTTATTAATCAAAATATGTTCTTTTTGTCTTAACCTTGATCAAAATAAAAATTTCTGCATTTAAAAAACACTGAATTTATTTAACAAATATTGAAATTGGATTAGTAAATACCAGAATATATTTAGAAAAAACCTCAATTTGACTCGCAATTGCTATATTTGAAGTTCATTATTATATTGCATGACAAAATGAAAAAAAAACGACTCAGTTATTACGATCGCGATATGAGGTAAGTGAAACTGTGTTTGAAGACCATAGAAATTAAGGGACTGTATGAGAAAATATTCTATATGTATATGGTCTGAACTATCCTCAGTAAAACAATATACATAATTCTGCAAAATATATCCCAGGAATACCGAACTCAAACAGAAAATAGATATCTTCTTTGATATTTTCATTATGTTTCCATTGTGGTTTCTAGCTTTATCGTTAATTTTCCATTTAATTCTGTATATTTTCTAGAATCACTAAGCCCTTGTTGAGTTTTTAAAAAATTTCTTCCTAGCTTACAATGATCTCATTAAATCTATTTCTTAACGATCAAGACATTTCTGAGAATTCCATCAACAGCAACAAAGCTTGAATTTTATGCAGAATGACGCTACTTATATTTGACTATAAATATTTATTTAAATTAAGTAATATATATATATTGTATTTATTAACAATTTCTCTAATTCAAATAGCGTAGGTTCCGAAGTTGATTTTGAAATTATTTTTTAAAAATTGATTTCATTTCTTGTACATTTCATATGAACTAATTTTCTTAATTTATTTTTTAGTACTTTTTGGACTATATAAAATAAAATTATTTATTTTTATTTATGTTTTTTTTATATATTTTTTCATTACCGTTAAGTTAACTATTATCCTGCTTGATTATTTCTATTATTTTTAATATTAATGATAATTTAAAAAAAGAAAGAAACAAAAGACTATCTAAAAACATTAGAGATACTCCTGTAATAATATCTTTATAATAATATAAAAATATAACATTTCTTCTTACCTATGTACAGAAGTTCTCATAAATTCTAATCAATTATTTTATACTTTCTAATGTATTTTTTGTTTTTATTTTATAACTGTGCAAGTGAGAATGTTCATATCCTTTTTCTATACATAATCATAGTAATAATAATAATTCTTCGAATATACCTACAATATATATGAATTTATAGGACAGTGTGTTTCAAGGAATTATCGTCCAAAATTTACCCCACGTTAAATCGCAGAGATTGTAAATAAAACATATTTTATGGAAAGACAGAATATTCTTGACCTATTATCATTAAAAACTCATTAGGGTTATTTTAATTTTTCATTTTTTAAATACGATATAGATTTAAATAAATTAAAATCATTGTGTCAGCTTTAATTATTATATGTCAGTTAATTTTGGAGTCATTGTAACAACTAATGTTTTCAAATGAAGTTTACGTGTTGTCAAAAAATGGTTGGGAGTATTAATCTTCTACTTAAGTCAAATACTCAAAGCATTTAGAAATTAGAAACTATCACAAAAATTATTCTACTACATAAAATAAAAGTTGGAGAAATTCAAAATTTTTTTCAAACAACACCTGCAAAAGTGAAAAGCAGTTATTTGAACTGTGTAAACATTATGCATAAAATAAAGTTTATTGAAAACAAATTCTGTATCGAATCTTTCAACTATTGGTCTAGAAAATAATCTTTCCACAAAAAGTCAAGTTAAAAGAATTATTTAAAAGTTATAAAAAACATTAAACATTTTTAGGGCTCTTCTGAGGGAGATTTTGTACCCGCATAGGACCTAACGACTTTCGAGATACAGTGATTTGGTTACAAGCTTGTGTTACATTTAATTCAGGAGATTGTTAATTCGTAAAAGGCACATTCCTAGTTTTATGTAGAAAAGATAATTTTTTTTATTAAATGCTTATATCTTCTAAACTATTCGACGTAGACATAAAGTATGTAAGTATGAGTTATAGAAAAAAAAGAGACCTTTCCAACAGTGTATAAATATTATAAATGTGTAATAGTAAAATTTTAAGATATTTGGTGTTTAAAGAAAGATAATAAAGATTGTTTTTTTTTTCAAGAATTTTCTAATTTTAACTACAATTGCTCCATAAAAGCAGGACCAATCATCATTAAATAAATGTGAAAATATCCAGACCGTTATCTTACTAGAAAAGAAAACTGAATATTTATATATCTAATAGATCAGCAGGTATAACGGTTTATATACAAAAAGATTAAAACTACAAGGATACTTTCAAATGTCCTTTTCGTTCTTAAACGATAAGATGTGCAATTAAAAATATATGTTTTTGGAAACCTAGGAGCACCAGGTGTTCTTAGAATATTATCATTAGGTCCTACGTGGGTAAAACATCTCCCTCAGAATCCCTAATTTTAGTTTGACGATCCTGAAAATATTTTTTCCTAGTATAAATTCGAGATAAACTCCACGGGGTATGTACGGCGTATGATCTGTGAACTGCCAAAAACAAGTTAAATGATATGAAAACAATAAGCAGGCAAACTAGATGCTGATCTGCGCCGATGTATGTAAAATAAAGTTGATCCAATTTCAAATTTTTCGGTGTAGAATGACATTTTGTGATTGTAAATTTCAAATTTTTGTAAGTGTCTTGAAAAACGGTAGAAAGAAAAGTTAACATTTAAAAAGTTCACCTCTGCGAAAAATTTATAATTTATAAAAATTTGTAAAAGATGTAAAAAAAAAAAATTTATTGTAAAAAATCCAAAATATTTAATTTTATGGATGTTTTTTAAATATCATTTGACGCCGTTCAGTTTGCCTGGTTAATTTTATTACGCCGTACAATTTCCTATGGCTCAAGCTTGCCACGAGCTTAAAGAGTTATCTCAGAAAACTAAGTTTAATTTAAATAAAAGGAGTGTCACCAACACTACTTAAACTCATCAGTAGGTATAGTAACATTGGACTTGATTCTGATTAGATTCATAACACATTCATATATACAGATTTAAAATAAATTCATATGTGAGTTGTAAAAACTAAATAAAATTTTCACTTCGTAAAACCTTCTGGTTGGAAATTAATTATTTATTCATCTGCAATGAGCCCAATTATGGTTCGTAAATAGTGTAATTTTTTTTTTTTTTTAAATAAAATATTTTAAAACGTTATTTAGCTCAACTTTTACTACTGTTTTATCGAAATTATTATTATTATCAGGTCAACTTTTTTCACTCTGCAATAACTGCTTAAACTATAATTATCGTATATCATTTCAAATCACCCTGTATATACATACATGTATATTAATTTATATATAATCTTTTGAAATCCTATATTCTCATCTTAGAAACTTCTGTACATTTTTCAGTTGAATTTCATTAAAATTTAATCATACTTGTAATAAACCCTAAAACAATTCCGTTATTTTGTTTTTTCTTCATTATATTATGTTAGTGTGATTCTTGGTTTTTATTTTATCTTTGTTTCATTTTTTCTTACTTTATTTTTTCATTTTTTTTTTATTTAATAAAGCCTCTAGCATAATACTTTAAATTATTAACTGGTAACTTGTATAATATAACTTGGATAGATCTTACGAATATCTACACATGAATTTTATAGAGATCTAAATGTGGGATATAAATTTCAAATGGAAAACTACATGTATAGCAGCTGCGTTTATATTTATGTTAAGTCTATATAAATTATTATTGTTTATTTTCTAAAAGTCAATTGGTTATTTTCTATCCGACATATTGTCATATTGTTTAGAAATCTACTATATATAAATCGGATGGTGTTGGGTGAGAATAATTTAAAATACTTTTCTTTCGGTTTTTATGTTTTTGTAATTGACCTAAAGACGATTTGTGTTGTCATTTATAAGCTGAGAGCCTTTAGTTATTTAAAGTCAGTTAAAGTGAAGTGATTGAGAAAAGTAAGTAAAATAAGTACTGCATATATTTTAATATATCAAATAGTATGAAAGAAAAGGGTATGATAATGTGTTGATTAATTTTTATTGAATTTGGAGTAGTAGGTTGAATCGAAATTGGTTATCAAGAATATTTGAGCATTGACAAAAATGCTCTACAGATTCTGTAATTAAAAAATAGCAGTAAAGCAGTATAGAAAATTAAATTATAATGTTAGTAATGTCCAGTAATCATATCCGTGGAGCATAGGGAGGAGATAAATTACTTCCATCGTCTTATATCTTCCTATAGGCTAACTTCTTCAATTGTGACAACATTCTTTTTTGGGTACTTTTGGTTTTTGTCGGTTTTTTTACGCGATGTATGTATACGCTGAGGATTCCATTTGAAATATTATTTCACGATGTTGTTGTCAGATTTACTTAGATGTTCCGATCCTGTGGGATCTCCAATTGTGTGTCAATTACTTAATAAATTCACAATTAACTGCTAGGAACTGTGCTGTTATGAGTTATAACAGCACAGTTCATAATTATAAGTTGTTACGAACTATGTACATTTTTAGTTATAAGTCAGAGCAAATAAATTGGTTTTAGTGAGTTAGAATGTTTTAAGAAGAAGAAGAAATGTTTCCTTATCAGCAAAGAAAATCGGAAAAGAAAATAAATTGTGACATTAACAATGTTCGTATCTTGTATCCATCTATAGAAGACGTATCTAAGCTTAATTTTTTTAGTTAATAAAAATTTACTAGGTACTTTAAAAAATATAACTTATTTTAAATTATATTTACAAGTACGTCACACTTTATTTCAATTCAAAAGACTAAAATAAACTGCATGAATCTAAACGGTTCTGATATCTAAACTGCAGTTAATGCAACACCAATGAACGGTTTTGTCAAAAACAAAAATATAGTTTCAGACCTTTACTATACCAAAAACAACAATATTTTAGCTCATATTATATTAAAAAATTATATGAATTTAACTAAACAACATTTCTAAATAAATCGAGATTTTGACGAAACCCAGTAAAAATTAAGACAACCCGCTCCTCGAAATTGAAGGAAGTTTGATAAAACATTGTAATGACTTTTACTATGAATTGTTTTCTAACTCTGAAATTTATTCTTGATACTATATTCTATCTTTTTATTGATCCATCTTAGACAACAACCGCATACGTAATAATTTATTTAAAAAAAAAAATAAATTTAAATTTAATTCTGGCGATGGGTGTGTTGCTGTAATTTGATAAATTAAAATGTTTCTATGTTCAACTGTATGTGTTCCTATACTTATACATAGGGTAAAATTTTAAATTTCTAATTGAAAATTAAAAAATTTGGAAAAAAATATTTCAATTCGCCACGTCTCCTTTTATTTATTTATTTTGTTTATTTATTTATTCATATCTCAAAGAGCTTGCTAGCTCGTACAGATTGTAATTCAGTTAAATTTCTATCAGTTGAATATCTATCATTTAAAAGAAAAATAATGCCATTCGGTTTTGCAATGGTTCATAAATTTATAGCGTACTTTTTTCAATTTACAAATTAAATATAATAATGGTGGCTTAAATTGCTTTTAATTTAAAGTAGAGAGAAAAATTACGTTTGTCATTCGCAAGTTTTAATTGTGGTCATACTTTTCTGAATTTTTGAATCTCTGAATCAAAATGAGCCTTTTTTTTACACTCTTGACAGTAACTTAGGATGAATAACCTTTTCGGACTTAATCATTCAATTATTCAATAAATGTGGAAGACTACTGCTATTGTCAGGAACCAACCATTCTTAAATAGAATAGTTTCATACAATTTAATTTGTTACCAGATTATATACTCTCAATTATTTTTTGTCATTTATTATATCCCAATGACAAAGGGTACTAGACCAGGTTGAAAAACCAATAAAACATTTTTTTTGCTTCATCATGAATCGAACGTAGGACCTTTCGGTTGAAAGGCAGACATTCTACCTACTGCGCCACCCAGGGTGTCATTAATATATATAATTATAATTGACAAGCATTTAAGGACCTGCGCAAAAGACACCTTTACATTTTATTTCGCTTACCTTTAATGAACTTTTAATATGTAAATAAGTTGTATATACGACCGAAATGCTCTAACGGGTAAAAAAAAATTCTATTTGGTTTTATAATATTCAGACTTTTAAATAAAATATAGCCATTTTGTGCCATTCAACATCTTATTGTTTTTATACATAATTAGATGACATTTATTCTATTAATTTTTTTTTGTAACTGTTTCTAATTATTGTTTTATATATTTTGGTTATTTGTAGTAATATCGTTTTGGTTAAAAATATGTATAAATCTATACCTCTTTAAATACAAAAATATTTAATTTTTAGTAATTTTGTCCATTAAGTGCCACTTAGTATAGGAATATGTCGAAACGAAACAGTATTTATGTGTCCAAAATAAAATTTTCTAACATCAAAGCTATTTATTAAATATGAGTGGTTTGTGCTTTATCGATGAGAAGTCTATGTCAGTACGTAAATTACGGTTTTTTTGTAAATTTAAATCTGCCTTCAACTTCAATTATAATTACCCAATAGGGGCCCCTAGTATTGATATAATTAACTTAGCAGCTTACTTAAAATCTCTATACTTTCTTGAGATATTTTAAAACAAAACAAAAAACCGATATTATAAAGTTAGAATTAAAAAAGGTCGGAATTATGTACCGAATCCAATCTAATCAATTTATTGCGTCCTCTTTTTCGTATTTAATAAATTTTCATCTTCGTTTAAAGCTCTTTTTTAACTTAACTATGATTATAAATTTATTCATTTATACCTCTTACTTTGATTACTCTTCAATTGTAATATCTATTCTTTAACTGGTATATTAAGAAGTCCTTAGTTTTAATAATACCCTGGAGACCCAACTTGATATTGTATGGCTGACTGATAAAACGCAAATTTTTATCGGAAATTGTTATTTGGGTTGATTTGAAGCTTGAAGGCAAATAATTTGTGTGAAGATGTTACAAATAAACGAGTATATTATAGTAAAGTGTACAAAAACTAAAGTGTCATCAATACACAAAGAAATGAACTGTTTTTTTTTTTGTTTTTTTTTTGTTTTCTTGAATAATTTTCTTTTTCATTTCATTATTTATGTGTCATGGCTTATCCTTTGTATATCAAAATCTTCATTTTGTTTTTTGTTTTGTTATTTTTTGATGGATAAGTATTTTTGTTTTTCACATTTTTGGTTCTTTTGGTTATCGTAAACTGTTATTTTCAACAAAATTGGTAGGTTTTTTTTTTTTTCATTTCTAATGTAAATTTTCATTATTTATTATCAGAGTGGTAGATTTGTTTGCATTCAGTTCAAGGACATTTTGTAAAATTACTTTCAAATAAGTTAGAGTAATATTCTATTAAGCTATCTTTTTTCTGGATCAAAAAAATCTTCAATTTCAATATGAAATAAAAAAAAATTTGTTTAAATAAGAAAAATGAACGTGTAATATATGCCATTGTCATGTGCTGCGGTTTTGACACAGACAATTATAAAGATATGAATATGAAAAAATACAGTTCAAAAATTTTTAACAAAGGTAGGTTCATATTAAATTTAAATTTGTTTTTTGTTTTTTTTTTTTTTGTAATGTGAAGAAATTAAGAAAGATGTAAACATTTATGTAATGTGATGAAAGATTATGAAGAAAATAAAAATTTTATTTTCTGGGGAATGAATTTCTTTTGCAAAGACTAATTCTATAAAAGTTTTTAATTAAAGAAGAATTTCGTTGTACTGTTGTTGTTATTTTATTGTGTTCGAATAATAAATGAGGTCATCATCAATCAAAAGATATGCTGTCCAAATCTTAAATTAAGTTCCATTAGAAATAATTATTACCTTACTATGCCGACTGAAGTGATAATTTTTATTTATATTTATTCAGGCACATTTTTAATATTACAAAAAAAAAATATATTTTTTTTTATTACATTAGTTATGGGATTTATTAGTGCTAAAGTAGTGTCTTTGCTAACATTCGCAGTATAATCAATGATAAATATTATAATATAAAATATCCCGAATTCAGAAAGAATTATGAAAAATGGTGGTGGATGAATTCTTTGCTAACATCTACAACATAATAAATATTATGTAATATATGCTAAGTCCTGAAAAAATTGTAAAAGATGGTGGTGGGTGGATATCTAAAATATTACAATAAATATTTGTAGCAAATTTGGTCTTTAATATAATTAATTTAAGTAATAATCTTTAACATTTAGGAAAATGTTTTTATTTCTTAATTTTACAGTAAGTAACAAAATATAATAATAATTTTTTTTGAATCGTTATCATTACGTTTTGAACATTTCATACTAATTGATAATTATTACGGATCTACTAATGTAAAAGTAATTGACTTTCTCAATCGAACAAGGTGGCTCTATCACTGAGCTCATTGGGTAAATACTTACTTCTTAGGCGCTATAGACCTTGAAGGTCCTGGTTCGGACGCAAAATTGTCCTCCTCTGACTTCGATCACGAGCGGAATCTCTTCAGTTGGTTTTAAAGTTTTTTCATATCTGCCTATACTTCATCTCTCCAACGAAGGTGCAGCCTCCCTCGACGAAGCGTTCCCTGGGGCTTGGATTTGAAGAGTTTTCTAGCAGGAGCATTTACATCCATACGCTCTACATGTCGTAGCCAATGAAGACGTCGTATTCTGACTTTTTTGTCTAGGGCCATGTCGTTGAACAGCCGGTATAATTCGGTATTGTATCTTATTCTCCAACCCCCTTAATCAGACACATTGGGTAAATAAACCTCTGAAATAAGCAACAACAATAAACCGGCTCGAGTCCTAATATCAAAAATGCATAATTAAGTGCTAATTGACTTATTGTTTTTTAAAGTTTTTGTGTTTACTTCCGCTTTCAGTTGTAAAGGGACTTTAAACATTTTATCAATTGTCTTATTCAAGATAAGCTTCATCATGAAAACATACATACATATATGTTTGTTAAAACATTAGGTTAGTATTCACTATCAAAATTTCATGGATTCAATATCAAAATTTTACGACTTACGAAGAACCATCAAAAGCATATATATATGTATGCACATACTATTATAATTTCTCTTCAATTTAATTCGAAAATAAGACTTATTTATTTTGTCATCAAATCAGTCAATTTTTTTATTTACAATTTTAATAAAATTACTATTAGTAACTAAAATGTAAATCTTTTAGATTTTCATTCGATTTTCAAAGTCCTTCTTATCATAATACAGAAAAACCTTCAAAATTTATTTCAACAACGACATTGTTTTTTTGTTGTAATACTTATTTGCATACTATTCGAAAACAAAGTGACCAGTAATTAGTTTTTTATTGTTAGGGACAGTTTCTTTATTTTATTCTAAACAATGTTGTATTTTAAAAAATTCACTTTTTTGTTTATTTTGCAATAAACTAAAAATTTTATAAAAAAAAGTCAAGAAAACGAAATTACTTAGGTAATAATAATTATTGATTCAATTATGATTCGAATCTTACGTAACAGAAGAACATGAAATCAATGCTTGCGTCTGTCAAGGTAGAGTCCCACTTTTTTAGTTAGTATATACGTCTGATCTAACATCCACTTTCGCAGACTATACTGCAATTTTATTCAAATTCACATACAGCATCTACAAATCTGCAAGAACATTTGCAACAAATACAGGAACGGCTCTATAAGTGGAAAAGATAATGAGAATAAAAGTGTACATGTATCTTTCTCGTTAAAGAAAGCTCACCAATTGATATAAATGCAATAACTATTCCGCAAGCTAAAGAGGTTAAATACCTGGGAGTACACCTAGACAAAAGGGTCAAACTTGGAAGAAGCAGATCACCGCAAAAAAAGCAGCTAAAACTCAAACTCATTTATTGGCTTATAGCACAAAATGTTGTTATTTAAAGCCATTCTGAAACCAATCCGATTCTATGGATCTAATAAACACATTAAAACAATTCAAAAGATGCCATCAAAATTTGTACGTACCATCATAACCCATGTTACCTTAGAAATATTAATCTACATAAAGATCTGAATATACCCATGATTACAGAAGAACTGGAAAAATGTAAAAAGAGATATGCTGACTGATCCAACACCCTAACCCTTTGGCGGGAATGTATAAAAAATATTCCAAAAACCAGCACGTTAAAAACAATCGCTAGAGTCATGTAAGGCATATAATTGGAATGAACGAACAAATATGAAGTATCAAATCAATGGACTAAGCCTTCCAACTTTTTTGATTTTATGATTTGAATAACCTATAAAGCTTACTATTGTATATAAATTATTGTAATTTTTGTTTAGAAAGATTCAATAAATTGAGTTAAGATCAAAATAAAAGCCATGTTAAATTAACCAAAGCCATGTGAGAGCATGAATCAAAAACTATAGGTATAACTTATTTCTCATTAATACGAGATTTTAAATGCGATGAAATCCAATGTGCTCAATTCAATTAATTAAAACTAGCTGTTCCCGGCTTAACATTCGCCGGTCCAATATCAGAAACATATTTCTTTTCTCTCACATAAAATATTTAACTCAAAACACAATTTTCTATTTCCGCAAAACATGTATTTTTTCTTAACATATGAATTTAAATATTTTAATTACATAGGGTGTTTTTTCCTTTCTATAATCTCCATGTTGTTACCTCCGTGGAGTCACAACTACCGTCATTTGTACAAATGTATAATTTGATTTAAAAATTTCTTTTGCATAAAACAATAGTCAATATTACCCTTCATATTATGTTCTCTATAATATCTTGATTCTGGTGTTTTCCTTATAAAAAGAATTTTTCGGAAACCTAGGAAATTTTTAAAGGTGGCAACAATGGCAATAATAGGAATATTTTTTTCTGTTTGTCAATAGTTTTCTTTACAAAATAAACATTCATTTTAACTTGAAGATCTGCCTGCATTGATCAATTAGAAAAATTTCTAGGTGGCTAATTAAAAGGGACAAACCAGGGAAATGTAAATTTTTTTAAAATGTACTTTATTTTTTGGGTAATTTTAATTGTTAGAAAGATTCATATTTGATTGACTTTATGATATTTTAATATTATTCAGATGATCTTATTTGATTCTTGTATTAAATATATCACTTCCATATATATGGGCTTAGAACTTGTATTAAATTAGTACTTTTTAATTATTGTTATTTTGCAACTGGTAATTTTTCGGGATCCTGTCACTGCTTTTTGCTTTAATTTACCCAGTGTGAAAGTTTTACAGACATTATTAGCGTATTAATATATTAGATTCTGATATTTTGTTAACATTTTTCTATTTTGATTTTATGCACAATAAATGCACAATATTTAAATCATATTAAAAAAAATTATAGACTCGAAAAAGTTAAATCAATCTTCTAACTCTAAAACCTTCTTTCAGAAATATTTTAAGGTGAAAGTTAAACACATCGAAATACAAGGAAAATTTTTGTTTAGTAAGATTACTAAACTTTATATACGTAATTGGAGGCAAAACATCCAAGATAGTTCAAATTGTCAAATAATTTGTAAAGCATGAAGTTGCCTGCGGTTGTAAACAAGTAAGTAAATTAATCACCTGGTTACTATACAATTCAATAACAAAACCTTATTGTGCAGATTCAAATAGTAAGCAGTTCTAAACTTTTGACTGATTACATAAAAGCATTTTATTTTATTTTTGTATAGTCAAAATAATGGAAAAAAGAACTTTTATACGACTGTAGTTTCTTAAGAACAATAAAAAAAGTAAAATTCAATGAATGAAATCTCAATGAATAATCAATAAACTTTACATATTCAATTTTCAAATAATATTCAAATAATTATTTTATTCGGTTAAGTACATTCAAGTACATACATATTGTATATATATATTTATTTGTAAGTAGTTATAAATCCTTTTCTGAAATTTTATACATATTACAGTTTCGATTTGATAACTGAAAAACAAAACAATAACAAAAAACTAACACAAAATTTAAAATACATACTTATATCCTACTTGAGATCATATTCTTGAACAAAAATAATAATAATAAAAAAAATAACAACAAAAAGTAGCAAATAAACTTTGATAAAATCATCAAACCTAAAATGAAATGTCACATAACTATTTTCAACTCTTTCAATTTACATTTCACCTCACTTCCAGTTTTTTTTTTCACCTTTTCATTTTACATTATTTAAATTGCTATGTATTTGGTACATGTTCTTGAATGTAATACTATATACACATATATTGAACTCGTCTTTAGCAGTAAGTAAAATAATCTGCTTCAAATTAATCATGTATTGAAAATGATTTTCCTCCTCAATTTTCTTACTTTCCTTTCTTTCATTTTATATTTTCTTCTTTCAAGAGGAAAATCTGTAAATTGAATAAAACGTGACAAAATAATTTCAATTCAAACAAAAAAAAAACAAAAAAACAAATAAAAAACAAAAAAAAGTCTTCCTTCACGTTTATGCAATAAAAGAGTAAAGACTAAAGAGTAAGGTATGATGTGGATGATTATATGGTATTATATAGATGTATGAAAGCATCTATGTATATATATATATATAATGTATGTGTATCTCTAAAAATAACATTTAGCTATAAAATTGCTATTTTACCTTTTTCATTCAATTTGATTATATTGATAAAGAGACACACACAAGTAATAACAATATTATTAAAACATGAAACAAAAAAAGATATTTTCTACTAAATTAATATCCTTTTTCTGTATAAATATTGAATAAACATCGTAATGTCTTTGTATTTAAAGAAATCGGAATAATTTATTTGATTATTAGAATGTAAAAGTGATTTGATGGAAAATAATTAATTTATTTATATTATAAATGAGTTTTCTTTTGTTCGTTTTATTTTCCAACAGGAAAACGGTTATTAAGTGTTAACATCAGTGACGTAACAGATTTTTACTGAAATTATATCAAAATTAGAATATTAAAAAAATAGTATTTATTTTGGTTTTAACTTATTTTAAATTAATTAATTATTACTAGATATGATTAGTATATAAAAAAAAACCTATTGAAATTTTCAAAAGAAGTTAAGTCTAACCCTGTCGCGAACACCATATTTTTAAAAGGGTTTTTTCGTGAGACACTTACTCTTATTAGACCTAAGATAGGAAAATTTTTAAAACAGTAAACTATTGGAAACTAAAAATAGAGTCTATCTAAAGGACAAAAAAAGGTTTAATTTTTGACGTTTATTTACGTCAAGACTCTCCTTGTGTCTTAAAGTTGATATCCTGCGTCATGACGTTAACCCATTTTCTACGAACATTTTTCAAAATGGAAATATTTTAAATTTGACAAGTATTCTTGATTAATTTTGGGTCAAAAACACAAATCCGTTGAGAAAATTCAAACAAAATTTTTAGTAGCCGGTAGAGTACGTTTGGAAAACCGAACGTTGGCAACTATTTAGTAGTTTTTTTTTAAGCATATAAAAAGGGTGCATTTATTACAAGTAATACAATTATATATATATTATTCTGCATTTATCTAGATGTTTGTAAGTCCGACGGAATACTCCAACACATATACAAATTGCACTATGTATACAAATTGCTTTGGTACACTTTTTTTAATCCCTGTCTACCATTCTGAATCTTTGCAGGAAAAAATACCATTGCATGAAATATATTTTTTTAATTTAATGTTAGTCTTCTTCGCAAATAATAAAGAAAAATAAAAAATTATAATAATAATATAAATAAAACAAACAATTTTTTTAATTTATAATAAGAAGGACTAATAGAAATTTTATCAATAGTTTAATATGGTATAATAACCGAAAGGCAAACAGCATTTAACACAAAAAAAACATAATGCATTTAAAGGTTATTCTTATTACTTAAAATTATACACAATATGCATATGAGTCTACATATTTTTTTTTTTTTTTGATTTTTTGTTGTTGTTATGATAATTATCATAGCAACATAGTTTTGCTACCGTATGCATTGCCTGTATAGTACTATAGGTATATATATATACTCTATCCAGAAATGTGATGTGATGATGAATTCAAATTGTTATTTATTTTTATTTTTTTTGTTTATTGTTTTTTTTTAAATATATATATATATATATATATCTATATGATATATAAATTTATGATCGTATATAATATTTAGTATATATTATGGGGTTAGGTTTTAGTTTTGCTGATTTACACATAAAAACAATAACAACCTATACATTTTTAAAGAAATTAAATGAAATTTTGTACTATTATTTTTTATTTCGTATCTTTGTAAATTTATAATTTTTAGGTATATTTGTTTTCTTCAAGTGTGTAGAAATGCATGTTGTAGAGACTTAGAGAGTGATGATTTTTTTTAATATAGTAGATAAGCCAGTAATTTGTTAAAATAAATACTCAAATTATTGTAGATTTTTTGAAATGAAATGAAATTTTAAATAACCGATCAATGGTTCACAAGTTATTAACAGTTTTATAAATACCTATTTATTTGCAGTAAATTTTTTTATTTTAATTTTTTCTCTAACACGAGTTCTTATTTTATTCATCAAAATAAATATTATGTGTACCTACAATATTATTGTTTTTTTTATATTTACAATTTTATTTATTTTTGCTTTTAAAATTGTTTTCGTTAAAAGTTGTGGCTCATTATAAAATATTATTTGTTCGCTATAAACTTTGACGCTAAGCTTACGCAGCGAATGTTATTGAATGCTAACAGGATTAACTTAATTCTGAATTATACGATAAATTTTCAATGTTGGCAAAAAGGATGTCGCTAAAATGATCGAGTAAATGACCCTTAGAGAATAGAAAATTTTGCACCTTATTATTACTACAAATATTCTGTTTATATGGTAATTAAAAGCGTAAAATAATACAAAAATAAAGGTATGATAAATTAGTAAGCAAAAACGTATTTCTGTTAGACTTGAAATGAAAACTCTAATGAAGGAAAGAAATGCTAGAATTTATTTTGCTTCCGTCATTTATGGGTACATATTACGGGCTACCAAGCTAGTAATAATATATATTTATAATCATTAAACTCAAAACTAAACATTTTTTAAAATTTATTAAATCTTTTTTTGTTATAAAATTTGGAAAATTTGTATGAAAATGGGGACAAATTACTTGGTCGAAATTTGTACACGTGGCCACTTCTTTATTATCTTTCCAGCTACAAAGTAATGTTTCATTTCTCGATTCTCGATCTCGATGTTCGCTACTTTTTAAAGCTTTAATGGTGCATTATGGTATCTGTTTGTTCCAACATTATATATTTTATACATTATACATTCATGGATTTTTTTCTGTATATTAGATGGATTTTTTTTCTGATTTTCACTTAGCTGGTTTGGTTGTACTTGTCCTTTTAGAGCTTGTCAGTTTCATTTGGATATCTCTCGTAATTTAAGCAATACAAAAGTTGTTCCAATTTTCTTCCAGACAAAATAGAAGACAAAATTGGATGATAATACTATGAATTTTTACTAAACATTTTACGTATTGTAGGAAAGTTGATTTGCCTTTGTCAAAAAATTTTTCAATTTCTCTTTGATTTGCGTTTTCAAATGATTTAAAACAAACGCTTCTTGTACTTTTTCCTACGTTTTGAAACATATTCTGGCCATATTTGTTAGTGCGCTCAATAAAAGTTTCAGGTGCAAAGCTTCAAGATTACAATTATCGAACGAAAAATCTGGAATATTTTCAGTATCTGTGTCTCCTGCATTTACTTCAATTTCATACAAATTCACTTTTTTACCAAAATCAATAATTTCTACAGATTATTCTAAATTTTCATTCTCTTTTGAGCTAATAGAAGACGTTTTTGAGCTAGTTTCTCCGGAAAATAATTTTGGGTCTCGGTCTCGAAAATGGCTCTGACGAATTCGAATCAATTTCGGTATTTAATAATAAATTTTAAAAATTAAATTTTCATTTTTTTAATCTCGAACGAACGAATGACATTATCTTAAACTGGTCCATTTATTTTATTTTAAACTTTTTTTAATAATGTATTTTATTTTTTGTTATATCTTAAAAAATTAAAAGATAAAGAAAAAAATGCTAATGGCATTTCATTTCAGATCATAGATCTTTTATCAAGTCTATGGAGTCAAAATGTAGAAAATGTTACAAAATTATAGAAAGTATCAGAAATATTTTCAAACTAACATCCTTTTAGACGAAAAAACTGTTAAAAAAATTTAAATAGTTTTTTTTTCATTGATTTTAGTTTAATTAATCTACTTTTTTTTTTTTTTTAGTTAAATTGTTTTTCATTATTAAAATGTACTTGAAACTAAAGGGGGGATAATTTATTGTCAATCATAATGTTACCATCATTTACATCTTTTAATGATCGTTTAATATTGTCACAACTCTTGATGATGTTCGGTTTTAACTATTCTGTCTTTCTGGTGGTCTGAACTGATTATTGAGTCATATCTTTAATAAATTCACTTAAGCGATGTCTAATAAATGAAGTTAATACTTTGCAACTGATTTTTGAAAATGATGTTTGTCAAGTAAATTTTTGCATATTTTCTGTTGAGATTATCTTCTGAAATCCTGTTATTTCTCTAAATCAGCTATACAAAGCATAAAACGGCTTTATTGAAATTATTAGCTGAATTAAAAATTAATCCATGTACTTGATCTTTCAATACCTACGACTTAGAATCAGACATCATTAAAGTGACGTTATCATTGGGTAAGACGTGGATGATTTTGATTTAAGGATTGAAATTTAAAATTTTTTTTTTGTTTTAATATTATCCAGCTACGTAGTTTTGTATTTAAATATAATAATGAAACAACGCAAAAAAGATGACGGTTCTAAAAGATTATCAGCTTGGAAATATTACCATCAAATATCATTTTTGTCGGTAAAGCCTTGCAAGATAATCTTGAGCATAGTATTACAACAAAATAACCTATAATTAATGTATATTGTATTATAGACGAAGAATAAAATAAACTGGAATATTGGAGGTAGTGAAGACGAAATAGAAATTTAAAAACAATACCATAAGAATATTGTAAAGAAAAGCCCAATTTACAAAATTGGGATGAAGTTTATATGTTTTACCTAAGCGAATTGTGTTAATCGTCTGTAATGAAAAATTTATCAACCTAAAACAAAAATGGAAATTTTTGAAATCATCTCAGATACGGTAGTTATGAAATTTTGATTTATACTTGAAAGCCCTAAAAGTATGCAAACCTATTATATGAAAGTACGTGTAGGTACAATGTAGTGCGAAATATTAATGTATGTATTATGATGAGAGATGTTATTTACTTTTCATTTTTGTTGATGTCTTGAGTTAATAAGTAAAATACTATTTAATGTCTAAGACATATTTTAAGAGTAAGAGATGTGGAAAAACTAAAATGAAGAATGTAACGTTTTGTTTCGTAATAAAACAGTATAATTTCCCCTCTCTGGAAATTAATTGAAGGTATGTAGGTATATTATTTAACAATTTATCTATAGGAACAAATGTACTTATTCCCAATAAGTAAATTTTCTTTAATATAGTAAAGTCCTAAATTTTTTTTACTATTATTGTTTTTACTACTACTAAAAATAGTGTCTAAAGTAGAATTCAAGTATTTGGATTAGTATAATTTTTCAAACTGAACATAAGCTTTATTACAGCTGGTTAGCAGTAGCATTACACTCGTTTTATTAATATTAAATATACTTGTTGAAAGTAAATCCAAAAAATATAGCACCGCACGCACAGAAACAAAACTACGAGAATTTGTCCAAAATACAACAATAAATGACAACAATTTTGAAGTTTATATATCTAGGTGAAGGTGTCTTATTAAATAATAAAAATGATATGCGTTTGAAAATTATTAATAGTAGAATCACAGGAAAAAAATGCTTCTACGCAAACAAAGGCAAATCAAAAATTTTAAAAAGGACAATTAAATAAGGAACCTTTAAGACCATAATGGAACCGGTTTTATGCTATAGATCCGAAGACTATACAATGACAATAATTACTTATGAAAATAAATTAATAGGTAGTATTTGAAAGAAGAATACTGATAAAGATATCTAGTCCAAATTAGTTCAATAAGATCAAACGAGGAGCTATAGAAGCATTAATTGATTGACACATTCAATGCACAAAAACTATGCCCATCTTAGTGGACATATAGTGGGACGACTCATCAAAAGATGCCGAAAACAATATTAGAACCAATACCGTACAATACAAAAGCAAGAGGTAGATCATGATCAAGGTGGCTGGACGAAAATGTAGAATCTAAAGATTGGAGTAAACGAATGAAGGACAGTTGCGCAAAATAGAGTAAAATGGTGGAAAGTTGTAATCGAAGTCAATGCTCACTCTGAACTGTAATATGATGATGATGTATACAAGTTTTGTTATCACTTTTAAATATATTTTCAAAGATTTTTGCATCAGCGCTTTATAAATTTATAATTAAACTTTAATATTTCGGTTAACAAGTTTTGCCAAAAATTTCTTCAATCAAAAGTGTTGTCCATTTACCGGAGAACATTTTTAAATCGCTAATCTGATTGATACCCTTCAAAAGTACAGTTCTCTTTAACTTGAAATCCCAATCGAAAAGCCCGAAGCGTAATAAAATCAACTTTATTCGGATACCAATCAAATCACTTTATTTTAAAAACCAAATTAAACTCACAAAAAATATCCCAAATTATTTTTCAATCCAAAAACCGTCCAATGCTTAATAATAATTCTCAAATTACAGTTATTTATTTTAACACCAGAATTCCCGTCATTGAATAATGTAAGCTAAATAAAATCACTTTAAAATTCAAATAAAAAACTTCAAAACACTTGGGGGCAAAAACATTTCCTATTAAAGGTTACATGATAGACAACAAAAAGGATATAAAAATAACAACAACAAAGAAAGATAATACCAAAATATTTGTCCAAAATTGTGCAACACTATAAAAAAAAAATAAAAACACTTAACGAGTAGAGAATTGAGATAAAATAAAAACAAAAATGAACAGTTAAAAGAATATATTCTTTAATAATACCAACTAAAACGAATATATCATATCGAAAAATTCCAAACAACGACCATACCATTTAAATCGTTCTAAGCAATAATCATCAATCGATCAATTGGTTGGCATTTTCCTCTTAAAGTCAATCAACTAGATTTTTTTTTTTTTTTTCATTTTATTTTTCTGCAAATTCTTTCAACCTTTGATGACCCAAAAAAAAAAAAAAATACCACAAAAACAAATGAAATTATCTGAAAAAAAAACAAAATAACACTATAGATAGCTATTGATATTAATTTTTGGAATAACAAAACAAATACTAATATCCTTTTGGGGATTTTTTGTTTTATTTTATGTTTTTTAACTTGGCTTTAAAAAAGTTTGTGTTTTTTTATTTTTTTTTTTGAATTGGATTCCTATGGGACATAGAAAATAGATATTAAAAAAAAATTATATTCCCTATAACTCTTCTACATAGTAAAAAATACTTGAAAATTATTAGTTGTTGTGTCGAGCAATTGAGAATTTAATTTTAAAGTTGTATTTTATTTTACAATTACACTCTAATGGATGGAGTTTCAAATTAGTAAATTTTTTTGAAACTGATTAAATTTTTGTTTATCACCAGCATTGTTCTGCAACCCCAATAATCGATCATGTGTGAGCGGAAAATTTAATTTTTGATTGTGGATTTAGCTTATAACAAATAATATGTAATCAACTTGTTAAAATAATACAAGTTTATCCCAGGGTGAGAAACACCTGAAATAACGCTCACATCAAAGAAAAACTGTATTTGATGAAAGTTGTATGTCTGGCATAAGACTTACTACTTAACTTACTACTTAATAAATTAATGCATAAATTGAATTAGTGGAAATAAGATAGACTAATGAGCTAATAATCCCAGAATACTAAGGCGCACAATTATACAAAACGCTCACCTTCCGGTGCTGCTATATGGTTCTGAATCGTGGACGTTACCAAAAACAAGCGAGTATGCACTTGGTATCTTTGAGAGAAAAATTCTTCGTCGCATTTATGGTCCTGTGTCTGATGAAGGGATTTGAAGAAGAAGATACAATGCCGAACTATACCAGCTGTTCAACGACATGGACCAAGCCGAAAAAATTTCAGAATAAGACGTCTTCATTGGCTAGTACATGTGGAGCGTATGGATGAAAATGCTTCGGCTAGGAAATTCTTCGTCGAGGGAGGCCACACCTTCGTTGGAGAGATGAAGTACAAGCAGATATGAAAAAACTACAAAACCAACTGCATCAGAAAATTCCGCTCGTCACCGAATTCAGTGGAGGATAATTTTGCCTGAGGCCCAGGATCTTCAAAGTCTGTAGCGCCCAACAAGTAAGTAAGTAGTATGAACTAATTATGTTCGAGAAACAATAACAATTATAAGAGTTTTATTGTTGCGTTATGTAGAAATTGGAAATGGATTACATTCCTGAATGTCCTCAAGTCTCAGTGCATTTTAAAAACTTCATTTATAAGATTTATAAATGATCTCCTTTTTACAATTTCAAATCCAATTTACAGTTTTGCTGATGGTAGTATCCTTGATTATTTGTATTTGAAAAAGCTGCAAATGTGATCAAGAATTCAGTTCACATAGAGTATTTTTGATCTCTAAACAGCGACCTTCAAAAAATCCAACACTGGGGAAGTGTAAATAGGGCAAAATTTAATACTTCTAAAATCTAGACTACAAACAAAATCTATACCAAATATCGTATTCGAAAATGTTAATATTAAAAACTGTGAAACTCTCAAAATTCTTGGAACTGTGAATAACATTAAACAAACAGGAAATTTTTGTGGCATGATCACATTTTTGTGGTTGCGAAGGATGCATACATTTGGCCACAACTTGAATACAACTCGAATTTAAAATGTTTCACCTAGCGGCACCCTACACTATATTTAAATAATGTGCAAAAATGAGTCCACAAAATGATTAGTAATGAAGATGTTGCACAAAAAGCATTAAATCTTTGTCATAATTTAGGAGTACCCACCCTGTTTTATAAATTTTTTTTTTAAATATTTGTTATTTATTGTTAATATTTTTTGTTCAAATTACAAAACAATAAATTATGTAATTAAACTAGGCAAATATTATAAGTTCTAATATTATTCTTAATTCTACCTATACTGACAATTTTTGTGCCCTAGGTTTATAATCTAAATTAAATACAAATGAAAAGAGCAACATAAATTATTAAATTTGTACATATTAATTACAAATAAGATCATATTTTTTTTTGTTTGTCGCAAATGATGCTGCTAAATATATAGAAACCAGAAATAGAAATACTTTAAATCTTCTAACCTCCTATTAATATTTAACATAAAAGGCATACATTGAGCAAAAACTTGAAAATTACTCGCATATTTCGGATGGTGCACGCATTTCCAGTCTTAGATAAGGTACAAAAGCAAGCCATCAAAATTATTAATCATGAAGATGTTACACAATACCTGACAACATTGAGTCATCGCCGTAGAAGCAAATATTCTATCTTATAAATATATGTTTGGTAGTTGCTTTGAACAAATAAAAATACAACCATTCCAGCCCAAAATACAACCATTACAGCATAATACTTGCAGAGCAGCTCTTTCCCACAAATTTGTAGTAGAGCTTCTTCGAACAAGAACTGTGAAATATAAAAATTTGTTCACCAAACGGAATCTCTAAACGATGGTATGCCTTACCATATTATGTGTGCCCACAGAAATATAATTTAGAACTTTTCAGGAGACGGTTAAATGAATATTTTTCAAACTGTCCGTTAAAATCTTATAAACTGATCCCAAGTTCTAGCGAAGTTACGGTGCCTGAAATAAAAAAAATAATGCCAAACTCATAATACGTCAAAACTGAATTGGTCACACAAAATTGAAGGTAGTGAAGATAAGCTCTATATAACAATGAAGACTTATGCTCTATAGATTTAATTTCTACCTTCAAATTCGTATAGATAACGACTTCAAATAATGTCACTATAAAAGAGACAAATATGAATAAGTCACCTTTAATGAGACGATTTCGTGAATATCAAGAAAATGAAAAATTAAATCCGAAAATTTAGAGTTGTTAGTGAGGCATATAGTTCCACCTCTTCTGTTACAAAATCAAGTGTTATGGATGAAATCCATAATACACACAAAAATATAAAACCTTAATATTTCAACAAAAGAACACTTTTTCGCACACTAAGCTCTTTTTGTTAAGCTAAACATTTTTTTTTTTCATTAACCTTTTTTATTACTTTAACATTTTTTTTTACATGAAATCTATAGAACGATTTCATAATTTAAGAAAGCTGATATTTCATCCAGTTTTTGTTTTGATAAAACTCAGACGCTACATCAACATCAGCATATTAAAAATTAAGAGCTTATTAAACACAAAATCAAATCGTCACTAAAAATTTATTATTATTATTATATACTCACGAAGGAGGTTCAACCAGGTTTTAACTTACCTGAAAAAAAAAATATTCAAAATTAGTAATATTTAATAAAAAGTATAAATCTATAAAAAATATATTTAAGAGAAATTAAATTGAGTAAAATTTAATTAAAAGGTTAAAAATAACAGTAATAGATTTTCAAACGAAAATTTAATCAAATAAATAAAAACTAGAGACCCCTATTTATTGATTATAATTCAAGTTAAAGTCAAATTTAACGTTTTTAGCAGAACATGGATTTAAATAGACTGATATTTTTCACTATCAACCAATAAATAGTCATGTTTTAATAAGAAGCTATGTTTTGGTATGTTTTGAAAAAAACAAAATACTTTTTATTGAAAAGTTATTGGAATTCAATTCACACATATTATTTTATATCAATGTTACATAAACTGCAAAAATAAAAGTAAAAAAAAAATTATTTAAATATGTATTTCAATCCTTGCTTACTGCTTTATCCGGCACAGACCACACCCACACTTGCATCAAATATATTATAAGAAGTAAAAGCAACTGATTGTTTTTTTGTTTAAAATTTTACTTGATATTTGGTAAAACAAAATTATTTTGAGAGAAAGAATATAAAATACAGAAAATAAATACAAAAAGAAAACGAAATGTTTTTTGTTTTGCAAATATTGTGTGGTGAATTAAATTTCAATTTATTTTTAAGAAGTTTTTCTTTTTAATCTTTTTATTTTCTCTTATTTTTGGTGAATAGATTGAATAATTTTGAGGTGAAATGTTGACAACTAACTCTATTATAATATATGATCATTAAAATATAAAAAATGTAAATGTTTTTTTTTGTTTATCATATTGATTTTATATTTCGGTCGAACCAAGATAAAAATTAAGTTCAGTATCTTTCAATATTTTGAATTACCTTCTCAAAACTTATGTACATACGAATGTGCAACTATTTATCCATTCAATCTATGTAGAAAACAATTTCTTTAGCTTTTAGAAATAACTAGCTGTTCTAACTTAAACATAAATATATTGTCTAAGCTGATAGCACTGGCCACTAATGCTTGTAAATAACTACTGTGTATAATTTAAATTAAATCAATAAAAAATAATAATAATAATAATAATAAATATTCTACTATTAAGAAACTAATAAAAGCTAGGAAATTAGCGGGTAGACTTGTAAGTTATAAAATTCCACATAAACTAAAACGATCCTTGTACTTCAGTATGTTTCATGCCACAGTTACTTATGCTATACAGATATATAGTGAAATGTGTATAACAAGAATATTAAATTAATTCAAACTGCCCAAAATAAAGCAATAACAAATTTATTTGGATACAATAACAGAACGGCAACTCGACAGATTCATTTGAACAATAATATGTATACTACAAATAAATTTATTAGTTAAAAGTAAGTAAGGCAACGAACGTGCGTTATATGTGTACTAATAACATTATCACATACGTCAAGTTAATTGTGAACAGTCAAGTACATAATTATAGTACTAGACATGCTGAGAATTTACGAATCACATCGTCCAAAATTAGATTCAACAATCAGGATACAATATATAATAAAACGTTTACAATTTATAATGAAGTGCCAGTAGAGCTCAAACAACTAAATGATAACATAAAATTCAAAAGTAAAATTCCAGATGTTTTTACTGAACTACCTGTTAATTAAGTTAAATAATAATAAAAAAAATTTGTTTATTGATAGTAAATTTTGTGTTTATGAATTAGTTGTATTTTAATATGATAAATTAGGCTGATAGAGTTAATTTTAAAAATTATATGATTTTATTTTTTTTTGTAGAATAGTAGTTAGTAACATTAAATTATTTTACTGAATTATGATTTACAATACTATGAATTACTAAATTCTGTACAAGCTTTATAAGCTCATTGAGTAGAGAAATAAATAAATAAATAAAAAAATAATTTTCAATATATAAAAGAAAAAAATGACACTGTTACACTCTTACTACTTAAAACTATTTGAAGCTCCTACGTTTAATTTATTCGTCGTGTCCGCTCTAAGGCATTCAAAAATCAATTTTAAGAAATTTTCTACAAATTTACATTTTGTCATGTGTACTAATGTGCTGTTCTACTGCATTGAATTATATTTAATTGTATTAAATACCTTAGTTTCACTGAATTTCTAAGTTTTAATGATAAAGCTGAGACCAATGCAATATTTTTCATCATCACGATCATTTGAACTCTCTGTTCAATATCAACGGTCTTTTTATAAAATTAAAATTTAAAATATTAACCATAGAAAATTCAATTAATACAAGATCATGTTTTCAGTTCGCCAGTCAACAAAGTTACACAAAACATGACAAATGCGCCGATTTTCTTAGAAATGGGAAGAAATCATATCTTCACTTTGCGATCCAGTTTGTGAGAGCGCTTCAACAAATTATTAAACATAAAGTGAGTGACTACAATACTCAGAACATACGAACATAAAAGGCTTCGTTGAATTAACATAAAGAATGGACAAACAACTTAGATATTAGAATTTAATACATTGTTTTGTCTTCAGCTAGACATTTGAATTTTTTTATCTAATTGTTTAAATTAATTTAATTATTGTAATGTATATATTATAAGAAATTTCTACAAAATTTAGCCGGAGAATCAGAAAAAGCAGCACAGCAACATAACCTGAGAGAATTGCATCGCATAGTCAAGAACTTAACAAACCAGTCGGAACAACAAAACAAACCAATTAAAGATAAAAATGGTGCGCTCGTCACAAACTTAGAGGATCAATTAAAGAGATGGAGAGAACATTTCCAAGAAATGAGCAACGAAGGAAGTACAAATAATGAAGCAGACATAAGAAACAGAGACAATGCAAATATCTACCCAACTGAGGGACTGCCAATATCTACTCAAGCTCCAAATATAGAAGAAATCAAAGCTACAATCAATATCCTGAAACACAACAAAGCAACAGGTGAAGATGGAATTCCAACAGAAATAGCCAAACTGGACCCCGACCTATTCGCAAAAACAATTGAACCCCACATCAGAAAAGCATGGATAGGAAAGAATATACCACCATCATGGAAGAAAGGAATGATTGTCAAGATACCTAAGAAAGGAGACTTGGCAAATTGCAGCAACTGGAGAGGAATCACGGTTCTAAATAATATTCATAAGATAATAGCAATTATTATACAGAAAAGATTAGAAGAAGTACTAGAACCAATACTACGGAAAGAGCAGGCAGGTTTCAGACCAAACCGAAGCTGTGTTGACAGTTCAACACAGAGGTAACATCAGTGATCCATTCTACACCAATATAGGAGTTAGACAAGGATGTCCACTATCTCCACTTCTCTTCAACACAATACTAGACAACATTCTAAGCAAAGTTTGCACTGGAATAAACGGAATAGAATGGGATCTCTTCGGCAACTTAGAAGACTTAGATTACGCAGATGATGTATGCCTCATATCAAGAAATCAAAGGGACCTACAGAACAAAGTCAACAGTTTCCAGGAAGAAGCAAAGAAATCGGGACTGTAATTAAATATCGAGAAAACCAAGGCAATGAGCACAAACAACAGTGATAGTGAGCCAATAACAGTGAGTGGTCAACATATAGAATACGTAGAAGAATTCAACTACCTGGGGAGCAAGAGGAGGTACATCAAAAGATGTCAACAGCCGTATAAATAAGACAAGAAGAACATTTGGGAGCCTAATGAAGATATGGCGGAGCAACCAAATATCGAGAACAACAAAGCTAACAATATTCAGAGCATGTCAACATTAATATATGGCAGTGAAATATGGCTCACTTCGGTCAGAATAGAACAGAAGCTACAAGTATTCATCAACAAGTGCTTGAGAATTATATGTAAAATATTCTGGCCGGCAAGATTTAGCAACGAGGATTTATGGATAATAACTGGAGAAGAACCGATCAACAGACAAATAAATAGGAAAAAATGGAAATGGATAGTTCATACACTAAGGAAATCAGAAATTGATATTGCAAGAAGAGCTCTAGAGTGGAATCCACAAGGACAAAGGAGACCTGGCAGACCATACAACACATGGAGACGTACAATCGATCAAGAATTAACAATCAACAATTATACCTGGGACGATATTAAGGAAGTAGTACTCAACAGAGAGGAATGCAGGTTCACAAGCGAAGCCCTATGCTACCACGCAGAGTAATAGGAGAAAAACAAAAAAAATATATTATAATTTCCATATACGCTAACTAAATAAATAACTATGACAATCATAATGAGATTAAAATTCAATGCAATCGATTCGAATTTTTTATCATTTAAAATTAAAAATCGGTACTGAATTTCATTAGTATCGACGTTTCAAATTAAAATGCAAATACAATGATAATGGTTAACCGTCCATGTCTGGCCATTTTTAATATTTACCTGCATGAATATTCATTTTCTCCTTAGTGTTACCAATCGTTCAGTTAGAAGGTGATAATCCTAATTTAATGTAATATGTAGTATCTGAAGTTAGTCGTCATGGTCCTGTAGTTATCCATAATTTATTCAGTTTTAGTTTGGGCTATTGAATGTATTTAAAAAATTGACAAAATCACAAAATAAATTGTTTTATTGGCTATCAAAATTTTTGCTTAATAACTATTAATCTTAAAACTTCTTATAAAATTAATTTCAAAGCGTCTTATGGATTAATTTAATATCTCTTGGTTTATCTTTTTAAATTCCATATGAGTAGCAGATACTTTATACTGTAAAGCAAGCTCCTGATCGTTCTTACGATAAAATTTTTAGCTAACAAGCATGACTTTTAACTATATAAGTAAAAAGAAAATATCTGTCAGCCATTAGTGCCACTTTCAGATTTTCGTCTTTTATTTAACTAATTTTAAAAGTTTGATAAGTAAAACCAAACTATGTATAATATTTCCACATTTCTTATATATCTGTGAATTACGCTGTGTATACAATTAATATTTTGAATAAGCGAATAATCTGGCTCAGAATTTTTTTCAATGATTCGATTAACTTGGGGATATTGATGTAAGAAATATTTGAATAGTAGTTGCCATTATCTGATTTTTGCTTTGCATGGTCCTGTAGTTATCCATATTCGATAATTTATTCACGTTTAGCTTGGGCTATTTAATGTATTTGAAACATTTTTAATTTTAACTATTTTGATTTTCGTTCGTTGAATTAACAATCTACTCAATTACATTTTTTTTCTTTTTATCTAATTATAAGCTCTTTATTGTGGGCTTATCAACTATCTGGGTTTTATCAAGCCCTCTATCTTACTGTATATTTCAATTTATTAATTTTCATCTGAAGGATTGTGTTGTTGCTTTTTTCCCCTTTGAAAGGTGTTACTTTTTTCTACATATTTGGGAGTTTCAAAGAATAATTTCCGGGTGCTCTTACATAGTTTCCACCTTTGCAAGCCTCTTTGATTTGATATATTATTATAAACTGAGTATGTATTAATTTTTTTTATATTTGTGTTTATATATTAGACCAAAATAATCGGATAAGCACCCTAACTGGTATCGCAGAGTTTAAGCCATTCAAATTTACATAATATCCTTATTTATTGGAAGGCAAGCATTTATAAATCTATTATTTCTAAATTCTATAAAAATATTTTTTTTTTGTATACAATTGACATCCTCCTAATTTAAATTTGTAATCATTGTACATAAAATACAATTTTAATTAAAATTACTGTCCCAAGCAAATTGATGTAAATCACAACTATCCTTGATGTTGTTTTAATTATTACAATTACAACATATACTTCCATCAATATCTAGTTATACATGATTTTACAAACAGTTACATTAATAGGTACGTTTATACATTTGTAGTAGAACAAAAAATTTGTAAATTTTAAGCATGTATTTGTAATTAAAAGTCAAAAATTAAAACCAAGAACAAAAGAACAATTAAAAGAATTTTTTCCGCTCATTTCAAGTTTCACAGATTATATTTGACCAGTTTTGATTACGGATATAAAAATGATAGACAAGAGTTCATCATCTTAATGTCATCAAAATATTCTAAATTGTTTGCTTTTGTTACATGCATATACATATTTATTAAAATGACATACATATACAAGGACATTATTCACAATATTTATTGATTGAGATTTGATGTATTTAAGAATTCACAGGACAAATCATTTTAATTAAATTCAAAAAAACAAATACAAAACGAAAGAGCAAAAACAAGGAAAAAAATTGAAAGCCCGTTTGTTCTTAAATTTTTGTATATGTATGGGTGTATGTATGTTAAGTACATAAGTATATTGAAAATAGAACAAAACTAGTCAATTTAATATTACAATTCCCTTAATATATTGAATATCTACAAGTTTTTATTTTTTTTATATTCTTTTTTATTTCATTTTTGAACAATTTTCTCTTGAAAAAATCAAAAGCAAAAATAAAACGAAGAAAGAAAGACTAAAAATAAAGATAAGAAGAAATTTGTTTTCCCTTGAGCATCAAATAATATCCTTTTATGACATATCATATAAATATGTATTTTTTTTATTTATTTTTGTGTTTATTATTATACAAATAAGGTAAGTTATGTATTACTATAATAGTATACATAATATATTTCTATATACAGAGTCTTCGAAAATAAAGTTTTAATAATGTGGAAGTAATTTATATTGTCTTTCGAATTTCCGTTCGAGTTGTGCAGTTAATGTTAGAATTTGAATGTATCATTCTGTTCTTGGAATGTATTTTATTTTATTTATTGGATATTTTTTATCCGATTACTAGGTATACAATTCTGAATTTTAATGTTGAGAGTAATGAAGCAATGTCTCCGTAAATAAATATTTATATAAAAATTTAATATGTTAATAAAAGCATAATTACAGGATGAGAAATATAAGAGATTTTTAATATTACTGGTGAAATGTTTTTAACCAAAATTGACTGCACGAGTTTTCTACTGCTACTACAATTTAACTGTCTATTGACGATTGCAGTCGATTAATGTTTATATTTTTTAAATAATTGTCATTTTGACAGACAGTATACAGTATTTTAGATTTATTTAATTAATTATTGTTTTTTGATTACTCTACGCTATGGAATTGATTTGCCGCATACGCCAAATGTTAGTTGAGTAAAACGAAAGTGAAGTTATCTCTTACTCTAATATTGTACAGTACTGCATCTAATATTAACATTTATCATCACCACATGTCCTGCCCATCTTTGTGCCTTAATAAATTTTGTAATATTGAGATGTTCAAGGTATGACTGACAACGTTTTTTAAATTTAATTAAATTTAATAAAAGAGCTCACGAACTATTCAGACAAAGTTCCATTTGGCATGAGAACCAATATGGAAATTTTTTAATAAAGCTTATTTAACAATATTTTTAAAATTGGAAATTAGAATCTACACTCTGTAATAGGCCAAATTATTTATTTTATTTTAATTTGATATTTCAATGACAATATTTAACGGAATTGACCATTGCAACAGGCTGTATAAAAAAATACATATATTTTAATTTTTATATGATAGTTTCAAATATAGAATCAAATAAAAGTATTTAATTTGTGCGTGTATGCATGCATCAGAAATGATTTTGATTTTATTTTTAATTTAAGAATACTAATGTAAATTTGTTTTGCCTAAATTATTGATATTCTTTATTTGAACTTTTGGGAAATTATTGTACATATATGAATAATTAATAACTTTATGAAGTAAGTATACGGTTGAAAATAAATATAGAAATAAATCCATTTGATGAAATGAAATTAACTAAATTATTAGAATTATTTACTGATGTATGTATCTATGTAAATAGGCTCAGTTTTAATTAAAAATTCATTAGTTAAGAAATGCATATATTTTGTATGTATGTATATGTTGTTTAGTTAAATTCAAAACAATATCAATTATTCAAATAATACTGTTTATTGGAAAATAATATAATTTGAAGATGTTTAATTAAATCTATAGATTTAATCTAAGCATAAGGATATAATAAGTATATATGGTGAGATAAATCTTTGATAAACTGTCACATAATATAAATATAAAGAAGAATATTCTATACTACAAAAAGACAACAAATTAGGTATTCTAGACATTTTCCATAACAGTGTCATAATAACTAAAATTAATGCAAAATGTATTGAAGTAATATTTATTTTTAATTCTGGTGGTTTTAATATATTTATAAAATGGGGTACATGAAAAACATGTCATGGATCTCTATCATTATTTAGTTAACCTAAAAGGTTTTACAATTTTGTAACTTTCAGCTAGCAGATATGATAATAATAAATAATATCGGATACATGTAAAATATTGCCGAGTCAAATACAGGAGCTTTAAACCTTGTAACGCTAATCAAAATAACTATTCTGACAATAATTTGATATAAAAAAACCCCACCATCTTCTCTGATAAAGGTAAAAAACAGTCATCGTTAAAAACATAATAGGATAGTACGACATGCAACTTTAAGTATATTGACAAAAATAATATACACATCTAATAAAAGAATATATGTGTATAAAAATTAGTAGGGCTCGAATATTATTTTTTTTAGTTTTGAGATAGAAGAAATATTATATCAAAAGAGACTTCAAGTCGCTTGAATAAAGTGAGAAGAAACTGTTCCTGGTTTACACGAAACTGTTGAAATTGTTGAGTTATACAAAATGCATTCCACTGTATCAATTCTGTTTTATATTATATAATCTTCTTCTTTTTTAATTAGCCATTTAGGGCCTGTTTTTTCAATATACATATCGTCGGTCGCATGCTTGGTTGATCCATACGCCGTTTTGACATTTTTAACATTGGAACATTTCTTGGGGTTTTGCGACATGTTCTTTCTTTCAGTCTTACCCATTTTCTTCTATATCTAATAGTTTTTGCGATAATGAGAGGTACCACATCCACTTTTTTTATAATTTTTTATGCAACTTTGATCTATATCCAAAATTTTGGCGTTTGTATCACAAAATATATAAAATATCCACTATTTAAATTATATGTGCTTATTTGATCCACGTTATTGTATAATACACATGGATGATCCATATGTATCCATGATGGATCACTAATTTATAACTTTTTTTTCAATTCAATTTTAATCCACAACATTTATTAGTGTAATAAACTATTAAATTTGGCAATCCACATGGATCAAAAATAAACGGTTTCTCTTAAGACAATTTGATTCATGTACATTGATTGATATACTCCATTTTACCGTATGTTATACAAGAATGGCTGTGAAATCTGCAATTACTTTAAAAAATTAAAATTGCATACCTAAGTACAAAAATATTAATTTGTTAGTTAAGATGAAAGCTACTTAACAGACCTGTGAAATTATTTTTAAGGTAAAGGAATTTGTTATTTTTAATTTTATTTAATAATATGAATGTTATTAAACCAATATTAATAAAAAACTGTTAATACGTAATATTTAGAATAAGACTTTGCTATGAAAGCAATTTTCAATTTTTGTATTTAATAAAAACTAAAAATTAGACAATATCGTATTTTATTTTTATGTTTTTTGTTTTGGTGAATATATAGAATTTTCTTACTTCAAGAAAAAATTTAACGCTTGATTATTTGATCCACGTGCGCCACCCTTGATCCACGTCATACAATGAAAAACTAAATTCACTTTAAAATTGGATATGGATCAAAGGTGAAAATTTAATTTTCTTTTTAAAATGAATAAATCAAGAGTTATTATTCTAAAAACTTGCATGAACATATTTTTGGGGCATATACATAAGTAGGCCAAATTTGGAAAAATTCTATCGAAAAGTTTAATTTTTATAGTGTTTCGAACTTTAAACTCATTTTTCTCAATATAATTTTTTGGCGTATGGATCAACCAAGCATGCAACCGATCAAAGAACACGGACCATTTAAAAAATATCTGCTCAAAATTGGTAAATGTCAACTTATTACCTTATCTGCGGTTTAGGCTAGGCGAAATGCTGCTTCTGTGCTTCTGTTATCTGGCAGAATAAAGTATTAACCTATACTTCGTCTTTATAATATTTATGCATAACCAGTGCGCGATTTACGAAGCCGAAGGTTTTTATATCTTCATAGCCATAAAACGAACTATGGTTTTTCTGAGCCTGTAGAAATTTCTCAGCGCTTATTTAACAAAAATTATTTCTCATTCATGCAGATTTGATTCTGCTTATGGGAATCATCCTCTCACCTTTTATTTTAATACGATTTCATAGCTCGCAAAAACTATAAATATTTACAGGTACACTTATTGCCCGATTCAGAAATTCAAATTAACACAATAGTGTCGTTCGTCAGTGGTTTTGACTTGCAGTTTTAAGCGACCAAACGGGGAAGTATAGCAGATCTAAAAAGGTCGCTTATCTCCATAGAACACCCCACAAATAATGAAAATTAAAAAAATCTAATAATGTGATAGCTTATACATCTAGAAGTGGATTAGCAGAAAAAGAAGATGGTGATGCGAATGCCAAAGCTAATAAGACAGTTAATAAATAAATTGGTATAAGTGGTTGTTTTTCACGTAAAATGCTGCTCGTCTAATTTTGTTTTTAAAACAGACAAATTGTTCTTATAAAATTCATTTGAAATAATGGATATATATGTAAGTTATTATAAGCATTACGTGATATTTAATGTATTTACCGCTAAATCTCTCATTCAAAATCTTATTTCTTACTCGTAATTTATAAAATTTCTTTTAAATGAAATTAAGTTGAATTTAATCTAAATAACTTATTTTTTTTGTTTTTCTTCTTTTTATTTTGAAATTTTTGAAAATACACAAAATTTATACATATTAAGATATGCTAATTTTAAATATGTACAGTGGAACCCCATTATAATTATGTACAACAAGGGGAATAATTTTGTTTTTATGGTTAACATAAAATTTATTATAAAAGTAGTGAAGACATCATCATCTATTTGTTCTAAAGTTTGGGGGGAATCTTAGCCCAGTCTACAACTCTCCTCCATTTTTCTCTGTATTGTGCAATTGTCGTCAATAAAATATGTAATGGTAAAAAAAATGTAGAATTTACATTTAAAGCTCAAATAAAATGTATTTCTTTCTTGTTTTTATTAAAATAGAGTTAGTAATGTAATATTAATTAGGACGTAAGTTAGATACTAAGTACAAAATGAAATTTAACCTTAAATTTTCTTATATTTTTAGTTTATTCTTTTATTTAATTCTCCTGCAGTACATAAGTTAGATATAAGACTAATGAATTGTAAAAATTTTAATTTTTGGTTAAAAAGGCCCACATCCCGAAAAGGAAAAGGACCTCAAGTTGACATGCAGATTTATCTACAGGTCCATTGTTTAATAAATAAACAAATAAAGAAAAAATGTATAACTTGACCAGAAACTAATGACCAGAAACGAATTTGAATTATTGCAATCTTATGTATAAGACACAAGATGAACGACGTGGTGAGTAAAAAAGCAAAAATTTTAGCAAGATCTTGGTGCTGAATACCTAAAACATTTCAAATAATTACACCAAATAAATGACAGTTACTTCCAACTTGAGCGACATCTATACTCTAAAATAAATAGCAATCACGGACAATATTATAAAAAATTTGTCATTTTAAAAAGACACACAAAAAAGTACAAAAACAAAAACACAAGCAAAAATTAAAACAGAAAAACAAAAATCAGATCAGATCATACTCTTCAAAAATGTTATAATAAATGTTAGTTCATTTGCTTCTGCTATTATTAAAAAAAATATATACAGTAGAACAAGGTTATAGTCATTCGCTAAATTTCAGTAATATTTCTGATTATGACCGTTTTGTGACTATAGTCTTAGTCAAAAAAATTGCATCTTTATAAGCAAAATCAAATTCAATAAAATATCTTCCTTATAACAACTTTAAACTTTATTTTATTCATAAATAGCAGTTCTGTTATGTAATCACAAAATATACATAATTTGTTTAATAAAATAATTCAATTTTGACTTTTTTTTTGTTTTATTGAAAAAATTGCGGATCCTATTTTAATGTGACTAAAACGACTAAAACGACATCAATTGTATGAACTTAGGAAACTTATTACTTTCTTTCAAGCAAATTGTTGACTATTGCTATAACAGAATTGTGACTACAAACGTTTATGACCATAAACGAATTAAAATACATCGATTTACTATGTTGAGCAGTGACTGCAAATAACTATTATCGATCAATTTTTTAATGAAAAAAATCATTCATAAGGAGTTATCGTAATATCGAATAAAGTATATGTATGTGATCGGTAAAAGGTCCTTTATCGATCTCACAAAAGATTTATAAATTTTCAATTTATATAAAAAACATTTAAAAATAATAATTATTCTTAATCAAAACATTTTTGGATCATATAAAATAGTTAATTCTCAATTTTTATATTTGTCTCTTATTTTTAATAGTCACTAAGCAATTTTTATTTTTTTCGTTTAAAAATAGTTCTTGTGAGCATTTTTTATTTTTTTCGATTGAAATTAAAATCATTTTCTAATTCTGAAGCTACTTCAAATCGTATCTTCTTGAAAATGAAATACAAATCAAGTCCCAGAACTCTACTCTATTAAATAAGGGCTAGATGGCCACCCGAAGTTATTAAAATTAAAGTACACATTTCTCGAAAACTACATAACCTAAAACCATTATAATACATTCACTTTGAAGACTAATCCCCACCCATTAATTCACCTGTTATTCCATGTAAATTCATCAAGTACTTTAAAAGATATAGCTTTTCAAATTCATCTTTGAATAAAATTCTCAATTGGTTTAATGATTTTGATTTTTTCTTATCAGTCGAAAACAAAAACAAGAAATTTTTATTTTAATCGAAAGAAAATAAAAATCATTTTCTAATTGTGAAGCTATTTCAAAAGATATCTACTTGAACATTTGCATCGAAGTAGCACTAAATATCTATTTTCATACAAATCAAGTCCCAGAACTCTACTCTACTAAACAAGGGCTAGATGGCCATCCGAAATTATTAAAATTAAAGTGCTCATTTCTTAACAACTACATAATCTATTAACATGGAACTTAATTTGTATGAAAACAGATGCTTAATGCTACTTCGATGCAAATATTCAAGTAGATATATTTTGAAATAGCTTCACAATTAGAAAATGATTTTTATTTCAATCGAAAAAAACTAAAAATTGCTCATAAGAAATATTTTTAATTGAAAAAAATAAAAATTGCTATGTAACTATTATCGGTAATAGAAAAATAAAAATTAATTCGTAACTATTAAAAATAAGAGAAAAATATAAAAATTGAAAATTAACTATTTTATATGAGCGAAAATTTTTTTGATTAAGAATAATTATTACAAATAATCGACATGAAAAAAAGTAAAACAATATCTCTTTCAAATTGATTTTTTTAATAAAAGTTATAACAGCTACAGTCTATGATGTTGAGAGTAATGAAATTTTGTTGTGTTAAGTTATATTGAAATTAGTATTAATTTCGTCATAAAGTATTAGGTATTTTAATTTAATTTCATTGTAAAGTATATAATATTCAAGAATCAAGCGATTCACAAAAACTGCAATTATATCAAAACACATATTTCTTTTTATATAAAATCTTTTATATATCTTTTATATAATATGTATAGGGGATTCACTAGTAAGAATATAAATAATATAATATAAATGCAGGTTCAATATTATTAGGTTCGACTGTATTACAAACAACTTACCAGCAAAATAAAAATAAAAGAAATATTATTATAAATATAATTATATATATATATATATATATGTACATATGCATACTCATAAGTACATATTATTTTCAAATTAATCAACAAAATATTTTTGTTTTTCTTTTTTTTTTATGTTTTTATAGGTTTTTTCTAATGTTGTCAACAACTTTGCTGTATAAACGTTATCAACTCTAGTCTCAAATTTAATCAAAGCTTTTATTTTAATGATGTCAAATTTTACATCTTTTAAGTTAATTTTTTTTACATACCTCTCTATTTTGATTCCGATCGAAAGTTCATTAACTTTGTTATAATCTGATAACACGAGATTATAATAACAAAACTTAACTCTAATATTTTAATTTATGCAAAACGAAAAAAGTGAATAAAATAATATAATAAAACTCATACTGTGATTTAAAATTATATTTCTAATAGGGGATTGTGTAAATAATAGCTAGTGATTGTGAGAGATGATAAATGTATTTAAAAAAATATATTTTTGATATTGATGTAGGTATGTAACTGTTTTATATATTTTGTTTTTACACTTTTATCACACCATGATTATTATTTCAAGTTTATTATTAAAGTGTAGTCCCTTTGGCGCAGAGGATAGCGCGTTGGACTTCTAATCCAAAGGTCGTGGGTTCGATCCCCACAAGGGATGGTTTTATCGTGAAATATTTTTTTTTTATTAACATTTTTTATTTAAATTAAATTTTAAATTGAGTTTAATAATAATGTTAACTAATTATATATTGTAATTACTAATTTATAATTAATGAGAGTAACAAAAAAATATTTCTTGATTACTAATACGGATAGAAAAATGTGTAGTGGTATTTCGTAAATATTTTAGTAATACAATCTGTGGTAATACTTTTACTTTCATAGATGAGTATACAAAGTGATTTCAAACAATAAGTTGTATGAGACTATAGTTTTGCAAAATCTCAAAAACTAAAATTTACACTTTAGCAAAGATTATTTTTTTTTTTCATTTTTATTTATTTATAAAATTTTATTTTCAAATTTTGCTGTTTTTGCTTTTTAAATATATTATTATATATTATATATATTATAAGCCTGCAAAATTACATAAACAATTTCGCTTCTTTTTTTTTACACTCTTGACAATAACTTAGGTAGAATCACCTTTTCGTGCTTAATTAAGTACGGTACTGCAATTTTACATTACAATATTTCGAGTATTTATTTAACAAAATACTGACTTATTTACTCATTAAATGTTGAAAACTATACTGCTATTGCCAGGAACTAAGCCTTCTTAAATAGAATAGTTTCATTTTATTTAATTTGTTACCAGATTATACTCTCAACTATTTTTTGTGATTTATTATATCCCAATTACAAAGGGTGCTAGACCAGGTCGAAAAACTAATAAAGCATTTTTTTGCTTCATTCGGAATCGAACCTTTCGGGGCCTTTCGGTTGAAAGGCAGGTATATACTCTACCTACTGCGCCACAACGTGTGTCTCCTTCAAAAATGGACTGGAATTGAACACCTCCAAATGCTTAGTCTTTACCTTTTATATCATAACATTTAGTTTCATATCAGTACAATTATATCATAACAATTTAGTTCAACTATACCAATTACACGTCTTTCAAAAATAAATTCTACTACATATCACCGGATTACGATTGATCTTAAACTAAAAGGTTCAAGTTACATGATGATAAAATAATGAGCAAAGTCAATTCTTCTTTAGGTTTGATTTAACGATGATGTAAAGAATTTTCTGATCCCTGACCTCACGAAAAATCTTTATGATACTTATGAAAGGGTACCCTTAAATATGCCAGTCAAATATAGACAATAGTCAGACAAAATTCAGTGAAAATTTTTACTTTTCGCTTTAAGTCGTGGAATGATTCATTTCAACTTCCATTTATTCCCATCGTCTTAAAGTAATTGACTTATAATCATTGTCCGATCGTAGAGTAGTATAGCTGATTTTTATTTCATTCACCAGATCATTTTGGGCAACACGCTTTAGCCTCTGGAATTGCAGATTATTTGGTTGAAAGACACAATGGAATAATCTGGGAATCGTTGAGCTCTCACATTCCATTCTACCGAATATGGTAGATTCGAACAAATCACTAGCAAGCTCAGTGAAGTAAATTCTAATTATATCACTTTTGATCAAACTAAGTGTTTTCATTTTTAAAAAAATATTATAATGTAAATATAGCTGAGACTAACTTACACCATCTTTTATTTTCTTTGATATTTTCTAGTTCGACCTAGATTTTTAAAGCATTTTAATTTAAGTCTATAATTACTGACAAATGTATTAATTTATGAGTTTTACTTCTTTACTAAGATAATGTATTTGATTTAGTTTATTTAACATTTTTTTATATTTTTCTAATAAAGTGGTGGCTGAGGCTTACTAACCCTATAACCTAATTTAATAAGCTTTCGTTTCGTAATAGACATCTGATGTGCTTGCTATAAGCCTTAATTTGACATTATTAAAATATATTGTGAAACATTATATTTGATTAGACATTTTTTTATTTATGTTCTTGAGTCTTGACAGTAACTTAGGTAGAATTACATTTTCTGGCTTTATTAAGTACGGTACTGCAAGTTTATACTACAATATCTACAATATTTAGCGCATCTATTTATTAAATTACTGGCTTATCAATTTATTAAATGTGGAAAACTACTGCTATTGGCATTGAATAAGCCTTCTTCAATAGAATAGCTCCACTTTATCGAACTTGTTACCAGATTATACTCTCAATTATTTTTTGACATTTATTTTATTCCAATGACAAAGGGCGCTGGACCAGGTCGAAAAACCCATTGAGCATTTTGTTTTCTAATTGTTATCAAATATATTAATTCTAAATTAATTTAAGTCGTTTAGTAATTTTATGGGGGTATAGGTTAAATTATATAGGTTAAATTTTGGAATGAATAAAAAGTGAAATTAAATTAAAAATAAATTTGAAAATTACAGTAAATTTTTTATATAAAATATTCTCCGATTATTATTTCAAGTTTATTATTAAAATGTAGTTCCTTTGGCGCTGACGATAGCGTATGTCGCTTCTAATCCAAAGATCGTGGGTTCGATTCCTACAAGGTGAGGATTTGATCGTGAATTTTTTTTTTATCAAATCATTATATTTATTTTATTTTATTTTATTTTTGATTTAAAGAGCTATCAGCTCGTATATAATTGAATTTGTAAATAGAATAAAATGCGGTTTAAATATTTGAAATAATATTTCTTTAAAACTAAGGAGACGTAGCGAAGTTAAATATTATTTCAAACTATTTTAATTTTCAATTAGAAATTTCAATTTAAAATTTCATCAGGCATTTTAACATACAAAAATTTGAATTTATCAAATTGCCGTTACAACATCCCAGACTTAAATGTACTGTTTTTTTGTTATATAAATAGTTAAAAATAATTCAAAATAAATAATAGATTAAATTTTTTAAAATTATTATAGAATTTTTTGTGCCAATTTTTTCATGCAATAAATTCTACAATTACACGATAGTAGTATGTATTTATATTTTCCTACATTAATTGTAATTTCTCAAAAATTCTTTAAAATGAAAATAGATCTAGTTTATAGAACAACTTCAGGATATACAAGTGCTAATTAACTAATCTAAGAAATTAAAGAAATAATATTATTTTCTATTTATTATTTGTTTATGTGTATTGTGTATTGCATTTTGCAAAATCTTTGCTCATTGTAATAAAAAATATAAAATATGTTAATAAAAATTAAAGTACCATTTTGAAAATTCTTTGTAATATAATTGTATACAAAAGCATATAGAGCGAAATTTTTGTTATACATATTAAGAGCACTGAAATATTTTATATTATCTTAAAGAAAACATCGTAACAACTGGAAGGAATTTTAAATTGAATTAACTATAACATATTAATATAATATTATGTTCGACTAGTATATACCAAGTGCTTACTAATCTTTAAATAGAACGTAATACGAATTGGCAATATGACTTGTTTGATAATAATTATCACTCCTTATACTGTTCGAGATAAATTTCAGCTTTTTGAAATTAATTTTAAAAATACTTCTCTATTGATTTCTATATTTTCATAGATATTTCGGGATTATCACAAAATTATACTTTTATTCTTGAACTCTTTTCATTTTATTTCGTATCACAGTATTTATTATCTAATAAAAAGTGGAACTGGAATTTTATATACATTACCAGCAAAGTCCTGATCCAACAAAAAATGTATTTAATTTACTTCAATAATCGTTAATTTTATGAACCGAATTAAAAAAAATTGGTTTATAAAAAAATGATGAGTCAAATAATTATCAAAATATGGTTGATGGACGGTATTAGGGGTTGTATGGCAGGTGCCGGAACCAGTCCAAAGATAATATGAAAATGATAAAATATATAGTTATTTTGAAATATTAACATTCAGCTTTGTAACCCCTTTTGTTTTTGAAATAGAACTAATGGGTGCCAGAAGTTGTATGGCAGATACCCGAACCAATGGAAATTTTTTAAAGCGACATATCACGTGTTCGGTTTTAGTTAATAAATATAGGTAATGCATTCCTCTAAAATGTGGTTGAAACACACAAACACACAAACATTTACTTTTATATGTGTAGAGAAATTATAATATTCCTTACGATTATTTAAAAAAAAAAATAGTTAAGGAAAAATACTATATTAGGAGAAAATTGGGTGGTACATTGGAGATGAATCTGAACAAGTTCGTTTTGAAATGTTGCAGATTGAAAAAAATAGAGCATTTCTATCTGTTTCGTCGTTCTTACAATAAATGAATTTTCAAAATATCAGTTTATTTCAACGGTGATTCAAATGAAAGTAGAAATTGGGAAATGGATAGAAATAGGTATAATTAAAGCCACCCTACAGTTTTTCGAAGGAATGCATTATTGATTTTAGTTCAATAGGAAAAGTGTCATTTCAAGCCAGATATGGATATCTATGAAAAAGAGAGAAAGAGAAAGACAGTTTCAACGTTTCGACGTACGTTAAGAATAAAAAGGATTGCCTAGATGAAGGAGGCAGAAGTGCCTATTAGTAGATTTTTGGATTTTGCCGTGGTAACCTAGTGTAGTTTGGGTGTGCCAGCCCATAATATGAAAATTATATTTCATCTTAGGTCAGATACCAGCTTTTTAGATATTGAATAGAAAACCTCTTGGAGAAAATTATGTTTTCAAAAACATTGATAAGCAAATTTGTTTATTTTTTCTTTTTAATATTTTTATGGTTAATCTTCAATTTGATATGCGAATTTTTAAAAACACCGTTTAGATAAACTGTCCATCTTTCAAATCATTTCTTAAACGTGTTATAATTGCTAATCTATTTTTTTCAATTATAATGATTCTATTTATGTATTTGTAAAGCTGCCAAGCAAATTTTAATGATTTAATCGAGTCTGTCCCTTCATATTTATTGATTTTCTTTACTTAATCAAAAAATAAATATCATAAATCACAGGAATGTCCATAGACTTTAATTCACGTCAATGCTTTAAAACATTAAGAGAATTATTAAAACCACTTCACTTTTTCAACCTTTTGTTTATTTAAACCTGCTAATAGATTCCAGATGAATAATGAGTATTCAAACGTCTTGTACATATTTCTTTACAATGCACTTTTTTAACCATTGATTATGTAATTTTAAATTACATTTTCTTTTAAATCATCATGCATAATAAATTAAGATAACCTAGGTAAATCCACCAGCTTCCTTAATATTAATTACTATTACCATACATTTGAAACAAAAGATCCTTTTATTATTTGACTTCATTTGTAAAATTTTAAGTTAACTAAAATTTGAAACAATAAAATTAAATATTAATTGATTTGACTTCTATATTATGAACATAATGTACTTTTACATGTGTATTGAAAATTTAATAATTAATCAATTACTTCCAGCATAACATTTATATTATTTTAGGATTAATAATTTATCATGGAGAAGATGATGTAAGGTAATAAAACTGTTATAGTTAAAACATAAAATTGTAGTTGCAAAATATTTTTATTAAATTTCTATAATAATGTAGAGAAAATTTTCGGAATTAAAAAAATGTACATAATAAAAAATTATGTCTGACAGTTGCTATTGATCTTATTGAAAATATTTTGTTTTGACATTTTGCAAACTGAGCTTTTAAAACAACAAGAAATAAAAAATAGGTTAATAAAAAATTAATATTTAAAAAATTTGACCGAAGTATTTTTAATATTATTTAATTAATTAAAATAATTAAATTGGCAATCTTATTATAGAATACAACGTAAATTCAATAAATATTGTATCATTGCATCATTTTAATTTTTATTTCTACGTATCTACCTACCTACTTTCAGTCTATTCAAATTGTTACAGTTTAAGCTTTTCAAATAATTGAATTATTTGTATTTGAATTGTAAATTCAATAGAAATTATAAAAATAAAAAATGAATAATTTCTGAACTTAATAAAAGAAACATGTAAAAAAAATATCCTTTTTTGAACATAATAATAAAAAATTTTGTATTTCTTTATATTCTATAGGAAAAATAAAATTAATTTAGTTTTTATGAAATTATTTGATTTTCCAAAACAAAAATATTATTATTTTCCATTTTGGAAATTTTTCAAGGGTGATTTTGTTTTTTTATGCTCTTGACATGACATATCTCGTTAATGGTTATTAGTCCAAATGTGTCAGCGTATTGCCAGCACCCACTACTACCATATTCTTGAGTAGCAACACTCTGCCAGTGTGTGCGTATTGCCGTTGGTCTCTACTACCATGTTCTTGATAAAAACTTAGGTAAGGGAGAAAAGTAAGTTTTGCATTTTTCTACATTAGGTACGGTACTGCAATTTTACTGCATGTGTTATGTCTAATATTTTTCCAGTTGTTATTATGATCATTGAAATTAATGCGTAAAATTTTAATTTTCGATTTGACAACCGCTATAGATACAAAATGTTAGTAAAATGTTATAGGAATGCTAAAGAATGTTTTAACAATTTTCAAAATTTTAACATAATTTTAATAAAAAGCAATTTTATAATTTTATTGATGCCAATCAATGATCGCTATAACTGACGCTTTAATAAAACTTCTGGCTTACCATCAACTCACATTAAATGTATGGAAATTTATTACTACTGTTAGGAACTCAGCTTTCTTAAATAGCGTAGTGTTATTTAATTTAAGTTGTTAGCAGTAAATCATCGTCACAATTATCATTTATTTTATCTATACACTCATATAAAATTCAATCGATACAAGATTTCAAGCTGCGACACCATTGTTTGCGTCATTTGTTTAGTGAATGAGTTTTAATTGTCAATTACAAGCTGATCAATTTAATTATCCAAACATTTTGTTTAGTAGAATAAAGGTAAATTCAAGTTAAATAATTACTAATAAACTGCAATTAGAATTTATCAGTTACTTATTCTATTGAGTTAGAATAATCCTAAACATATTTATCAGATTCTAGTACATTCTGAAAAATATATTCTTTTGTTTAGTTTAAATAGTGGAGACATCCTTACTTTTTTAAAACTGGCACTAAACCGATTGTGATTGTTACAGACTCAAGTTTCCAAAGTTGAAGTTGCTCCAGCTCAACCTGAGTGATTTTTTGGTTTTATAGATGATATATACAGCGGCCCAAGCAATTCATTTTTTGAACAACAATAATTTTATGATATTATTTTAAAACAAAATGATCCAATGAATTTGTCTCCAAAATCGTTTGATTTAACGGTATTGAATTTTTAATGTATTAAGTTACTGGGTTATACTGATGATTGGCACATTGAAAAATCAACATATTTCCTCAATTGCTTAAAAAATTGCTCCGAAATTGAATATTTATAATTTATTAGAGCTAGTCGTGGTGAGCATATTCCGAAATTTGTTTTCAAGCGCAATAAATGTCATAAAATAATTATTTGAATAAACAAAAATTTGCATTTAAACGTAATTTATACACGTACTAAATTTTGTTACAATTAACAAAAAGACACCCTTTAAAACCCAATAACGATGAATTTAAAATGTTTTCATAGAAATTCAAATCTTTATTTTTATTTTATTTTAAATAAATAATCCTATCAAAATATTAGGAGAGAATTATAATAATTAGAAAAAAAGAACAATATTTAATTGGTTTTAAAGTTTTTAATACATACATACATACATAAATACATATATACAATATTGGAAATTTAATAATTTTATTGTTCTACAACTTTTTTACACAAAATTTGATTGTATCATACACTCCCCAGTTATTAGGAAAACATGTACAAATAATTATATTATGTTTAAAAATAAATCAATTTAATTTTCTTTAGAGAAAAGTAATAAAAAGTGATAAAAAAAATAAATATTAAAAAATAAAGAAATTAAAAAACTGATAAAAAATAAAATTAAAATTCTCAAATCAGAAATGTGAATTCAATTAAAATTAAATATTTCATATATACACGCTCAATATTATTGTGAATTAATTTTAAGATTATTGTTGGCTAGATGGATTGATTGGTTTTCATAATTAAAATGGAAGGATCCAAGGACACAGTGCTGTTTCAAATTTGGTTTATTTTTTTTTTTTGGCTATTTAAGTTTATCGAAGCAATGTTTTACAAGTTTCTAAAATATTACGAAGCAGTTCAATAGTAGTATGTATCTATATATAAGACATACTACTTGTATTGAATATTGATTTTGTCGATTGAACAGGCTCTCCAAGTCCTTAATATTAGGATATTAAACGTAATTTATCATTCGTATCCTTAAAATTGAATATGTAAAACTTTCTGTATCACATTTTGGCAAAAATATTCTTAGATAAATAAAATAATAATAAAATAAAAAATAAAAAAAATAATAATATTCTTATACATAATGTACATAATATAATCTGCATACATATATTGAAATTATAATTTGAGATACTATAAATTGAATTTTAATTTTTTTCTTCTTTAATCATCAAAATCATCAACATCAAAATTGAATTAAGTCCGAAAAAATCGTAAAAAAAATGGAATTTTTATCTTTAGGCTTAGGCACTTATTCTTAAAATCATTTATTTCATACCGAAATAATTAAATCTTGTACTTATAAAAGAAACTAGAAGTGGAGAATAAACACAAATACATCAAAATCGATGCACATCATTTCCACATATTGTAAAGGTATTTGTCCTGCATTAAAATTAAACGATGCACTACTCAGTGAAGTACTTGGCTATGAATTTATACCGTCGACCTACTTGGAGAACTCACATTATCCAAAAGAAGAAGCAACTCTGAATAAAAAATTCAACCAACTCTGTTGTTATTCTAAACTTTCACTTTATAGCAAAGTGATAATAATACAACGCCATATTTAAACCAGTTTATACATACGGTCTTGCGCTATGGGATATTATAAGTAATTCGAATATAGAGATAGTTGACGATCAACTGTAATCGACCCCTGGCTTGTAAGAAATAACAGAATACGATTAAATCTAAACATTCGATCTTACTTCAAAACCATTCAAATGTACTAAATGTAAAAAGATTCACGCCACAAATTAATCTAACTTTCCAGAAAATCCAAGGATTGTTTTCTTCCAAAAGTCTTGTTCCAATTACAACTTATACTTGATATATTGTATTTTATTTAGAAAAAATATATTAAGATAGTTGTAATGAAAAAAAAAAATTAAAGAAACTGATGCATTTCTAGAACACCTACGCAATTTGGCGCGATTTGGAAGAGCATTTGGCATTAAAGTGTTAAAATAATCCTGTGTCTTCTTTGTAAATACCTTTTAGCCCCTTTCAAAAAAATGTTTTGAACATTTTATAGGCTCACAAACAATTTGTAAAAATTCAAACCAAAGCGTATATATTAGGAACCTAGTTTGCATTTGGGTACAGGATGTTGAAACACATTATGAGCTTAGAAGTGTCAGTGATTCACAATAAAAAAATATTTTTGTAAGTTTTGCCTTCTACATTTTCCAGTCAATCAGCAATGCTGATTTAAAATACAGTTTTTGGAATATTTGTATACCATTATCTATGGAACTATGTATCGCAAGTATGTAAGAAAATAAAATTTTTAATATATACTTTTATCGGAATGAAATTAGCTCCTTAATAAGTAGAAAATAAAATGGATGATGGTCAGTCCTGAGATTCTATAAATTATAAGATAAATTAAACTTGGTTGAACATTATTGATGGAAATTTGTAATATTTGAGGCTTAAAAAATCATGAAGGTTAAAAGAACCATGTTAAGCTTTTGAGGTTCTGTTAATGAGACCAAAATACAGACATATGTACATAATAGCAATCAATAAATTTAAAAAAAAAAGATCATTATTGTTCTTCTGATTGTTGTAAGCAGCCGAAGCCGACTTATATAAAAAATATCGTATTGAAGCAGCGACTATAATGTTGTAATTTTTGTATCTGGAAACAACAATTTAACATTAACGTTTGTAATGTTTGTTTATTTGAAAATCTTTGCAGAATCTTTATTCTATAGAACTCATTGCAACATTGAGAAAAATGAGAGAATTAACTAATACAAGCTATTTTCGCTTGAGCCTAAGTCTACATATATTACAAGTCATGACACTGCAGAGAGGATACTCATTTTGGTCCCTATTTATACAGGGTAGGATAGGAAAAATAAGGACCATTTTTTAAGGTTAAATAACTGAAAAAATATAATTTATTTCGAGTTTGGTTTTAAGAAAAAAAAATTATATATTTTTTAGATCGAATAGTAAAAAAAAAAATTATATATTTTAATGTTTTATTATTCAAAAATTGATTTAAAAAGACCATTATTGTAAAAAAAAATATTTACGCCTTTCAAAAGAGAATAAAACACAATGACAAATTATTTCTAATCAGCACTATTTTTCTTTAACCAACAATTTTTTAATTAAAGTACAAATTCTAAACTTTATTTTTATATTAGATTTATATTTTTTTGTTTATATTAAATGATCTAAGAATTTGTTTAAACATAAAAATTTCTGCCAAATTTATAAAATTACTTTACAGCGCGCTCAAATTCGTTGAAAATAAAAACAAAAGAACAAAATTGAAAATCTTAGGTAAATACATAGGCAATTATCATTTTTCATTCTCATTTTATTTGTAAGTATTGTTATATGTTAGATGATACTGCAGTATTAGTGGTTGGTAATAATATAAACGAAGCAACAAATAAATTGCAACAAGCAAACAACAAGATCTCCTTATGGTTCAAAAGGTGGAGAATTAAATTAAACAAATCAAAATTCACACATGTTAATTTTACAAACAAAATAATAGATAGCATATCAAAGCATATCAAAGCATATCAAAGTCCAGCAAAGTATCTTGATATGACACTTGATGCAAAGTTCTGATGGAAAGAACATGTTAAGAAAAAAAAACAAGAGTTAGAACTGAAATAAAACCAGCTGTATTGGCTAATTGGGTGGATATCTTCGCTTTCAACAAATAACAAAGTTTTGATTTACAATCAAATATTAAAGCCAGTCTGGGGCATACGGTATTCAAATATGGAGTTGTGCCAAACAACTTCATATTCAAATAATACAAACGTTCCAAAACAAAGTGTTGCGAAACATTGTCAATGCTCCCTGGTATGTTCGCAATGCTGACATTCATAGGGATCTTAAGATCCCTCTCATAAAATACGGAATAAAAAAACTGGCAATACTCCATAAAATTCGTCTTTCTTAACATATTAATACTGAAGTTTTACGCTTAGCTGACAGTCAAAACTTTGTTAGACGTCTTAAACGGACGAAACCGTTCGAAATATGTTAGCAAAAAATCTTTTATCTCCCAATAATTCCTAATGGGATTTTGTTTGATCAAAGATATCTGAAGTAATAGAGCCAAAACTGTATTAATGGTTAGTCTAAAAGACTAGTTTTAATATAAACAAAAGGATAGTAGTTTTTAGTTCGTTAAAGTCGACACAGTCCTTCACTTCGTACTTTGAATAAATGTAGACTTAGCTTGACACTTATCAACATTGGATTTATTTTTGTTTTAAACAGAAAAAATAATAACCAGAAAACTGAACCAGAATCTAAATAACCAAATAGAAGCTGGTGAGTTAATATAAATTTTGTTATAATAATAGAAGAGTTTTTCGGAGGAAGTCTCGAAAGTTTAAATTCGTATATCATCTCTTTTGCGATTAGCACCATAACAAAAATCAGTTCTAAATGAAATCTCTTTTTTTTCCTAGATTTTATTTGTCTGAAAGAAAAAATAAACCATCAATAATCTCAAGCTTCAGATTTTCATATTTCCTTTAGACTAGCGAAAGCAAAACATTTTCTATTTATTAGATTAATCAAGCCCTTCTACTTATTTAAAACACTGATGTTTAATGGAACTGACTTGTATACATTCAGAACAGTGTATGAGAATGTATGGAAACGACGATAATTCAACAAATTATTTCGTATTTATATTAATAATGAGAGTTAAGTTATTATATTGGTACACCATATAACCATAAAATTATTAAGGTCAATTTAAAATTTCGAACTTTAATTTTTTCAAAATCTTCATACTATCTACTCAAAACTGATAGTTTACTACCCTTATTGAATATTTGAAATATTATTATTAAAACAAACTTTCTAACAACCCATACACTTCTTACGTTCAATTCCTGTACTTAAAATATTCATTCCCAACCTAAATATATTTATTTTTTGTGAAACTTTGCATCTTGGGTCAACTTTAGTGTAAATGAATTAGCAAAAAAAAAAAAACGATTCTGACGTATAAATTATTTACTATTATTTTTCTCTTTTTTACTTCCTCAACCATAATTTAATATGGTTTAGTAGAAATTGCAATATTTCAAATTATATTAATAAATTTTTTACAATTATTATAATTTTACGATGAAATATTCCAATCACGTTTTACTTTTTTTTTACGTGTTTTGATAAATTGGTTAGGGTACACATTTTCGAAATTTGTAATTTTAAATTTCAATACGAACGTCAGGCAAACAGGAACATTTTATTTTGTAAAATTTTATAATTTTCAAAATATATTTTAATGAGCTGTGATTAATGCTTCATTCACTGCTTCAGAACAAAATGTGTTCCGATAAAATCAGAATATAATTTACGTGTTATTTCACAAATATTTAATGTGTTTATTCCGAACAAAATTTAAATCGATAAAATTGATATTTGCATTACTTTCAAAATTTTATTTATTTCAATCTGGTGAATTGTTTAGATTAACAAATTTTTAATAAATTGTATATTTATTTTCATATAAATATAGTACACTAAAGTAACCCTGTCCGCAATGCTAGACAATACAATAATATTCGTTTACGTTTTTGTATTAAAAATTAAATCTTCCAGAAAGAATTGACTTTTTTTTAAAAAGAAGTGCAAAAAACATCAATTCACCTTCCTAGATGTTGGCCAGCTGGTATTTTATCCGCATTTATTTTGATTCCATATATATTGTCAAAAGGTACATTATCAATTTGTGATTTAAACATTCTAACCAATTCATTATATTTATGTAATAATATTTGTAATTCACAAATAATTGATTTGCTTAATTTCGGATTTATAGATTAACGTCGATCAACTTCTTCATCTTCATTCGCCATGAAATAAATTGCGATATTCTATGGTTGCCGAATGGCTATAACGAATTAATTGTATTGTACACCTGACCTTGAATCTTTAATTCATATTAAACAAATTGGTTAGCTAATATTAATACTAATAACTGTATTGAAATTCACATTATTTACCTTCAAAGTTGGCGTAAATCTTGTCACGAACAATGAATTGTGCTCCAAGTTATGTCATTTGAAAGCAGCAATTGTATGACTGAATGAATTTTAGGAAATGTGTCGATTGATTTGTTCTGCCAGCAACCAAAGAAAATAATAGCTCAGGTGGTGGATTTAATGATGTTAATTTAATTTTTCCGCCAAACCAATACATTCCATCGGTTTCGTTTTTAATTTTCAATGCATTGCATTACAAACTTTATTGATTTTGGCCATTTGAATGGATGGATGTGAAGAGTAATCAATGTTATCTAAACATAATTAAAACCTGTACGATGCAAATTTCCGATTGAATGTTTTATTGTTATATTGACTGTTATGTTCATGATCTCTTCTTTTTCTAACTCTCACACTTTCAATTCTTTCTCTTTCTCTTCTCAGTTCTTCTCTTTGTTCTTGATTTTGATTTGATCATGACGGTGTCATTCGTTGTCTTGCTAATTCATTATTTTCTAATCGCTTTTGTTCATTCTGATTAGATTTATTCAAACTTATTTGACAACTGTTGCGTGTTCATCGGCCAAATTGTGAACACCTTTGTTTTGCGGCATTGTTCAATAATTTTACGCTGTTAGCATTAGAAATTGTCAAGACACACAATCACAAAAGTGTGCGTAAAACGCATATGCGTAAATATTTTTGCACGACTTTTCCAACGAAAGTAGACCTATCCAACGCATGTATTGGTTTGTAAATCGGGTGAGTAGTTCTCGAGTTATAAAATGACGAACATAGGACAAATTATTTTTATATACATAAATCAGGAGTAATTGGAATAAGTAAAATTCATATCATATGAAATAGTGATTCAGGTATAATTTAACATCCATTTATTTAGTGCACCATCAGTGTTCATATAAATAAAAAATATTTTGGTTGATCGCAATTAAAATACCGGAACTCTCACACAAAAAGGCATTTTTTTTAATTTCTTGGTTAACCAACCTGCAGAAAAATTTCATTTAAATAACTGGAATTCATAATTTGAATTAATTTTTCAAAAATAAATTTTATATGTGCATATTATACATCAATGAGTGATCAATATATTGTCCATATTTAATGAGATATTATTGATGGTGGTTCTATTCTCATTAATAATCCAATGAGTTGACCCATCAATAATCTCATCAATAAATCAGCTGATGTAAGAAAAATGGCGTTTTAGGGAATATTCAAATACGCTTTCATATAGAGAACTATCTATTTTGTGACTGCTCCAACAATGAAAGATTTCCAATAACCTAAATTTCATATTCTATAAATACAACGTGTATAGTAAGGTTATCAAAAAAGGTCTCACGAACATTTGACAGTAAATCAATTTCAGATATTTAATAATTATTCAAAAAAAAATAAGCTTTACATAAAGTGACATATAAAACTCAGTTATTTTATTATTAAATACAAAATTTGTGTACATTTTTGTCTACAGTATTGCTTCGGCTTTAATCAATTTTTCTTTTATAGCACTGACCTAGAACATTAATGATGTCACAAGCAAATCTCTTTGAATATCATTTTTATTTGATCTTTAAATATGGTTTTTCCCTTCTAATTCAAGTTTCTTTTATTTCAAATTCAATATTTGTAAATTTTGTTATTTTTATTTTTAAGATTCTGATAAAACAAACTAGCTAAGTATTTTTAAACAAACAAAAATAGATTTTTTTAAACAAAATAAACTTTAAATAAGTATATTATATGCAATAATTAATGTAGTGGTTACTCAACTACAGCCAATGGTAATTTCATTAAGATATCCGCACGTAATAATTGTTGTAATAAAGCTATTCTATTTAAGAAGGATTAGTTCCTGACAATAGTAATAGTTTTCAACATTTGATGAGTTGATACGACAATAATTTGTTAAAATAAATACTCGAATTATTTGTAGATATTGTAGTGTAAACTTGCAGTACCGTACTTAATTAAGCACGAAAAGGTGATTCTACATAAGTTACTGTCAAGAAGATAAAAAAAAAATCGGCTGAGGTAACAGTTGCCACAGATGTTTCTATTACATTTACCAAATTTATATTAGTTTGTGTATCCGTCAACAAATCTCTCGCTGATATATATAAAAAACATTATTATTCTTTTAAATGATATATATTTAAAAGGAGACGTGGCGAATTCAAATATTTTTTTAATTTTCAATTAGAAATTTCAATTTAAAATTTAACCCCACGTACATTTAAGTCAATAGTCATTTCAACATACAAACATTTTCATTTATCAAAAATGCAAGAACATTAATTTTCAAATTAGAATCGTCCCAGTAATTGAAAAATTAATAACCTTAGTTATAAAATAAGCCCAGCTCATTTGCTTGGATCAATTTTGAATTGTCTATAATGTACTAGTCGCCGCTATGGCGAGTTAACACAAGCGGAATCGCTATAACATGTATTTTTCAATTAAAATCTTAAATTTACCGTCAAAATTAACTTTTGTAAGATTTGCAATCAGTTCGTAATATTTTTTTTTTTTTTTTTTTTAAATTTTTCTTTCCTGAGAATTAAATTTTTGGGTATATATTTGAATGCGATTAACGTTTTTTCTTTATTTTTTGAGCATTTGCGGCAGAACTCTAATCTTGAATGTTCAGCTATTTAGATTGTATTTTCTTGTAAGTTTCAGTTAGTTGAAAAATGACTCAGAATAAGTTGCTAAGCTAACCAGTAAGTTATTATAGGACTTTGAATACTTAAGCTGCTACTGTGTGGAAATTCGAATACTGAAGGTATACTATACCACTTATTTTTTATTTGCAAAAAAAACATTCTACCCAGCTGTTATGCAATTTCCACTTTTAAAATTATCCGAAACAAAAAATTTATTAAATTTTAAATTAATCAAAACTTTATATTAATTATTAAATTTACTAATTTTGTTTATAAATTCAAGGTAGCAAAAGTTAGCAATACTTTAAATTAATTTAATTGAATTTATTTCAATTAATTAAAATCAATTTGAAAATATTTCAACATTACCCTTTGTTATTTATTTTTATTTAAATTTAAATTTTACATTTTACCTAAAGTAATTTGTTACAATTTCAAAAATTCCATATGGAAAATTATTTATTGGTAAAAGTTAATAAAAGCTAAAAAAAAAATTCCAACACAAAAAAAAAAAAAAATCAAAATAACTAAAATAGAAAATAAATCTACACAACCATCGTAATGTAAAGCATTTTTTTTTGTGAAATATTCCTGAACTGAAAAAATTGAAATTCATCAAATTTGTTTTTCTGTTCTATTTCAATTGTTATGAATTCACAAATAAAATTAAACTTTTATATTTATCATTCATTCGAAGCAAAGTGCAGTGTTACCACTTTAGTGTGTTTTTAGTCAAACTTAAAGCTTAGTCGACAATAAGAAATAAATGCGACTATTATGTGACTGTAATTATTAAGACTGATAACTTCTAATGTTCATCGAGATATCATCCTTAGCAAACCCCATCGATAAAATTTACTTCTCCTATAGACTTAATTTTGTTGTGGCTACTAAAATTTGTCGTAAATCTTTCAATTTCTCAATTTTATAATTTTAATTATTTTGATTCATTCAAACATAACTTCTCAGTTTTTTGTCTATATAAATTGTAGCCAGTACGTATCGAAATAGTTTAGCTATATTTAGAGATTTTGCAACGTAAGATCGGATATTTACTGTTCTTTTTTTATAGTGGTGTGTTGTTTTTTTTTATAGTGGTAGACTCGATCTTTTCAAATCTGTTATCAAATCTATTCTTCTCCGTTAAATTATTGAAAATGGCAATTGCAGCCTTCTGTTCTTGGCAAACACATATATTGTTGTAATATCAATTTCTGAATCCGGCTATATACATACCTCGAAATATTTATATCTTATGTCCATTGTTGACTTATCAATAATATCTTTAACAGATTTTTATTGAATGGATCGTGTTATTATCATGTTATTTATAATTTCATTTTAAGTTTTGATATTGTGATATTTTTTCAATATTTTTGCGTGTGTTACGTTACGTCTATTCTTCGACTTAAAATAATTATATTTTTTTTTTGTTAATGTTGATTCTTAATTTATATTTGTATATTCATTAATCATGTTCATTTCAAAACTTAAATTATACACCATATTCAATTAAAAAGCCATCATTAAAAACAATAATTGTCCAACAATAATGTTCAAAAAATGTTTAATATTTTTCTTCATTATTGCAAAATATGGATATTAAAAATTAATGACGGTAAATGTGAAAAAGTCTTATTTCGTAATACGGTGGGGATAAAACTAGTTCGGATATTAGAAAAAACTGGAAACAATTTATGATCAAATCTTCTACTTCATCTCTCGCAAATAAAAACGTTGTTAAGTACATTGGCATTCAGCTCATCGAAATCTGAGTTTCATTGACCATGTAAAATACTCTATCGAAAAATGTAATAAGTCCTTTATGGTAGAAAAAAGCTCTTTTACAGTAAAAATATTAGCAATAGAGTTAAAATAATATGCTACCATACCAGACATTAATCGGGCCAACGCTTATATATGGTGTATCCATATCGTATAACATAAGTGCAAGCCTAATGGAAAAAATACGCATGTTTGAAAGAAAGTGCTTAAGAGATTGCATAAACAAGTATCTAGAAAGCCTGAATCCGAATACAAACATTTCTACTTTAATAAATTTTTGTATAAGGAAGCCAAAATCCTAAATTAATACGAAATCATTATGATAGAGAAAAACTCGTGAAAATGGTTTAATATCACACATATTCTACCACATTGAAGAGTACATTAAAAAGACTATACTCACGAGCTTCATAGCTCCTCAGCATTTCATTTTTTTAGATGAAAATGGTTATATTCAAAATCAAAAACCCTATACTATTTCATTATAATAGATGGGGTACATGTAAATAAATTGAATATAGTTCATGCAAAATTAATGGAGACAACATGAAATATGGCATGTCTATTTCAGATAAAGATAAAAAAAATCAGAAATATATATTGGTGATTAGGCATCATGAATGAAGCATAACGAAACATTATTGTAAATTTCCTAGTTGTACGATTAGTTGTAGTTAAATTTAAGATTAGACTAAGCTAAGTTGAGTTAGCCTAAGATTTTGTAAAAACGATAGATTTAACGTTTTACAACAAAACAAATTATAAATGAGTCTTAAACACTAGCTATTAACATTTTTGTAAAAATTTGTATAAATAGTAAGATATTAATTTAACATAAAAAAATCTATTGTTTTTACATGTTGAAAGTAAAATAAGAAAAACCTTTTTTATTAACTTTATTTGTAGGTTAAGCTACAATAAGATGTAAATAAATAACAAAATGAAAGTTAAATAAAAAAAAATGCTACAACTTGTTTGCTTTTTTCGATTGTGATCATGTAATATTCTGTACATGCTAATTTAATAACTTCAGTTATGTATATCTTAAAAAAATTCTGACATCACGAGTAATTTCATATCCATTGAATTTGAATATTAACATTTTATTGTTAGCCGTAAGGCATTCTTCTTAGTGGATATGTGTTATGATATCGAAAATTATCATTATGTTCTGCTTGAGACCAACAATTTTAATAATAGCTCAAAATATTACTTGTTTATCAGAGCCCATAAAAAGCATACAATTTGAAAAAAAAAAAAACAATTTATTTCTCCAATAAAAGTTTTTGGATATTATTTTATAAATGACGTCACATATTTTAACTAACTAATATGTTATAATATTGTTGTTTACAATATTTAATTTTTAAATTTAATTTTCATTTTTTGCTAGATTGAGCACAAAACTAATTTTTATTTTTTGCATTTCTAATTCGTACAACTCCATAAAAAGATTAATATTTAAAAAATAATTAATTTAAAATTAATAAAATAAAAAGTTGAATTTTCAAAATAAAACTAAATAAATAATAAATAATAATTAAACAAAAAACTCATTTTCTTTTCATCTAACATTTTTAGATGCCCTCATTTCACGGCAAATAAAGTTACAATGAAATCCGAAAATTTTAAGTAAACTAAGCACATCTTTCCAATTTTAACAAATTTTCCTTTATAAAAAAAAATACCATACACATCCATACATATTAAATATATACATACAATATTAGCTACCATTGCACAGTAGTAAAATACAATTTTCGTTATTATTCACAGTTAGGCAACAAAAAGGAAATAAAATTAAAATAATATATATATAGGTATATATCAAAAAATAAAAAAACTAAAAACGAAATTAACACGACGACACATTCACGTTATCGGAAAGTGGTTTAATGTGTCACGAATTCCCTCAGGTAATATAAAAGTGCGCCATCTCTACAAACAAGTATGAAGTGTAAAAAAGTTTTCACTATAATTTATAGCTATTCTATATACAGGTAATATATATACATAAAACTTACTTTATACTTGTAGTTGTATGTTTGCTTATGTATTATATTTATTCATTTTCTATTTTAATCAAAAACTTAGATTTTTTTTTCATATTATTATGGGGCATATCAGTAGTTCAGTATTAGTTTTTCTATACAGGATGATTTAAGATATTAATTTTTTGTACAAAATTAAGTTTGAAAACTTATTTATTAAAATTTACAAGAACAGTCAGTGTTACCAAATTATAAGACCAGAATAAAACTATATTTTTCGATTTATTATTATATTAAAACTGGTCTAGTGAACCAATCAATAAGTTTATACTAGTTTATAGTACCCAGCAGTTTCCTTAACATTTAAAAACATTTTTTCTTTTCATATTTTCGGACTTTTGGAGCGGATGGATCGAAATGCTCCAGAAAAGAAAATCTTTGAATACGGACCCGAAGGTATAAGACGTCGGAACAACACAAACTTTTGTCGGAGATACGAATTATCGGCAAATATTTTTATCTTCAACTGGAGAGAAGTCGCTCGTAACCGATAAAACTGGAGGCCGTTGAAGATTCAGCCCCAGAACATACATGGTTTATTGGCCACCTAATTAAGTAAGTATTTTTTTATTTTAATTAAGTATTAATATTTCTCTACTTCCTTGAAATCCTTCAATTCGGAAGTATTAGCTCTCTTTAGTTTTCATTTCATGTTGACATTTTCGAATAATATCTTGGTTCATTGCCAGTTGTTTTATTAATGCAGATATCTGGTCGACGTTTAGATCGCAGTGTATCCCACTATATTTACTTTTTTTTAAGTAGCCAAAACACTAAGTGGAGACCTTTTCTACCGTCTGATATGTTTGGTCAGGAAGGGAAAGAGAAATTATGAAAGGAGAGGTATAAAACATAAAAAGGACAATTACTAACGAAGATGTTAATGTTCATCTCAAATTTATGCAGGTCATCAATATAGAATTTATCATTTTTAAGAGACACATAAGATCAAATTTGGTTACAAATTCGGAAAAAAAAAATTTCATAACTTTTGCCGTCAATAAGGATTTCTAAGGTGTAGGGATGAACACAAATCGTGTTTCACAGATAAGTTCTTAAGTGGATGTAATACAGATTTAATTTACACTTAGAGTGTGCCCGATCCTATACCATATATCTATAAAAACAAGCCACCTATACAATGATGACCAGGAGTGCGTACTAGTAGTGACATTTTTAGGTCATATACGTAGGAGTATATACCTTAAAACTTTGTTTTGCAATCTTTAGATGTATTCAGTATAAAATCCTTAATTTATTTTGTATTAACAAACGTGAATTTCTTCTTATAAGCCAATACAATTTCTGATATTTCAGATTTAATTCCTATATTTTTTATTCCACATGAGCTTAAGGTTTGCATCAAGTGTCTTACCTAGATAATTGGTTGTGTTTTTTATTTTGATTGATTTATTATTAAGGGTAACACTTGGTTGATCTTTGAGGCTATTGTAGGTAAAATTATTATGATCAGATTTTTCTTCATTCAACTTTATTCGTCGGTTTTCTGTCCATTTAACGACCTGATCGATTGCTCAATGTTTGTAGTTTCATTTATGTGGATGGTCAGAATAGAAGTGTCATCTGCGAATGTAGTCAATTGATGCGTTTTGTAATTTTTACAAACAATTTTTGTATAATTGTAAGAATTAAAAAAAAAGTGAGAATAGTTCGAAACTTTTCTTATGCACTCTAAATTGTGGAAATTCATCGGGAAAATTTACGATCGAAATTTTCGTTGCATTCTTTTAGATTAATTTTTTGGAGAACTATAAAAGCAAGTTCGTCAGTGGTTTTCTTAAATACAATTTTGTGACCAAGTAAAATTATAAGTGATTGACCTAATAATTTGTAGATGCCGGAATATTTATACCTGAAACATTGTAATTTTCTTCTTCTTTAAATTTTCATTTCCTGTCTGCTTTATTCATTATATATTATATTCAATTTTGTAATGACGACACCCAGTGCTCATACCGTATTTTCGCAGGTCTTCCTGGTTTGATATTGATTAAGACATTCAATACTACTTTCACCAACCGACCTCCTACCATTCTATTCCCGTGATCTCTCCAGTTTCTTTATCTATTTTGACTACAATGGACAATATTTTGAATGTCGCATGCGTCCCTGGTTGCTACATTTCTTATCTCCTAATGTGTATTCACATATTTGCCTTTTAGTTCGCCTCTTCTATTTTGATATAGATGGCGCTCTCAGTAGCATACGTTAGTATAGACAGAATACAGCTTTTGTATATTCGTGTTTTGTTTTTTATTAACATACATTTGATGCTCTGCATAGCATTTCGGAGATAACCTGAAATAGTTATAACTTTTTCTGTAATTTCCTGATTACAATGGTTGTTTAGCTCATTATGCTGACGAGCAGTATGATTATAATTTCTGGTCCTTACCAAATATAATACAAGAGCTTGTGGTTTATAATACTTCATTTTTCATATATTTTATTAATTTCATTCGGTGTTACAATAATCGGTTCAAATTAATAACAATTGTTTTATGTGAGTTAAAATAGTATACTTAGCTTATATCAATACCAAAAAGGTATATATAGTGGCTATCGTTAAAAGTTTAAATATCATAAAAGTGTTCAGACAACTATAGAACCTATATTTTAAAGTATTATTTTCAATCACTCTATAAAAAATACTTTGGATGCTGTACATTTGTACCGTAATATTTTTTTCTTAAATTTGCATAAGTAATTAGAGTATTTGAATAAAAGCCTGAAAGGCTTTATATACTATTTATATATATGCATATTCGTAAGTGTCACCAAATTATTAAAAGGTAATTGAGACACTATTTTGTTTTAGTTTTTTTTTTATATTTTTTCGTTTGAGTTGTGAAAATTTGCTTTTAAAAATATATCAATATTCATTATGATTCAAATGATGTACTAGCGTAGAAGCGATTTTAACCTTGGCATTAGCCGGAAATGGTAGGATTTTTATTTTTCAATAACTAATTTTGTGATGTTAATCCGATTTTGGAAAAAAAAAATTTTAGAGAACTTTTTTTCCGACTTTGTTCGCTATTTTGATTCTTTTTCCACATAGTTGGTGGGATTTAATTTAATAAAGTTTTCCTTCATACATTTTGTATGAAAATTTTTAGAATTTTAATGTAACTTAAATTCAAAGCGTTAAATGGATAAAATTAATCAAACTTTTGGCAATTTAAAAGGATTTATAAAAAAATTAAATTAAAATGAAAATATAAATATGTGTGTATAGTAACAACAAAATAATTTTACAGTATAAGAAAAATATCTATCTGTTTTTCTACATTCCGAATGTTACTTCTATATTATATGTCGGTCCTAAATTTTCCACAACTTGTCTTCATGTGTACTTGTCATTCTCTACCCCTGGACTTATATCCTAAAATGTAATCGTCAACTTGCCTGGTGTGGTGAACGTTTGCAAAAATTTAGTATATTTTTATATTTTGGTGACGAACATTCTATAAATTTATTACTTAGACAATATCTAAGTAAAAAAATGGTAAAACGTCATATTTTACGTTATGTTTTATTGTGATAAATTAGATCATACTTTCAATTGTGAAAATATAATTAATGAACATGCAAAAAAAACGACACAGCTTCACTTTTATTACTTTTTGTGGTTGTAAATATATTTGGAAATTACTGAAAACTTCGAATGCCAACCAATGAGAACGCATTCTTATGAGTAGATCTTGATAGAAGAAATCTAATGTTGAGTGATGTAAACACAAATTTCAGATCTGAAAACACTTAATATTAGACCAAATTAAGCGAAGATGACATTTCGTCAGAATGTGGCCTCCTTTAAATTTTATAATCATCAAACAAATGGAGTAAATAGATCACACAAAAATTGTTAGCAGACATGGTCTACTTTATCTTATTTTTTAAATCATTTAACATTTATTTTGCCTTCTAATTTCATTTAGAATTATTTTTCGTTCTAATTTATATTTATTTTTATTTATTTTTCGCCCTATTTTCATATCAATTGTGGTGGAGATATGCTTTTTTTTACTCCTCTTATTCTTTGTTTATCGTTTAATATTTATTTGTCGCTCTAATTTCATTTAGAATTATTTTTCGCTCTAATTTATATTTATTTTTATTTATTTTTCGCTCTAATTTTGTATAAATTGTGGTGGAGATATACTTTTTTTTACTTCTCTTATTCTTTGTAACTATTTAGTTTTGAATATCTCATACCGAGTTTCTGTCACATTTATTAGACAATCGTTGAAATTATTTTTTTCATTTTTCAAGGTTAAACAATAACATTTTCTGCGCCCTATGCCAAATTGATGAAGCAAACAGCATAATGATAATAATGAAATAATAAAATTTAGAACACGGTTGTAAATACTTAAGCGTGATATTAAAATATTCTAGGCTATAAAGTACTTGAAATCAATTACTACTCATTAATTTAAGTAAATGGAACCTATCATCAGTGATTTCTGTTACTTGTATAAATGTAGTTTAAGTAGATTGCTACATGTAAGCGCAACATACGATATTATTATATAATATGTCAAAGTTGTTTTTTAGTTTGACAGTTTAAACAATAAAGAACATAATATAACACTTTCCATCATTTTAACATCGAACATTTTATTAAAGTTATAGGTGTTATGCAGTTTTAGATTTAAAATTATTCTAACTAATCATTAGTATTAATCCTGTTTCTCTTTTTTATTAAACGGCATTAGCAAAACTTTACTACAGTATTCATCTTGCCTTTTCACCGTTTCAGACTCGCCTTCTTGGTTTATCATATATTAGACATTATTGACTTTTATTATTTTGGCACTTAGAATCCTATCCCTCAGTTAAAATTCGATATTTTTTTTTAACAACAATTACTTTAACAAATCAGTGATAACTCATTTGAATTCAAAACAATTTTTCCAGGAGAAATTTTTTTCAACCCTCCGGATAATTAAATAAAGCAAATAATTACAGTTACATATTAAATATTTTGAATATAAAATTAAAGTTTTGGAAATTACATCCTACCCATCATCTAATAAAAATCAAAACTTTCACCAAAAATTGCTGTAAAAGACTTTTTAATAGTCATAAAATTTTAACTAAATTTAAATTGTTATGTATAAGAGAGAGAGAGAAAGAGAGGGACTAACAATACATCTATATTTATGAAATAACATAAAAGGACTTAATAAACTTTATAAAAAGTATAAAGTAAGAAACAGGATTCTTCTACAATATATTATTATAATCCCTAGTTTCTAGAAGAATTTTTGAAACAATCATATTTTTTTTAAAGATTTTAACGAGCTTTTCATCATTTATAATTACTTTTCAACTTTTTCTCTATACTGAACAAACTTGTTAGATATTTAAAAAAATCTCTGTACCTATTTTTTTATTAGTTTTTTTTTTGTTCTTTTTGTTTTTTTTTGGTTCTGAAAGTCTTTAATTTTGATAGACCATTTAAAAATTAACACATTATTATAAATTTCATTAAAGTTTTTTCAAAACTATTTTCAAATTTATTCATAATATAACATATATACATATATATACACAAGTTTATATATTTCAGGGCAGTGCAGTGACGAACCGAATTATTTGTATTTTGTTTATAAAATTTTACATTTATTTACAATCTATATGAATATACATTGTCCATAAAATAAAAATTTGTGATTTATGGCGGAATTTCCCATTTTAACCATTTGCTTTCATCTCGAGATATTATATTAGTTTGCAGACCAAGTTGTTGATTGAAGTTGTAAGTAGTAATTATAAACAATGATCACGAATTCAATATTAAAGAGTGGCTTACGGTAGATGTAATTATGGGATTATTAATGAAGGCGGTATATTTAGTTGGGTTGTTAAGGGCGACTCACGGTAGAGGTGATGGGGCATATTGGGCTAAGTATAAGAACATAAGAAATTTTTATATACAACAGATTGTAAAAACACGTGATAAAATTGCAATATTTGTAATGATAAAAAATATGTGTGGCAGTTCATCAAGGATTTGATCTAAATAAGTTAATAATTGATAATGTATCTATATTTGATGAAACTAGTATAGCGAATAATGTTTTAATGTCAGTCAGTCAGAATAATGTCAGTTTGAATAATAATTTGTGGACAGCATCACAAATGTGTCATTGTATTCCTTATATACATAATACAGTTCCCCAAATTACAAGCACCTCGTCATTCGAGACTATAAAACAATAAAAAATTTGGAGTATCCTTATCAAGACCTAAAGAACAAAAGATACACCATAGGTATTAATAAAGAGATAATGGAAGGATCTTTCGATATTTATTTGGGTCAGTTATGGTGAACATCATTAATAAATCATTGAAGAGTGTTATTGATCGAATGCAATATGGAATTAATCCGTTATTATAATTTTACCTAAAATTAAAACTTCTAAACGATGTGAAGAAATGCACCCAATCAATATATTTTTAATTTATAAATTTTGCTGTATAGTCATGTTCGCTGATGCCTTTCTGGTAGTGGCCGAATTTTAGCAGAGTTAGTTCGAAATTTAAACACAAACCTGCAAAGCATACATAACAGCCTTTGTATAATCAAGTTAAAGTTTAATGTCATTAAAACACATTTAAATTAATAGATATAACCATAAAAAAAAATTCTATACAAAAGCTATTGTATGTGATTGTTGTATTCCAAATCTCTGTGTAAAAGTAGTTAGGGTGTTCATTCCACAGACTTGGAATTATATAAACAAAAAAAAAATGTATGCATATCAATATTAACTCTGTAGCTTCTACTGTTTCTGCCGTTTATATTAATAACATTGAACATGTTATGAGTATTAAATATTTAATTGTTATAAGAGATATTATAGCAACATATATTAAACTGCGTATGCTGAAAAATTAGTAAAAAAAAATGGCTTTCTACGCCGCATTCGAAGAAGTATTTAATCTGCCGCAGTAAAAATGGTGTATAATGCGCGTATTTTAACTCATTTGGATTATTGTGCAACAATCATGTTTTCGGGGTCATTAGAACGCCTAAACAGGATACGAAAACTGCAAAACAGAGGATTGAGAATTATACTAAAACGTAATAATAGAACACGAATTGAAGAGATGTTTCAAAGACTAAATTGGATGAGTATACAGCAAAAATGCACTTTAGGTTTAGATTTTTGTTTTGAAGTTGAAGTCAAACTTACTCCCACTACAAGAAACCTATACCTAGTAGCAAGTGAAAATTTTATTGTTACACGTTTCAACAGCAGGTCAAAACTTCAATTGCAGTTGTTTAACTTATAAATGTATTAGGAATACCAATGAATTTAAAAAGGCTGTTTCAAAGTATATTATTGGAAATTTTTAGAATATTAGTTTTTAAAGTTAAAGATGAAGTTATTTTTTATTAAATAATCATTGAATATTTCGCTTTTTTTTGCTGATTTTTATTTTTTATTTTTAAAAAAAATATTGTTTGTTGATTTTGAAAATTCTATTTCGTTGGATGTTTTGGATTTTTTGAATATATAGAACTAAAGTGAATTTATTTAAATAGTGAATTATTAATATTGTTACTATATAAAATTTTATACAAAAAAAAAATTAGTTAACCAATTTTATTTCGGCACGAACTAAGAAACACTTAGCCCTGAACACCTGATTTTATGATATTTTTTATTTTCTGTATTAATTATATTTATTTCTGCTGCACAACCCCATATTTGAATTTTGTATGCTCAGATAAGTTTAACGAACCCTAATCATTATTAATTCGGACTGTGCAAATTTTAAAAAAATATCTCATTTCGATAGAAATTTTCAATATACTTACCTTTACCGACTATTTTAATACAAGTTATTACACTTATTTCAAAACTTGGTTTATTAACAACATTTTATAACAAATTTTACATTACAATTAAAAATCAAATTTTTTTTCACATAACACAATACAGTCTTTTTTATGCACTTTTATATTAACTCGCTGGCATCTAATTATTTATAAATTTACTAATCTAATTTTGTATATTTCCATTTTGATATTTTTTACAGTTCAAAATAATTTTGACCATTTTAAATTCAGATACTACTGTATTTAATGTAAATGAGAGAGAGTTGAGAATAATAAATATCGTTATCCATGCACAAAATTATTAGAATTGATTGTTCCAATCATAATAAATGAATTTCGTGTTATAATATCTTGAAATTGATCGGTGGCAGGCCATGAAGTGCTGATATTAAAGATTTAACAATTTCTGCCAGTAACAAAAGTCAAAATGGTTTAGTTGAAGTAAACTAAATTAAATTGATAAAATAAAACATTTGAACTTTGGTTTATTTATCAATCTGAACGCGTTGTCACTGCTATAAAATATTGTTTTACTTGAATATGAGTTTAAAAAAAAACAATAAAGATTTATTCTCATATATCTCAAAACAAAATCTCAATTTTTATTAACGGAGTTACAATAATAAAAAAAAAAATAAAACAAAATTAAAAACTTTTTTTTAGGTCAAAAATTTTAAAAGAAATGTTTTGTCTGTGTGTATTTGTGTTATAAAGGTATGTAAGTTTGATTAAAAGAGTTATAATATTATTTAAATATTTATTAAGGAACTTAAATTAATAATAAATTTTTTTCATGAAAAAATATTTCTTCTTATTTAAAATTAAAAATAATATAAAAGTTTAAGACCGAAAGAGAATTGATGATTATATGGGGGTAAATTTTTATAAGACTAATTATTGATATTTCGGAAAATTGAAAATTATTACTTAGAATATTTACACAATGGTTATATGAAATAGAATCGACGATGAGGTACCTTCAAACTAATTTACATTATATAATTTGTTCTCTTTATACAACTAGGCTGACCAGATAGTTTTGTTGTAAATGATTGTTTCCAACGTCTTGTATATTCTTATAGTTATAGCATATTAAAATTTATAAGTCTAGCGGGTATATAACTACTATATACAATATAAAAGTCTAGTAGTAGCATACTGTATACTCTATAAGCCATTTATACTCTTTGCCACAGGAAAGTTAGTATTAAGCAGACTAATAGAATGTTGTTCAAATTGAACAAATTATTATGAAAATATATTTGGAATATCAATGCTATTAAAAGTTAATATTGAATTTAGAATGGAGTATTTACGACACCTATAACCATAAATTAAACGACGACTGCAACATCACCACACAAATCTACTCTATGCCAAACCTGAAGTGCTCCTTTAACCTACTATTTTTGACAACAACTGATCTATACCTGCCCTATTCTTTATCAAAAAATGAAAAACCATCGGGGATTCTGTAACATTTACTTCCGAAGATTGTTATTACGTAAAAGGCAAATTCCGAGTTATATATAGAAAAAGAAACATTTTTTTATATATAAATACTTATATCTTCTAAACTATTCGACGTAGATATAAAGTATGTACGTATGAGTTGTAGAAATGAGATATACCTTTTATACAAATTGGTTTAGTGGTAAGATCTTGAGGTATTTGGTTTTTCGAGAAAGAAAATAAAAATTGTTTTTTTTTCACCAAAGTTTTCTACTTTGAACTACAATATTTCCATAACGGCAGCACCTATCTGCAGTACCTATATAAACGTTAAAACATGCTCCAAACTGTTATCTTTCTAGAACATATAACTGAATATATATAAATATAATGCGTCAACAGATATAACGGTTTTTATACAAAAATATAAAAAAAACAAGGATACTTTCAAATGTCCTTTTCGTCCTTAAAAGATAAGATGCGCCACTAAAGATATATATTTTTGGAAAACTAGCATTTCCAGCTATTCTTCGGTTATTGTCATTAGGTCCTACGACGATACGACATCTGCCTCAGAAGAGCCAAACCATCTAGAAGCCCTGGACTAACTGGGTAAACTTAAAGGTACCAATATCAAAGAGCTCCACCGCTTTGTAAAAATCTCGAAACGGTTCAACGTGTAGATCTCGAACAAGGTATCACAATGGACCTTACGGTTCTAAGTGGTTACCATGTTGTAAGTGGATGAAGCCATTGTTTTAACAGACTTCAGATAGATATCTGAACCAGCTGATAAATTTTTGAAAAACTCATTCACAAAATGAAGTAGAACTGCCCATACAAGAATATGTTATAATACTAATAATACGACTTACATAAGTACTTAAAGCCATTTATAATATCTATTACTAAAGCATCGGATTATGTACGAATGGCTAGAAAATATTAAGAAGAAAATAAGTATTGATTTTTGGTATCGACAGAGTACAATCCATCAAATTGTTCCGAATTTCGGCCGATTGAGCGTTACTGACCATTAATCAAAACAAATCTGAGGAGCATATCATAATTCAGACCCAAATAGAAAGTATGTACCTACAAATAAAATTAATGAAAAATCGAATGAACGATATTCACGAAGACATTTCTAAACTCATTAATAATTAATTTTTCATTATTTTTATTGTTGTATGTACTAATTTTGTATTAAAATACATATATGTACTTTCTCATTTTTGAAATATTAATCAATTTGCTTGAATAGTGGTTTTATACTTCTTAATTTAGTATTTATTTTTACTTGGTCATTACTTATAAGAAGTATAAAATATAAATCCATCAAATTGGTCTCAAATAGATTTGTGAACCGCTGTTGATTAACTTCTATTCAATTACAATTGAAAGCATTACATTTTGTAAATCTGAAGTAAATGTGGAAGAACAGTTCAGTTATTTTAAGCTTATACTGTTAAGCCAAATAATATACTAGTTTGTAAGTACACCGGTCTGTCCAAAATTAGCTATAAATAAAAACTACTATGATCTACAATAATCCTTATTGAAATATATTCACCTATTAAAAGAGTTTTCAAATTAAATTGTATTTTTAAACAATCTTAGATTTTTATTAAAAAATATTTCAATTATTTATTCTTCCCAAAAAAATTAATTAATTAAGATTATTCATTATTGTCTACTGGGTGCATTTGCATTTTTGATTATTTCAAGAAACTAAATCCTATTTTCCTTTTTTATCTTTATCCTATATTCAAATTACAAAGAAAAAAAAACCAAAATACACAATAGTTTAGATACTTCTCTTTAGAATATTCCGAATGGGATATAAAAACTTTAATTTATAACCATTTAGGGAATGATATTGGATTTCCTTTTTTTTCTAATACTCTTCTCTTATACTTCATATTCCCTTGTCTACCTTTCAACAATAATAATTCTCTTCTTTGGTTTTCACAACATATAAAAATCTTGATTTAGATTCTTTCTCCATGTAAGGATTAACTATTCATATGAAATTCAAAGTTCCATTTAGAACAAAAAAAAAACGAAAATAAAATTGTCCTGAATCAAACCCAATATACAAAAATACGTTTAGGTACACCTAACTACCTACATCCATGCATATCTATATTGTACTAAACTATACAAGCACATACCTAAATATGACAATGGTAAAACGTAAATTCACTGTGTATGGAATGTAATATATCCATAAATGTATGTACATATTATGTGAAAATAAAAAAAATAAAAATATTAAAGATAGAATCAAAGGTGGAAGATTGATTTTTTTTTAGGTGGTTCGACTCCTCTTTAAATTATTTCAGTATTTTTTTTTGTTTTTTATTTTATTATTATTACTATCTCTTCTTTTTTATTGTTTCGCCATACTAAATGTAAAATATATGTGGAATTTCAATATGATGCTTTCATTAGGGTATATAGGTAAAATGTAGTGACCATCATGGTTAAATTTATCGATCTCTCTATTATTTATTATTTCATATACAATATAATATATTCACACAGAAATATATATAAATATTGATAAATATTACAAAAATCAATAGAAATGTAGAATTTAATTATTTTATTTGAGCAAAAAAAAAAAAAATAAAAATAACCTAAAAAAAGAGAAATTGAGAAAATAAAAAAACTATAACAGTATACCGTACATAGTTAAATGCATAAATTTATATATACATACATCCGTACATAATATAATAATATTGTATAATGATAGCTTTAAATATTAAAAGTAAATAAAGTCCAATGATTATTGGTTTGTGTATATATACATATACATGTATACAGCTTTAATAACAGAATAGGTATGATTTTTTATTTGCATAAATTAAATATTTTAAGGACATTGGAATTGTTTCAATTAAGTTTTTATTGACTCCGTTCACATACAGTCATCCATATAGAAATAATAAAAATAATCAAATATATCATATAGGTATACATTTTCTTAAATTGAATTAATAGTTTTAAGTAGTCTGAAAAATACTGTACGCAATCACAGGACATGTGGAATTTGGTTCATTAACCGCTTCAAATGAAGTAATTCAGGGGATGAAAATTGAGATGGATGAACTATACTGTAAAAATAAATTACGATATAATAAAGGAATGATTACTAGAATGTAATTCGGAGCAAAAAGTATGCTACAGAAATTAAATTATTTATTTTATATATATTTATTATTTCCATCTATTATTTTCATCATTGTTACAAATATAAGTACCTCAGTATTTGGGTCTGCAACATCACATAATATAATGCAAAGAAATCATACAAATTGTTTATACGTGTCGTGTTTCTAGACAACTATTTTTTCTGGAATTTTTTGTCTTTAAAAAATTAATTTCAAACTGTGGAAATTTAACTTTCAATCAAGGGTTAATAAATTTTATATATGTAAATGTTTGATTGCTCAGCTGCAAAACCAACTGAATTCACTGCATATCTGTAGAAGTAGCATGCTATATTTAAACTACAAAAAAAATGTAATTGATGTTAATCAAAAATAAAATGTATAATGTAAAAATGCGTAAACATTGGTAGATAATTAATGATAATACTACGAGAAGATGAGGGTGAGGTAATTACATCTGGAAATATTTCATTGTTTAGAAGCATAGAGTTTCGAAACTGTAGCAAAATATGAAATAATACTAATACTAACACTGTAAATCATCATGTACGAGATCAAAATGTCGACGACTTTTTAAATTAGTAATACGACCAAGTCGTTCTAGTATAATTTTTTTATATTATTTCAAGACCATGGGATGAAAACCCTAATTATTTTTTACGCAGAGATTTGATAAAAATAACAACATACAATAATTTTTCTTTTTGAATTTTAACTACTAATTTAAATGTGGAATACTATTGTAATCATATGACACAACCACTCCACTATACCGGGTGTTTCAGAGCATGCGTATCAGATTTTTAAGAGAAGAAGGAGCCGTTATATTAAAATTTAAAATAAAAGTTCGAGGGTGTGCTATCCATTGGTGATATTTTCAACTTCCGGGAAGGACCGTAAAGGTGTTTTTCAAGCCCGAAAATGGCCGAAATTTACCGAAATCGAGATTTTCAAATGATCGACAAAAAAAGAAACGTGAATGCTCTGGAAGACCCGGTATATGTCTACTATGATTATGACTATTAACTCGATCGTCGTATTATACAATAATACCGTAATAGCAAACTCATATTTTTTTACTTTGTTAATAAACAGGGATACAAATTGTAGATGCTTGCGCAGTTTGTTAGAGTGCCTGATATGATTAGTACAGTATATTGTATATTTTAACAGTTTCTAAATGAAAATCTCTAATAAAATTGTTAGTGCATACATAAATGCTACCTACTATTGAAATTCTAAAGCATTGCGTATAGCAGTGATATGTAACCCCCACACATATTAAAAATAAATAATATCAAATCACAAAAAATTATTTAACAATTACGTAGGCAAAATATTTGGAGCATGGAAAACTGAAGATGAAGAAGAAATTAACAAATCTTCAGTACTAATGAACATACAGCAAATATTCGTGTGAAAATAAATCTCATGGAAACATTGACTATTGCCTTTGCAGCATAAGTCTGAAACCGAAAAATGAAATAATTACGAAAAAGTGAAGAAATTTTTTTCCAACCGCCTTGAGTATTGTAAAAAAAACAATATTTTCGATAAAATGCATTCGTAGAACCGACTCTAAAAAGTCTAGAATGGTATTAGTATAAACTAAAAATATTGCATAGTAAATTGTGATCCATTATCGCATGCCACTGTACAAAAAAATATTCTAAGGGTTAACAAAATGTAAGAGGAAGAAAATTTTTTATAAAATATTTTTATTTTCTTAAAACAACTCGGGTCATAAAACATTTCTGGGTATATAAATCCAGAAATTTTTATGAGTTTTTCATTGCTTTTTCGTTTGAGAATAAAACTGTCTCCAAATAGTAATTCTTCTTTTTTTTCTCTTTCTATTTTCTTCGACTAGAATCGTAGAAAATATTCTTAGATTTAAAAAAAAATTTAAGTTTGAAATTTTAATAGAAAAATGTTAAAAATAAAATATTCCCTTAATAAACAAGGGTTTCTGTTTAGACATTTTTCTTTTTCTTCTTCTTCTACTGCCTTAATAGAATATCTTAGTTTTTGTAATAAAATAATCTTGAACCCAAACATTTTTTTTTTAAGATTTCTGATTTTTTAAGATTTTATTTCTTAAAATTTGTTATTTTTAAAAATTTTACAGACAATGTCATTAGTTATCTTTTTCATTCAATTTATTAAATGTATGCGAAGTTTACCTCACCAATTTAAAAAATCTAATTTTTCATAAAAATCATATCATAACAACCATAAATATTTGAAAAGGATATACACACACTCGAAGTAAGAAATGCAAGCAATGAAATTGTTAAAACGGAAATCTAATTTTAAAATTCTCCTGAAAAATAAAATATCACACATAAAACAAAATAAATTAGACGAAAATGTATGTATTTAAAAGTGATGAGAAACGGAGCCATTATCTAACAAAAATTTGGATCTTTACGAATAACCTACATGTTAAATGAAATTAACGGAATAAAAACTAATGGTAAGTACGTATCTATTATGGAAAACCGAATTTTGAACATTTTCTAGTGATGATTGTAGGAATCACGCTGTATATTGAAAACAATTAAGTTTTTGAAATGTTGATACATCTGTAATTTTTGATGAAGCACTTTTATATATTGTATTAATATGTATATGAGCCTGCTCCTCGATATTCGAGGAAGTTTGATAAAAAATCGTTTCCAAATAAATTGCTTTCCAACATTTCAATTTATTCTACCTACCTATTATATAATTTTTTTATTGATTTATCTTAAACAACAACCACATATTTAATAATTTATTTAAAGAAAAGAAAAAAAGATTTAAATTTAATTCTGGCGATGGGTGAATTGCTGAAATTTTATAACTTAAATTATTCTTATATGTTAAGATAATTTCATACATGGGTATGGAATTTTAAATTGAAGTTTCTAAATGAAAATGAAAAAATAAAAAACTAAAAGTCCCGCGCTACGTCCCCTTTAAAATATCTTTTATTTTTTTTTTTTTGTTATTATTAATTTATTAAATTATTACTTAGTAACTAAATTATATCTAAAACTAATTCTATTTTAACAAATTATATTAGATTTATTAAAATGCTTCAATTTATAAAGTATTTTTTAATTTAATAATTAATAGATTAAAATTAAGACTTAGTTAAATGCTATCTGGTCGTATAGAGTTATATAATAATTGTTTGCTTATAATAATAAAAATAAGAGATTATAAAATTTTCTTTTCCTTTTTCCTACTTTTATTTTTTTTTACTTACAAGTTTAACTTTTAGTATTTTATAATATTTTTGCTATTATGCATCTCTTACTGCGCCAATAAATAATTTTTAACTTTTCAGGTAGGTCGTTAAAAGCTTTTAAACTAATCTATATACAGTTATTTTTTTGTTTATTTGTTTTGAAAAGTGATAGGTAGACGTTAGATTTGTTTCGTGTATTTTGGCTATGGATGTCTACATTACGATTTAGTGTAAAGTTATGTTTAATATTATTGTTTATTATTTTAAAGGCTATTAAGAATAATTTTTTATGGTAAATATTATTAAATATTATTAAAACTGAGATATTTAGGATAGTAAAACAACATATTTGTTGGATGTCGATTACTAAATCCGTGAATAATTTTTATTGCTTTTTTTGATTGGACTTCTAATTTTTTTGTATGGATTTGAGAGCACCTACTCCAAATCGGGTTTAGATAAGTAAGGTTGTAAAGTATGAAGGAAGCATAGATTGTATAAAGAGTATCTGCAATTACAATATCTAAAATACAATAAAATATTTTTGTTTTTCTGAACTCTCTTAATTGAAGTACATTGCAATTATTACAATTCTGTCACTTTATAAAACCAGTATTCAAAGCAGAGTAGCTAAGTATGAGTGGCTATTTAAATTGGTACACTTACAACAATTGTGATTGAATATAACAGAATCTTGATCTATCAATCGGATCCTGATTTTCAAACCCAAATTGGGCTTTTTATAAAGCAATGGAGGACCGTAATGTTGATATATTCAAGATCTAGACCCAAAAAGTCTAGAAAGTAGATTTCTAGATTGGTGTTTCGTTCGTGAAGTATAAGATAATTCTATTATCTGCTTTATCTTTGCAGACTCTACAGATCTCATTTATTCCAATCTATAATTATAATTGACAAGCATTTAAGGACCTGCGCAGAAGAAACCTTTTCATTTTATTCCGCTTCTCTTCAATAAACTCTTAATATATAAATAAGTTGTATATACGATCGAAATGCGCATACGGGTCAAAAAAATTTCTATTTGGTTTCATAATATTCAAACTTTTAAATAAAATATAGTCATTTTGTGTCATTCAACATCTTATTATTTTTAAATACATAATTAAAGGGAATTTATTCTATTAATTTTTTTAAGTAACTGTCTCAAAGTATTGTTTTCTACATTTTGGTCATTTGTAGTAATATAGTTTTGGTTAAAAATATGTATAATATGATGTATATACCTCTTTAATTACAAAAATATTTTATTTTTAGTGATTTTATCCATTAAATGCCACTTAGTATAGGAATATGTCGAAACGAAACAGTATATGAGAGAGCAGTATTTACGTTTTCTAAATAAAGCTTACTATTCTCTAAATTTTTATGAAAACATGAGTGGTTTCGACTATAACGTGAGAACTTTAAATTTGGCTTCAACTTAAATTATAGTTACTCAGCAGGGGCCTCTAGTATTCAAATAATATTATGATATCGATTGCTAACCTATTGTACAATAATATCTTCAGTAACTTCTAATAACAACAGGATACGTATACAATACCAAAAATTTAAATACAAAAAATGTCAAATTCTCGTGTTCTCGTTTAGGTATTATAACAAACATGTTCTCATTTAGGTATGATAGCTAGGGTTCATATTATCCCACATAATTGATTAAAAGAAATATTTACAAAAAAAGGTATGAACATCTCAGACAATGTTTTTTTTTGGTATAGCAACCACAAACAAAAATATTATAAGGTACCAATATTAAGATACCAACGACAACTATAAATTAATTTATAAATTCACTTCTTTCATCAGTTCAATTTTTGAATTTTCTAACCATTAAAATACATTAACTACAAATTGCCGTATTCAAGTTAAATTTTTCTTTTAATCCTAAGTAAAAAAAAAAATTTAATATTCATTTATAAATATTTCACTTTTATATCTATTTATTTTTTTTTTTAATAAGAAAATATAGGTTGCTTGGATAACGTCACTTTTCTTTCGAGCTTTCTACATAAATTTTATATTCTTTGTAACATTATCTACGATTTCTTACAACCTCCCTCCCATCAACCAACTGCATCATTATTTTAAGAATATCTTTCTTAAAAAAAAACATACAATCTTTCAATATAAATTTTAGCAAAGCAAAGTACCTACATAAAGTAAAAAAGGATGCATTATTACTGTACAAAATCACTTTCATATCCTGTATTTTTGATTTTAAATCTCATTGGGATGCATCAGTCTAGTAAAAAAGTATTTCTTTAGAGATTAAAATGAAGAAAAAAAAAATGCCTGAAGAAACTTTGATATTATCTGTAGTATGCATCAGTTCCAAGGATAAGTCGTGAAAATATTTAAAAAAATATATAAATATGTATATATATATATACAAATCTTTTTATCCTTAAAGAATAGATTAGCTTAAAACTAGTACTTAGATAATGAGATTCAACTTGGAATATAAAATTAGGGGGTTTTGTTGTACAAACCAAATTTTACAAACTTTGTTTTCAACATTATGGAAGGCGAAATGAATTTCCACAAACAAAATTAAGTCCAAAAATTTTGCATATACAATTAAACCAAACCAAAAATATTTGGATGTATGCGGTGCGATAGGTAAAACGTGTTTGTGTGTGAAAAGAAAATGAATTGAATTTTACTGTTAATACTGATGCATAAATTGTATAGAAATTATGAAAATAGAAATGTTGACAGTTGATAGACACATTTAACAAAATTGTGGTAACAAAGTTATCCTTTATGCAAAAAGATTTACAGATTTACTAAATTGAAATGAATTTTTCGAAAATACCACATTGGAAATCAATGGATAAATTTTCACAATAATTAGAATTCTATTACGTTGAACAAAAATAATTTCATTTTCCTTCTAAGTGCTTGATGACAAAAATTTGGACACGTAAAATAGTAATGAAGAACTTAAATAATAGAAATATTAATAAAATAACAGTTTAATGGATGTTGCTGTTTGGTGATGGTCTTATCAACTAATTGTGTAATTGGTGCTTACACTTACATTAAACTCAAATACAAGCATTTGGTAGTTGTGTGATAGTTAAAAAAAATTTAAAATTTGAATAAAAACAAGAGTGTGAATAACTAATTAATATTTTTTTAATTTGAGCCGCTTTTACGGTTTAGATTTACTTATCATTCGTCTATTTGAAAAAATTGTGAATTCTTTTGATTTTACACCAGTGCATTTTTTTTATTAAATTCCATGTTTCCAAAGAGTAATTTCTGTTCGACAAACAGTTTCGAGTAAAAGTTTTATAGTTACCATAATATTTGTTGTGATTGTCTGTACCGCAATTGGGATTCTCAATTCTAATATGGTAATATTTTTGTGATATCATTTGAAAGTGTTATGAATGTTTAATATCCGATTTTCATCATCATTGTTTCTGCAGTTCTATTTCGTATATGATATAACTTTCCAAATTCATAAAAATCCAAATTCAGGCTGTAGTGGTATAACTAAACTTTAAATTTTAGTTTTTGCTGAACATTTTTAAATCTACTTTTGCAAAAGCAGTCTACTTGTTTTTTTTCAAAACCCTGTTAAGGTGGTTGACAGAAAAATGCAAACAAACCTTCATTATAAGACTGAATAGCTTTGTGACTGATATCAGCCGATGTGTACTGGTTATTTATTTATTTATTCTTACTTAGTTCAAGTGTTTACAAATTATAATATTAAAATTTACAATAAAACAATTTTTCAATGATAAAATATAAAACGTATACAATTAGTAATTTAAAATAGAGATTGTAAAAATTATATAATTAGTTTACACAAAATTCCTAATATAATTAGGAAATTACCTTAAATAAGTATTGGTTTGTGTTTATCAGCGTAGTTAGTTCTGTGGAATGTAATAGAAAATATGTTTTCATGCCTAAATCGTGCTCTTGTGTTAATTGTATTTCTTAAAATGTTATCAATATAATGTGAACCAATGTGTTTATTCAGTACTTGGGTTATAAAAGTAATACCTAACACAGTTCTCCTACCTTCTAAGGTATATATATTAAGCATTTTAAGACGTTCAATGTAGGGGGACAATATTAAGGGATTATTTCAATTCAAAGCTTTTAATGCAAACCTAAGAAAATGTTTGTGAATACTTTCTATTCCATCAATGTGTTGGCGATAAGAAGGGGACCAAACTAATTAGCATATTCAAGAATTGGTCTGACTAATGTCGTAAATAACGATTTAGTAACATAAGAATCATCAATTCATTTACTATAAATAAAGAGCATTAATTATAGATCGTATGAAATACCATAAGTGCAAACGCTTTAGGTAAACTCGATAGTTTGGCAATTGGTCTATAATATGAAACATTAATCTTTTCATCTTTTTTTGTGAACTGGTCTTATGAAGGACTTTTTCCAAAAATTTGTTAAAGATTTTCCACAGAAGTTAAAGATTTATTGAATAGAAAAGAGATAGGGGAAAATAAAGAATCTGCACAGTTTTTTAATATGATTTCAGGCAGACCGTCTGGGCCTGGAATTGTATTATTACCAAATTTACTAAAGTAAATCTGAACATGGAAAGCTTTCTAAATGACTGAAGATATAGAAGAATAAGAAGGTACCAGAATCGAATCACGCTCAGGGCATGGACGTTGTTAAAAGTTTATTTTAATTATTCTTATTTTTTTAAATTATTTAAGAACCCATTCAATAATCATCCATGATTTTCACGTTATACTCCATTGTATTGCTGAACCCGTTATCCCGTTGTTCCTACTGCCTATTGGGTAACTGTAGAATGATATTACGTTTAAGACGATTCACACTACTTGCCGCTGAAAAGATGTGTGCTAGTCTGTTTGGATGTGTACCCAGTTTTATTTGGTATTTGGTGCTGAAGCTATTAATTTCTTCCTTAATGGTTTTTATATCTAGATCACAATGGTTAATTCAAAATTGGCGAACCATGGTGCGCCCGTTGTTAATCGTAGTATTTTCAATTTGAATCGCTGCAATATTTCAATATTTGAATTGCTGGTTACTTCTCACAGTTCGATTATCTATCTCCATATCGGTTTTAAAGTGGTTTTATAAATGTGGAACTATTCTCCATCGGCATTGGGGAGTGTGGTGGATAATCATCCAATACATTTTATACAATTTCAACCCCAGTGGTTTTATTTTGCTTTGGATATGATTTTTCCATGTGAGTTTTCTATCCAAATGCATGTCCAAGTATTTTACGGTTTGTTTTAATGGTATTACTTTATTATTTAGCACCACCATTGGACAAGTTGTGTTTTTTCATTTACTGCGATTCTCCACTTAATACTATGGGTTATTCTGCGATGCCAATATGGCCGTATCATCAGGGTATCATCATGAATATGCCAGTCAAGTGTGGTCTACACATTACTTGACTGACATTAACACAATTGAATCGGTTCAGCGAAAGGTTTTACGTTTCGATTTGAGTAACTTTTCGTGGAATGATCCATTGCGACTTCCACCTTATTTCCGCCGTCTTAAGCTCATTGACTTACAGTCGTTGTCTGATCGTCGAATAATTGCAGATATCTCTTTTATTCACCAGATCCTCTCGGGTATGACGCTAGCCCCTGAAATTTCAGATTATTTGGTTGAAAGATCCAATCGGAATAATCTCAGAGCCGTTGAGCTGTTCCACATTCCCTTCCACCCTACTAAATATGGTAGATTCGAGCCAACCACTAGAATGCTCCGTAAAGTAAATTCTAACTTTGCTTCTTTTGATCGACAACTAAGTGTTTTAACTGTTAAAAAACAATTACGTTCAACTGAGACTAACTAACAACTGTTGTTCTTTTTAGCTTTGATATTTTCGGCCTAACGGAAGTATTTTTAATAAATGTATATAGCTATTAACATAGGTATTAACTTATGACTTTCACCCTTCTAATAACAGCATGTATCTGGTTTAGTTTATTTTTAAATTTTTAACCAAAGGTGGCGGTGACTTACTAACCCTACTGGATGATGAATTATTGCACAATTAAATGAAGCAAGCCCTCGTCTAGTAATAGACGTCTGATTTGCTTACTCTAAGCATAAATCAGACAGTATATGAAAAAAATAGTGGTGGTTGTCTTATTCGTTGTTAGTAAACAAGTGTTATAGGTCCACGTTCGTGGTACTCCTGACGTAATTTAATTGGTTTATGTATAGGCACCTAGATAATTCACTAAAAAATTACTTCGATAAATTGCCACCGTAGCAATAAATAATAGTTCTGTAGAAGAAATTGTTTAAATTTGTACAGCAGTCCTTTATGCTATACCTTATCAAATGATTGGCTAATATTCAGAAATGCCACTGAACAATATTTATTTTGCTCCAAAATTAACTTAATTAGATCTGCGATTCTGTGTATTTGCTCAATATTGATGCTCTGAAACTATTTTGCTTTTTGCCAAAATCGATTTTAATTTTTCCAAAAATAGTCTTTCAAATAGTTTAAATAATCAAAATTAATTTAGAATACAGTTTTTATTTAAAATAAAATGGAACTGCGCTATTGTGAAGACGAAGTTACTCTACAATGTGGAGTAGATGTAGATGTAGTTTTCCATATGTAAATTAGTTGATATTGACATAAAAGAAAAATAAATTTAAATAAAAAGAAAAATAACTATACTATAATATGTGCATATATGTCCAATTCTCTTCAAGTCAATAATCTGATTACTGCGTAGTCTTGGAATAGAGCACAAAAAAAATTATCAATTACAATATTCCTAATCAACAGAGGCAAGGAGAACTAAAACCGAACTGAATACATGTGCAAATATTTTGGCAAACAGAATATGTCAAAGAAATTATAATATAATTTTTTCTCAATATCATTTCGTATTATTTCAACAGCTTAGTTTAATTAAGTCTTTTAATTCACAACCAATACACAATGATGATCAAGGAATAACACAGCATTACTCCGACATTTATATTTTATAGTTATATTATCAAATTTAATTAATCAAATAACATAACATATAAATTAAATAACATAATTTGAACTTATTTAAATTCAACTAAGCAATTAAATGTTAACCCTTTCACTACCGAATTAAAATCCTGAAAACAGGTACACAAAAAAAATATAAAATTGCTTTCTATGTTAAATCAACATAAATAAACTTACTAGATGTATAAGTGTAAATGTTAATTTTAAAGCTAAAAAAAAAATTTCAATTCAAAGTCTGGGGAATGTTTTGTCGAGGGAAACTACACCATTGTTGGAGAGATTAAGTATCGGCGGATATGAAGAAACTTTATATTTCCATAATCAAACAATCTCCTTGTAGTCATAGTTAGAGAAGTGCATATTGTCCCAGGCTCAGAACCTTCAAGTTCTTTAGCGTCCAAGTAAGTAAAGTAAACCAGTAAAGAAAGTAGGTTAACAAAAAGTAAGTAAAGTAAACAATTCAATTTTATTTAGACAAGTTTTATCAAGTATATAAAAACTACTTTAGTTTTAAATAGAGTGCAATATCAAAATTAAGATTAATTAAATTTAACTGCACCGAATTGAAAAAAATAATAAATTTGATAAAATAAAAATTAGTTTGGGACCTATTTTCATAATACTTAACAAAATAACTGTACAAATAAAAATATAAAATTGATTTCGTTTTGTTGATATTATTTTATTCCCCATTGTAAAGATACGAGTAGATGGTGATTAACCGCAACATTTTTAATTTATACAGTTATGCAAAAAAATAACTTAGGGAAAACATTTTCATTTCCCAATTGGTTTGATTTTAAATTAAGCGGGGGAGTACTCGATAGAATATATTTTTTGCTTTAGAGAGCTTTATTTTGTTTAAACATAATACTTTTAACTTCATAACATTGGAATAAGTAGTTTACTCTTAAATCAAACATATAATATTATATAGGTCCAAGAATTAAGGAAATCTTGTCTCTTTACAATCAAACCAATTTTTACAAATCAAGCAATTCAACTTGTTTTATTTAAAATTCTATTCTTTACATACAAATATCATAAATATGAAAAATTTGTTTATTTTTTTTTTTATGTAAATTATAAGATATATTCTTATGACATTGATGAATCTTCAGAATAAATACCTCTTTTACTTCTTTAAATTGCAATTTTACTTATTCAGAAATTTTTTTTTTGTCAAAACATTAAAAACAAAACCAAAATTAATTTTTTGTTTTCGTTTTTTTTTGTCTCTTGATAAAATCTGTCGTCTTTTTGCTTTTGTTAAGTTAAGTTAATCAACAAAAGTACTTCTGCAGTCCTTGAAAAATTATTTTTTCTTTCTTTTGAAATTTTCATTCTCTTTAGCGGTGATTTGGAGAAGAAAGTAATATGTATGACTACCAAAATTATAATATTAGAAATTTAATAATTTTACTCAGTACGGTGAATCTCCAAATTAGCTAAAATATATGAGTGATGGGATAAAATAATTATTAATATAACAGTAACAGTAAAAAATGATTTTGGTAGGATAGTATTAAGTAAGAAGTATCGGGTTAGGATTTCCCAGTATCTAAATTAACTAGTCACCAGCCTATTTAAAGTAACACTCATTGTCATTAGCCTTCAGAAAGAAATTGCAAACATTATTTTATTCAAAGCCTATAATTTAGTAAAATAATAAATTTAACTGACTTATTTCTCAATTAGGAATTTATTTTGAGAAATCGGCTCATCTTCTACGTGTCAACATTGAATCATGAATAACAAGATTACTGAATATCTTAAAATATATCACTTAATATCCGACATATATGGTGTAGTGTTTGTGTTGACCGATGTGATTTGATTATGTTATTGAACTACTGACAAGATGATCCCGAGATATAATTCCACTCAAGGCATGGATGTTTAATAATTTTTTTTACTTTATTACTAAACTTATGTTGCGTATGGAGCTATGACGTTGACCATGACTCAGGTCCTGATAATAGTTGTTTCCCACATTTTTAATTAAGCGATATACCAGAAAAAAAAGTTTCAACTACTCAAAAAACATCACTCTTTTCATTTTATTCAATAAATTTTAGTACCACATTTTAATGTATGAATAGTATTCCTTACTTTTACTGGCAACAACATAGAAAAAACAAAAATTATGTTTTAATGTAAAATATGTGTTCGAATTCAAATTTAAAAAAACAAAAGCTTTTCCGGCTTCATTTTAAAAAGATATTTATTGTCAAAAATACAACTCGGCTCTTGGACCGCTTTTTGCTTTCATTTTCTTTCATTTCATTCATAACAACTAATTACATAGTAACAAGGCAATTTTATGAAATACTACAATGATACATCACAAGCAGATGCTTTCGTGTGACGTGTACGTTGTGTAAAAATATTTAGAAATAAAAGTAATATCTGCCGGAGTCTACAGGGGAGTGTTCTTGGTCCAATACTTCACATACTGTATGCAAGAGATATCCCCCCAAAATTGACAAGTATTTCATGTTTCATTTTGCAGACGACACTGCGGTTCTTGCAATTGATATATCTATCGGAACTCCACAGCAAAACTTCAAAAGGTAGTGAATAAAATAAGATTATAGAGATAAAGATGGCGTATAAAAATTAATGAAAGGAAATTAACTCATATACATTTTACATATAAGGAGATTGCAACCATTTAGTAATGCTTATCATATCAGTTTAGCATTGAGCATCATTCCTAAATACTTTGCTGAATTGCCATATGCTGCTATTTTTTTGTTTTAGATAGGATCAAAAAAATAGTACCATATACAATTAAAAAAATCGCAATCAAAAAAGTGTTACCATATGCCACTGTAACAAAGTATTTTGGAATGACGAGGCTTAGCTAAGATGGAAGAAACATATAAGAAAGAAAAAAGAAGAGCTGAACACCAGACACAAAATACTGGTTACTTGAGCGTAATTCTGAATTATCAGTACAAAATAAAATACTAATATATAAGCAGATATTAAAGCCCGTGCGGACGTACGGTATCCAATTATGGAGCTGAGCAAAGAAAACTAACATCGAAATGTTGCAAAAATTTCAACATAAAGTACATAGTTGGTATAGTTAATGAAGAAAAATATGCACCTTGGCTTACATATTGCAACAGTTACGGATGAGATCAAGAAACATTTTGTAACTCATATGAACTCAGAAATGGTAGCCATTCTTGATATCGATAACAATGTCCGTCGACTCAAGAGAATGAAATCTAACGAAAAAAATTAATATATGTGAAAAATCTACCCACGCAGAAACTACTACCATGGCTATTTTCTTCACGGAAATATCACAATGATAAGGTACACGCAAATTATAATGTTGGTGGCGATCCACCACGGAAACAATTACTATAATAAATTCCTAATCGAAAAATTTACGTTATAACAAAAATAATTTTAGTCGATCTAACGTAGATTGGTTAGAATGGAAAAAAGATTGGTGGGCTTTAGTGGGGTCGTTTCCCACACTATCAAGAGGCATACGTAGCTGGAGCTCTTGAAGTCCTTCGGGGTTTACCTCTTATTTTTTGAAGAAAAAACATCTTTACAACTGCTTTTATTGGCTTTCATTCAATGCAACTACAGAGATAGGCTGTATAAAGGGCTGTAACAGTTTTCATTGAGTAGTCAAATATTGCTACCCATTATCCCATTATCATACATTTTGGGCTTTATTCTCAGTGATCACATATAATTCCAAATAATACGTAACGGTTAAATTTCAGCTTATCCGAGTTCAAAAGGTTTTATTCGTTTAAGACGTCGAACAATTTTTGAATATGCGCTACTTAGTGTTGGCACTTGTTCCGAAAAATTAAAATCACTTCTCCCTGCTCTCAAGCTATTCCATCGCATAACACGAGAGGCATGACCATCCTTCCACCGAGTAGAAATTCCGAGATGGTTTATATCCGGTTATGGAAATTCTTTTATTGTTAGAACATCTCGATTGTGGAATCGCGTCCCAATCGAAGCATTCCCAATGAGAGAAGGATTTTTTAATTATGATTTACAGAGGTTTAAGACGAATATTAACAACATTGTTCGCTGTTTCCCACAAAACTTTTCTTATTCCTTTTTCTTTTCCTTCCTTTAATTATACTTTCCTTTCTTAAATAGTCAACGGTACTTAAAGTACTTAAAGATTCACAACCTAGCTTTTGGCTCTAATATAAAAAAAAAAAAATAAATAAATAAATAAATTTTTTCAAATGGTACAATAAAAACCGTAAATGTTTGGTTTTCCACAAATATTTTTTCATGACACATTTAGGTGGTTTGCGGAATTAATTTGACTTTTAGAGAGAATTTATTTATTTATTTATTTATTTATTTATTTTATTTTATTTATTTATTTTTTTTACTTTAGAACAACTTAAAAATCACTTTAAAAATTTGTTTATATCTAGCTTTAATTACTTTTAACACTTTAGCTACCGGAATCACCGGGATTGATACACCTCCTTCTGCGTACAATATATCACCAGTGATTATTCCAACCCAGGTGCGGTGATCCCCACTGATATTAACTATGTTACAATTTTTACCTGAGATAAAAATTTACCAGTATCACTATAATGATAACCGGTAACCCCAAAATTAATTTTCTAATGGTACCGTGTTAAAATGTTGAATACTCAGAATCTCATATCTCAGAAAGAGAATAAAAAGGATATCATCATAAAAATTCAATTTGTTTGTTTTTTTTTCGGTTTCTTCTTCATTTTGTTTCATTTTTGTTGTTTCAAAAATATTATTTTACAAATATGACATTTTAACAAATAAATTCATCATTCTATATATTGTTATTAAATTTCGAAATGTTTTCCGAATTCGGATAAATTTAGTAAAACATGATATTTTTTTTTTTTTGTTGTTTCCCATCGTTTTTATATGAAATATTTTATTTTTTACTTTATATTTCACCCTATGCTTTTTTTTTTTATATTCTTCTAAGTCTCTATGTGGGTTGATTTTGGTATATTTTTATTTATTATTCAAATGTTGGAAATATTATTAAAGACTTACTTGCAACAAGTCAGAGTCAAAGTAAATAAAACATGATTTGAAAATAGAAAAGTTGTAACTGGTTACAGTCAGGTTTCAGCAGATGAAGATAATTTTTCATTAGTTGACCTAATTTTCAAAACGTTGGTTATAAAGCCAATTATATAATATATTTTTGGAAAATGTAAACTGGGGCATCATATTGGAACCGGTTGGTGATGAATGTGATAATAAATTTGATAGGAATGTTTGTTCCAACAAATAAAATTGTATTGTCAAATAATCCTAAATTATTCAACCGTACTTTTTAAAAAATTAGATTAAAAAATGCTAGAAATAAAGCTCACAAAATATATCAAAAAACAGACATTTTTACAGATAAGAAAATTTTTGATAGATTATAAATAGGTTTTTAAGGCGCTTCCTTTATCATAATTATCTTTTTTTTGCTTAATTTTCTTATTTTTATATATACATATATATATTTTTTGTTGCAGCTAGTCTGTAAGATCTTACTTGGTAGACGAATAAATAAATCGTTATATAGTTAATTTGGAGATTTACAGTACTGAGTAAAATTATTAAATTTCTGAAAATAGACTACATAAAATACTTAAGTAGTTTTTACCCCAATATTAATATCACTATTACTCAACGATATTCTATAATCTAATATAAGAAACTGCCTCCCAGCAGAACTCTTTAAAACTGAATATAGCAATAATGTTCACATTATTTTGATAATAATATGACAGAAGTATAATTAATATCGCTGGAGACTATTTCACGTAATAACTGTATAAAATTATTCAAATATTTTTTTTATGCACAGCCAAAACACAAGGTGGGACGTTTTATACCGATTGGTACGTTTGGCTAGGGTGGGAAAGGAGAATTAGGAAAGGAGGATGGTAAAAGGGAAGGAGGACAATTACGAACGAAGGTGTTAATGTTCGTCTTGAATTTATTTAGGTCATAAATATAGAATTTGTCATGTTTTGGGTACACATAAGATGGAATTTGGTTCCACATTCGGGATGTTGAAGTTATAAACGAATTTCCATAACTTATCTATTGCCGTCTAGGGATTTCAATGGTGTAGGGGTAAAACACACAACAAATGTCTAGGCTAAATTTGAACTTCTAATATTTTTTCTGATTTTCTATAACCTATTTACAAAGTTGTAATACAGTTAAATATAATACATTAAATTTGAATCTGAAATTAAGTTTAATATGTTGAATAAATCATTTCAAATATTTACAAAATAATTTATATGTCATATCAATCATCTTACACTCTTATACATCCTTATACACATAGATAATGATATTCTAAAATTGTAGAAGAAAAACTGAGTATCACACCTCATATTATATTTCGCATTAATGTTGAATTTTTAACAAATTTGAGGATCTTTTGATACTAACCTATAACTTGTAATAATGAGGGTTAAGTACATGTTTTACAAACTTATCATATAATTTGCATTTTGAATTTATTCGAATTTATTCGATATGAAAGTCAAAATATTCGATTCGTAGCGAGTTGTCGATATAATTTTGATATTTTAAGAGAAAAAATAGCAATTTGATTTGCTAGTACAGAGTGATTCGGTAATAATGTTGCATAGAAGATAGAGATGAGTATGTAGTAAATAGAATAGAATTTTTGCACAAAACATAGAGATGGGTAATAATCTTAGAACATAGATATAAGTTGTTACCTAATTACTATCAATAGTATTATTGATTTTTCTTGTGTCCACAAAGAGTTTTTGAAGTCTACAGACTCCACATTCAAGATGATGTGTGGAAACGCGATATCGAATAGACTATTCATATACTTAAGAATGAATACGAAACCGTGTGCTATGCTGGTATTATTAATACTAAATATTCGAATCATAATGTAGTTTTCAGAATTTTGTTACGAACTTGATAAGCCATAATTTGATCGTGAGCCCTTTATAAATAAATTGATAAATAAATAAATAAATATTAATAATTAAAGATAAATTAATTTAAAAACAATAATAATTAGGTTTGTCAGGTTTTTACAAAATTATCATTTTTAAAATTTTGTTAAAAATTAATTCCATTTTTAAAAGTCTACGTCCAATAATAAGGGCAAACTATTAATTTAATTCTGAACCTAAGAAAAATCCAAAAACTATAGAAATTTAATTATACCGAAAATATATAATCTTTTCTGTACAATTAACGTTGAGTGATGAACCGTACTTATAATTTGATAACTTCTTCGTTTTAGTAATCAACCATCAGATCCAAAAAAATGTTCCATAATCTTCTTTTCTTCTTCCATAATCGAAATATATAAATACCAGCTACTTAACGTCGACCCAGCATTAAAAAAATAAATCTTTCACCAATCTTGATTTAAATATTTAACTCAAAACAAAGTTTTCTATCTTGGCAGTATATAATTTTTTTTATTGATTTGTCTTAAACAACAACCAGATACGTAATAATTTATTAAAAAACAAAAAACAAATTAAATGTATTCATAATTCTGGCGAGAAAAAGAAGATATTCTGTACTATGGTGAGTTGTGCTTATTTCATAAATTATAATATTTGTCTATGTTGCATTGACTTATATAGGTTGAAACAAAATACTTTATTTATTTTAATTTTTATTAACCTTTTTCTACGGCCAAGTTCTGAAATAGAACAAAGAAAAATAGTACCTCTCCCAAAAATCTGTTACACCATCAGAACAGTGTTAAAACGTCAAACTGTTTTAGTGTTGCCTTAGATATACATGGTGGAATTTTAAATTCAAATTTCTAATTGTAAATTAAAAAAAAAAATTGCGAAACAATTAGTTTCGCTACGTCTCCTTTTAAATATCTATCAATTAAAAAGAATAGCAATGAAGATCTGTTGTGAAATGGTTCAGATATTTATACTCTAAATCCCAAAACGAAAACCCCAAAGCACAAAATTACTAGACTTGTAAAAAGTCCCAAAAAAAGATCCCCAAACACGAAATTCCCAAAAAAAAACCCCCCAAAACTTTTTTTTTCAAATAAATCCAAAAAAAAAATGTTTAAATTTAAATCGGCAAAATTATGAATACATAACGTAAATCGAGGGAATGTAAAACCTTGTATTATTTATTTAAATTCCATCTACATCTTCATGCCATCCGAAAAATCAAGGTTTCAATAGCATGGAGCGAAAGACGACAGCCCCTGGCCTTAAAAATAAAATAATTTTTTTTCATATTTTTACTAAAACTGTGCAGTATGCGTGTCAGCAGCCCCCGACTTTAAAAATAAAATAAAAAATTTGGAAATTTTTTTTTGTGGGATTTTGGGCTTGCGGATTTTGATTTGGGGATTTTGATTTGGGACTTTTGTTTTTGGCGTTCAACAGATTCAAATATAGTGTCAAAATTTGTAAATTATTCAAGTATTCACATTTAGCGTAGTTGTTATTCTTATTGATGAATTTTTAGTATTATGTATTCGTAATTCTACAAGCTAAACATTTATATTAACTGTATTAAATGGATTAAATTATAAGAACTTCCCAATTACCACATGACTGGACTGACTGAACGTATGAACGGAAGCTTTATAATAAATTAGAAGCTTAATTCGGATAGGGATAGAATCAGTCAAACCTTCAGTAAAAGCATAAAGGGAATTTGAATAATTGGTTTTACCAACTGAAGAGACAATAAATAGAAACAAGTGAGTGGGAATATTGATATATAGGCCAGATAGGATTTAATTTAAATAAAATGTTTTATTAAATATAGGATCAAAACTGGACAACCAAAATTCTTTCGTTCCAAATCTGTTGCCAATTAATCTATCCATATCCGAGGCTTGTCTTAAGTCTTTCATAACTATATATTTTTGTCAGTTAAATATAGTTAACCTAACGCCAAGCTTCAACCTGAGAGTATTTTTTTACGTACTTAAAATTTTAGCCTATTTAATAAGCGTTGCTGTATAGAATAGTTTCGGGAGGTTACCACATGGAGGTAATGAGCACTTGCTCAGGATCTTGACATTTGTACATGGATCAGCAACCGGTCAGATGCTACCATGCAATCCCAAGCTGGATAGACCCCGTCCATAAATTAAATTTAGTATCTAAATTGAAAATGTACATCCAAATAAGTAAAAAAGAACTCTCTGTAATTTAATAGATCCGTATAAGATGTTACTAGTCTGTTACTACTTTTTAAGCAATACACTACTAATCGCAAAACTTTTAACAATTTACCTCCTATTTAATAATATTTAAAGAAAACAATTAATATTTTTCTCAAAACTCTCAATTCCTAATTTTACTTCCGTTGTTGAAATCCTTTTGAAATTCATAAATTTCTATCATTCCCAATGGAATGTTTTTTTTGTTAATAATTTTCAAAATAAAAATATTTCAAAATTTTACTCTACCTTGGAAGGACATTTTTTTATTGTTATTTTTTTTTTTTTATTTATTTATTTGAAATATATATATTTCAAAAATGAAACATAAATGGAAAACAACAAGTGATAAAAGAACATTTTTCATGTTTTTTGATATAAGCGTTTTGTTTTTTTTTCGTTTTTCTAAATATACGAGATGAATGAATTTATATACCTTGAGACAATATACAAAAAAAAAAAAATAACAAAAACACAAAAACATAATAAAAAATTATTTTTTGTAAAAACAGCGAGAATAAAAATAGACTTAAATTGTATTTGTATGGTATTAACAAAAAGGATATAATATGTATTAACCTTGTTTTATATTAGGTTAGTATAACTTTTTATGGGTGCCGGCATACTACACCGTTTCCGCCATTACCACCTCCAACTCAAAACATAATTTTGACACACAAATAAAAAAGTCTGCGTTTTTTTAATGTTTGGTTTTCGTTTGTTTTTCTTATTATTATTATTTTTATATTCGTTGTTGTTCGTGTTTTCGTATTTTATGTTCTTTTTTATGAGATGTCGTTTGAAGCAGATTTTGTATTGTTGATACAAAAGTTGCGTTACCTGATGTTTACCTGATGTTTTCTTTAGTTGTTTTCGCTCATTTTATGTTTTTTCATCATGAAAAAGTTGTAATATAATAAGCATATTAAAAATTCCATTAGCACTCACTGATTTACGAATATCATAGAAAGTACATGCATACACCTAACATTTTAAAAAGGAGATTTCTAAAAAACAAAAAAAAAGGTTAAACTTAATAATTTTGATAGAAACAACAAAATGGAATGGTGTGAGAGTGAATGAGAAAGATTAAGGTAGGTCTGAAGGAATAACTTTTCTTTATATAATACTAGTACATGTATGCATGCGTATATAATAATTAATTTATATAAAAAATTTGCTAGTAATGTGGTAGATTAACAAAAAAAAAAAAATAAGAAGAGTTCATGAGAGTGTTACATGATAGGAGGCAAAAAAAATTTATTTAGAGTTTTAAGAGAAGTTTTCACACAAACTTTCCTTATAAGAAAGCAATGACGTATTATGAACATTTAATTGAAAATAAATAAAATATTAATTTGATATAAAAAAAAAAAAACAATTTTGAGCCTATAAATTTAAAACTTTTCTTATTATGGAGTTTTGAAAAATAAAAAGTAAAAAAAAGGAAAAGAAAAGCTGTAGAAATCTGAGATTTAATTTTAATATTAGTTAAAATAAAAGATAAATTATTTTACCTAAATCAGAATTTCATTTCAACTTTGTTTATTTATTTTGTTTAGTGATATGAGAGATTATGCTGTTAAGGAATGAAATTTTCCTTTTTCGTACCCTATTAAAATTAGTGAAAATCAGTTGTTTCGGTAGCCGAGTTATCAAACTGTTGATTTATAAAATTAACCGTTTGAACTCACTCTTCTTGGGAGCATAAGGGTTCGACAAAGCTCTTCCATCTGATTCTAATATGTGATAAGTATTTAATTTTACTCCATGTTGTATTTGTTTATGGACTGGACCATGTATCAGGCTCATTTTTTTTCAAAGCTACGTGTTTTCTAAATTTTTCGTAATATTGTAACGGTTCTTCTTTCTAATTTTCATTTAGGTCAATATTTACATATTACAATTACAAAAATACATATGATTTTTTTTTTTTTTTGCTTAAAAAAAATACAACGTAAATTTATAACATGAGCCTGAGGCTCTCATATAATATTTCATAATAATTTCTTAATAATGCAAGTTTTGACATAAATAAATGATGATATGACTGTGATGTGACATAGAACTCGATGATGTGGCAATTGACTCTGAAGAGGATCATTTATCTGAAGCTTCAGAAGCAGAAGATGAATTAACTTATGATTCTGATAATAGCGGTGAAATTATAATTTCTCATGGAGAATTTTTTGCAAAAGATGGTAAAAAATGGGCTCAAATATCAATTGTCTAAATTAATATTTTGCGCTGGAAGCTCTTTGCCGCAATTACATGGCTTCTTCGAAATCAAATAACCAAAGTTATCGATGGCTTTCGGAGCCTATGGTTCAATTATATTCAAAGTTATACTGTAGGCGTAAACCGTTTCGAAAAAATTTTACGTTTTATTAGATTTGATGAAAAAACCACAAGAAGTAATCGAAGTAAATTTGACAAATTAGCCCCAATTCGAAATGTGTTTGAAGCAATAAATAAGAATTTGGGAAAATATTATACCTTCAGAAAATCTTATCGTAGACGAACAATTATTGCCAACATATGCAATCAAAGCCTGACAAGTATGGTATTAAAATTAGGTGGCTTTGTAACTCTCAGACGGCATACCTACTCAAAGGAATTCCATATACTGGGAACAAAGATAATAACAGAGCAACAGAACTTGCTCAAAATGTAGTGGAGATTTTGTGTACACCATATTTTGGAACTGGACAGAATATTACAATGGATAAAAAAATTCCAATAAAAGAAATTTATTTCTATGAGCTCTTGGTGATAGTTTAGTAAATTCTCTTATCAAAAAGCTTAAATTCTCTAGTACTAAAAAGCTGCAATCCACCACCATCTTGTACTGCAATTTCAAAAATGGTAGCGTTTATTTTGTTATTTTTCAACATCTAAAAATTAATTATTTTAAATAAAAAATTTAAAATTTATTAAAAATTATTTTTTTCTGTTACATTTTAATGTGAGACTGCCAGGCTCATGTTATGAATTTACGTGACAAAATATGTTATGAGGTTTAGGGTTAAAGCAGCAGGGTAAAAGTAGAATAGGTAAATCGCGTATGTTACCATCTTTTACCCTACGAAATTCAATACTTGCCTTCTGATATTATTTGTAATTGTAGGTTTTTTGAAAACCTCTCCACTCCTCTCCACTAAAACCAATTATTGAATGATTTAAATTAATTTTAATTAACAGTATGAAAGCTTAATTTAAAGAATTAAACTTTCATACTGTCATCATCTTTATTCAACTTGTATTCAGAACATAATTTAGTTTCAGAAACTTACATTAATAATATTCGCCATACCAACAATACAACATCCTTAGCTGAGACTATCTAAATGATATCATCTTGTTGATGATTTTAACATAAACAAAACAACAGTATTGTGAGCACAAAAACTATCATAAATATAGGAATGACAAGTATAAACTGCTTCAATTTATTATCGAAAAAAGATTAGAAAGGCAAACAATTACGAATCGCCAGAAAGCAGATATTCTGGCTGAGAAACATAACAAACTGGATCGGACTAAGAATAGTGAGCAATTTATAACAAGTAAAAATCAAGAGAAAATACAAGTGATACTTACAGTGTTAGAATTTGTGTCTAAGAGAGTAGAAGTGCAAGTATCATGAAATGAAAAAATTTAAAATGGGAAATCCATAAATTTCAAAATGTACAAAACTTTAGTACGTTCAGTTGTTAGCATACATCGTGCACTATGATATAAGTCTTGTTTTGAATCCTTGAACCAAAGTTAAAAGAATATATTATCTGGCACAAAGCTGTTATACCAAGATGGCAGACATAAGTTGCGAACAAATTAAGAGCTTCTCAACGTTATAAAAGCAGGAGACATATAAATATAGGCAAAGAATGAAATCGACAGACGTTATTAGATGTAAGATGAAAGACTGTATAAGCCCACATTTGCGCGAGACCATATGGGGCCGGCCTAGAACTGCTTTGATAAATAATGTGGATGAAGACTTGAAAATATTTAAGTGGATTCGCATATGAAAAAAATAGGAAAAAGGCCACCCCCGATATCTCGAAAAAAAATGTCGAGCTAACAAAAATCTCGAATTACGAAAATTTCAAAAAAAAGAAATCTCGAATAAAAAAATCTCGAATAAAAATTATTGGCTATACATAGTTCCGAAAAACTATCTTAGCCGAATTTTTTGAAATTTTGCAAAAAGTTTCGTCATGACGTCGCAAAGTTCTGCAAATTATAGGTTAGCGATTATGGTATTAAAGACTCATTAAGTCACTTTGACAATTTGGCGGCTAAATTCACTTAAGTCAATTTTTAATTTTGAAAAACAAAATGTTGAAGAAAAAAAGTGTCGAACAAGTGAAAATATACTCGTATGTTAATTCAAAATAATTTTTGTTTTAATTTTATTTATCTACTATCCTCAATCAAACCCCCGGTTTTGCATCAACAACAGCTACGCATAAAAATAATTAAACTAAATATACTGGAAATAAAGAATATCATTATTTTGAGTCAAATTCTAAAGTCTCTCCTAGTTCAGGATCTTGCATATAGACTTGCATAAATATTCTGGTAAAAGGTATATCCTTCAATTTTTTGCTTGGCTTATTTTTAATCCTGCTCTTTAATTCCCTCTAATTACTTTTATATTTAACGTTTAAATAATTATTTTTTTCGTTTTTTTTTTCAATATATTTTTTTTCAAGATTTTTACTTTCCAGATTTTTGTTTCGAGATTTTTTTTGTTGGAAATATTTTTTTTCCAGATTTTTGTTCGTTCGAAATTTTTTTTCTTCAGATAATGGGGTGATCCCAAAGGAAAATTGTCAAACAAGTTTAAAACTATTTTAATTATTTAACATTAACTAAATTAAATTTAAAAGAATAAATCGGCTCAGACCATTGATTTTCTTTTGCATTATTCTTTGCAATCAGTGGGTAATTAAATTTTTTACCAACAAAATATACTTGACGCTATGCTTAATATATGTAGTTTTAGTTTTAGAAGACTGTATCATATATGACTGTTATAGTACAAGCCTAAATAAATTTAATGTTTAAAAATAAGTTATTCTTAAATTATTCTGAACGTGAAATAAAAAATCAACGTCAAAGGATGGCATTTAATAGAAAAGAAAAAATTGTCAAAAACTGCCGTGTCATACTGGAAAAAAAAATAATATTTTTCCGCAAAATCTTTTACTTCAGAACTAATTTCTATTTTGCGACTACGAATATTCATTTTCTCATAATAATACTCTTAAATTAAAACTTTGACATTTTAATTAAAAACAAAAAATCTTTTATGACCATATTTTTAGTTATTCATAAATACTCATAAATAAAATTTTGAAAAATGCACCAAACTGCCATCACAATTGGAAAAAAATTCTGTTATTTGGTTTATACCTATTCTGATGTGAAGAAAGAAACAGTTATTTTTATTTTATTATTATTGTTTGAATCCCGTATTTGACTGCTGATGCATCAATTAAAGAATTAAAATGCGTCAAAATACTAAATGAAAATATTTTATAATAGAGTAGCTATCCTCCAATAAATTTGATAAACAATAATATACCATCATGATGGCAGCAGTTAGTTATTCATATATGTTATTTTTACGCCTATTGTTATGCCTTATATGAATCATTCTTTTTGACTCATTTATAACGAAAAACTGCTTTTCTCCTACAAAATATATACCATTAAATGAAATTTATTTCTTTGAATAGAATATAATGCAATAATACTCTAAATCCAAACTAAATTCAAAATATTTTCATTGGAAATTGTCAAAAAAAGGAAGATTTTTGATAGTGAATTATCTATGGAAGTGCAGTATTTTTCATAGGTATAGTTACTAAGGCCATAGATTGGTAGAAATAAAATCATACTGTAAAAAAATTGCCAAAAATAACGTATTTTATTATCTATGTAATCCACGAATATGGGGGATCCTTTTTCCGATCCTATTTCTATTCTTATTAAAGACTTTGTTCAATCAACTTTGAATGAAATTCATATAATTTTGCAGATACAGGTAAAAATCAAATAACTTGTACAAATGTAATGCTAAATCTACCATAACCATCAGAAACAAAATTATGAGCTGCATATTAAACCATAGCGTTGACCAAATACAACAAATAAAAATCTATTTCAAAACTTTTAAAAATCAAAGTTGTTTCTTTTCTGCAAAAAAAAAAAATACCCTATTTGAAGTCACCAATTTCAAAATTAAAACTTGCAACACTACAACCAGAGCTGATATTTTCAGAATACGAGAGTGAATCATAATATGCTTTAGACTAACAACATTTTCGACATTCTCAGAAGTGTTATGAAACATTCAGGTATTGTAAGTAAGGAGTATAGTTTTGCTACCATCCAAAGATGAGTTGAATAAATATAAGGTCTGCATATAACCAGAGATGGTGAATAATAAATGGTATTCATAAAAACTAACTTTTTCGCTCTATGCCTCACGGATGGTGTTTCAGGACATTGATGATGATAAAAACTAACTTTACTTGGTAATTATTATATTATTGGAATACTAAATAATTTATTTGGTATAAGTTGGTTAGCACATATTCGTACACGAATATGAATTACGAAACTAATAAGTCCGAATTTTTAAGTAATTTAATTGAAAAATGCATGACGCGAAAAATGCCTACTCCTCCAGCGTCGAAATATCGAGGTGGTTTTTGAATAGTTACAGAAATTCGAATACATTTAAAGCATCTTCTCGAATGTGAAATCGTTTTCTACTTCAAGCATTTCCAAGAATAGGAGGTTTTACAATTTTGATCTTTAAAAATTTACGAATAACAGCAACAAAATTGCCTGCTTATTTAGGCACATACCCCATTGTTTTTAAAGCTGAAACCTCAGCCATCGAGGTATCACCATTACATAGGACACAATGGTGCTAACATATGCATAACTTCAGATAGCCAAAGTTTTAGCTCATAGCTCGCAAAAGATATAAATATTTCCATAAATACAAAGCAAATAATAACATCAAATTAACATGAAATTAACATCAAAGCATTTAATAAATTTCATCAACGACACCGACGTGCAATTCCAAGATAATAAATGTGGAAGACATTATAACAAAAACTAATTTTCTCGTATCAATTGCATGACTAACGCCATGCAAGTATAAAAATCAATCTATTCTAAGTTTTAATCCTTATTTTGGACTGACAATCATTGTTCAATAGTATATTCCGAAGAAAAAAATCGCTTAGCTGGCTGTTGTCCAAAATATCAAAAGAAAAATTTTATTTTTTTTTATTCGCAAAATAAAGTCATTCCTGATGGTGGTATTTATGTCCTTGTATATTTAAATTTTATTCTCTCAATACATTTAGCAAGACAAAAAAGAAAAACTCATTCATGGTTCATAGATTATACAACGAATCGGATTAATTCGCAGCTAAATGAACAACAAAAACAACAAAAATCAGTTATTGCAACACTATAAAAATTACTTATAAAAAAAAACAAAAATAAGAAAAAATTAAGTTCTTGTTTCCATTATGTAATCTACATTAACGTTTTTTTGTTTGTTTTTTTATTTTGCAAATTATGCAATCATTGTTACAATATGTGTCTACTACATGTATTGTAATAAACATTTTGTAAAACAAATTAGAAAATATTTTAACTTTCTTTTTGATGTCGTCGTCCTTCCTGTACAATATTCTCTAATCCTAATGCAAAGAAGTGCAATTTCATTTTTATTTTACTCTTTAGATTTCAATTGAAAATATACCAACATAACCATAACCCCATCATTCTAATATAGGCTCACAAATTATATCTGAATCTATTGTGTTAGCAATAAAAATTTATATCTATGAAATATTTCGATTCAGTCTTACAGAAACAAAATCTGGTGTATGAAATAGGAAAGCAATTAGGCAATCAGGTTAGATAAATATTTTTGAAAGCACAATCGTTTCTGGATAATATTATGTGAGTCTGATGTGTATGTATAGATGTATAGTAGTGCATTTGAGGCTTAAAACGTTAACATTAGTAAAAATTTTCTTTCAAATCTCAAATTCCCAATTAAGTTGTCTGTATAACATAATATATATATATATATTTATATATGTATATATATATATTTATATATGTATATATATATACTTATATATGTATATATATATATTTATATATGTATATATATATATTTATATATGTATATATATATATATATATACATGTATTTGTATATGTATATATTTATGAGTTAAGTTATTTTTTTATCGGATTCAATGTATGAATATATTTTAAAGTTTATGTACAGAATTTTAATTAACGAAGATTTATTAATGTTCAAACAAAATTTTAAGGATATTTTGATATAAATTTGAAATTTTTTTGTGTACATTTTTATAAAAATGAATTTTTCATTAAAGAAAACATCAAAAAAATATTTTTTTTTAAAAGTCTTAAAGTGAGCAGGATTTATAAAAATTGATGGTTTTTTTTTTATTATTATTTTTTAATCAAAAATTGATTAGCATAACGGCGTTTAATATTTAATTTAAAAAGGTGTTAAAAATTAGCTTATGTATGGTACTTATTTTAAGTTTATTTGAAGAGGTAATGATGTTCATTAATTTTGGATTAAATTTGAAAAAAAAAAAAAGAAATTTTCATTTCAAGGATGCTGTAGATTATCACCTCTATCATAATAGATTAAGAAAATTACGGTTGTCAGATGTGTCGTGAAATACAACATTTTAGTATCATATCAGAACCTTTTCAAATAATGTCGCTGAGCAAAAAATGTAGTACGAAAATTTTGACACTACATAAGGAAATTATGTTAGATATTTGCAATCGTGTTCAATTATTAGGCGACAGTTAAAGTTTCTAAATGATTTTGTGCTAGTTGTAGTTTTAAAAAATAAAAATATTATTAAAAGTAAATTGTTGTTAAGTTTTGTAAATAAAAATTAAAATATTAAAATTGTTGTTTGTTGTTGTAACTAAATATACCAATAAAATTTTAAAAATAATAAAACTTATAAATAAATATAGGTCCGTTTTACCACTAAAATATGAATGAAAGCAAAAAACAATGATGGAAGAGAAAACGGTGTTATGAGTGAACCTTTCATTTTTTTGTTACTGATAAATATTTCAAAGTTTACAATTTATAACATAGAAAAAAGTATGTATGTTGTTAAAATAAAATTATAGTTTGATTTTATAAAAAATATTTTTGTTTTTAGAAGACAAATTAATTAAAAATAAAATAAAAATGTATATTAATTCTTTAAGTTTTTATTTTTATAAACTATTTTCAAGTTTCAATTCCAAATTTTCAAAAAAATTACTTAAACAACTTAACTATTTCATTTTATTTATCAACTTTCCTATTCCTTCCTATCGCTAAATAAAAATTCAGTGAACTCTTAATACTGATTTCAATATAACTTAACACAATAAAATTCGTTTATAGTCAAAAAACGTTTGTAGTCACAATTATTTTATAGTCAAAAGTTTTTTTAAAGGAAATTAATAAACTTCATACATTCGATGTCGTTTATAAGTCACCTTAGAATATAACCCCAATTTTTTCAATAAAACAAACAAATAAGTCAAAAGTGAATTATTTTATTAAAACACCGATTTATATATTATTGTATTTTTCGGCTCTTTATTACAAATATGTACTAGGGGCCCCTGTTACATATTTTCAAATTTCAATCAATACATATCAATAATTATATTTCAAGCTGAAGTCAAATTAAAGTTTTTAAAAAAACAGTAATTTACGTACTGACATAGACTTCGCACGATATAGCAGAAACCATTCGTGTTTAATAAAAAGTTTCGTGGTTAGTAAGTTTTATTTACGTGTGCGTATTATTGTTTTATATACAACTTATTTATTATATTAGAAGTTCATTAAAGAGAAGCGAAATAAAATGAAAAGGTGTTTACTGCGCAGGTCCTTAAATGCTAGTCAATTATAATTATAGATATTTTGTGATTACACAACAGAATAATTGCTATTTATGAATAAAATAAAGCTTAAAATTGTTATACGAAAGATATTTTATTGAATTTGATTTTGTTTATAAAGATGCAATTTGTTTTTGACAACGCCTATAGTCACAAAAGGTTCAGAAATATTAGTAAAAGTTAGGGAATGGCTAGAACCGTGTTATATATTTTTTGACGTAGAATCTGATTTTTAAAATTTCTTAATCTTAAAAAACCAATTTGCTGTCCTTTCCGAAAGTTGCAAATACCACCAATCGATAGAGCACTTTCGATTTAGTTAACAAACTTTTTTTTAAATTTTAAAATAACGGCTCTTTCCCCTCTTAAAAAGCTGAAACGCATGCTCTGGAACACCCGGTATAAAAAACCAAGTACCAGTAGGTAAGACAGATCTGTGGTTATAATGAAAATAAACAATTTTGATTCTCTGTAAGATTGTCAAATCGCATGTGAAGCCAGTTTTTACCAGACCTGTAAAGTCGAAGAGAGTATATGTAAGACCAGGTAATGGGTAAGGGAGAAATTATAACTCGTTTTGCCAATAAAGTTCCATCCTCCAATTGTGTGCTTCTTTAACAAAAAGTAGCCCTTCTACATAATCTTTATACTCGATATTGCCCTAAGCCTCTTTCCCGTAAGCAAAAACAATTTCCTATTTTCAATATTTGAATTCTACTACCTAGAAGTTTTATAGGACCTAATCGTATGCCAGTTACAGTTCATTTGTCTTCTGGTGACCGGATCAATTTCGCAGTTGAATGATCTTAATGTTTGAGTAATACAAACAAAAGTGATTGTGTGTGACAGACACATAAAACTGAATTCTCTGTCACTAATAATGTTATTTAACTATTACACTATAGATATTATGCAAGACAAATTTTGGAAATTTTATAAAAATTTACATTATTACAAAGACCCAGCCTTAATTAACATTTACGACTAACTTATAGCATTTACTTATTACTCATTGGTCTGAAAAAAAACCAAAACCATTAAATTCATATGATGTTATTAAATCAGAAAAACTTCTAAATTCATTTAAAAATCTCAAAATTAATGACCTCTTCATCTCTGAGGCTCTGACTTTGTCCTCAGTCGGCTATTTCTAAAGCAGCTAACATATTTTAATATTTAAAATAATAGAAGAAAATTTATTTTGAATTATATTGTTTTTAACTCTATTTTATTTATACCTAAAATCTTAATATTTTATCCTTTTAAATGTGGCTTGAATCCCTTTAAAAACCTACATTTTTCACATTGATGGAAAATATTCTCTTTTTATAGTAATTTATTTAAAGTATCAAAACTGATGTGGCAATTTTTTTTTTTTTTTTTGTTTTGTTCTTTTTATTTTTGTTTTACTAGATTAAAGCATGATAATTAAGAGATTTTTATTGTTACAAAAAACAAACTTCTATAATTATGTCCGTCATATTTTTGTTGTTGTTTTGTTTTTATTTGTTTTTTGTTTTAAAATTTTGATTTTGGTTCTACCAATTTAATTTGAAGGAACAGAAAATTTTGTATTATCCTAACTATAAGCAATGAATATATATATTTTTACATAATATATGTATACATAATTGATACAAAAATAAACTCAAAGAAATCTCCCCAAATTTATTAAAATCTCACCTGGAATTGTGTTAACATACCCATTCAATTCTTGTATTAGGCTGAAATATGTATCAGAGTACCTTAAAGTGACGCCGGTAATTATGCTATTCAATCCAGGAAAATCAGCAAACGAAAACGAAAATACTGCGATCTTCATTTAAGTTGTTTGAGTCTTAAACATCTCCAAGAGTATGTGAATATACACCTAATATCAAATTTGAATTCAGGGAAAAATATCGGTTTATATTACTAGGCAAAAATCACTACTACGCATATATATAAATAACATAGAAGTCCCACAAGCAGTAACAGTGAAATATCTTGAATTACACCTTTATTAGCGTCTGAACTAGAAGCACCAAAATAAGCAAAAAGCAATACAAATGAACAAAAAATCAAGAGATATGTATTAGTTAATGGGAAGACAGAAAACCATATTCCAAACCCCAAATATATACTTACTTACTAGGTGGCCAACAGCCCATGTAGGTCCTGGGCCTGACTCATCAACATCCTTCATGTTTGCCGATCACGGGCGGAGTCTCTCCAGTTGAAGATTGGAAATTGTTTTGAATCCGCCGATATTTCGTCACTCCAACGAAGGTTTGGTCTCCCCCGACGTCTTGTACCTTCGGGTCTGGATTCGAAGATTCTCTTGGCTGGAGAATTTTCGTCGGATGGACGAAAGCATTTTCGTCGGATGGCACTCTAGATGTCCGAGCCACTGTAGCCTCTTGACTTTAATTTTCGTGACTACGTGCACCTCATTGTACATCTCATAGAGTTAGGCATTATATCTTCTCCTCCAGACCCCATCGTCATTTTCAAGACCATATATCCGGCGAAAAATTTCCTTTTCGCAGACACCAAGTGCATGCTTATTTGCCTTTGGCAGTGTCCAGAATTCTGATTCGTAAAGCAAAACCGGGAGTATGAGCGTTTTGTAGATTTGTACTTTGGCGTTTCGAGAAAGGAACTTTGACCCGAGATGTTTTGACAAACCGAAGCAGCAACGGTTTGCAAGGGTTATTCTTCCAAATATATAATAACAGGATAATTAAGTCCATCTTTAGAACCAATGTATTATCTGTGAGAAATATCTATATACACACAGACAGGCTGCAATTAAAACACTAGAATCAGTAACCATCAATTTAAAAAAGGTTTTAGTCTATCGCAGTGTGGTTCCTGTTAAATGCTATGCAAATGAACTTGCTATAATTGTCAACTTGGATCATTGTCCTATTGGCAAATATGCAGAAAGTTTGGACTTCCCTACAACGATTTTGCAGAATTTGTAGAGAGGAGTAAGAAGATGAAACTGTCTAATACCCACTTTTTACTTCCTCTAGTATTTATCAGAAAAGGAAAAAGTCATTTAGGAATTTTCTTTCTGAACTCACTGGGTGACCTTGACGGTATTAAAGACCGAACCGCTGTATAAAAAGCTTGAAATGATACAACGAGTAGATTCTTATGCGAGGAAAGTTCCCGTGGCATAACAATGGACCTTACTGGTCTAAGTATGTCAGCGTACTGTCGGCAGCCCTTACTACCTACCTATCTACCACGCTATTAAACACAAAAACAGATTAATTCAACATACTAATGTAAGGTCGATCCGGCTCCTAAACAAATCAGATGACGTAAGGAGCCTGAAACGATTAAATCCCCACAATCTAGTGGAATAACCTAAAGAGGAGCAGAAATATTGATTTATGTAAGTTCATACAGTTTTGTTTTTAAAATTTAAGTTTAAATTTAATAATTTATTCAAAGATTGTGCTATAATCACTTAAACGTTGTCAAAAGCCAAAATTAAAATATGTCATACGACCCGACCCACAAATGTTAAGTATCAATCGGAATAGTTTTTAATGAAGAGTATAAACTTTTCCAAACACTTGAAATTACTTAGAAAAAAACTTACGAAAATTTACGCAACAGATTGTACTACAAGCTGGAAGTACTTGCAAAGAATTTACAAAACCCTAGCCAAAAGATTTCCTCCCATAAGACTAAGCAAATTAAATAAATTTATACAATCTTAAATAACGTAAAAATGACAAAAAATATTTTTCTTTATTTTGATATTTCCAACGAGAAAAGAACACTCCGACAACAACGTGATAATAGTAATGAAATTCAACCCAGTATCAAAAATAAAGTGTACAATTTAAAAGAAAGTTTTCATCTATATAAAAAGTTTTATTTGATAGAAAGTTTTTTGTTTTTTTTTTTATAAACATTTGTTAAAGAACAGTTAATACAACAGTAAAAAAAAAAATTTCATAAATTTTTCCTTTTTATGAAACTTTGTTTTCTTTTTTTTTTCTTTTGATAAAAATTTTCCAAAAAAAAAACAATATCGAAAGATGTTATTGAAACTTTCTGATGATTGAAAAACGTTCAAATTTTTATCAATTTTATTTATTTATGATCCTGCAGGCATTCATAAAACAATCTAATATGTATGCTATGTATGTAAGTGGGTATATCAAATTGAAATATTTTTTGTATACAATACATTAATCTAAAATAGATTCAGAGGGGTAGCAAAAGCAAAAGCTTCCTGAATATATAAGCATTTGTACAGGGTACATCGGGAATAATCGTTCATAACTAAACAATTTATAATATCGAGATTATAACAAATGAAAAAGTGTAAATGCATAGTATAGGCTCTAATTAAAAATAAGCTCTATAAAAAAAAATAACATATTATTATTAAGGCGAAATAAATAAATAAAATAAATAAAAAAACAAATAAATTATAAATAAAAAATAATAAAAAAAGTGATTGGATGGCGTAGGAAGTGATCTTTCTTTACCCTATTCAAATTATAGAAAAATACTATAAAACTATGTATTTTTTTACATCAATTTAATTTTATGTCATTAATTGGCGTTTGTTCTCTATGGCTATGAGTAAGTATGAATAATGTTCGATGAAAACTTCAACCATAATTCCTTCAGAATGCCATTATATTTTATTTTAACCAAGAACTAAATATAGAAAAAATGAAAACTTATGCTTACAACTAAACTGATATTTTCAACATTTTTCTACTAACTTTAGACAAATTAAATTTTGTTACAAATAGTACGAAAATTAAACTAAAGAAAGCTATGACAACCGCCTGACCATCCATGAAGGTGGAAATCGTTTTTTGTTGGCAATCTGAATATGATTGACCGTTTAGCGGACGAACATAATATTGCTGTTGTAATAATTTACAACATTGCATAATATTGCCAATTTTATGTTTTTAGATGTTCAAACAAAAACTTCTGCAAGCCATTTTGGACCATCAAGGATAATTGTTATAATAATTTGTTTCTTCACCAAATCCGCGATTCCAATATGCAGGACGAACAGTTTCGGTGCGATATTTGAAAGCTGGTATATTTTTCCATTTTTTTTATCAAAGGTTTTGTGGAATATACAGAAAGCTATTTTTGCTATCTTGGCTTTATTTTCTGGGTTTAATTTTGAACTTACCTTAATATGAAATGTGATTTCAAAGTATCTTTCAAGTAGAACTTATGGTTAGTTTAAGTGTTTGACAATTAGTTTTCGATACATCTAAAGTTGATGTTTTAGTTTTTATGATAAAAATCATGACCACCATCTTGGTAGATTTAACAAAGAGGAGATAGCTTTTAGCCTAAATATTTTTTTTTTTTAATATTTTGCCAAAATAATGGGATAAGCACCATAACTGCCTTCGCAGAATTTAAACCATATTAAGATGAAGAAAAAGAAGGATAGTAAAGAGTAATAAAATTAGAAAAGAATAAAAATAGAAGAGAATAGTTAGTACAGAATTTACGGACAGGTTAACAGATATTTATTTACCCGTCTCTTGAAAACTTCTAAGTTATACGTTTGAGGAAACAAAAAAGATGGTAAGATGTTCCACAGTTTAGAGGTTCGGTTGATGAAAGAATTTTTATATTTTACAGTTTTGGTTCGAAGAGGCTCTACTACAAATTTATTAGTGAAAGCTGCTCTGCGAGTATTACGCTAGAATGATTGTATTGCGGGCATAACTGTTTTTATTTCGTCAGAACTATCACCCAACAGATATTTATAAAACAGAGTGGCTGATCCTATGACTTAATGATGATATTTGTTGTGTAACATCTCCATCATTGATAATTTTGATGGCTCGCTTTTGTACCTTAACTAGGTATAAAAGCGAGCGATTTAAGGATTTATATAAATATTAATCCTTAAAAGAGTATACGCTTCACTATTTTACTAATCACGGACAGAGATATTCCCAATACGAAAACTAAGTCATTTGCAATCACTTTAATTCTATACTTATATCAAGCCTGAATAATATCTTATCTATTACTAATAACCAGAAGAGAGGAGGGATAAAACATCCTTGCAGAGTTTCTCCTTCAACAGATTATTCTCGCTGTACCCTGTATATATTTTCACAGTTATGTCGATTGATAATTTCGAAATATTTCGAATACTTCCAATAAAATATCCACATATTTTTCCAAAAATTGTTGTATTGTGTAAATTAGCTATTGTTTGGAAATAAATAAAATTGAATGAATGATTTTAGCGTTAAATTAAGACTTTTGTGACAATTCATAGGAAAACTGTTAATTTAAAGTAGAAATGTATATATTTTTGTTGTTATGTGTTTTTTGTTTACTCTTGCTGGAATAATAGCACATAAGTCTTATATAAATTTATATACTTATATGCATCAGTTTTTATTCTGGGTCAATTTATCTTAATTTTTTTTTGCATCCTAGATCTCAACAATCGACGAGATATATGTGTAAGAAGATTATGTTAACATAGTTTAAATAATATCAAGTGTCGATAGCGTAGTATAGATTCACACTAATAACGTATGGTACCAAAAATATGTTGTGAGTGTCAATTATATTTCCTGTAAGAAATTAATAAAGAGTTGAGTTTAAACACTGAAGCAGATCGGTCTGGTTTCTCTTAATTAAATAAAAAGCTTACACATGAGTTCCAGCTTAAGGTGTTATCAAAGACTTAGATTCAAGTACGATATGTAAAATATATTACAATGTCTAAATTGGTAGAATAATTTAATCGTAGCTGGCAAATGTTTGTACATAACACAACAGCTGAATCATTGAGGAAGTTGTTTACTCTATGTTAAAAATTATCAAGGATTGAATTCAGTTATATTATCTGGCCAGATCAAATGGCCACTCTTATCTAACATTACTGAAATTCTTATTAACACTCTTATTTAACATTATTGAAATTCTGACCAGGTCCCGTATTGATATATTAATAGTGGTAGCGCAAACAATATATCATGGTATATCAATATATTGGTATAACAAAAGAAAAGTCAAAGACAATACAGATGTAAATAAATTTGTTTAATTATTTTAATTAAAATTTAAAATATTAAATATTACTTTAGAATTTAGAATATTTTAGCTGGAAGTACTGAATTTTGTAAAATCAATAAAGATAAAATATAATGAAAATAATTAACAAATAAAAATCAATTCGCGAAAAATCTAATGGATACTAGTGTAGATACAACTAATTTAAAAAAATTATGTATTTAATATATGACACCAGACTAAACTGACCAATTTACATAATAAATAATTCAATAGGGTTAATATTGAAAATCAAACATCAAACCCACAAAGTAAAAATTCTGGAACAATCGATGTAAAAACATTTACTAACAAAAACAAAAATTATTTTGTTTATTCCGAAATACAATCACAATTACATATTCTAAACCTTTTAACAATAATTCAATAAACTTTAATCAGCCTTAGAATAAATAGGATAGATTTATTCTGCTCTTCCAATAATTAACTTTGTAATCCGCTCCATTCAAATATTGGGTCCAGTTCATCCACAAATGGCATATCACTTAAAAATATTCTACAAGAATGTAATCATGACCTACATAGTGAAGCGAAAGCAAGGTTTTCGATAAGAGTATGCTGATAAGCTGATATCTTAAAGACATCTTCTATCATTCTTGATATTTTTAAATTTTAAAAATTTTTTTCAATAATATTTGTACAACATTTTCAGGTTAACCCTTACATAATTTTCAGAATTTCACTAATAAAGTACTGATCATAAGTTGTCTATAAAAATACTAGTCTATCCATAATAATATTTTGTTGTCAAAAACCATGTCAAGAATGCTGTCATAATATTCAAATCTCCATTTTGAAAAACTTTAAACAGAATTTCTCTAAAATAATAAAAAAAAAAACTTTAAAGTGCAGGTAATAATTTATTACCGTAATACTTACGTATTTTATTTATATTTTTTCAAATACTTCAAACAGATGTCAAAAATAAGTATTGAAAATAAGCACTGTTTCACAACTTAATCCTATTTTTTCAACATTGCAGTAAAATCCATTTGACTTTTTTTAAGCATGGAAGTAAAACGAAAAAAAAAATAAACAGAAATAAAAATATCCTTTGTAAGTTTTGAAATTTGAAACAAAATTGCATTTCCTTTTTATATGAGGGTCATAATAATATTTTAAATTTATTTTACTTTTTTTATTTTTTTTTTAATTCAAACAGACTTGGTTATGAATTCATTTGCATACGATTTGCATCATTGTATAAATTGTTTTACTTTAATTTTAATGAAATGAAAATCTCTAAGATTTGAATTGATGTTTCTTTAGATTTAAATTTTTTGTTTTTTTTTTTTTATTAACATTTTTGCAAAGTTTTAATTCTTTTTTAAATCATTCATTTAAAACTATATCATTTAATTTAATTTAAATTAAACACTTTTGTAAAGTAGGTAGTAACTTCATAAGTAGTTTTACTTTTATAACCCTTTAAGATTATTTAATTTTAATTTTTAAATCTTGTGATAGAAGCCCAAACTGTAATAGCTTCCATATTATGATTTTGTTTGAATTTCATTCTTTACTAAAATATTTTGGGGACTCTGAAGCAAATGTTGTTGGACGCTTAGAACCAAATAACTATATTTCCAAGATAAATACTATTCTCATCTTTCCAAAAATTTATATTTTCAATGTCTTATTCTTTAAGGACGAAAAGGGCATTTGAAAGCATGATTGTTGTTTTAATGTTTTTTGGATATAAACCGTTATGTATGTCAATCTATTAGATATACCTATATTATATATTTTGATCCGGTAAAATAACGGTATAAAAAATATTTTAACTTATACTTTAAGGACGAAAAGGACATTTGAAAGCATAATTGTTGTTTTAATGTTTTTGGATATAAACCGTTATGTCTGTCGATCTATTAGATATACCTATATTATATATTATGATCCGGTAAAATAACGGAATACAAAATATTTTAATATTTATCTAATGATAAGTGCTGCCGTTATTGAGATATTGTAGTTCAAAATTGAAAATGTTGGGGGAAAAAAAATATATCTAATAGATTAACAGATATAACGGTTTATATACAAAAACACTAAAGCAACCAGGATACTTTCATATACATTTTTCATTTTTAAAGTTAAGATACATAATTAAGGATATATATTTTTGAAAAGCCAAGAAAATCTCTAATCCTTAAGACATACTAATTTGGTCCTACGCGGGCACAACATTTGCTTCAGAAGAGTCAATATTTTTAATTGAAAAACTTCGTTGTGAATTACGGCAGCAGATCAATGAGGTAATTTTATAATTTATTGGATTAAAGAACTTGAAGAATTTTCTATTTTCTAAGGTAATAGAGAGTATCGATTGGGGTTCTTTCGATGTGTATTTATTGTCACATACGATTTGAAGTATAAATTATATGTATTTGAAAACCTTATGATACTAAAAAAATTCAATGCGTGCGTGCCTAAGAGTCAATATTACATTCATACACCCAAATCGCATATCACAACATGCGGTCTTTTATATAGAAGGTGAGTAAGTTAAAATACCTAGAGAACAGCATCGTATCATCAAATCGCTTGAATTAACGCAACCAAATTACTTAATACAATACTAATGTAAACTGTTTAATACTAACAATTTATTTCAGTAGCTTTCGATTGTAATCAATACAATGAACAATCACGGTTATCTGTCTAGATTGAAGAACTATTTAAAACTTGACAGTCGAAATAAGTCCTTTTTTTAGTTTTATTGTGAAGGTATTCCATTTTTTTTCCTTTTATATCAAACCTGAAAGTCTGTTATCTTACTGTCATACCTTTTGCCGTTCTCAAATGTTTAAATTGCTTTATGTGAAATTCATGTAAGTTCCATATATTATTTTTAAAGCTTATTACAGCAAAACAAAGATATTATCAGCAAAACAAAGATGAATGATATATAAAATTCTGATATATAAAACTCTGATACGACCCATAGTGACAAGGATGCGAGGGATAGATTATAAATGTAGCCGAGGAGAACAGCTTACGAACATTTGAAAAAAAAATTCTGCGAAAAGTACTCGGCCATAGAAATAACAGCAAGATTAATAATATAATTAAGAATGAAGATATTGTAAATTTTGCAAAGTCCCAAATATGGGTTGGCAGCGTAATCTCGAAAGGAGGCAGTGGCGTAAATAGAAAGCCCAAGAGTAATCGTAGTAAGATCAGACCAAGGAGAAAATAGTAAAATAATGTTTAAAATGATGTCAAAGCCCTACAAATCCCAAATTGGAGGCAAGTAACGCAAGCTCGACCCTTTTGAAGCAGTATTGTGATGAGGGCAAGGTTTATTTTACGAAATTAGAAATACAAAAAAACACTATTGTCAGAACTAACAATGCCAAAAATACTTCTGTCGGCAGATTTTCTTCTACCGGAAAAAAACACAAAATCAGGCTTAAAAATGAGGATAAAATAAAATTTATCTTTATCAATCCAAATGACTCGATGTGCAATGAAAGTTTTAAGGGAGTTCTATGTAGACGTAAGCTCTCCAAATCTATTCTTGACTATCTTTAGAATTACAGGTCTATACTATCTTTATATGAACGCTGTTATTGCTTTTTAATGACATCGATTATCTGTTGACTCAATGTACTACACATTACACTACTTATATCGATTATTCCCAAAAATATTCAAAATATCTTAAAAAAATTGAAATTATAATTGGATAGTCAACCACTTGTTACATTTCCATATTATCTAATATTAAAAATTAATCAAAATTGATTTTGTTGTTCAAAATGGACAAACTGAGAACCAAATTACAATAAAATAATTTTGACATTTTGTTTATAATTAAGTTTGGCCAAATCTACGGTAGTCTTTTTATTTATCATTCAAAATTCATACAGTATTTAAAATTACATCCCCAAAACTAAAAAACTTTTTCGTTTACTGTAATATACTCACAAATGAACAAAAAAAAAACAGAATTACAAAAATAAAAAAAAAGTATTTGTGATTGTGAGAAAACGAAAATTTAACTGTCATTTAATTAAAAACTTCTTAAGTGAAAATATTTTCCTTATAAAAGGATTTCTTTAAGGCAAAAAGACAACAATTTTTTTTGTTTTTATACTTTTTTTTCAAATTTTTTGTTTTTATTTTTACTTGGTTTTAATTTTTATCATTACAAAGTTCCTAAATATGTAATTTCTTAGCGCGAGTTTAATGTAAGGAGATAGACAATATTTTTTGTTTTATATCAAAAAATAATTAATTTATTATGGTGGCTGATGGTTTTATTTTTCATAATAATAAATTTTGAATTTTATAATAAATGTACCATGATTTTTATTTGATATTATAGTATTTTATATGATTTATGATAATTAAGAATTTTAATAAGCCTGAGGCATATACTTATAAGGCCGTTTTATACTTTTATGTAGACATAATAAATGTCTTTAATATTTGAATAATTTTAACACTTTTTTTTTTAAAGTAAATTTTTAAAAAGGATTTTTAAACGTAATTAAAATATAGAGATTTAAGTATGTATGTACGTAGTTTGTATATAGGTAAATTATGAAGAAATTATAAAGAATGATATATATAAAAGGATTAAATTCTATTTAATTGAAAAATTGAATTAATAAATAAAATTGAATTAGATTTTAAAAATTATTTTCTATTTTCAATAACTTCTTATGACATTAACTTTTGATAATTAAGTTTTTGAGTTTTCTAAAAGTTTGTTTTTTTTTAATTCTTTGTAAATGTTTTTCATAATTAAAGATACATATTTTTTTTTTTTTTTATCCTATTACTCCGGCTGGGAGAATAGTGCTTCGATAGTGAACCTCCATTCCTCTCTGTTGAGTACTGCTTTCTTCATATCATCCCAGGTATAATTGTTGATTGTTAATTCTTGATCAATTGTGCGTCTCCATGTGTTGTATGGTCTGCCTGGTCTCCTTTGTCCTTGTGTATTCCACTCTACAGCTCTTCTTGCTATATCACTTTCTGATTTCCTTAGTGTATGACCTATCCATTTCCATTTTTTCCTATTTATCTGTCTGTTGATCGGTTAACATCTGATTGTCTTTTATGGGGTTAGATGAGTTATGTTTGGGAGGAAAAAGGTATAGAATGATGACAAAAGTTCATACCATAAAGATTAAGTTCTTAGTAAAGAAAAATTTCAAATAAATTTTATTATATTGCCAGTTAGATAATATATTAGCCCTTTTTTATTCTAGGATGAATTATAAACGAAACGAAGTTTATTATCATAATTATTTTGATTGAAAATCTTTAAAAAAATAAAATTGAAATCGAAAATTATTATTCATACTATTCATAACTTCATACAGCATTTACAATAACAAAAGCTTTGTCACATGAAATAAATAAAATACTAGCTATTCCCGGCGTAACATTCGCCGGTCTAGCATTAGCATTATAAATGAAACAATTTATTTTATTTGTTTATTTTCTTTATTTTCTTTAAAAAATCAATGTTTTAAATATTTTTTTATTACATAATAAATAAATTAAGTTGAAAAACTTAAAACTATAATTCACTTTATTTAATATCTTAAAAATAGTTTAACATTTTAATACTTATTCAAACATTTCATAATATTTTATACTACACTAGCCCTATCAAAAGATCGTACTCTAGTCAAAGCAACATACAACTGTGAGATAGAGAATTGTGTTTTTAGAGAAATATTTGAATAAGTATTAAAATCTTAAACTACTTTTAAGATATTAAATAAAGTGAATTTTAGTTTTAAGTTTTTCAATTTGTAACTTATTTATTATGTAATAAAAAAATATGTAAAACATTGATTCTTTTTAAGAAAATAAACAAATAAAATAAATTGTTTCATTTATAATGCTAATGCTAGACCGGCGAATGTTACGCCGGGAATAGCTTGTAATTTAGAATATAGTTTGATCTATCTATAACTATTTTTTTTATATTTCTTATTTAGGTATTTATTTATTTATTAAACAGTGGACCTGTAAATAAATCCGCAGGCCTACTTCAGGTTTATATTTTTTTTCACTGTATGTATTAAAATTTTATTTTCACAACAGGTAGGTAGGTATTATAATACGTACGGTATCATAAATTATTATAATTGTAATTATTATTGTTATTTAAATAATAATAAAAATTAATAACAAAATGAATAAAATTATAATTTACAATATTTATAATATACTTAATATGTATAATATAATAAATAATAATTTTATTTGTTTTTCATAGAATCAAATTGAAAATTTTGACCGCTAATAGTTTTGAAGAAAAACTTTTATATAAGGCAGCGTTTATACCTTTTTGAATTGTGTTTATAACGTATAAATGATGTTCATTAAAGTTTGACATCCGACTTTGTTATAGAATATCATAAATTGTTTTTTTAAATAATAGTGCTCGACACGCATTTTCGTATTTCGCAAGTTGAAAAAGTGATTTTGCGAGAAAAGGTATTTATAAACTCCTAATTGTGTTATGCCAATATATTGAAAGATATATATTAAAAACTACAAAAAATGTGTATTAAATATTATTATTATTTATCAATACAAATAATACTTGAATAATTGATTTACTATTTAAATATTTATATTTCATAAATGTTCTGAAATTACACTGAATATTTATATTTGTTTATAAGTATTTATTATTAGTACTCTTCACTCATATTCGTATCTTCGTATTTTGCAAGTTAGAAAGTGGATTTTGCATGAAGAAATATAGTATACTTTGCAACTACTTTTGTTTATCTTTGAGATATGTAATTAAGACTTTTGAAATAAGATTTGATGTAATTGCAATAAAATTTGTAAATGTAATAAAAATAAGTAAAACAAAACTTTCATGAAATAAAATCTGATGTCTAAACGCTTCCTCACAAATACTATTAATAGAAACATTTCAACAACATGTGGCGATCAGAGATGTTGCTGGCAGTATAGATATGAAATTAAATGCATTTAAACTAAATACATACCACACCCACATTAAAAACACATTAAAATAGCCATAGATACGTTTTTTGTGTTTTTTTTTATTATCATAATAGCCCTAACTATTTCAAAACTTAAAATAAAAAAACAAAACATTTATTTGTAGAATTTATATTTTTATTTCACTTCTTTTAAATTTTAGTTTTGACGTTTTGGTATGATTAGGTATGACCATTATGGTAAAGGTTATTATTGGTTACGACTTTGTTAAATCATATCGAATCATATAGGCCATTTAACGAAGTATTATCAAAGCCAATAATTCCTTATTATCAAAGCCAATAATCAAATGCTTTTTCTCTTATTCTTCAGATCCCGCTAGGATCTCTGATGTAGGTAAGGGCAGTCTGTGATTTTTCTTTTTAAAGTTTTTTTAATTTTTATGTTTACTAAATTTGCTGTGTATTGAATTGCAACTGATAATAATGTCATAACATATTTTGTTTTTATTGTTCTTAGCAGATCGTAAATTTCGGTTTATGATTCTCCATGTACAATATAATATTTACTCAATGCTACTGCGCATTTGAATTTACACTTTTGAGTTATTTGTTAATAAAATAAATAAATTTCAATTATTGGAATTTCTGAACATAAGGTAAAAAATATATTTTCTAAATTTACTATTTGTTTTACCGCTAAGTTTTTTTGCTGTAATATCGTAATATCGTAATATTTTAACAAAGCCATTTTATCAATATAAATAATTATATTCTGATAATTCGGCTTTTGTCTTTGCTACTTTGTTTTTTTTTTTTAAATTAATTCATATAATCAGATAGTCAATGCTATTGCTCAATAGGTGAATTGTTTTTAGGTTAATTTTAATTTGTTTTTGGTTTTATTTGGTTTTATCGTTTTGTGGTTTATGTCCTTAAATAAAATTTTTCACACTATCGTAATTCTTAATAGTTCTAATAAAGTTGTCTAATCTAGTTGAAAAAAGCTTCGTGTTGTAAAAGCTTTGTGAAAAGTTTAACAGACGTTTAAGCTTATTAATATATATGTGCTAATAGTTTACATTTTATAGACTGAAAACTTAAAAATAATAAAATATATCACACATTAATTGTTGCTAAATTAAGGCTTGCATAATTTGTATGGAATATACATACAAAATAAATAATATTCATGTAATCTAACATAATTTCAAAACCAGTTCTAGAATATACATAGTTATCTACATATGTCACAATAATTAGAAGTCTTTTCATTATGCATAAACACCAAGTACATATACGATTTCAACGCCGCTGAAAAGAAAAAAATTTTGGTTTTGTTTTTTTTTTCTTCCTTTTTTTTATATAATAAGGTAGGTACATGATCAAACGCAGCACAGAAAAAAAATGTTGTTTACGTATTTTGATTTTTTGTTTTAATTTTATTTGGTTGTAGCAACGGTGGTTGCAATGGCATGATGTTAGCAGGATTGTTATTTTTTATTATATTAGATAAGCTTGCAGTACCGTACGAAAAGCTGATTTTACCTAAGTTACTGTCAAGAACATAAAAAAAAATAATGCCCCTGTAAATATCTTAGACGGTTTTGGTGTGTGATTTATTTTAAACATATTGTATATACTTTTGATATAACATTTAAATATTAAAATAAATAAAACAGTTTTTTGTTTTCTTAACACTCGTACAAAGAAAATCTTCTAATTGAACACTTTTTTAATTTCTTCATAGATAAATTCTTAACGATAAACTAATACTTATTATTATTAAAATTGTATTTAAGTCAATAATTATTATTACACGCTGGATGACGCGGAAGGTAGAACACCTGCCTTTCAACCGAAAGGTCCAAGGTTCGATTCCCGTTGAAACAAAAAAATGCTCTATTGGTTTTTCGAACTGGTCTAGTACCTTTTGCAATTGGGACATAAAAAATGACAAAAAAAATAATTGAGAGTATAATCTGGTAACAAATTAAATAAAATGAAAGTATTATATTTAAGAAGGCTTGTGGCTTAGTTCCTGACAGTAGCAGTAGTTTTACGCATTTAATGAGTAGATAAGCCAGTGATTTGTTAAATAAATACTCGAAATAAGAGATGTAGTGTAAAATTACAGTACCGTATAAAAATTATATAATAAATGATAGCTCATTCTGATACTGCTATTTAAAATATATACAGTAAGACACGATTATAGTCATTCCAGTAATATTTATGACTATAGGCGTAGTAAAAAAATTGCATTTTAATAAACAAAATTCAATTAAATATCTTTCGTATAACAATTTTAAACTTTATTTTATTCACAAATAGCAATTCTGCTATGTAATCACAAAATGTAATAGAGAAAATTTGTAATAGAGGACAGAAAAAGACAAAATATAAACCATTTTTTTAATAAAATAATTCACTTTTGATTTGTTTTTTTGTTTTATTGAAAAAATTGAAATTATATTTTAATGTGAATATAAACGACATCGAATGTATTAAGTTTATTACTTTCCTGCAAAAAAACTGTTCACTATAAAATAATTATGACTACAAACGTTTTTGACTATAAACGAATTAAAATACATAAAAAATATTAAAAACGATGATGACAGTAAAATAATTGACAAAATTAATTAATAATACAGAAACATAACCACAACTTAAATTATGTAAAAAAAAAACCAAAAAAAAAATTTTTTTTCTGAGAGTAAGAATTCATTAGTCGATCCATCATGAATTTGTTATGTATGAAAAGCAAGAAAGAGGTGGTTTTAGTGGGTTTAAGACCATCACTACCTACCGACAGAAAAAAAAATAAATAAAATTCATATAAATTGATATGAATCCATGATGTTTATCCAGCATTTTTTAAATAAAGTTACTACTGTGCAATTGCACAGGGGTCTGCTAGTTTCATATGAAATATTTATGAGAGCAGTACGTTATCTTATTTTTTTTTATCTGTTTTTGTTTTAAATCTTGTTTTTCAAAATCTAATTTTTTTAGAACTTGTTTTTTTTAAAATCTTATAAAACAGGGTTTAATAATATAGGACGGAGGGATTGCGAGCGACAGCTTAAATAATAATATAGCTTTTTTTACATTTTTTACTAAACTTTTAATTGAAATAACTTCGATAAAAAATTTTCAATAAATTGTCGAACTAATTTCATTTTTAATTTGTCGAAGTAATTTCATTATTCCTTTAGTTTTTGCAACGCTTCTTAGTTTTCACAGTTTCATTTTATTTATTATTTTATGGAACAAAATTCAAAAATAAGAATATCGAAATACAACAATTCAAAATTTAACAAAGTTACTGTGTCCCTATTGTATTTGCTATATAGCTATAATTTGTAAATTGATTATTACTTTCCTCTAAATATGGATCAAGAATTCTGTTATACTTAAAATATATTTTTTTTTCCAATTGGTTTATTTCTTCATCTCAATTCGGTCGAATTAAATTTTTGTTTGTTTTTGTTTTTATTTTTTATTGAATTGAATCAAAATTCATTTAGCAGAAAATCATTAATTTCATTAATTTGCTTGTTGATAATCAACATCATTCGATTTTATACACAAATAGTGTTTGTAATTGATTTTTGAACACCTTGAATTTAATACTAGAATGCTTGGCTTGTTTTTGTTTTCTTTTACGTTAAAAATCTATACAAAAGAATTTTCAGTCTTTATTTTTTACAAAAAAAAATAAAAAAAAAAATGAAATCAACAGAAAATAGCTGTTATACAATTCTTTACAATTTTCTGCACAAATGCACTCCAATTAGATATTTAGTTTTTAAAATGAAGATCATTTGAATTGCCATTGCGTTTGTAATACAAAGGGAAAAGTAAAGAAAAGTATTGAAATGAATTGAAAATAAAAAAAATTGCAATCAGTAAAGGAGGATTTCCATTCAGATGGTTGGGCTTATTAATTCACGTCGTTATTGGCCTAGATATCGTTTCAAAAGGTAGTTTTTAAATAATTTTTAGATACCCTGAATCCAATGAAATAAAATATTTGTTGTTTTATTTATTTTTTTTTTTTTTTAGTTCATTTTTAGTTCTTAAGACTGTCTGGATAATACCAGCATACTATCAATGTATCTTGATACTCATACGATTCTGATTTCAATCCCTTTATACAATACTTAGTGTTTACTTACACCATGATAAATTATTGATTTTTATTTCTTTAAATTTTTTTTTTGTTAACATTTTTGGTACTGCAAAAAATATCTAATTACTTGAATCCTTTTTAACCTACTTAACCTTATAAGGATTAGAAAATATCTGAACTATCTCCGCATCACGATTTGTCTTTTCACTGATATTACGAATGTATGACGGGCTCTAGTAATATCATAAATTTTCACTACATTATAATTTTACATGTATTTTTCAGCCTACAAATTATTGCAAGAGTTATAGTTTGAACGAAATATTTAAAATACTAAAAACGGAAGCATTGAAAGTCGATTTGGCAAATAAATGGACCAAAGACAAAATATAGAAAGATATTCATCAGAAGTGTAGTAAGACAACCTGAATGTATAAAAATTGACGAATATGAAATTGAAAGTGTAAAATCATTTAAGTACTTCGTTTTTCCTTTATGTAATGACAATGATATGAAAAGCAGCATAAAAAAAATAGTGCAAACTGGTAACGTTTTGTTGATGAAAAAGTAAATCCAAACTTCTATCAAGGAAAATAATATACAAAATATATACGAAACATTTATTCGCCCGGTAGTCACATACGAATGTAAAGTTTGCACATTAAAACTGACTGATGAGAATATTTCAAAAAGATTCGAAAGACAAATATTCTCGACAAATCCCATGAGGACAAGAGATTGAAGCAGACCGAGAAATAGATGGGAATACAATATTGAAGTAGACGCGAGAATTCTGCAAATAGTAAATTGAAAGACAACCAGCAAGAGAAAGAGATAATTGGAGGAAAATTGTGAAGAAGGATAAAACCCACCATGGATTGCAGTGCGATATGATGATGATGATTTTAGCCTAGAGTAATTATTGAGAGGTTACTGTATGTATGAACAATAAGTTTATTGTATTTGATAAATTATTATAATTTATCGTACAAATTGTAAGAGTTTGATGATTTTCTTCATATCACCCAATTTATTTTACATGTCTAAATTGGACATATTTTGAATTTATATTGGAATATAGTCATGTTGTTGAACTTACCTTCTTGTTTAATGAAATATACAGGAAATAGCTGTGGTACCATTACAATGTCCTGCATAAAATATTCTTCATATCATATAGATACAGCACATAGTGGCTTGGGTACATCTAAAATTAAGCTCACTGTTTTAACACTTCGCACCATGATTCCGCAAACCATATTCGAAGAATGGTAAGCACAGTTTCACGAATTTGCCTACATTGCGAAAACTCCAAAACAACAAATGACAGTTCATGAAAATTATTTTTTTTGTTTTTTTTTATACATAACCAAAATACTAAAGTGGAAAAGGAAATTTAGGAAAGGAGGAAAGTAAAAAGGAAATAGAGGACAATTATGAACGAAGGCGTTATATGTTCGTCCTGAATTAATGTAGATTATATAGATAGAGTTTATAATATTGAGGGAAATTATAAGATGAAATTTAGTTCCACATTGGGGATGTTGAGGTTATAAACGAATTTTATAACTTGTTTTCTGCCATCTAGGGATTTCTACGGTCTAGTCATGAATAATAATAATAATGTCTCAACAACCAATTGCCGCGCACGCGATGGAGACTCCCCCCATTTTCATTATAATTATTATATAGCATATGACTTGGAGTGTCGTATACAAGGTCATCACAGTGCTTGGAAGAATTAAATCTCTTCTTATTAAAAATATAGAAAGATTTTAATAAATTAAAGTATTCAGTATTTAATACTGTGACGAGCATACACTCAATGAACTTTCATTAATTAAACTTTAATATTTATTATTATATTTTAATTTGATTCAAAAAAGAATACAAGCACGTGATAACCCTCAATGAAGAATGTGTTAGTAAGAAGAGAATTGGGTCAGGAAATGCTTAAAACAAGCATGCAAAACAAAAAAAAAACAAAGGGAATTAGTAAACACGATTAAGGAAGGAAATTAGTAATTAGTAATAAATTGATAGAATACTAAAAACAGAAACAAAAATAAAATCCATAAACGGAAAAAACGGTTAAAAATCTAGTAACTTTGATCAACTTTCATCAAAGAACAAAAATCAATAAGCAATATGCTCACAAGTCAAAAGTTAAAGCAATTTAAAATCTTTAGTCAATTAAAAAATTGTATCATAATAGCTGCCCTTCATATTTAACGAGGGAAGTGCTTAAGTGGAGGTAATACAGATTTAATTTCGACTGAGCATGTGCCATGACATATGAGATATCTATTAAAAAAGGACAGAACTCCGACTGTACGACGATGTCAAGAGGAGCAAAATTAACAGTGGGGTCATTAATAAGACGAAGCCCGTTTTTGGACTTTATTCAAATGTTTTAACGCATTTCTAGAAGCACCAGCCCTTATGTGAGCACTGTATTCGATTTTCAATCGTATTGAAGATTATCAAGTCACAGGATGATAAGTAAGTCTTACAGCGGCTTAGAATACTAGACATTTGGCTGCTTTCATTCATCACTTTACTATTAAAGTACATATACCTCATATGTTAAAGCTTTCAAACCGCTGAAGTTTATTTTCCTGAAACAAAAGATCAGAAATGGAAATTTTTCTAGAAATATAGATGATTGATTACCAGAGCAAACATTCCGTCATAACTATCAAAACGAAGGACAGTTTCACAATTTTTTCCTACATTATGAAAATTCCTAAATAGCAAATGGCAGATCATGAAAGTTAATTTATTGTTACTCAAAATCTTTTGACAAGTTTCAAGATATATATAGAGATATTTACTTTCCCGATATATTTCTTAAAATATTCCCTCACTCGACACAACCATGACACCCTTAATTATTCACTCAGTTTAATTCTTCAATCCGATTGAATCCTTTTTTATTTTCTTATTTTCCCGTTTTCTTTCAGAACCATCAAAACACACTAATAATTTTCCTATACTTATGCATATACAAACAAAACTGACAGCAACGAATCATTAAAAAATATCTCTTCCATTTACCCCCAACTCCGTCTTTATCAGAATTTATTTATCTATCATATAATTTCTACACTTCGCGTTTCACATAAATTTACACAAACACAAGCATAACAGTAAGCTTTGGGTTTTATCTTTTTTTCTATTTCAATATTAAAAAATGAATATTTTCAGAGTAAATATAATTTCTTGCATTTACATTTTTCGGTCGTAATAATTTGTTATTTTTAAACCCCTATTTTTACCATAAGAACTATCAAATTATAATAAGCTTAAAAAGCAAAGAGCAAAAATAAAGTGCTGTGATATCAAACAATACATTAAAAAAAACCAACAAAAACTTAATTAAATAATTGTTCAAAAAAAAAACACATCAGAAAATGTCTACGTATTTACACAGTGTGACTCTACACCATCCGAATATAGGGTAAAAGGAAATAGACAGCTGATATACAGGCATCTACACATGTAATTTGAAAAAAAAATTAAAATAACTTGAAAAGAATTGGAAAAAATAAAGAAAAATTGTTAATCTGGTGGTAGAATGCGGTGATGGTGGTAGTTTAAGGCGAGAGAACATTAAAACTTAAAATTCATTCAATATTGGAAAAAAAATTGCTATTGAATTGAAAACGTGCTGTATTTGAATAAAGTATAGAACCTTTTAAAATATTGTAAAAAAAAACAACAACAAAATTAAAAATATTTCGTGGTTTAAATTGAGTTTCAAGGATGCGTTAGTATCCCATAGGCGAAGTAAATAAATTTGTTCATTTGTTTTAAAATGTTTTATTTTTGTTTTTGTTTTTATTCTCATATTTTTTCTTGGTTAAAAGTTTTCTTTTCTACATTCTCAATTTAATAGGAATTTTCCCCTTAAAACATTTTTAAATTACCAACTTGTTGAATGCGTAACCAGAGTAATGTATAACAAACATAGTAAATCGTATAAATGGGGAGTTTAAAATTAATTTTTTTTGTTTTATTGTTGTTGTTGTTTTTTTTTTTTTGCACAATTATTATGGGTTGATGTCCTCGCAATTGGAATTTTTTCGTATTTGAATATGGTGGAGATAAGGTTTCAAAAGAAAGTTTACATTGTAGAATGTTTGTTTTTTTTTTGTTAATGAATGGTTTTATAGAATGAAAAGTTTTAATTTTAAAAAATTTTACTATAGTGTAGATACCTTTATTATTTTTAAGTAGCTTTTTTTTTATTATTTTTTTTTTCTGGTCAAAGAAAAATAATGATAACTGGTTTGGTAAAATTTTATAGTCAACAAAAGAGTTTTAATTTCTTGTTTAAAAATTTTTAATTTGTTTGTAAAACGCAAAAATATTAAAATTTTACTTATTAATAGAATAATCAATGACTAATGCTATTTTATATCTCATTGGCACAAAATATAAATAGTATGAGTAATAATTTTCTAATTAAATTTTTATTTTAAAAATTATAAAATTTAAATGAGTTTTTTTTGTTGTTGGTAATTATTATGTATTCAAAATTTGAAGATTGAATTAATAATTAGAAAATTGCGATGTTATTTCAAATGTGTTGTCATGTTGTTGAAATCAGAATTTGTTAAAATATAGAAAAACACTTGACATTGAAAAATGTTAGAAAAAATGGCAATATTTCTTTTAACCTCAAATAGAAATAAAATTAATTAAATGCTAATAGCATAAAGTTTAAAAGCTTATAAATTATTATAGGAGTAAAAGAGAGAAAATATCAAGAGTATGTATACTCTTTTGAAAAATCAATTAATGAAAAGATATCTTACTTTGAAATTTATATCCAAATTGATTATTCGACTCCATCTGAGTCTTCTTCTTGTTTAAATAGGCGTTTAGTGTCTGTTATTTTCAATATAAAAAATTCTCAATTTTGTGATGACGACGTCCAGCATTCATACCACCTTTTTGGAGGTCTTCCTGGTAGACGTTTTTGACATTGATTTGGCCATTCATTACTACTTTTGCAAGTCGACCTTCTCCCATTCTGTTTACATGCCCAACAAGCATCGGAGAAATATTTAGTTGTACAAAACCAAGTTTTGAGCGTAACAGTGTTGTGACAACCCCTAATTGGTTGTGAAATAGTTGTAAAATTTTGGAAAAAATTCAAATGTAAATATTGGTTGTCAATTGGCTGTTTCTTGTAATATTTGCAACTAATTGTGTTCACAAACTTCTGGTTTCTGAAAATTAGTTCGCACATGGCTTTCACAATTAATTTAAATACCAATTGTGAGATGCACTCAATTAGTTCGCACATGTATGTCACAACTAATTTAAATACCAATTGCGATTAATATTAAAATTACTCTAATTTTTTTTCACTTTTACGTTTCAAAAGTTGTAAACTAATAGACATTTTTTTGCTAATGACAACACCGAAGCCGATATATTTATTTAAAAATTTCTTTGGTAAAAATTGATAGATTGTCTTAATGACAATTTTTTGACATATAAATTGATGCTACTTTGTTGTACACTGGTTGTAATTGCAACCATTTTACAAAAAGTTGTTGTTCTGGTTACTCTAACATAGTTTTATTCACTTAAAACTTTGTATTTTAACATAAAAATGAAATTGCTGATCATTTTTAAGTCTAAAATACATTTTTAAATAATGATAAAAAGATATTATTATTCTCCATTATTATATTCTAAGATTAAAACCTTCATAATTTTTTAAGTTAAATAGAAATGTTACTGATTTTAACCAGAACACAACTATTTGAGATAATAAAAGTTGTAAATAATATTTTTTCCTATAAGTTGTGAGAACTGCCATACAGGGTTGTTGTAACTTTTAATTAGCCACTTCACAACTGTTGCATTACTACTTGATGGATAATCGAAAAAGTTGTGAATACAACCACAACTGGTTCACAACATTTTTAAAACGTTGTAACAACCAATTTTTATCGCCAAATTAGTTATGACAAACTTGTAGTGTCGTTGTCATCTATGGTTCGCAACAACTTAATATTGATAAAAATAGTTGTGACAACGTTCTTAAAACTGTTTTATAAAATAAAATGCTTCTTGGGTGGTGTTTGCAGTTTCTTCGTCTATTTCGACTGCAACGGACAATATATCTTGTATATCGCATGCGTTTCTAATGTCGTTGTTACGTTTCTTATCTCTTAATATTTGCCTCAGAGTTTGCATTTTCTGTTTTGATTTAGATGTGTCTGCGGTTATTTTAATAAGAAAAAAACATGGTGAACAACTGTTTTAGCCGAAGCAAGTATCCATCAAAGAACGTATCACAATTGAAGTGGTTAACCGCAGATAAAAGACGATGGAAGTATATTATTTACACTTTATGCTCCACGGATGGGGCTACAGGATATTGATGATGTAGCACAGTCGATATTTTAGTAAACTAGAATATATTATGTGATTTATATAATTCATCATACTTATTTATTTAGATGGCCAACAGCCATGTAGGTTCTGACATTGATACATCATTGACAATTTTTGTCGGCTCTTTAAAGTTGAAGATACGAAATTTTATTTATACCTACCGATATTTTGTCTCTTCAACGTTTGTTCTGCCCGACGTCTTGTCTTTCTGGTTTGGATTCGAAGATTCACTTGGTGGATCATTTTCATCCATCCACTCTAAGTTTTCGCGCCACTGTGGTCTCTTAACTTTACTTTTTGTGGTTACATCGTTGTTTTCAGGACGTATCCGACATATCCGTTTTCAGGATATATCCGACTAAGAATTTTCTTCTCGAAAACACTAAGTGCATGTTAACTCATGATTTTGATCCGTAGAGCAGAAAATGGGAATATGTGCGTTTTGTAGATTTGAACTTTAGAAGTATTTTGGAACAAGTCGAAGCAACAACTGGTTACAAATGGTTATTCTTCGCCGTTATTCTTCGACATTTATGAGATTAACGCTGGTTCCAAAGTAGATAGGTAAGTAAGTAATCATTCATTATACCAGGTTAAAATCAAAAATCCAGATATATTAATAAAAAAAAAATAAAAAGAACAGACTAGTAATAAATTTATAAAACATCAGATTAAGTCTCCGATATAATTCTAATAATTTCTATTCGAAACAATCTGAATCAATACAATTTTATAGATGAAAATGTATATTATTGCCATGCCCAATAACTATTTTAGTAAACTAGAAGATAGGCGTTTTACAATAATTCATTATACCAATTTTAAAGTCCAAAATTAAAATAAATTAATTAATTGGCGACTAAAGACCTCACAGAATTTCGATTTACCCAAATTTAAAAAACCGTTATTAATGTTTTTGGGATTTTCACTTTGGAATTTTGATATTTGAATATCTCATTTAACATTATTTTAGTTATTTTGAAGAATAATTTGATTAATATTGATAGCTACAGGGTTTTTATTTTTTTTAAAATATAAAACACTAGTAAATTTGTAGTTATTATAGAATTATATATCTTTTTGCAAAGCCATTTTCAATATTTCCCATTCTTAAGGCCAAAAAGTTGTTAACACTATCATCAAAATTTCTTTAAAATAGTTTGAATATATTGACTTATATTTACTATTATATTATTTTATTTCATATAGCAATACAGATTGGTATTACTTATTTCGGAACGAAATTTTAATTCAAAACATTGAGTTCAACTCAATAGGGAATATACTAATTTAATTTTTGTTTTTGCTTTAATACCCGATGTTTACACCTAAAGGTGTCACAAATAAATGTTATTTAATTTAAATATACTTTAAAAAGGATTAATTTTTCATACCATAATTTTTTTGAAATTGTTATCTATTTTGCCTTAAATACTCAATAAATTTCTAATTGTTATATTAATAATAGATATACATACTTTAAATATTTAGATTAAGACAAAAATTATTCTCAAAAGTCTACTAAAGTCATTAGATTTAGTTTGATTATTTGAAATAAAGCTATAACAGTAGAATTTTAAAGAAGGGTATAAAGATATAACATAAAAATTTATTTTATTGAAGTTGAAAACTTTTTAATAAAAAAAAATTTAATGAACTTTTAAATACAAAAACAAGACCGACAAACAAAAAAACCCTCACAAGGTGAGTTTACTCATAATCGTATTTCCATTCATACCTTAGAATTATTATGTTAAGAAAGTTTTAAAAAATTTTGAATCAGTTAATGCTCGTCCTCTACAGTCCTGAAAAATCTTTTCGACTATATCAATGAGATTTTATTTTTATTATAATATTTTGGAAATTTTTAAAATTATCCTGTTTTAAAATCTTCATAATTACCTATAATAAAAAAAAACTTTGAAAATTAAAATTTGTTTTTTTTTTTTTTTAATTTTTATTTGGAGACGCTTGAATAAATTTTATGTGATTTAAAAATTATTAGTTTCTATTGATTTTATTTTATGAGCCCTTACACAAAATTAAACTAATATTTTGATCTTGTGTCGAAAGAAAATATTCTCGATCAGAATATTACCTATATTAGCTATTATAATCGATAAAAATTAAAACGTTGGACCAACAATTTGAACACTCTGTAGCTATCAATATTAAACAAATTATTCTGCAAAATAACCAAAACAGCTATAAATAGGCTTCAAATGGATCAAAAATAATATATGCAATACTAGAGACCTGCGGAGCCTTCTACATCGTGATGTCGACAAAGCACCTGCTGTAGTAAGGCAACTCAGACCTATTTGATTTTCTTACAAAATTTTTTGTAAATAATTTAGGAGGTCAAAATTTCGATGCCTGCAACCTATTCAGTAGAAAACGCTTTAAGAAAAGGACGAAAATTCTACTGAAAACCGTACAGGACAAAAACCATTGCCGTTAATTTAAAATTCTACAGTAAAAATTTTTGTAAGAATTCAAGCAAAATATGTACCACTTTCCAATTAAAAAAAATTTTGTTTATTATTATTTACTACAACTTAAAGTTCTAATAAATAACTTTCAACACAAAAATTAATGATTTTAATATTTTTTTTAACAAAAATGTACATACATTATAAATATACATATGTTTGTATTTCTGCTACATTAATACTTTCAATTATTAGGTTTATTCAATAAACTGTTCTAGAACGCTCTAGAACGATCTAGAGTAGAACACTTTTTTGTGCAAATCCAGTTTGAAGAATGTTAGGTTTAATGGCATTCTAGGGTGGCAGCTTTATTTTCGTAATATAATTTTGTTATAAAAAATAGGTACGTACTGCGCTGCCTCCCCTTTACATAGTAATTACACAGTTTAATTTTATTATTACTAAGTTGCAAAATTTAAGTATTAATCCATTTTTTTGCTTTTGAAGGAGGGGGGGCTGATGCGCTCCGTGTTATTGAAATCCTGATTTTGCTGACGGCAGAAGGATGTAGCTGGCAGAAAAAAACAAAATTTGAAAATTATTACTTTTTTTTTATTGTCGGTTGCTGCCACACCAAAACCCCCGCTCCTTATTATTCAAATCCGAATTTAGCTGACCGCAGGAAAAAAAATTGTTTTTAAACTATGTTGTAAAATCCGGACAAACTAATTTTATTTCATACATACATAATGAAAATGAGGTATATAATATATATACATGTATACATAATTTGTATGCTTGGATTTATTCTAAACGATTTCGTATTTTTTTTTTAAATTATTGAGAAGAGAATAATAATTAAAAATTACTTTTTTTTATCAAAAAAAAATATTTTTTCTTGTTTTTAAAAATTAATATTATAAATTTTATAATATAATAACAAACAAAAAAATATTTTTTTAATAAAAAAAAAAAAAATTTTGACTCAACAGAGAATTGAACTTTCACAAAATTGCGATATTAACATGACTCTTTAATGTTATATGACTCTTAAATGCTTAAATGGTTGACTCTTGAATGTTACTGACTCTTAAATGCTTAAATGACAAACATAAAATAATATTTTGAGCCACACAAAATTCAATAAAATAAAATCTATACCCAAATGGGATATATATGTACAATACAAACACACACAATCAGAGTATATATACTCGTAAAAAGGAAATTGTATATAAGTATAATATATAAGATGAATACCCAGAGAATGCGTATTCCACTCTAATATTATTATTGTGTGTTGTGTAAACCAATACATGCGGGAAAGCATTTTGAAAGCTATCTATATAAATAGTATTAGATCTATTTAAGCACATGTATCAGAACCTACGATATAGAAAAAAAAAATTTCTATACTGTTCTACTTTTATTTATCTAAACAATTCATAAAAATAACCTAATCTAATTTTACTATGATGAGAAACAAAATACAATGCTAGAAAATTTCTTTTGAATTTCAATTTCTCATTCTTTAAATTTTCAAATAACTATCGCAGCCATCGAGATGGAATTTCCATAAAAAGTAATAGATAGAAAATAAAGACAAAATTAAAAATAGAAAAAAAAAATTAAATTATGTTATTTAAATTTGAAATTACCTGTATAAAAATTATATTGTGGTATGTATGTAAAAACTGTTCTCGCATGCGACATTTTTTTTATTTTTATGTCGTGCAATAAAATGTCACGCAACAAAGGTATGTCGCGAAAGAATTTGATTTGTTGTTTTAAAATTTTCTAAGCATTAAATCAAGAATAAAAAAATCAATTTTTGAAGACCATTAATTTGTCCAGAAGGATAAAGTATTTAGAAAATACTATAAGCAATTCTTTAAGGTAATAATAACTAAAATCTTACAAAATTCATAAAAAATAGAAAAATCTTATTATTTGTCACAAATGTAGAAAATTACCTTGATTCATGTACGATCTCTTTTCACTGATTTTTTGTTTTAAAAAGTTTTGTAAATTATGTATTTAAAATTTTTTTTATTATCTCAAAAGAGTTAGATGTCCGTACAAAGTTGTTGCAAAGGATGTTAAAAAAGATAATATGCAGATATATTTTGAAAATTATTACTGAGCACACACTCTTCCATTCATATGGTAAGATGAATAAAAACCAAAATACCAAATTATATTAAAAATATCATTAATCATGATTTTTCAATAAATAAAATTATATCTGGGACTAATTTAGACCTGATTCATTCATTTTCTAGAGCCACCAAATCGCAAAGTATTGTTATAAGAGATGTTCAATTGCCTTTAGCTCGTGCTTCAGCTGAATTTTCGATTTCAAATAAAAATGTTATTCAGACTATATATTAAGTATATTGACATATTTTATCGAATATGGTTTGGGGTCAATAGGTGAAATATTTTTAAAAATAATAATTAGAAACTAACAGTCCGAGGTGTATTTCAATATGATTAATTATTAATATCTGGATCGATTATTAAGCTATCATTAGAAGACTGACAGAAGAGTTTCTAATTAATTTTTTTTATTTTTATATTTTCAGTTTAGTAAAAAAAATACGGATCAGTAAAATGATAAAATAGCTTTTTTATTAAAATTTTCAATTTCAAATGTTAAAATTTTGAACAGAATTTGTTTGTTAAAACATTTTTTAGTATTCCTATAACTTCTTAGTAAAATTTTGTGTCTACAACGGTTGTTTTTTTTTTTTTTTTTTTTTGTACACGCTACCCAAACACTAGGAAAGGATTCCTTTATACAAAAATATTGTAGGTGTGGGTAAGGAAAAAAAGGATTTGGAGGGAAAAAGGATGATAGAGAAGAATTGGGAGGTAAGTAGGAGACTGAAGAGGTTCTTTTTGAAAATTTGCAAATTGTATAATGGAGCATTTTTGTCGGTAGGGAACACGTGAGATGGGAGCATGTTCCAATCGAAAACAAAGATTTTACGTATATACATTTCAATGATCGCTATAACCGACGCCTTATACTTTCGTACCATTAGTTTTTGGAAAATAAAATAAAAGGAATAGTTAGAGAAAAGAAAAAGAGAAAGCAGTAGGAGAAAGGTTTGACGAGGACTTACGAACTATGTTATTCGTCTTCACTTAAAATTTGTGTAAATCAAAGACTTCTTGGAAATGTTTGCAGTGGAATGCGATTCGGCGTTCTAGAAGCTCTAACTATAAATAAATTTCCATAACCAGTCTTGAACCATCTTGATATTTCCACGGTGTAGGAGTGGGCTCATATGCGCGCAAGATATCTTTAAAATAGAGTTAGTATATATATATATATATATGAATTGTACTCCAACTTGGGTCGTATGTAGCTTTAGGCTTTATAAATATTACACAGATCTTTAGGTGAAAAATATGCAAGTCATGATTTACAATGCCATGCTATTTTTTTTTTGTTGACGTAAGCTGAGGTAGCTGTAACATTAATTCTTTTAAGGAAATCATTGAAGAGTGCTATTATCTGCAAAATATGGATTGGGCTGAAAGTTGTTTGGACGAGATTATTAATGAATATAAGAAAAAAACATAAATATAAACAATATAAGAAACGACAGAGCACTTTGGAACAGCAGTATTAATTTGAAATTGATCAGATGTTATCCCGTCAACTGCAATAGAATAGTTCGATTCGAAAGAAAATTTTCAATCAATTTCGTGAAAATTGGAACTAGTCCTATAGCATAGCATATTTTGCTATTAGAGAACTATGCCAATGCCATACTCTATCAAAAACTTGAAATATCCAGTTTTACTTTTCATTTTCCACTTTAAGGTACCTTAAATTTCACCTTCTAAATAAAAGCAAAATAAAATACTTTTAAATGTTGTATTTTTTCTCACACATTTCGATTTCTTTTTCATTTACGCAACCGTCCTTTTTCATCTACAATGGTTAGGTCAACGTGAATTTAATTTCCTTCTAACACTACTTTTTATTTTAATATAAACATTATAGATTCATTGTCCTGTGTATCCAATGAAATGAATAAGACTCCACTCATTATGAACAACCTCCACATCAGGATAAAATTTATAAGAATAAAAATTTAAAATAAAAAAACACAAACAAATTTGCAAAAACAAAAACAAAATTGCAATGAAATAAATTAGAAGAAAATTGTTTTTTTTTTTTTCGAAAAACTAAACTAGCTTTGTAAAGAACTAAAAAAAAAATATACTTAATATTTTTGTTGTTTAAAAAGTTCCCACAAAATCGACATATAAAATAAAACCAAAACTTATTTTACCGTTCACTAAAACAACAGTTTTTAATCTTCTATCACCGTAGGATATGGTAGTTCTATTTTATGTTGTCTTTAATGATTACTTGCTTCATTTATATTAATGAAATGAAATTTAAGAAATAAAATCGAAAAATAATAAAAATTTATTTAATAATAATATTGCTTATTATGTATGTACAGTACTGTACATTATATTACAAACCGGTAAATTAAAAACTAAAATTTCTGAAGTTTTTGGTTATCGGACAATTTTTGAAGTCAAATATTGCATTGCGTTTTGTTAAATACAAGTCCGTAACGAGTCAGAGGTTCAGTTCAACGTACGTCTATGTTAGGTGCTAGGAAACAACCTTGAAAATCTTTCTGGAAAAGAACAAGCTGGGTACAACTTTAGCTAATTATAATCTATTGGTTCTTAAAGTACCAATCAATTGTCAGATGGTCGAGTAGACCAAGCTGCAGTAGAGCCAATCAAATCTGTGCGCTTTCTTAACCTACTGGCATTAAATTGTCTAATTGGCAAACATCTCAAAAGATTTAGACTTCCCGACCTTTGCAGAACATATAGAAATGAGAATGAGGATGAGACTATTCAACACCTTCATTGTATATGCCCCGATTTTATTACAAAAGAAAATGTCCCATTTCTTCACAATCCTCTTCTTTCTGTACTTACCTTGAAAACGCTCAAATCCAACAACTTTATCCCTTTCTAACAAATTCAAACGGATTGAGCGAGTATGCTTATACGAAGAAAGCTCCCTTGATATGGCCCTAATTGGTTTTAGTATGTCTGTTAACCAATTTGACAACTGACACGTACAGTTTTTTCTTCAAAAATATCTATTTTTGGTGACGAAACTCATTTTGAATTCGTAAATAAAAAACACTGCTTGAAGTGTTTAGAATGAAGTAAATAGATGAATGTGAATAAAATAGAAAACACTATTACATCTACAAAAGCCAATATTTTAGGACAATTTTAGTGTCGTTTTTTTTTTATTTATACACAGGCTGGTGGGAATCTTCAAAAGACACAATGAGCCCCGTAGCTTGACAACACGTGTGGATTCTTAGCCATTAAACCACACCCTTCCTATATTGCGATCTAGTCCTACAGTACTGATGAGCAATTTTTTCTTCGCTTAATTTGACTTACATAAATTTGAAAAAGTTATAATTTTTTATTACCCTTGAATACCCTTCGCATCAGCGAAGAAAAACCGACCAGCTCTCCAAACAAATTTGTAATTCTGGAAGACTTGTGAAAAACCTCGTAGGTAGCCAACATAACGAAATTCTTCACAAATCCCGGTAAAACAAATCTATCTAAACGTAGGAGCGGGCCAACCTCCGATCACCAACGCGACGAGTCCTCAAGAATGTGGGTGATTAATGCTTATTAAAGATTTTACTCTTTTGACTAGTCTGGCTATATTTTTATGGACTACCTCGACATTTACATGATGCTGAAGCCTTTTTTCGTGACTTCTTCCAAATTTCTGTATTTCTTTATCGATAGATTCTATTTGCAAATCTCTATGTCTAGTGTTTTTCTCAAGATACAGGATTCTCATTTTATTTTACGGCACATTTACCTAAATCTTGAGCTTGGATCGTTAAGATCAACTATCTTCACATCCATACATTCTTAAAATTGTATTTTACTTCAATTTCACAAAGCAAACCAAACAGTTATTGGTTAACCATTTCGAAAATCTAACATAACCATATCGGTTATTAGATGATTGCTAGAACATCGCTAAATATTTAGTTATTAAACAAGATAGTCAATTGAAGTGTAAAGAAAAAATAGGTATCGTTGGAATACCACAGTTTAAAATTTATTTTTAAGCATGCCTAATGATATCCTAACAATACCTCTGAGTTATTGCAGTAGCTGAAAGCCATCTGCTGGACTTTAAAGTAATTAAAGAGTACTAAAAGTCTAATTTGACATTTTATGTAAGATTTTTTTGTTTTATTTACCGTCAAAATTTGCAACAAGTTTTATTTTAATTTTGTCGTGAGTTTTCTTATTATTAAAAGATAATGGCAGGTAAGATATTATATTTTTTTAGTGTTTTGGAATTGTTTATCAATATTTGATAAAGATCAGATAAAAAATTTTATTTGTGGTAACAAATATATGTGGTATTTCAGACATATCACTAAGCAGAATAAAATGTACCTAACAAAAATATTAGCCCATATTATAATCCATGGACTATAAAGACAAAGCTGATTAGTTAAAAAATGTATACGAAATAGATAGGAAAAGTCACAAATGGTGGCCAAGAATATTTTGGCATTTCACTGATGTTGCTGTAGTTAATTCTTATATTATTTACAAAGCTAGAATAGAAGCAAAAGTCATGGACTTAAAGACTTTACGGCTCGCCATTTCCACCGGTCTAATAGGCGCTGAATCGAACATTCCTAAAAAAGAACGTTTTTCAACTGAGCAATCAACTACCCACTACAAACCATATGTTTCGCTAGAAAAAATATGGGATCGATCAGCCCATATTCCCACTTATGGAACGTCAAGGCGGGGCTTTGCAGTTAGTTTGTTAAAATACATAGAACACATTGGTCATGTACAGTATGCCAAGTTGGTCTCGTCTATCTGACAAAAGAAATTGTTTTTTTTAATACCATAAAAAAAACTAAAATAATATTCTATACGATTCTGCTTGTGGGTATCATAGGATAACCACTTTAAAACTCTACTTTTGAAATAAAAATTTAAAAAAAAAAAATTATTTTATTTATTTAAAGATTTTTAAGGTACTTCTACAATAAAAACATGTTGGAAAATATTAAAAATGGAAATGCTGTCTTGAAAGGGTTAATATCGAAGCGACTAATTTAAACTAAACCTAAAACTGAAAAGAATTATTGCCCTTTCGAATTTCTACAAAATAATTCTTAAAAATTACAAACAAATTAATGTTTAGTCAGCTATTGAGCTATTTTGGAAGATTTTCATTAACTCAACAACTTTGAAACAAAAAATAACTATACTAACATAAATTTGACCCTTATAATTTATGCACGGGGGTGTCTTAGAGCATGTGTATGGGTTTTTTAAAAGGGGAAGGGATTTTTTCAATTTCCAGGAAGGAACGGAAAAGGGTTTATGAAATCTAAAATTCACCGAAATCGAGATTTTCAAATGGGAAGAGGTAGTTTTTTATGCAAATTCGAGTTCTACCTATATAATAATGAAAAAAACTAACTGAAAGATTCGGTAAACAAGCTATAGTTTGCACATACTGAAATGCGAAGTTAACTGCTAGATAACCAAAATGATATCAGAAGGCTTAAAAGAACTAAGTCACTAAATTTAATACGATAGAATTTCGTAAACTTTTTCTTTAAGAAAATAACAATAGAAATAAATTAATGGTTAGTCTGTCGGACTAGTTTTAATGGGAGGGGTGTGGTTTAGTCAGTAAAAATCTGGCACATAATGGAAGCTACGGGGCTCATTGTGTCTATGAAGATTCCCACCAATTCACGCAAAAAAAAAAATCTCACTTTAAAGATAAATAAAGACAATATTTAGTAAACTATATTTAAAAGCTAAAATTTGTGGTATGTTTAGGTTATTAATCTAGGTGTTAATTTGTAATTTTGTTGAATTATGATGGATTAGTCTTTTTTAATATGGTTTTATATTAATTTTGTACTATTATTATTTTTTTTTTTGTGCACTGATATTTAAAAAAAAAACTATTGTATATAAATACATATAAATACTTGAACGAGCGATTGGGCTCAATTGAGTAAAGAATGAATAAATAAATATGATAAAAATAAATAAAATAATATGTTCATTTTTATAAAAACATAACACTTTATTTCTTAACCACATCGTTCTTTTAACAGACTTTAACTCTCTGGGTTAACTATTTTGAACACCACTGTATATATACATTCTTGTCATTATTATCGTATATGGTGTAATCTTCATCTTGAATTTTATTACATTTCATTGAAATTTTCTGACAATTGAAAAATCATTATTATATATTATATTCGAAATTAAGAAAATAGAAAATCAAAGAAAAATAAATTTTCACTGGAAAATTTGATTTTTTTTTTCTTCCTAATTCTAAAAGATAAGGTTTACAACACACAACACTTTAAAATAGTTTAAAATTCTGCAACATTGCATTCAGTTTAAGATATTTCTAAATGTTATAGTCTACTTACAACCATTTGAAAAATGATGATGATGACTTTGATGAGTAGGTATACATATATATATATATAATTTATGAGATAAATTGATTAAATTTCCAATCTAGCTTAAAGTGTACACAACTCAAATTGAATTCAATAACTTTGGTTACAAATTTATATTCCCTTTTCATGTAACGAGAAAATAATGATAACCGTTCATTTTAAAAAGTGAACAAAATGTACTGTTGTGATATAGTGTAGAAGAGGAAAATTGAAAGGAAATTTTTCAAAGAATTTTCATTTCTATTTAATATTTACTTTTATTATTTTCTATAATATTATTGTGTTTGGAAAATTTATATCAAATCAATTTATTTAATAAAATAAAAAATAAATGAAAAAATTTCGAAATTTCTAATGAAAAACTGTGTAATAAAATCATCTAAGGTGTTTTTGTTGTTGTTTTTTTTTTTTTTTTTTTTTTACAATAAACCTACAATAATTTATTACCGTATAATGTTAAATTAAACAGGTAGACCCTTTATTCTGAGATTTATATTTACAGCTCTATAAAATCTTAAATAAATTTCGAATAAAAGAAAGAAAAAGTTATTACCGGCTATACCGGTACGAATACGAATAATACCAGCAATAAAGCAGTTTATTTTTGTTATTATAAATAGAAGTAGATTAGATTGGGTCATTTTATAATATTTGAACTGGAGAGAATATAAAAACGATTAGACAAAATAAATATATTAAATTTAAATAGTAAAAATATCATGATAGAATGAGATTACGATATATATTTTGGTTTGACTATAGTTAAATCAGTTTAAATTGTAAATTGAATATTTTTTTGAAATGTTTGTAATAGTTTTTAATTTATGTTATCTAAAAACAAATTTTTGTAGTCTAGTTCTGTAATGGACAAAAAATAATTGAAAGTATAATCTAGTAACAAATTGAAGCACGAACAGGTACCTCAGTTACTGTCATAAAACATAAAACAAAACAATTAGTGTACTTAATACGACTGCCTGCTATTATGTTATCAACGGCTCATAAAATGGGTGAGATAAATGGATTTGGATATATTTTGTGAAACAATTTCAAGTAGTGAGACTATAAGTGAAATTAGTTTATGTTAACTTTAATATATCGATCAAGTTAAACTCACAATGAAAACGACTAAATAGATGTAAAGTAGTAATGAATGCCAAAAACAAAAATTGTTGCGAAACTTCAAACGTTCATCAAGAACATAGATCTAGTATAGTATAGTGTAATATAGATAATAAATGGGGAAGTAAATAGATCTTAAGAGATCATGTTTACATAGAAAAATGTACTGATGACCAAATTATATTATGCATTGAAACATGATTATCGAAATATTCTACTAAAAATTGCTTAACATAATCTTTTTTTGCGTAAACTATTACTATTTTCCCGCACATGAAATTTGCTTCATAATGATGATCCTTCCACGAAACTATTACGATAATAGTTTTCTAATCATGCGATCGAAAATTAAAAAAAAAAAAATTATTAGTCAATCAAAAGTGGATTAGTATTAAACAGTGGATGATATAACTCTTTTATCAAGCGACCAATACTTTTGCACCCATCATGTCTTTCGGAAACTATCGAATTACTATTGTACAATGAATATATGAAAAGAAATTATTTTTATTTACTTTTCTTCGTTATGTTATATTTTTCACCAATAACCATGTGGGCCAGAAAAATTATTAATTTTATTAAAACTTGTCCAAAAATTCATTGATTGGAAATTACAGCAGGCAGTCAAAATAACCGTGGTAAAATTAGGTTAACAGACCAACTTTGAGTGACTTAAATAAAAAGAGAAATCAAAGAGAAATTTATTTATTTAAATAAAAATATGTTTTAACTAAGGGAACAATTTCACTAATCAAATATACAGCACAAGTAGGATTGTTATTAAATGTAAGCAAAACAAATATTATGCGACTCAACACTGCAGTCCCGAGTAACTTACAGATTGATGATGAAAATGTAGAGGATGTAATTCTGTTATCTTGGCAGTTTTATTACTGTGAATGGTTGCTGGGAGATGGATGTTGATAGTCGTATTCGAAAGGCACACTCAGCATGTGGTATTTTGAAAAAAAAAAATTTGAGATCTTCGACATCACTAACGTAACTTGAATTTTCTATTTTTTAGTGTTCTCTCAGTTCTTTTATATGGATTCGAAACATGGAAACAAGAAAAAAAACAATACTAAGAATCGTTTCACGACTCCAGATATTTGTTAACAAAAATTTCTGAGACGGATTCTGATTCAAATATTCTGGGCAGAAAAAATTCCAAACAAAAAAATTGTGGGAACGAACATTGAAGGAATTAGGGAAATGATTAAACACAGAAAATGAAACTTCGTCAGCTTGTAGGAGATTTCGCAAAATCAGCTCTTGAGTTGAATTCGCAAAATCAAAAAAAAGCGTGGTTCCCTAAAACAACTTGGTACCGAACGAAGTTTGAACGAAACAAGCGGATATGGAAAAACTTGAAGTGAAGTCAAGATGCTTGCCCAAAGAGCACCCTGAGTAACTGCTATGCAATTCAACTCATCAAATAGCACCCATCAGTAATATTTTTGGTATGGTAATGTTTATAAAATAAACAAACGCGTTTTTTACCGTTATTTTCAAAATTCAGACTGATTCGAGTTGCTGTTATACAACTCCAAGCATCTGCCAATATTTTAAAAAAGCATGTAGAAGTGAACTCAAGGTGCTTGCCCAAGGAGCACCCACAAGGAGCGACAGGATCAATGATGTTTTCATTACTCACTCACCTGACTTTACATAACTCTCTTTAGATTTTTTAGTTTTATTCAGAAACCTTGAATCAACAATTGAAGTAAAAAGGCATATTTTATAAATAATATGACGTGCAATTTCTGTTTATCATTTAAATTCTGATATAACTGATATGGATAAATCCCTAGTGGTTACTGTAGAATTCTGAAATATATTCTCCAGAAAACTTAAGATTTTAATACCATTTGAAGTGAATAGGTAGAAAACGTATATTATATTAGGTACGGTATTTGTTGTATTTTCGGGGCATAGACAGAATTATACTTTCGTGTAATAAGTACAGTACTGCAATTTATACTACATAATGAGTCTGATGTTGATCAAATTTCTGGCTTGTCAACTCATTAAACGTGGAAAACTATTGTCAGGGGTAATAAGCCTAAATAAATATACAAAATGTAATTCCAGATTTATATTTAAGTTTATTTGGGAAAATTAAGTATCTTGACATATTTTTATTATATTTTTAATAAATTTAACTATTTTGAAAAACCGGTATCTTTCAGTTATATTTTTGGTAATTATCAAATCATTTCAAATTACTTTTATTACTACTATGTACTATAATGAAGCACAGAAAATACCACCATTTAAATAGACATGCAGTATTTGAACTCACTTGTAATTCTATTTGCGAAACCAATTAGAAATTTATTAATTTTGTCTATGAATTTAAAAATTCTACAAAAGCCAACAGATTCAAACAAATTTTCTTTACCAAATGCAGTTAAATGTTCCCAGCTTATTAAGGTAATTTTCTTATGACGAAAAGCAGTATCAGAAAATCGATTATAATTTAAATTAAAATAAAAAGAGTAATAAATATTAGTATTGATAACTTCAGCTTCTATTATTGGTATTTTGAACTGACAAATAATTTAAAATCAATAATTTTTAACCACTTCACTATTTATGTAGCAAATAATCCCTTTGAAATATTATATTATATATATATATATATATATCGGTATAGATGATTTGAAAATAAAATTTTCAGAAAATTTTACCAAATAAAAATCACAAAAAATATAGAAATCGAATTGAAATCATATTACACAAATACGTATAGTATGTATATATACTTAAATTGAAAATGTTTCAAAATTATTTGTTCTAAAGAAAAATTTCATTCAATTTACACTCAAAAATTTAATACAAAAATTATTTATTTATATATTTTTTATAAAAAATAAATATTTTATTAATAAGAAGTGAAAGTATGAGAGATTTAAAATAAGAGTTGAATATAAAATCAAAAAAAAAGATCAATTGAAGAGTTAAATTTAAGATTTGAGCACCAATAAATATTCATTTATTTAAAAAAAAAAAAAAGTCAGTCCAAATAAATCCCCAGAATAAATTACAAAAATTATTTAAACATTTTTTAAGATTTGTTTTTTTTTTTTTTTTTCATTTTGTTAATGGTATGCAACTCCTTTTAGTCTTTAAAGGGAATTTTTTTTTTTTTTTTAAATATTTTTAACAATTTTTATTTAAATTTTCATGAATATACAATTTTAAATTTGAAAATAAAATAAATTAAAATTTATCTAATAGTATAATATTATTTTAATCCTTTCAGATATTTTATTTTAAAAAAGTTTTTCTGCATCTATTTTTCAAATTATATTTTTGAAAAAAAAAATTACTATATATATATATATATATTATTTCAAAAGATCTACATTTTAAAGGATAATCTGTTAACACTCAGATGATGTTTGTAGACTGTCTTTGTTTTAAAGTTAATTTCTGCTGTTAATAACCAAAAAAATGTATCAAAATTTTGTTCCCATATTTACAGTTATATTTCAAAAAACAAAAATTACATTTGTAATATAGATTAGCACATAAGGCTGCACAGCAAAGTGTTGACAAACTGACAAAAATATAAGATCTTGCAGAGGAAGCTGAGAGTGCTGCTAACAGACGAGATGTCAAAACTCTTTACAAGATTACGAACCAAATTACCAAACGTAATAGTAAAGAGCATCAAACAATCTTGGACGAGAATGTAACGCTGTTGGTTTCTATGTTGGTATCTGTTTGATCAACTGCAAACATGGCAGGAGCATTTCTTCAGATTGTTAAACCAGCAATTCATAGAACAAAATGTATGCCAACAATGCGCAGATCATTTAGGGTTATCGATGTAGAAGCCCCAGGTATAATCGAAATAAAACCAGTAATTCTTCTCTTAAAAAACAACAAAGCAGCAGGAGTAGATGACATACCCGCCGAATTCCTAAAAGCTGATCCAGATGTATAAGCCGATATTTTGTTACCTTTTTTCCAAGCTATATGGGAACAAGAAAAATATCCCAGTGAATGAAGTAGCTATTGTCTAAATACCAAAGAAAGATAATCTAAATCATTGCAATAACTGGCCAGGTATCAGTCTGCTTTCAGTTTTCTCAAAATTAATGGCTAGAATAATACTCGAAAGGTTTAAAGGCAGAATAGAAGCTTCACTCAAAAGACACCAAGAACGCTTTCGCAGTGGTCATTCGTGTGTGGATCACATCAACACATTACGAATAATTCTTGAACAATCCATTGAATTTATCCATTGAAAGGACCGCTAAATCTCATGTTTGTAGACTATAAGAAAGCCTTTGATAGAGTAAATCGTGAGTATATTTGGGAATCGCTTAGTAGGAGAGGCATTCTGGAAAATATTATAGCCACAATTGAAGAATCCTACAAAAATGCAAGTAGTCGCTTCTTACATCGAGGGCTGCTGACAAATTGTTTCGCGGTGTGTCATGGAATAAGGAAGGGCGCAATTTGTCCCCCGTATTGTTTTTAGTAGTAATGGATGACATACTGACTGCTACTGTGGAAGTTAATGAGAGTAACGGTATTCAGTGGCGTCCTATTGAACGTCTCAGCCACTAAGATTACAGCGACGGTGTATGCTTATTGTCACATACGATATGTGCCAAAAGCTGATGGTATGACACTGGAAAAGTGCCAACCTAAAATTCAATTCACCTAAAACCAAAATCATGCTCACAACTGACACATCACAACATACGATCTTCATCAAGAAACGCAAATCGAAGAGGTGAGTATGTACAATTACCTGGGCAGCATCGTGTCATCAGATGGAGGTGCCGATTTGGATATTGAAACCTGCATCACTAAAGCCGTACTGTTTTCGGGATGCTCTCAAAAATATGGCAGGCAAGTAACATATCTCGGCGCACACAAATAAGAAAAGTTTCAGTAAGCATCCTAAATATTCGTTGACTACAAAGCATTTCCAACAGAGCGCTGTGGCAAAAAAATGAAACAAAAACAAATAGACATGGAAATCCGACAGAGGAAATGGCGTTGGATCGGGCCTACTCTGGGGAAACCTGACATCAACATCGTAAATCATTGTGTCGAATAGAATCCTCGGCTAACACGTCGCGTAGAAAGGCCGGAAAAACATGAGGAACAACTCTCTTAGCCGAAGCAAGTACACAGCAAAGAACGTAGCCACAATTGAAAAGGTTAACAGTAGATAGGAGCCGATGGAAAGACTTTATTTCCGCCCTATGTCCCACGCATTGGGTTACATGGTATTGATGATTATATATTTACAACAATATATCATAGAGCTACATGAAGTAATTGTGCTTCTTATTTCAATTATGAATTCTTTTTGTAGTTAATTTTAAAAAATTCAAAATTTTTGAAAACGATATCAAATCATATTTTTGAACATAAAATTTTCAATTTTTAAATAATTATAATAAATTAAAGATGTTTTTGAAACCCCCCTCTCACATCAAATAAAACACTACCACCTCAAAAAATATATTTTTGTTAATCCGCTGCCTTACACTGCTACATCAAAGAATATTTGTTATAAAAATTAATTGAATTCAATGGAATTCATAAATAAATGATTTTGTTAAGAATCTGTCGATATTTGCAAATAAAATTATTAGTCAAAGACTTAATTAAAGTATATAAATATCAATAAAACCAAGGCCGAATAATAATAAATGTAACAAAAATAAGTAATTTTAAGTGATTTAAAAATGTAAAATGAATTATTAAGCATTGTATGCCAACTATATCGCCATAGAACCTCATATATCGTGACAGATTATGTGATATTTCTGTGATGTGTATATGAAATCTATTTGAAACTACCCATAATTATTGAATTTCAAAATTGGTTAAATTTTTGTTAATAATAGAATACTATGTCAACTTCCATCCAAACTGAATTCGACATTATTTTTATTGTTGACTTTCTTTTTATTGTTGTTTTCTTTTTTTTTAAATTTTGAAGTGAAAAAGAAATATTTCGAAGATTCAAAAATCCATACTGAACAATCAAATACTGTTTGATTAATTTTTAATTTTTATTTATTGGCTTATATTTCTATCAAATAATTTTGTAACAAAAATAATGTAAATACGGAAAACAGAATGAAAAGTTTACATCATATTTACGTTTAATTGGTAAACAATCTCTTTTTATGTTACTATATCATTTTGGGTCGACATATATTTTGAAAAACATCTATGTCAGCTTCGTTACGAAATTTGAGATTTACACAAGAAGTTCTATGTCCTTATTGTTAGCGCATTAAACTTTGTTGAATTCAGACTTACAACAACAACAAAAATAAAACATAGAACATAATAAAACATGTGTATTACATGTACAAATAAACATGTGCAAGTGTATTTAATGGTAACAGACAACGTAAATACAACTTTTGATTCCAGCTATAATAATGATATCCACAGATACGAAAGCAAGAAATCCTGATAAAATATGTGTAATATCATCGAAGATTAAATTAGGTGCCTATTACACATCATTCTTTTCATCTTGACAATATATTGATGAAAAGAATGATGACCGATTACACATTAATCATGCACTCATCAATCTTGTTATCCAAATTTTGATATTTTGCAAGGACATACTGTGTTCTGAATATATTGATAATTTCGAAACATATATAAATACTGAAAATATAATTTCTGAAGGAATGTTTTTGACTTCAGTTTAAATTGAATTTTTAAAGTGAATGTTGTGTATAAAAAACAACAAATTATTTTTTTGCACATTTGAATAATATATGAATTGCTTTTTTACAATAATTGCTGTAATTATTAAAATTAATAAAAAAATTATTCTTTTTAGAATTACATAACAAATTAATATTATAACCTTATCTGAACATTCCCCAAAAAGCCATTTTTTTACTTTAGCTGATTTTGACAGCAATATTGATGAGAGTTTTGACAATATATTGACCATTGATTAACCATTGATTGATGTGAAATAGGGCCTTTAAACAATCACGAAATAGTGTACAATACCGCATATAAAATTTTCTACTCACTATACCAGCACAAAGAAAAACAGCTAGACCAGATTAACCAATTCAAAAGTCCAAAAGTATATCCAAATTTAATCAAGTTAATACGATAACAATGTCCATATTAACGACTAGTTTATTAGCTTAAGTTTTATAATTATAGTCATTGTAATTTTTATAAAAAAATTTTTAAGGGGTTTTCAAATTAATTGCGAGACCTATCTTAGTGTCTTGAAATTTAAATATTCAGAGATGAAAATAATAATTACTAGTTTGATACAACGCATGACAATAATTATTTTAAATTATTTTTTAAACTAATACATTAAAAAATAATGCATTACCAAAAATAATTTTAATTTTTTGAATTAATTTTGAATTATAAATTATAAAATAATTACTTACTTAGTTTATTTTAAGGTCTAATTTATAAATAATCAGTCACTGAATATTGAGAAAGCATACTATAGGTTCTACTCCAGACTTAGTGACAATAGAGAGAAAAGATTTAGTTAAAATGAATTTATTCTTTGAATATGTTATACAAGGTTTATATTCACTTTCTAATAATCATAAGAATAACATTTCAAAAATTTAATTGTAACAGTGGATCCTAGAGATAAGTCTGCAGACCAGGTTCCCTTTCGAAATGTGGGCCTTTATTAAATTATAGTAATTATTTCGTATATATTTTTATTATTTGTTATACATATATATATCTTTTTCTTAAGAACACTGAATGATGTTGAATTAGTTTACTTGGTTTTTTGATGAATTAAGAAATTAGTAATATTGAATGCACTTTGTTAGGAGTGGGATAAACTCATTTGAGTTAAAAAGAAAAGGAAAAATAATTGATTTCAATTACAATTCTTTCCTGGATTTCTACGATTTTGCAGCAAGATTATTATAATAATTAAAATTATAACACACAACTTATTTATGTAAGATTATAGCTACACTCTTTAACGTAATTTTAATAATAATTTTTGCAAGTCTTTTTCAACGCCTGGTCATAACCACTAAATGTTTTTCTTAACAGTTTTAGGCTTAAGATGGGCAGATGTGCAACAAGATGAAGTGCTTCTATACTCTGTATTAACTTATTATTTCATTCAAATCCATATCTCTTATGTGAAAAAAAAAATATCATTTACACTTGTTATGTATTAATATTTAGTGGGTTGGTGAATAAATTCACAAAAAAAATATTATTTAGCTAAGACAGTATTACCAAACTGTATTAAAAGAAATATATTGCCCTTTTCCGGAAATAAATATAAAAATTTAAATAAATTAATTCCGTTATTATTTATTAACTAGCTTTGTAACCCGTCATAAATGACGGAAGCAAAATAAATCCTAGTTTCTTTTTTTCTTTCATTAGATTCCTTATTCCGAAATTACAGTAATTATGTTTATATCACTTTTTATTTATTTTTATTTATGTTTATATTGGCCTAACACTAATCTTTTTTTTTTATATAACAGAAAAAGAAGTACCATACCAACAAATTTGTATAAAATGTTTGTATTTTTGTATGGTATACTCGTACTCACTTCCATTTAGTTATAATTCGTTAGTTGGGTTCCATTTAGTATAAATTATACTGTATTAGCATTATTGTGGCCTCCGGGAGAGCAAATTTAAAAATGGGATCTTATTTTCATATAAATTTTGTCATTTGTATAATGTATAGGGATCTTATTTTGCTATATGAATAAACTGTTATTATGGTATTGTGTTATTTTTAAAAAATATTCATAATTTATATATTCAAAATTTTGTATCTAAATTGGTAAAATTTACAAAAAATACAAAAACATTTTCATCAATAATTTTCAATTTAAAAAAAACAATGTTTTATTATCCGACGTAGAAGTAGAGTTAATTATCCTACTCTACTTCTATCAAGTTCTATTGATTGAACAGTGAACCTGAACAGTGAAGTGAACAGTGAACACTTAACACTGAAAATAAAATAATATTTTTGGAATGGAGCATATAGAACATACAGAATACAGATACAGCAAATAATAAAAAAAAACAAAAAAAACAAAAAAAAAACAAAAATAATTTTTTTTGAGTGAAGTGAGTTCCGCACACAATAATGACAAAAATAAAAGGTATAAGTAGTATAATGTATAATATTATACAATACAAATATGCCGATACACATGTATATTATTGTGTATAATTTTAAGTAATAAGAATAACCTTTGAGTGAATTATGTTTTTTTTTTATGTTAAATGCTGTTTGCCTTTTGGTTATTATACCATATTAAACTATTGATTAAATTTCTATTAGTCCTTATTATTATAAATCAAAAAAATTGTTTGTTTTATTTATATTATTATTATTATTTTTTATTTTTCCTTATTATTTGCGAAGAAGACTAACATTAAATTAAAAAAATATAGTTCATGCAATCAATTTTTCCTGCAAAGGTTCAGCATGGTAGACAGGGGTTAAAAAAAAGCACCAAAGCAATTTGTATATATATGCATTTGTATACATATGCAATTTGTATATGTGTTGGAGCGTTCCGTCGAACTTACAAACATCCAGATAAATGCAGAATAATATATATATAATATTCTGGAAAAGGGCAATATAATTTTTTTTCAGACTGGTAACCTTCTCCTCGTTATTTTGGCGACTTTTGTGTTTTTCGATCGTTCTTTGTGGATTTTTTTTTTGGGGCAAAAATGCCATTATGTATTATGTTTTTTGTAGATTTACTTACCAACCCATTTTAGTTGCGTAAAATCAATCGAAGTAAAAAAAAATTCTTGTGTCTGGTTAGGGTTAAATTAATCTTATTTTTTCTACAATTTTGTTGCTCTTATTTATATTATTTTTATAATTAGTCAGGTATTTTTAATCAAAACGTGAACTTAAGATAAAAAAAAATTTTCTATTAGTGGGTACGATCACTATGCTATTGTTGATAATAATTAATATGATGATGGTGGTATTTTTACTTTTATAATAAACTTCTTTGAATGATGAATTTTCAACAAAAGAGATATTCTTTTTGAGTCAAGCATTGTCTGTAAATTATATATTTGCAATTGTGTTTTTTTTTTCTTGAATATTTGACTATTGTATTAAATCATGTTTTCAGATCATATTTACTATACTTGTAGTGATCACAATTTTATTCTAATTGGGTTAACCTGTGGCATAGAATTACATAGTTATTGAATTAATCATGATATTTTGAATCATACTATCTATACATAATTACTTATATATTTGTTCGTAAATAATATGTACATAACAAAATTGAAATTAAAAAGAGATGTTTGTACAATAATTTTGTATAACTTAATCATAGATACGAGACTTAGGATGATATCTAATGATTAAATTAACACCTACCGGATGATGACCTTTGATAAATTATATGGAATGGGATTATACTTATAGAAAAGTTGAGATCCCATCTGATTTCAAAAAGACAAAAAAAATTAAATACCCATCAGACTTATTGTTTCATTTAACAAAGTATTTAGTAAACTATTTATCATAAGTCTATATAATGTAACTAAAGATAAAACAAAAAAAAATTAAAATAAATTTTCGATATATATGTAATTTGTAGTAGATAAAAAAAAAATGTACAAAATTTTAAATATACATAATTTTATTCTTAAAAATTTTTAGGACCAACTTTTCAAATTCAAAATTAAATTTCTACAATTTTCTATTTAGAAAACATTTTAAATTTTTTTTCCTTTAATCTCTGAAGTCACAACAAAATTTAGTTTATAGCCTCAGTCGTTCAATAAAACTATTTATAATGTAGGTAGTCTATTATTATAGGACCTTTAAAAATCCTTCCTACATCACTCTTATATTATGTATGTTTAATTTTTCATATGCCAAAAAATGACAAAAACAAAAAAACAAAAAAGTTGTTTTGTTTTTATTTTCAAAATTTAATAAACATAGGAAAATATTCTATTTATATCCATACATAGATACTCATAGATATCTAACAACATAAAAATTTATCTTTGTATTGTTTTCAGTTTTAAGAGATGTCAGAATAAGCACTAAAATGCTTTTAAATATTTTAATTTTTCCCCGACGACGACAACGACGACGACGACGACGATAATGACGACGACAATGAAAATAAGAGGAAAAGACAAGTCAGGCAAAAACAAAAAAGAAAAAAAGAAATGCAAAATAATATTTAAAAACAAAAAAATAAAACAACATAGTAAAGAAGTATCAACAACAATGGAAACATAAATTTTAAAGGAACATCACTTTTCTATTTTCTCATGCGTGAACTTGTATTACATACACATACATACAAGTACAAAATGCAGTGAGTATTTAAAAAATAAGTGCATTAGTATGCGCTGCTATTACAATTTATTTCAATTTTTATATTCATAATTATTTAAAATTAAAAAGACTTTTTCATAAAAGTTTGTAAATCGCTTGCTTTCATGCTTTGCAGCATTCAAACGGAACTATTTTATAATTAAATAAATTTATTATAATGCTGACTCAATTTTTTGTTTATTTTTTATACCTTTGCAAATAATTCAGAAAGAATACCGTTTTTTACATTAACGATACAATACCGTATGCAATTTATTATACGTAAATTGGAATAAGCAATGTTTTACGAGTATTGATTTATTAATTTTCTGTTATATCAATTGGCTACATATCGAAAACTATCTCACTACTATCATCAGAAGCTAGCTCTTCTGAAATAACTATGAAGCTCCATATTCGTTAAATTAATGGCAAATTATATTTTCAACAAATGTTATAAAATTAAGTCATTTTATGAATAATGTAGTAAAAATTGAATTTAACGTTTAGGTCCTGAGCCAGAGGAATAAAATGGACTCTCACAGGAAAACTGGAAGACTTAGAATACGCGGATACAAATAGGATACATGTGGGAGAAAATATGAAGTTTTAAAAAATTTCGTTGGAAGTTGTTGTAAAAATTAACACCAACAAAATAAAATGTTCCCTAATTACTACAAAAAGAGGCACTTAAGGAAGACATAGAAAATCAATTTAAATTAGCCAGAATAATTTTCGGAAGATTTTGAGCTATGTGAAGACAAAAATTGTATTAAAGGCATTCCTCAAGGATCTATTCTGGGTCCGGATATTTTTATGCTTTATATTAATGATATATCAAGACTTAGTCTTAAAAGTAAAATACAACTTTATGCAGATGATGCAGCTCTTTAATATGCAGAAGATTCTGAAATAGAACTTAGATCGTCAGTAAAACACGATTTGCAATTAATAGGTTTAAACTTTTTACTAGGTCAAAAAAAATATACAAACAACCCTTTCAACTTTAACACCAAAAATATAGAAATTGTGAATAGCTATAATTACTTAGGATTAGTCATTGATAACAAATTGAAATGGAGGGAGCATATTCATAAAATAATCCAAAAAATCTCTCCATACATATTTATAATACTTTAAAATATTTATATTAATATTTTAAAAACAAATCAAAAAATATATTTTAAATCCATAATAAACAATAATAGTATTAATTCTACACAATAATAATAAAAAAATTAATAATAATAATATGCTATAAATATAATTATCTTATAATTCTGTAAAAATAATTCTTGTAAACCTAATAATTTGATCGAACAGCAATCGCTAAGATCAATAAATTTAATTTATTTTAAGAAATTGTAAGACAATTCGAAAATGTAATATTTTATAATTGAAATTAATAAAGGAAAAAAAAAACTTGGCATCGTCAGGAGCACGAAACTTAGAACATATGCTTCCTGCGTCTAATTGTATGGTAGCGCGATATGGCTAAACCGGAATTATACAAGGAAAATTTAGGTTTTCACTAGGAAATTATGCACATAATATACAACATATTCTGGCCCAGAACAATTAGAAAGAAAGAATTCTACGAAATGGCCAAACAAACACTGATAAGCACACAAATAAAGCAGATAAGATGGAAATGGATAGACAACACTCTTAGAATACCTACTAACAATATAGCAAGATATCAGGCATTGGATTGGAGTCCGCATGGTAAAAGAGGAAGAGGTAGACAGCGGGAAACATGGGGCAGATCAATCCCTAAAGAAATACAAAATAACAATACAACATGGAGTGTAATTAAACACCTAGCGCAAATAGAGTCAGATGGAAAAGCTTTTTGGAAGCTCTATGCTCCCAAAGCAAGTGAAGCAGAAAAAAACCATAGTCATGTTTCTAATTTAATTTAAAATATTTCTATTATTTTTGTAAGTCACAGGGGGGGATAATAACACACCTGAATTTAAAACTTAGTGAACTTATAACAAATTGTAACTTCAAAACAAACATAGTTCGGTCAAAAAATATATCTAGGCTATACTAATTCCTTCTTAACTTTTATTAAAATATCATTCTTTACTTTATCCAATAATGATATATATGGACATAGTCTATTCAAAATGCATAACATTCTAAGTCGACTTAAATAAAAAATGATATAAAGTGATATTTGAACCTCTAAGAACATATTTCAATATTATATCTAGGTCCAGTTCAAATATCTCTTTTGTAATGAAATTTTTAAGCGGGGTTATGTTTCATCTATAATATAAGATCATTCTTAATCAAATAAAAAATCCTTATAATCTTAAGTGTAAGAATGTTCTGCTAGACTAATTTTTTATTGTTTTTGTAGAACCTGTTACAATGATACTACAGCTTAAGTATAAATAAAATGTTTTTTTTTTTATTGTTTCCTTGCCTGATGGGCATTATTGAGACATTATATACAATCGAGTTCAAATTTAATTCTTATTTCACAATAAATTCAAGGTAACATTTATAGTAAAATTAATATACATAAGTTTTTATACAGAATTTAGTATACTACTGTTTATGAAATTGAAATACTAATAAAATTTATAAAATTTATAGTTAGATAGATAATTACAATATTTAAATTCAGATATACATATAATCTAAATTAAATAAAATAAAATAACCTTCACTAAACTAAACATAAGATTCACTACAAAAAAAACCGTTAAAGATAAAATTCAAGTAATAAAATCCAAATAACCGGGCTCCAATAAATATTGTTTTAATTCCCTTGTGAAAAACTTTATGTTTGACAAATCTTTTATTCTTCGTGGCAGAGAGTTGTATACCCTTGAACCAGATACGGAGATTCTCTAAGACGATAGTAGAGATTGACCACCCACAATCCTAATATCATTTCTGTTCCTGGTGTAAAAATTATGACCATGACGCTGCATAGAAGTAATATAGAAGTAGCTCTATTCTAGTACCCAGTGTGCAAAGCTATTCATTTGTCACACTTATATAGATATTAAGATAAAATTATGTAAGCCATCACAGAAATGAAATGTTGACTCAAAATATTATGCAAACATACGATTTGAAAATAATCTATTTTTTAGTACACATAAGAATATTTGGCCGCTCATCTGTTCAATTTAACTATAATGTTTGTTATCCTACATAAGATGATAATGCATCCACATAAGATAATTTTGTATTCAGTTTAAGTCAGTCAGCAAAATCGGGATAATTTGTTCTTATTCATTACAATTTGAAATTTCACTACACTTCACACCCATAACGATAAATGAATACTTTTATATAATGATAAAATACAAAATAATAAACAATAAATATTAACATATAAAAAATTAAATTTTGCTATTTTCATACCAGGACTAATAATATAATTAAAAGAATATGTGTTCGTACATATTCAATACATCCACTCTAAGATCAAACGTAATTAACCGGTACTAGTTTAATAAGATTAATTTAAAAATGAACAAATAAAAAAAAAACTAGCTATTTCCCGACTAATTTTTAGTTACTAACTTTTAATAATATTCATTATCACATTAATATGCTTTCCATTTGGAAATGTGCAGTTATTTTTTAAATACTCTGTATATATAAATAATATAGCATGCAATGTTGTTTTTCCGGGAAATTTCTCATTATTATTCAACAACATCATCTATTTTTAAGTTTGCTTAAAATATATACCAACCATTCACTAAAAGTTATAATGAAAAAAAGAGATAGAAAATAAATTAGGGGCAAAAATATATGCACTATTATTAATGTACGAGTTTTATTTTCTTTTAAAAGGGGAAAATAATATCTTTATTGATAAGTATAAAATGTTAATTTTGCTAACAAAGAAAAATAAAAAAAAAAAAACAAACAATAAGACACAAAATTTAGAAAAATAAAATTGAAAAATTAGCAACACATATAATATAGATATATAATATATATATATATATATATATATATATATATATATATATGTCTAATAGTTATATATCACAAAATTAAAGTTACCATAAAAACACTTAGATTTGAATTTAGAGTAAAGACAAGTTTTTATAATCAATACTCTTAAAATATTTTTATGTTTAAACATGAGCAGAGCAGTATGTTATCATTCCTTTTGATTTTAAGAAATTAAGAATATGTGAATTATTGTGAAGCAACACTAAATGCCAATAAAATTATAATTTCAGAAAAACTTTTAAATCTAACTTTTAAAGCTGATTAAAGTTTCTAATAAAATATTTAATTATTTCGAAATAAGAACACAAATATGAGAACCAATACTTAGAACGTACAGCAACATTTTATTTATAACTTCAATATCAATTCCGGATTCTACTTTGGAAATATTTATCTTTCAGAAAACACGTATATCGTCAGTATACTATTTAGGGAGTATTATAATAAGTTCCTTAGGTAATTATGAGCCATGAAAAATGTTGAAATATGAACTAAGTTCTAATACATAATACTACTACATGTTCCAACACTATTTTTAAATATCAGATTATTGAAATGACAAACATGTTATAAAATTTTTTTCTTTTTTTGTTTTCTACTTCTAACACATAACACGCATTTTTATTTAGCTGTGCTAACAAAATAAGTTATAATACTTTTTTAGATACAAAATACTTTTTTAGATATAAGAAGACCTCGAATACAACTCTAAAATTCCAGCTGATTCAGAATCACACACTATGCTATAATACCACAATCTAAGAACCAGCAAGGGCGACTGGACAAGAAGCCAAATTGAAAAGTCAAAACTATTTACATCGCATTTGGAAAGTACATTCACACCGTATCCGTCTGAAATACCAGATGAAGAAAACAAACAAAAAATAGATTTTCTTGAAACACCACCTCAACTGGATGTGCCAATAAAAAAAATGAATTATAACGAAGTTAAAGCAATTATCAACAGAAATATATTGTCCCAACAAAGACACCAAGATAACTGGAAAGATGTTAAAAGAACCTAAACAAATACATAAAAAATACATACCACATCGATTTAATGCCTCAATAAGAACAATTCACTTTCCCGAATAATGTAAAACGCCCAGATAATTTTGCTGCCAAAACCAGGAAAAGATCACACCTCAATGGATTCGTATATACTAATAAGTTTGTTGCCAATTTTATTTAAAGTATTCGAAAAGTTAATATCGACAAGACTCAACTCTATTTTTTTCAGATAAAGAATCAATAGTACAACATCAGTTTGGATTTCGGCAGAACTTTTCAAAATATCAACATACACACATAGAGTAGTAAAAGAGATTAACAATGCCCTAGAAAAGAAAAAAATACTGTTCCGCTGCATTTCTGGATGTCGCAAAAGCATTTGATAAAGTGTAGCATGAAGGCCTCCTTCACAAGTTAAAAATGGAACTGCCTCACGAATATTTTACCAGCTACTGCTATCATATGTAAGCAATCGTAAATTTATAGTAAAATTTGAGGATGAATACTCTACAACAAGGTCAATTTGATCAGGAGTACCTCAAGGGAGTGTCTGACCTATACCAACAACAGAAAATACACTACCACCGTTACATTTGCAGATGATACAGCTATACTGGCATCACACACAAATCCTTCCATAGCATCAAGATTGGTTCAAAAAAGACTATGGTTTAGGTAAAAATGGTTAAAAGTTTGGCAAATTAAGGCCAATGTAAGAAAATCGATTCACGTGGCTTTTACCACCAGGAAATGGAACTGCCCTGCTGTAAGCCTAAACAATTTGACATTAACTCATGCTGAATCAGCAAAATATCTAAGAGTCAATCTCGATAGACGTTTACTTTGGAGGGCCCATGTCGTGAATAAAATTCAATAGATTAAAAACGCTAAGAAGACGTACTTCAGATCTATCACTGACAAACAAATAACGTTATATAAGGCTGTACTAAAACCCATATGGACATAGTGCTTGGAGTTATGGGGGTCAACTTGCAAAAGAAACATATATATAATAGAAAGATTTCAGTCCAAAGTCTTAATATCACTCGTAAATGCACCATGGTACGTGCGAAACGATCAAATAAGAGCAGACCTAAATATTATGTCTGTCAGGGAGACAATAACAACATGGAGTACAAACTATTTTGAAAGACTAGAACATCACCCAAACGAACTGGCATTAAAACTACTAGACACAAATGAAGAAATTCGCAGGAAGCCTTCAGACTTAATAAATAGATTTTAAAATGAATAATTGTTAATTTGTATTTATACAAAAAGTAGTTAAAGACAATAGAAGAAAATGAATCAATGGATCCACTTCCCACATGTCAAGATTCATAAGGCCAAAAATAATTACTTAATATCGCTAATTAAATTAGTATTTATAAGATAGTTGTAAAGAAAAATTATAGTAAAAAAAAATATTATTTTGGGAAGGGTATATTTCTATTAGTTATAAAAGTGACAACAATTGTTAATTCTCTTCCTACAAAAAATTAACTGTTTGTTAACAAAATTTTCTTTATTTACTAATATTATTTAACTCAATTAATAATATAATTTAAATTAAAAGTGTTTAGAAGTCTCTAGAAGAGTATACGATAAAAATATAAATTCATTGTACTCAAACTATTCTTAATTTATTGAAGTTAACAGTAAACCAAGAGTGAGAAAAAAAGAAAAAAGAAAAGCTTAAATTTATAAATGCAAAATTTGTTCTCATAACAAAAACACTTTCTAAACATAAGAGGCATACAACTTTTCCGTAAAGTACACCTAACAAAGCTCCTATAATTTATAATCACACAACTCACACCTGAGGACATTCGGCAAATAATTTCATAACGCCACTGCCCCTATAAAGAAAATAGATGTTTTAAACTGCCTGAACCACCTTGGAATAATTAAGCTTGGTCTTCTTAGTGACCATTGGTTTTTTTCTCATGGTTATATTCTGATTATTTTAAGTATGTATTTAAGTAGAATCTAATTGATAAAACATGTGCATTTATATTTCATTTCAAACATCTCTAACAATATCCAATCTAAATTATACCTTTAATCTAGAAAACTCATCTGCACTGCATGTGGAAAAATTAAAAACATAAATCAGTTTCTCTTTCACCCACTCACTAATATAGTAAACAAATTTACAGATCTTACGTAGTTTAATAAAAATATTTTTCGAAATAACATTGATGGAATCATTCCAAGTAAGAATTTCATTTGACACAACACCCAATTTTTTAGCACTATTTACAAATTTTACTACAGAGTTATTATTTTTACATTCGGCAGATTTATTGTGTCAATATTTCAAGCATAAACATTAAAAGTCTGAAATTTAGTTGGATTTGATCGTAGCCCATTGATTAGAGCACAGAAAACCATTTATATAAAATTACAACCCATTATATAAATTTGTGTGTCACAATCTACAATGGAAATCAGACAAACAACAGAACAACAAATCAATGATGAAAACACGAAAAACCCAATATCACATAGACATCACATAGAACGGGTATGTTATTAGATTTAACACCATTTAAGTACACAAATTGACATCTGTTATTTAAATAGCTTTGAATAAGAATGATAGCATATATAGGACTCAGATAATTGATAGTTGTTCTTAATTCAAAACTTAAAGCTTTAAAACATAACAATCTATTATTGGCACAATCAAACGCTTTAGAGAACTCAAAAGGGAATAGTACAATAGCATGTTTCTTATCGATTTCGTAGTAATTATTTTCAGTTATTTCTAGGAGAACTGAAGTCTTGTTATATGCTGTTTTCGGAAGCCTGATTGCAATTTATATAGCACATTGTTACTGCTGATCCATTTTAGCATATAGTATAGATATTAAAATGATTTAGAAATACCAAAGAGTATGCTGATTGATACTTACTGTTTTAATACCCGTTTTAGGTATAAATTTATACTGCAGAGTAACCAAATACACATCCCGGACTCACCGCCATATTTACTGATGATTCGATCATATTATTAGTATACATAATACAATTCATCAATATCTACAAATTTATCAAAAAATCCGAATAAACAGTACAAAATCAACCATGAAAAAGTGTATACTTGTCTAACGTTGACCGTGAATAACTCATCCGTGAATAAGGAGTTAAAAAACAAAAGTTGTACGATACATGCGCTTGAATATGCAACCTATATTAAAAAAATCATGTTCATAGCAAAATAAAATGATATGTAATTAGGCCTTCAGCAAAGTAAATTATATTGACTGATTGGATCCAAATCTAGTATGTCGCTTTGTAGTGTCACAATAGATAAATCTGAAATATACTTTTTTGCAGTCAAATTCAACATTTCGTCAAACAAACAATTTCTTTTTCAAATTAAACAATTTTTTTATCCAAATTCAACATTTTTTCTAATAATTTGAAAATAATAAGTATTATTGTACATGTACGTGTACATAATTCACTAATACTAGTATCAGTATGTAACAAAAGTCTGGAAACATTATAATTTTCAAAAGATTTTTCTTAAAAGAACTAGATTTTGCAATCCAAAAAAACTATTTAAGAAAAAATGTTGAATTTGTCTGCAAAAAAGTATATAATAATTTGGTTTTTGTCTGAAGCCTTTTATAACAACAAAAATAATAATAAAAAAACAATTCATTATGTTATGAATGAAAAAATGATAAATGAGAGAATAAATCAATTTTTTTTGTATTATGAAAGTATGTGGAAGTATAGAAATAAAATGTAGTATTGTAGTAAGATAATAATATTAATGAATTATGATGAGATGATATATATACATATTTACTTTATGTAACTGGTAGTTGGTATTTTGAGTTGTTATGTGTATACTTTTTTAAACTGCACCCAAACTTTACTAGATTAGCAATGGTATTATACTAGTATAAAAAGAAAAGTTAATGTACTGAAAATTACATAATTGGTTACACCACTCAATCCCGATCTAGTTTATTTGTTATAAATGATTACGAAGTTTGAATTAAGAAATTACCAAGCAACAAAATTGTAAATTTACAAAGCTACTTTGAAACCGCTATATTTATAGTCTACATATATTTTTAATACTAGTATAGATATATTTTTAATACTAATACGTTATATTTTTAATACTAGTGTCTACAATAGAGTTTTTCCAAATGATTTAAAAATGACAGAAGTTATTCCTATTTTCCAAAAAGGGATTTCAGCTGATCCGAACAACTACATACCTATATCTTTATTGTCGTCCATTTCAAAAGTTTTTGAAAAATCTATGAAATATAGAATACTGAAATTCCTTGATAAAGCGAATTTCTTCAGTGATGTCCAGTGATGGCTTCAGGGAAAAAAGATCCACTGAAGACGCCCTTTTGAAACTCTGTTGTGAGATATATAATGGTTTAAATAAGTCCAAACTTTGTAGTAGTCTATTAATAGACATTACTAAAGCGTTTGATACGGTAAAACATGAATTACTGCTGAAAAAAATATACAATGCCAGACTTAGAGGATTTATATTTAAATGGTTTAAGTCTTATCTTAGTAATAGGAAACAAAGAGTCAAACTGAATGGCATTTTTGGTGATACTGAGAGTTTAAAAGTAGGTGTCCCTCAGGGTTCTGTTTTAGGTCCAATCTTGTTCCTAATTTTCATTAATTCCCTATTACAGCAATCTTTTAATACCTACAGCCTTTGGTGACGACACTGCATTCACGTACAGTAACAATAATAATTTGGATCATTTTTGTGACATAAATTATTACCTAGACCTCATAAGGAAATGGTTTTATGTACATAGCTTTTAGTTATTAGTAGTATAACCAAGATTATGCACTTTGTATCACAAGATTATGCACATGCACAAAAGTAATCATCCCAGTGAAAACTCAACAGTTAATTATCATTCTTCTGTCTGTAAAAAATTCCCATTGATTCCGTCCCTGGATGGCAACACTTTTGACTCAAGTTCTTCTTGTAGTGAATCATGTTTAAAGATTGATAGTGTTGTATCTTTCAGGTATTTTGGCCTCATTCTCGATTATAAATTAAACTGGGCAATATTTTAAAAAAGTCATAAGAAATGTCTCCCACCTGAACCAATATTGTTCACTGAAAGTCATGAAAATGGTATACTTTTCTCTTTTCAACTCTAAATTACAATATAAAATTAGCTGCTGGGGGGGCTCTTACTTCAACAAAATTCGTCCCCTACTCATTGCTCAAAAATATTGAATTCGATTGATCATGAGGAAAAATAGACTTACATCTATATTATAGTTTTCCACTATTTAGAAAACTGGATATACTACCTATTAAACAGCTATATGTATTCAAAACACTAAAAATGTATTTCATTAGATCAGGTTATCTTGCCCATCGATTTAGCTTTCACTACAATCTGAACGTTTGGATTTACTTTATTACTTTAATATTGAATTTTTTATTTTTGTATTCTTGTAACTGTATTACTTTTAGCTTTGAATATCAACTTAATATTGTTTTATTATATAATTTAATTATTTCAATTCTTGTTATTTCATTCATCACATATTCTCAGGAATATCAGAATGATCTTACATTTATCTAATTTTACCATTACTGTTTTGTAAATTTTTTAATTTAATTATGTAACATAATAAATAATAATATAATTTAATAATATGTAACATAATAAATAAATTAATTTTAAAAACAATCAAACAAAAAACAAACATATAGTTCTTTATGGACGGTTTCATCATGATCTTATAGACAATAAAGAATTAATAAGCTTACAAAAAACACCATAGAAGCAGCATTGAAATAGTCCAGCAAACCATTTCTTAATTACAAATAATTCTATCTCATATCTTCTTTAAAATATAATACAATGCTTATTTCTAAATTTAAAAAAAAATTGATACAATATTTATTGAGCATCCTGTACAGTAAAATAAAATAAAATAAACCATTACAATAATATTAACATAACATTTAAAGGAGGCTAAAATTCAAATTAGGTTGAATCACCATTGAAGAAGAAAACTAAGAAAACAATTTAAAATTTAATACGTTAGAAATCACAACAAGTTTCAGTTTTATCGAGAGCACATTAAAAATAAATTAAAATTAAATAACATCAATATACAAAACTATAAAAGGAAAATTAGAAAAGCAAAAAATAAAAATAAAAAACTGATAAATAATTAAATATTTATTTTTAATTTTCTCTAAAATTAATCATAATAATTTCCTTTTATTATTTTGATTTTTTTTTTCCTTTTTTTGTAGCTTTTATTACGTGTTTTCTTTGATTTGAGTGTTTATTATTTGAGTTGTTATATTTTTTAGCCTCATTTTTTCAATATTTTTTTTTTAGGTTTCATAAATTGCAATTTCTTAATGAAATCCTCATGAATCGTAATGAAGTTTATGACTTTTTCTAACGGAAATTAGTTTTCTTTTTTCTTTTTTATTTTTTCTCACTCAGTCCATATTTCTATTAGTCTGTTTTAACATAATTCTGGTACAGAAAATTTAAAACAGAGAAAACAAAATATTTCTTGAATATTCCCAATGGTCCTTATTTAAAAGAGATTTTCCGCCAAATATAAATATTTAATAAAACCGTTATATGGAATAATGAGAAAAAAATGAAAAACAATATTATTTTTTTTCAATATAAAATTACATTTAAGCTACGAAAATCATAGAAAATGTTTTTTTTTTTTTGTATCTAAGAATCTTATTAACGAGCGATTTATGTATAAGCATATTAGATCTGATTGTAATAACGAACAAAAAAACAATAATTGGACGATCCATGATAAAAAAAAATCATATTCGGATGAAAACAAAAAAAATCAAATCTTGGGGAAAAATTTTGTCAGTCATAAAAAAGAAATATTTTGATAATTCAATTTATTCGAAATCTAGATGAAGTCATTTTTTACATGAACATTAATATGGAAAAATATTTAAATACAGTATCTAACTATATATTAAAATCAAAGATATCAACCGCAACCAAAAAAGCTTGAATTGGTTCAACGAGTAGAATCTGATGCGAGGAAAGTTTCAGGGGTATCACAGTGGACCTTACTGGTCTAAGTGCGTCGTTGTACTGCCGGCCACCACTAATACCTACCTAACATCTATATTTTATAACATTATTAAATACAATAATCAGAATATTTTCAGAAAATGTTGCAAATAAATATGCAAGAATAAAATACTGCTTGACCTACATTTATGCTAACTAGTGTTCTAAAAACAATAATAATAATAATAATAATTACAAGTACCCTAATAATATTATATAGACTCTAGAAATATGATAGGCACAAATGCAAGAATAGCACTAAGAATTAATCTGTAAGTATTGAATTGTACAAATAAAATGAGTGCATCTATGGTATATGATGAATGCATCTCCTTCTTCTAAGTCATGAATAAAATCATATTAGAAGGATGTTATGTACAGCTTAATAAAAATTTTGTTGTGTATGGTATAAGCAATTTGAAATCTAAAAATATTAACTATTAAAAATACAAACTATAAATAATTTAAAAATATAAGAAATATAAAATTTGAATAAATTGAAATAAATATGTTCAATTACGAGCCCAACGTCATTGAACTTCGTACGGCTGATTAAATCTAAAAAAAATTTATTAAAATTAATATATAAACAAAGTTTATGAATTTATTCAGGTTTTTGGTATTTGGTATAAAAGGTACAACATTAAGAATTTCAAATCATGTTAAAACTAAAAATTATTCATAATATTAATTAACAAAATACTAATTTATAAAAAAAAAACATCAATTAATTTAAGTTTGTACGATTTAATTTTGATTCATTTAAGTTCGTACGATGTACATTAACATTATAATTAAATTCAATGATACTGCAAGTATCATTAATTTGAAACAATTTTCTATTGCATACTTTAAGGTTTTGTGGCCATATTGTACTTAAAAAAAACTAATTCTGTTCCAGCAGCAACAAGTCTCTAAAACAATTGGACTAATACCTGATGCTTGAAATTAAGCTGTTTGTTTAATTTGAATTTATCCTACTTCAAAAAATAAATACTTTAATTATATTTTTATTTAAGGCACCAAATATTAAAGTAAAATCAAGAAAAATATTCTCCAACAGGTGGAATACAAAAAAAGAGAAATAAACAATTTTGTTTAGTAAATGACGAAATATTAGAAAAAATTTTAATGAATATGAATAAAAAAAATGATTATATGGGATTAAATAAAACTATAATTATTGAGTGTAAAGAATTATTTTTTCCATTACTAATAAAAATAACACTAATAAAAGATACGCTAGTAGTGTCAGTATCAAAAGTAAAAGATGCATAAACACCTATAGATTATTGACCTGTCAACTTGCTTAATATTACATAACATAACAATAGCTGAACAAATAAGTAATTTTTTAGGAACAAATAATTTAATATGTGAAGAACAATCAGGGTTTAGAATCAGGGGACATTCTTGTGAAACGGCAATAAATTGGGTTATAAATGAAAAGAAAATATACTGATGATGGTTATAGTATTTTGTAGCTGTGAAACTATTAATAGAGACATCATATTGATAAAAAAATTTAAAAAAAAATTGCGATAGATGGAGTGGAATTAAATTGGTTTCAATAATATGTTACAGATTGACAACAAAGGACAAGAGTCGGTATTAGTTTTTCATTTTCGATAGATGTAAATATTGCAGTACCATAAGATTCAGTGATGGGACTTCTATTATTTCTTGTTTATATAAATTCTATTAAAATGGCCAAATTACGAATGCTAAGATTGTACTTTTCGCAGATGATGCTTTGTTTTACATAAAGGCGAAAACTATTGAAGAATGCAGAGAAGCAATGAGTATTGTTTTAGAAAATTTATTTCAATGGTTATGTAGGAATAAATTGAAACTGAATGTGAATAAAACGAAAAGTATGATGATATATGGTCGAGGACACACTGTAGTATTGAATTTAAATAATCAGGAAATTGAATGTGATAACAGAATAACAGAAATTCAATACTTTGAGGTGTATATTGATAATAAATTGAATTTTAATTTACATGTGAATTATTTGTTGTATCCAAAATTGGATTTATGTCACGTATTAGGGACAGGGTATGTCGTATTATTGTACAGTTAGCATGTACTACACATCAATACTTCCACATTATAATTACTGATTTTTTGTGCTTTTTATGTATGATGCTGTTAAGTTACAACTTCTGATTCAGATTCTGCAGAATAGAATACACAGGAAATGTTAACACAATTAATTTGGATGAACGTACAGCAAAGATTAAAGTTCAATGCCCTTATTTTTATGTTTAAAATAAAATATGAAATATATCCTGAATATATAAGAAAAAATCTGACATATATATATCAGACAGTCATGCCAGACAGTCCTACAATGTTAGCAATGCAGCAAACTACCAAATATAGAAGAGCAATAACCTGTTATATAGAGGATAATCTCTTTATCAGCAGTCTTCCGAATGCATTAAAAATAGAAAAAAAATTTGTAAAAATTAAGAAAAGATTAAAAGAATTAGTTAAAAATAGTTTAATTTAATTTGAATTTTAATTTGATAATTCAAATTTTGTTTGTTAATTTTGATTTATGTTTTAGATATACATATATACAGTTTTTTACTAATAAATGAATAAAATAAAAATAAAAAAAATATTAATATGGTTTAATTATTTATTTTTGATTGAAATTACCACAATTTTCATTTTGTAATACAACTTAGAGAAAATAAAAGGGGGATTCTGAGGGAGATGTTGTATCGGCGTAAGACCTAATGACCTAAAAGTATAAAAACATCTTATTTATTAAATTAAAATGAATATAAAAAATATTGTAAGTAGTATTGTAATAGTATATATATTTACATGTATAAAACTAATTAAATTAATAAATCTAAATCTAAACCATACCCTAAGGATAGCTGGAGTTCCTAGTTTTCCAAAAATATATATAACTCACATATATATACTCACAGATACATACTTTATGTCTACGTCAAACAGTTGAGAAGATATAAACACTTTTCTATATAAAACTGAAATGGAAATGTGCCTTTTACGAAATAACAATCTTCTGAAGTATGTTACACCAACTGAATATATATGTATCTAATAGATCAACCGATATAATGGTTTTTATGTAAAAACATCAAAACAAGAAGAATACTTTCTAATGTCCTTTTCGTCCTTAAAAAATACGACACGCCACTAAAGTTATATATTTTGGAAAGCTAGCAATTCCAGCTATCTTGCGATGTGGTCATTAGGTACTACGCCGATACAATATCTTCCTCAGAAGAGCCAATAAGAGTTTAATACCTTTTAATGACAGCAAACAAAAAGCCTCGTGATTGATTTATCTCTTTGCTGGTCACATTGTAAAGTGAATAAGAATATACAAGGAATGGCAATGGAAATAATTAGTGACCACTACTTGTAGACTATGTAGATGAAGAAAAACCATAATATTTTGTATATGAGTGTTAAACGTTGGCACACACAAAAAATTGGAAAAGCATTTTCGCCTAGGAAAGGCATTTTATAGTAAAAAAAAACATCTATTGAATTCATTGAAACAATTCTCCAGTCCCATTGAAAAATCAACGACTTAGCATAAATACATATGGATCTACTTAAATGTAAGGCCCACCTTTACCTAAAAATTGATACAATCTAATCTACCATGATAAAAAAAAAAAGATGAACCCATATGAGCGCCAACCCTTACTCAAAAATGTAATCTAATCTATCAACAAATATGTAATAAAATTTTGCACTTCTTACCTAATTTTTACATAATTAATATTGTAAACAATTATCCTAGTAAAAATACACTAAATAAAAAATATATAAATATAATACACTGAATAAGATAAAGATTGCAAGTTGTTAAAATTAATAAACACTTTTTAGCAATACTCTTTTACTCTATTCTAATGTTCTTTGTTTTAGCAAGAATATTATTAAAATTATAAATTGAACCAATTCGAATTAAAATTACACAAGTACACTTGTTAAGGTTTCCAAAATTATAAAATCACATAGAAACAAAACCTTATTAACTAAATCAGTCACAAGGATATTCAGTATCACCATAAATTCACAGATAAAAAATAAATTATTACACAAAAAAATTGCATCATCATATTCTTATTTGTTCTGGCAACCAACAGAGATAGCATAATGATGCAATGCTGAAAAAATTGAACTGTAAATCATTTACTTTGAAATCCTATAATTTTATTTCTAAATTAAATTTATGATTATCAAAAATATTTAACAGAAATATTTTATGAGTGTTATGATTTTCCAATAAAAATTTCAAAATATATAAAAAGGATCATAAGCTTAATATTTATATTACCACATTATTTAAAAAAAAAAAATATTTTTTATTGATCTCATAATAATTCACCACCCATCATCATTTCTTATCTTATTCTCACTTCTATTTTCATTATTTCAAAAATCTGATATTAATATATCTTAATTAAAATGGAAAAAAAAAAAAAAATTACAGCAAACCAACCGAAATACATTTTAATTATTTATTTATGAGCACGAACTACTTAAAAATTCATTGCATGAACTTTTTAAAATGTAACGATAAATCTACTCATACATATATATAGGTACATATTTCTACTAGTCATGTAATAATATGTGAGGGAATGTCCTTTTCATATAATGTCTAAATAAAAGTAAAATATTGAAAATATACAAAGACAAAAAACAACCGTCAAAAATTTGAATTCCTCCAAAAAAAACTCTTAGCAAAAAATAACGCAATCGATGAAAATTGGAATTTATCATTTTTACTTCAAAGTAAAATTTATTGGTTCGTTCATTCATCATTATTACAACATTCAACATCAAAGCCACATAATAATATATCGAAAATTCAATTCTATTCAAGTATATTAGAGCCGTGTAAAAATCACTACATAAAATTTATATATAAAAATATATAATATATATAATTTTTTTTGTTTTTGAAAACCTATATATAAAATATTTTAACATTACTTTAAATTATATAAAAAAAAAATTTAAAATAACAACAAACTTACTATTAGCAAAAATTAATAACGGTATAATAATACTATAGAATCCAACGGACATTAAAAGATTCATTTTATCCTTATTTTAATATTATATTTCGATGTCACAAAGTAAATAAAAAATAAACAACCACTAAAATCAACTTAAAACCGAAACAAAAAATTTACAAAAAATTTTTTTTCTTATCACTTTTTTTTAATTTTTTTAATTACAATCAAATTTTTAAATTTCAAAAAATTAAAAATAATTTTTTTTCTTCTTATTTTTTTTATTTTTTCACTTAAATTACCACCTTTCAGTGTAATCAAATCACATCAAAAACAAAAACACTTATTTCATATATTATTTTTACTAATACTTATAAAAAATAAAATATATATATATATATAAAATATAAAAATTTACATATACAAAAAATTATTTATTATATTTTTTTTTTTTTAAAACAATTGAAATGAATATTTTCGTAATCCCAAGTGATAATCAGCGATCAACAACGGATATATTATTATATAAAATCATTCTATCGACCGGAACTGTTCACTTTTCGAGAGCGATTAAAGAATCCTTCGTATAGCATTCTCTATTTATATTCTCACACAATTTTTCAGTTTGTTTTTCTGTTATTCTTCTGTTATTCTTCTTCATGTTTTTATTTTTCTGTTTTTATTTCTTTCGTCCTTTTTTTTGTGCTTTCTTTATTATTGTTGTTTTTGTTGTTTTTTTGTGTAATTCTCTTCTTTTACTATACAAACTTTTTTTATATACCAATTTGGCCCATCCATATGGACCCTTTTCACCCCGTTATCTTTATATTGAAAATAGTGTTGTAATAAAATGTATAAAAATGAAAAAATAACAGAATGAAATAAAATTTATGGTATAGTTTTGTAAAATGAGAAAATTTTAAATTTTTGAAAAATGTACACCAGAAAATTTAATTAACGGTATTATTTAAATAATTTAGCATTGGACAAATACACTGTTGTTTGGAGTTTTTAAGAATTGAAATTAGTATTAACAATTTAGATATTATTAGTATTAGAATCTAACGCTTTTGTAATACATAAAAGGACAATGACCGTCAAAATATAAGGAAGTTGATGTATATTAGATATGAACGAAAATTATAGCCAGTGCATAGCATCTATCATATGTGAGCGCTAACATTCAGTGGTAGATATAGGCACCGGAGAGAGAGATATGAAAAATGCACATATAATTTGTATAAAAACAATTTATAAATGCTATAGTTCGTATTTTGGTCAGTCACCATACCAAGTACCACATATAACATGTTTATGCAATTTACACTTTTTTTTATTCTCGTCTTGAATTAATTTGTTTTCGTACTTCGTTGAATTCATATTTTTGGGACATGAAATAGACTAGCTGTAGAAGCTATAATTATGTTCAAGGTAGGTTTTAATGACGGCTATATATTTCCACAAAATAAAAAAGCATAGCAAATAGTTTTACAAATCACTCGCCTTCATTTGCTCTTATATCAAATTATAAGTTGTGACATTGCGTTCACATAATGATTTTAAGACCACAATACCACTTGTTCGACGATGACCTTCTCCATGTTTAGTACATAGGTATTTGTAAAAACCAATAATCAGCAAAAGCGCAGAATCTTGGCAAACTAATAAGGACATAACATGTTTTTATTCTTTAGATTGTTGTATATCAACTAATCTCAAATGTAAAAAATAAAATTATAAATCTATTCACTTGCAAAAATCAATATTCCGGTGTTGAACGAAAATTTTTAGAACTAATAGAAGAAATTTAAAAATTTATCATTTAAAAAAAAAAATTAAAACACTTTTACTATTCATCAGTTTTAAACAGTGTTTGAAATTTTATTTTAAAAGGGCGAATTTTTTTATTTTTTCAATAACGCCCTCGTAGTTTTATTAAATTATATTAAATTGTAAATAATGAAACAATACAAGTATAGTAGTTTTACTGACGAAGCAATGAACCAAATATTTGAAAATAGACAATATTTTCAAACAAAATTGATAAAAAAATTTCATCTCCGAATATAAAAATTTAACAAAAAATCAATTTAGAACCACCTTAAATAAAATTCGAAAAATTTTCAATGCTGCTTTTTCAATATTATTAAAATTGAAAAAAATTTTTTGGAACACAAATTTATTTCAGCCTGTTTTTCATTGGAATTTTTTCAAATAACATCATCCACACAAACCGATATAATGGAAGAGTTTTTAGAATATTTTGTATAACGGTAAAGAATTTTTTTATTTTCTATTTTTTTAGTTTTTTTTTTTTATTTTAATTTTTGTTGCTTTTGGCTTACATTTTTTGTAGGGGAATTTATATTTTCGTCTGGTGGTGAATATGTTGAATAAAAATTTATAGAATGTTGAATTACAATGATTCAACTGAAATATATACAGAGAGATAATAATAATAATGATTGTAATATAGATTTTTATATCTTATTATATATATTATGTTTATTTATGAATATATGTCTGTATGTAAGTGATATATGTTTAGATGTATGAATTCTGAATGTATATATATAGATTTTGTATGATAGTATTTAGGATGTTAAGGAATTTTTGTTTTTTCGTAAATATTATCATACATATTATCAAAGATCATAAACGGTTTTTCTTTTTCACTGTTTATATTTGAATTTCTTTTTTATGTCACAAAGGTAGTCTTAGCGAGAAAAAAAAGGATTCAGGTTGGTAGTGTATTTGTTTGTTTTTTTTTTACTTTTTTATATATTTGTTTATTTTTGTTTTTTACGTTTGTTGTTGTGCAATGAATTCACATTTCTGTAATAGCTTTATGGTTTGGTAAAGAAAAGACTGAATGAGACGAGAAAAAAGAAATGAGCCAAATAACAAAACAAAAATAAACGATGGAAACGAATAACGGAAAAAACGAATAAGTCACAATAACTTGAAAAGAATTTTCCGATATGTTTTTCATTTTTTATTTTGGTTTTATGTATTTCTTTTTTATTTTTGTTTTTTGTTTTTTTTTTGATAGAATTTAACTACTGCTGGCTGTTGTAATAGGAAACAACAATTGAATGAATTAAGTAAGGTAAAAAATAGGCTTTGTTGATGGGTGTTTTTATTTTATTTAATTTTTTTATTTTATTTTTTTTTTATTTTGAATATTGATTTGAATTTTTTGAATTTCTTCATTTTTTTAGATATATGATTTTATTTATTTAATCACTTCGATATGAAAATTAATGTACTATTTATAAAAAAACAAAAAATTAGAACAAAAAAAAATAAAAAAAAATGTTTTGAAATATTGGGCAATCTTGAAATGCTATTTTACAAAAGTAAAATATTTTAAAGACTTAAAGAGATTTGTTTGATTTTGGATTAAAAGATCTAAAATAATTTCTTCTTTAACTTACTATAGTTAATTAGTTAGTTAGTCTAATTGATGGTGGTTTATGGTTGCGCCATACTCACCATAACAAAATATTCATTATTTTATTCCTCAAAATATTTTTTTTAAATCGGATCGTCCTATTTGTGGTGAATTGAACACAAAAAATTGTACCTTTTTTCCACCTTATGGTTTATTTTTTGTTTTTTGTATTCCTCTCTACTTTGATGAGCATTTGTTGATCATTTCCTGTTACTTTTTTAGCCTTTTTTTCAAATGTTTTTTTTTGTTTTGTTTTCATTTTTTTTTCGTTGTCCTTTTTATTTTTGGTATTATATTTTGTTTTTCTTTTTATACAGAGCCCTGAATGCTTTTAAAGAGGAATTTTTCACATTCTATTTTTCCATTATTTGTTTGTTTGTCGTTAAAATTATTTTGATATTATTAAAGATAGGAAATTATTGGAATGGCAATGGCAATATTAAGACTCATTAATATACTATATAGTAGAAAAAAAAAACAAAAAAACCAGAAAAACCGAGAAAAAAAATGGTGGAAACCAAGGAGAAGGTAAGTAAAGTACAACATATATGTTATACATGTACGTATAGATTTTGCTAAAATAAAATGTATTCATTCAAATAAAGGTATGGTGAATCCTTATATGAAAATACATGTGTTACTTGCCAAAAAAAAAAAAAAATAAATAAATAAAAGAATTTTTCTTTTTTGTCAAATTTGTATGTTTATTTATTTATTTTTTGCCATTTTTTGTTTATAGCTATTTGTTGTCAAGGATAAAAAGGTATATGCAATATGTTAAATAATTGGATGAATTTCAGTGTGATACAAAATAAAAAAAGATATTTAAAAATTAAATTAAAAAAAAAATCTAAATGGTTTTATGGCATATTAAAAATTTATAACTCTTTTTGAAAAATAACGTATTTTTTTTTTAGTTTTTAAAATAATATAAAAAAAACCTTTTAAATTTATACAAATGAACAAAAAAAAAAAAAAATGAATTCATCTGAGATTTTCACTTTGATACTTGAAATGAAAAAAAAATATTATTATTGATTAGTAGAAAACAGTTGATGTAATTCAAGGTAATAAAGATAATTGGTTCATCACTTCCCCTATACATAATTCTTAAATTAAATTATATAAAATTATTACTATAAAAATACATAATAAAATAGCAAATATATTTGTAGATACGACGGTGGATAAACTGGCAGTCCTAGCAAATATTTTTAATTTATCGCTTTAGTATGATGTAAATTGTGAATTGTACTTTATCGTAATACGAATAAATCTATATATTTAATCTGTATAAATTTAAAACGTACAGTACAAAAATCTGAATTATTTCATAACCGATTTTCATTAATATTCTTTTGAAAGATAAATTTAAAAGAAGGACGACGTAGCGAAACTAAATATTTTTTAAGAAAATTTTAATTTTTAATTTAAAATTTCACCACATATATAAGTATACACGTACATCTTAAGACGTTGAAACCCACGCTAACATAAATCCCAATGTATCACCAGTGAACGTCACTCAATCGTACTCAAAATTCCGTGTTCACCGGTGAACATAAAAATAAACTTACGCTGAGTCCCAATGTATCACTATTCACCGATGAAAATTTTTGTAAAGGTTTTCCAAAACCTGCATAGCTAAGGAACGGTAAAAGACAATTAATTTCTGTGAAAGAAGAGAAAAGATAAAAAATAACTATTTTTACTTTATTATATAAATAAATTTTATTTTTACTTTCTTTCAAAACCAAAATAAAACAACCATAAAAAATTCAACTTAACAGAACTAAATAGTAGACAATTCAGAAATGTTTACTGAAAAATTGAATTGAAATTAAATATGTTTTTTTATCAAACTATCTGGAATTTCGAGAAGCGGGCGAATACTAGGGAATTGTTAATATAAAAATCCTAACTATTTGAGATATATCTGATAAAAAACTAACAAACCCCTGTAAAAATACTATCCTATCAAATTTCTAAGCACATTATATTTTATTATATTTAAAATTGGCTATACTTTAGAAAATATACAATAGTCACTTTTTTGGCTTTCAAAGGATTAAAGTTACCATTGAAATGACCAAATTAAATTAGATGGAGTATAATATGAACAACATTAGGCGTTTTCCTTTTTTAGTTTAGAGCATAGCTCTGATCACGCTCTCAGCAGAGCATGAACAGATAAGCTCTGAGCGCTCATGATTTAATAAAAAAACACGATTTGAGTAAGGTGTCATTTTTATTTTATTGTTTTCTTCTTTTTTTTTATAGGTTCGCTTTAAGCCTTTCCATTTTGAATCAATTTGTTGATAAGTAAGGCTCACATTATTTGCCTCACTTATTTGCCTTGCGATTTCAATATAGACTTTTTTTACTCCTTTCTCTATTCTAGGAACATTTTTTTTAATTAAATCTATTCAGAGGAGCGTTGAGTTGTTACTCAACTTAAGCACTAAATCTTTAATAATCAAAAAATATATTTTACAAAAGTCTAAGCTAAAAACTATTTATTTTTGATTAAATATTAATTATTTACCATCACAGCTTATATCGTCGTCCATTATTTCTTAATTATTAAAATCACTGTTAATATTTATTTTGAATTTTAAAATTGTTCACTTTTTTACTATCGTACAGTAGCGTCATCTATTTTGTTTTAAAATAAACATCCCTTTTTGACATTTAATATTCAAGAGCCCTACGTGCTTTATTAATTTAAATCGAGCAAAAAAAGAGTTCGCTCTGAGTGCGCTCTGAACGCATAAAAAAATACCGATTTCAAGCTCTGAACGCTCTGAGCAAAAAAATAAAGAACCTGTTTTTGACAGTTCGTGCTCTGTTCTGAACTAAAAAACGAAAATGCCTATTATAGCCATTGGTCTAACTTTTCCAAACTACAGCATTAACATTTTAAAAAAAAGCTTTAACATTTTAAAATTGTAAATATTTACTAAATAAGCAATACATTTTGAAGTTACGTACAGTACACTGTTATTATCGTCATACACACATTATCGTATTATATCCCAAGCTTCTACGTAATCAGTCCAAACCAATTATCTCTTCTAATCAGACTTAATATACTCCCATATTGATTACTAATAATATGAAATTTATTTTCATTAATAGTTTTCAACCAAAATATGCTTTGCGAGTTTAGACTAATTCTAGACTTTACAAGGTGGAAAATGCATGTACCATTGAATTCTATATTACTAATTATCAAATACTTGTATACTTATTTAAGTGTAAATTAATTTTTATATTTAATATTTATATTTTATATTAATATTTATATATAATATTTAATATTATATCCTTGAAATTTAAAACAACTCAAACCTATTTGATGTTCTTTGATTGTAAAATCTAATGAATAATAACTAATTTTTATATAATCAAAAAGAAGAAACAAGTAGGTTGACTCACATATCTATAGGGACCCAGGATTCTAAATAAATTTACACGTATCGTAATGCATATAAAATCTACAATGTATTTATAAAACAAATCAACAAATAAACTTGTACTTTATAGTGAAACGAATAAATATTGATAATTTAAAAACATGACCTTATATTTGAGCTGTTATTTGACGAATTGAGTTATTATCAATGATATAAATTATTATTAACATTGAAATCGTTTATTATATAACAGATATGCCATAATGCAATTAATTTTTTAGTTATCCAATAGGACCAAAATTATTCAGGTGGTATAGAATATTTTAGTATGTAGTAGTCGATTAGTATAGTTTCATTGTTTCAACTGTAAGTGTTGATACTCAATTATTGTGTTATAATTAAAATGTGTAGTTAGTTGCCTACTTCTATATTCTTAGTAATTTCAACACAAACTACTCTTTTTAAACTTTTAACACAGAGAAATTATTAGAGAAAGGTAAATAAAAAATTGTCATGGGATTCAATGACATGAATTGAAATGTACATAATACTCTTAAAGAAGAATCAATAATTTCAATACGATAAAAAAATAAAACTACTCATATCGCAATTAAATTGAGTAAAAATATTTTTGTTTTGAAATAAAATTATCATTTTCTTCCCTATTAAATAAATTAAAAATATAGTTCTTTAGTGACTTCAAAGATTAATATTTTAATTTTTGTTTCTTTTTTAAAGAGTTTTTATCAGTCCATAGTGAATTATTAAAAAGTTCATGATAAAAAAAAAACACTCAAATTTAAAAAAAAAAAATTATTTATTTACAACATTTTGCAATATTTTTTCGTTTTTTTACGCTCTATTTATTATTTTAATAATTAAAAGCTAACATTTTTTTTTTAAATTACGTCAAAAAATGTGGTAACACATTTTTGATAATGAATTGTGATTTAATCAAAAAATTGGATGAATATCACTCGTTAATACATTAGTGGGTCGATATTGAAATATTGCAACATTAAGTGAGAAAAATTTTAATGTATACCATGTATTTCATTTGTCAAGCTCTAAGCAATTTATTGTTTTCAGAAGCACGTAGGAGGTGTGGTCTTACGTCCGCGAAATTAAAATATCAAAAAAATAATAGTAAAGATATTTTTTTAAATTTTTATAAAAAATAAAAATAACTTTCAGGAAAGAGTAAATATTGCTTATTTTGTATATAGCAGTGGCTACACAAAATAAATATGTTTTCCGAGCTCTGGGAAAACAAGACATTTTTTTTTTGGTTCCAACAGGCGGATACGCAAAATAAATATTTTTTCACAACTCTAGAAAAACGACATAATTCACCTTTGCAAACAATTAAAAAAATGTTTGTCCTTCCAAAAATAAGATTTGCTATTTTGGTACATTTGTATTTTTATTTTTTTTTTATTTAGGTAAGCACTTCAAAGTCCCGGACTTCAAACTGAACTTTGAACGGATGATTTACATTTACTGCACACATAAAATTCATTTGTTATAGCAATTAAAACCAACGAAATATAAAGAAATTGGGTTGTGATAAAAAAAATTCTCGAATTTAAGGTATATGAAAATCACCAATCAATGAAAGTCATATTAATTCATTGATTCACAAAATCTTGCTGCTTTGTCTAAATTTTGGACTAATATATTTTTTCAAAAATACTGAAAATACATTTTTCAAAACTTTAATTTAATTTTTCAAGTATTTTTCTACAATATTTGTTTCATTTCGTTAAGTAAAAATCGAATAATCTCTATCTAACCTAATGACCATTCCGTTTTAAAAATAACGTAAATAGTTTATATAATTTGGTTATCAAATCGATAACAGAAATTAAATAACGGTATTAGGTAAAGATATTATATATGGCATTTGCAAGTCAAGTTGAGGTTTTTTCTAAATATATTCAGGTGCAAATTGCTAAACCAATTCTGATAATTTTAATTTTAATTCAGATTTTTACGAAATTAATTTAGAAAATTTTATTTCAAATTCAGATAAAAAAAATTATTGACGAAAAAATTCCAAAATTGTTTCTTTTCACAAATAGAAGAAAAAAAATTTAAAAAATTAATATGTGTGTATGACTATACATCATAATATTACTTGCAGGCATGTAATATCGATATTGTAATATTGTTGATATCATGATATCGCTACATGTGTGTCACCCCAGCATGGTATTCATAAATACTATTGTAGTTTAAACGTAGTATTGAATGAACAAAGGCATAATATTACGAGTCAACACGGCAGTGTTGCTCATCGGAGCAGTACTAAAATAAACAGTTGATTTGACATTTTATAAATTTAAAATTTAAACAAAATTTATTTAAAAAATAAGAAAAAAAACTTTTTAAAAACTTGCTTTTTGCAAGGGTTACACAGTTTTGGTAGCAACTTTAAATGCACTAAAAAGGAGAAAATAAATTAGGTAGTTCAAGGTCTATTAAAAAATGCTATGTGTGTAATTCTAACATTTGACTTCAGGCAGGAGAAAATAATGTTAGATAAAATGTTTGTACGAAAAAAGCGATAAATATCGATATTACATGTCTGTCAGTAGTACTATCACATGTTCATTCCGAACATAGATAGATAAATGATATAAAATAGATCTCTGGAGGTCGGAGGAAGCTCCATTAAATATAGATGAATATAGTTTTTTTATAAAATTTACATCTAAGTAAGAACGACGAAAAAAGTGCCTTAGCTTTATAAGTTAGCATAAATTAAGTTTCAAGTTATAAATTAATTTTAAAATTAAATTTGTTGTTTTTTTTTTTTAAATCTTACCTAAAAACTACAAATGATTAGACTACTTAAGTTCATTTTTCTTATTTGGTTATAGTCAGTGTATAAAGAAAATATTAAAAACATTGAAATGAATTAAAATTAAAAATGTATGTAATAGTAAGCTAGGTGTAGTTCAATAAAGAATTATCAACAGTTTTTTATGTGTCAAATTTGATGAAATAAAATTAAAAAATATATATATATATTATATATATATATATATATATATCTAATTAAACACCCACTAATTGAAATATTAAATTATTAATAAACTACACACCAATTTAGGTACATATTATATATCTTTGACATTTATATATATTTTCTCATGCACAAATTGAATCAATTTTAATACCCATAATTTAAACTCACTGTTTATCTATTTTCTTATTTCTTATTTTTTTATTAATTTTTTTGTTATTTCTAATGACTTTTATTCAGATCGTAATTCATTCTACTATCTTATATTTTATTTTATTTTTATTAAACATTTCAAATCTTTTTATATTTTACAATTAAATTAATTTAATTCTTCTTCCCATAGACTTGGAATTATATAAAAAAAAAAAAAAAAAAAAAAACATTTAAAAAAAATAAAATTTAAATTTTAATCAAACTTTAAATTAATAATCAAATGATAAAATATTATAATTTTAAAATTGAAAAATAAAATCTTTCAAAATGTATACCACTACACACAATTAAAAATAAAAGACAACTGGACTACTACAGCATGTTAACCTCAAATATGATACGATTACGGTGAACTACAACTACATAAAGCAATCAATTGAATCAATCAATATATTCGATAATTAAAAATCGATTTAGTTTTATTGTGTAGTGCAGCTAACTTCATTATTTTTTTTTTTTAACATTTTGTTGAGTTTAAATATTATTTATTTATTATGAAATTTTGATTGATGTGAATGTTTTTTAAATTGAGTTTACATTTTTATTTTCTTTGGTATAATTTTTGTTGAATAGCTGACTCAATTCAATACTAAATAGAAACATTAATTTAATTTCTTAGATTGGCACAAGTTAATTTGTATAGATTAATGAAAAGTTATTGTAGCATAAGAATAAAGATTAAAAAGCAATAATAATTTTAATAATGTATAATTTATATTTCTAAGTAAATAATATATGATTAAAACGTTATCCTATTTTTATAAAAACTTGTTTTCCAGCGTTAGAGTAAAATTTTGGTATAACAGTGAAAATAGTAGAATATTTTCCTTTTAATTTTACTGATATGCTTATCATACAGATACGCGTATTTCGCGTAAGTCGAGTACAAAACACTGAAGAAGTCTGTAAGTCTTAAACTTTTGCACTGTACTGTTTTGAGCAGAATATTACAACCGTATTCCCTCAAATTCATATTCAACCAAAAAAGTTTTTTCCAAAATGAAAGCATGTTTAACCATGTGAGAATGATTTACTATAAAAATTCTGATTTTGAATAATTTTTATCATTTATTAATGAAACGTGTTCTTATTTTGATAACTTTGGCTAAAATAAAGATTTCTGAATTTAAAAAAAAATAACAAATATCGGAATTGATTTTGCAAATATCTGAAATATTTTTAAAAAACCTCAATTTTAATTGCAAATGATATAATTTAAATTTCAAATTATAGTTGAGACATCACTATTTACAATAAAAAAATTATATCAATAGTTGGATCAAGAAAATATAAATTTATGCGTAGTGAATGTCGAATATATACAAGAAATAGATATTTTAAAAAAACCTGACAGTTAATCGTTGTATTAAAAGTTAAGTTTGTGTTGAAATTACATTCTTGACATTTCAAGATAATCAAAACAATAAAAAAAGAAAAATTTCTTAATAACTCACTGTAAAACATTTCAAATTTCCGAAAAGTTAAACATTGTCACATCAGGTGTGCTGTTATCCATAATCTGAATATTAACTAATATCACATTAGATTTCACGAATAATCATTAGCATTAATTTATAAATAATTGGATTAAAGTAAATGTAAAATTTGATATAGATATATTTTAATTATTTTATAAATAAATTCGATATACTTAAGTATGTCAGTATATTCTAATATATTTTACAAACAAAAGAGTCCTTTGCATAGTAAGTGTATATCACATACAAAAGTCAAATAAATTTTTATAATATTTTATAAATTAAATTAATTATCTCATATTCTCAACAACTACATATATTCAAAACAACTACATATATTTTACACCATTCTGCTATTGCAAATATTTAATATAATTTTATTTATTTTTAAAAATTTTAAAGTGATTTTCATTTATAGATGATTCCAAATTCAAGTATTATGTCGGATATATTATTATTAATGCTACACGTATTATAAAATTATACAGAAATATGATCACAAAAATACATACATATTATTATATATGTTATGTTACAGTTAATTCCATTATCCCGGTAATTATTTATGATTATCAAAAATTTACTGACATTTATTAAATCTAACGGTTGTTACTAATTTTCAATGCCTGTTGAAATCTTTTATAAATAAAATTATCCATTTATATACTTTGCTTTTTATTTTACAAGATAATGATAGCTATAAACAATTATTTATATTTTGTTTTGGAAATTAAGTAGTTTTGAATATACAGTAACTTCTTCCTAACAATGACAAAATTACATAATATTGAAGATACCATATTCTTTTTAATGTAAATTTTTTTCTAACAAATCGTAAATTGGTACATTGACAACTTTACATTTGTTAAAATATCTACTCTTTTCGAAATTTAAATATAAAATGGTGATAAAATTTCACTTAGAATTTTATACGTAACACTGGCTTCAGTACTATTCGAAATCACAGAAAATATCTACCATGAAACTTATATAAATTGAAAAACGTTTATTTTACTGTATTTTAAAGTTTACAAATGCTTTTAAAAATGCTGATTATGATTTGCGTCCTAAAAAATTCAGAATTGGTAAATTGAAAAAAGTATGATACAAATGAAATGGTGTGACCCATTCCAAAATCGATTTTCATCATTATTCTTTAAAATTGTAAATATTTAAAAAGAGACGTAGCGAAACTAAATATTTTTTAAAAAATTTTTGATTTTCAATTAGAAGATTCAATTTAAAATTTCATCCCATGTATAAGTATACATATTTACAAAATTCACCAATTACATTCACCAAAGTACAGAATGACTTTTCTTCTCGCCAAAATTATATTTAAATTTAATTTTTCTTGTTAAATAAATTATTACATATAAAATAAATTTTTTAAGCTTTCCATATCATTTTACTTTTAATAAAAAAGAACAAGATCGATTTATTAATTAATATTGAATCTTGATAAATAGACATTTTATATCACCATACCATTGTTCTATAAATATTATTATGTATTATTTTTGTTAACATACCAAATTATTTTTAAGAATTGTTTCTAATAATATTTTCTTATAATTATTATCTATATGTTTAAATTGTGGGAAATAATTCATATCTAAATTATGGGAAATAATTCATATCTAAATTATGGGAAATAATTCATGAAGAAATTGATTACGATTTTTTATCAAACTTCTCCAAATTTCTAGGAATGGGCCACTAGTTGATTTATACCTGCACAAATACAAGAAGGTAATGAATCAACTAGTGCTCAAACTTTTAAATAAAAATGCTTACTTAATTTTATCAGTGATTTGTCAATTTAACGGTAAGATATTTTCAAATATTTTCGGCAATATTTCTGAAAACCTTATTCGTTTGATTTTAATTAAAATTTGCTCAAAAGAACTATTGAAGAAAACAATAAACACCTGGTAGTTGAATAAGTTGGAATAATATTTGAAAATATTTTATGAAAAATTGGAGTTGTTTGTAACATTACCTCAATAGCTGCTATAAACTGTTCTAATTTATAATACTTTAAAATGAAAAATTCAAAATTTTATAGAAAATAGCAATATGTTTTGATTGGATTGAGATTTGCTTCAGAATTTTTTTATAAAGTCGAAAAAAACATTGTTTTTGAATTTTTAGATTTTAGAAATTTTAAAATCGGATTTTCTAAAGTTTAATACTGTTTTTGTATTCGTAGACCTGATAGAAAATGTTAAAATTGAAACAGGAAAAAAATGGAATTGAATTAGAATGATTTGAAAAGTTATATTAAACTTAATTTTATATATTAAAGTTGAGTTGTCATCAATTAGAGCTGGCTATTTCAACAACACAAACCACGGAAATTTCAAATTGTTAATTCTTATTCAATGACTAGTTCATATATGAAAATATGCGACGAAAAATTAGTAATAAGTCTCTCATTAGGCAGATATGTAGTCAACAAAATTTTTAAAAAGATATTTCAACTACTTTCATACCAAATACCCTAACTGGTATTACACATTCACACCAAGTATCCAACCTTAAATTCATTATAGCAATTTCAGTTTCATTTTGAGCAAATTTCGGAACTATTTTCATATTTTCATTAATATTTATTATAAAAATTAAATTTGTTTCGAATTAAAATTGATTTACACATTACATACATATATATATTTGTATATATATATAAACGATGCTTGACCTGAATTTTTCTTCTTTTTTTTCTATATACAATATTTTTAGAACATATTTAAGTTTATTAACCATATTGATAATAATATAATAAAATACTTAAAATATAATTCCAGGAATTGAATTTATTTAAAATATTTTCCAAATATAATAATCACGCCAATATTGTAAATAGAAAACGAAAACGTTTTAATTATATAAAATAAAAAATAAAATTCAACTTGAAATAAATGAATGCAAAAATAAATCTATAGCTAAATAATGAAATTTATTGTTGTATGTATTTAAACAGAAACCTGCTGGTAAGTAATAAATTTTCGAAAATTGAAAATTAGTTAAATTGACACTTTTGACATTATGCAATATTTAAAATTTTCATATCGTATTGTATTGATTAATGATAGTGATGGTGAGGTTTCAATGGTAAATCAAATTTATATAACGTAAATATTGTAAAAAATTTAATTTTGTTTGTATTTTAAAATTTAATGAGTAATTTTGACAAATTAAATATTTTATGTAACAAAGCATATCAATTTAAATTAAATATAGTTTTCAAATACTATTTAAACTAAATTTAACCCTTCTGACTGCAATATAATGTTAAAGTTTTTTTGCTGGATAATTTTAGGATTTCATGAGAAAAATAAAAAGTTATACAGAGAAAAATATATAATAAGAATTACACTTAGCAAAACAAAAAAAACGCCAGCTGGTAAACTTTTCCATCACATAAATAGTAAAGACAAAAATGCTAATCGTCTAGATCCGATAAAAAATATAACAAGCGAAATAGACAAAATTCGTAATTTATTTAAAAAAATTCAACAGTTTTATTTATACTTACTTACATTTCACCGGCTCTTCTATATTTCACTTTTAATATTATTTCGTTCAAACCATTCAAAAATTCAACTATCAGATATTATCAGACTATTACTTGACTAATGGAGAACATATTATATTCATTTATTTTGCTGTTTTCGAGATAAATCCATTTACGATCAAATTTTAACCAGAAAATCAAAAGGAAATTATAATCAAAAAATTTTTAATTTTTACTGTGGCTAAGGACATTTCTATCTACATATACGTATTGTCGTATTATGTACATATATATTATATTTAAAATTCTATATTATAATATTCTCAAACTTGATAATTTAATTTCATTGTAAATTACATTTTGAGCATATCCTATGATTATTAAATAAATTAATGTCCTAATATAATTATCGTATATATATATAAAAAAAAAAAACAAATAAAGAAAATTTCAATAATTATTTATTTTGCAAAGCCCATGTTAATTTTAACAAATTCGGATAATTATATTAACATTAATTATATGAAACTGGGAGCATTAAAATATGAATTTATCTTATTATTATCTACAAAATGTAATATTATATATGTATATACATATAATAAAATTATAATATACTTATTTATATAAATAATAATTGGGATTTGAAATATTTTCATTTACATGATAATATTCTGTTGTATAAATTATATCCCTTTGGAATTCAAAATGAGCTTTCATTTGGCTTTCAGATTAATTAAATTTACTGGTGTTCTCAAAAATATTTTGCATTTTTTTTATGGTTGTTTTTTAAATTTAATTTAATAAATTATTTAATACAAATATATATTAATTGCAATTAAATTTTTATTAATTAATATTAACATAATATTAAAGACTCGTATTTTTTCAAAAAGAAATTTTGGTGGACTTATAAAATATATTTATATAGAATACTTCTGAAGGATTCTGCAATTGAGTATATTGAACAAATTAACTATCTCGAAAATTAAGCTTTATAAATTATCTTATGAATGCAAATTTTAATTTTACTTAATATACTGGTCGTATTCGGTCATGATATTAGCATAGATATTCGGTTAAAACGTCTTCTGATGATTATGTAATAACCGAAATCGAAAAAATATTATAATTAAAATTTAATAAAACATAAATAGAGTTTTTAACATTTATTATTCAAATAGGTTTCACCTAGAGTTTACAGCATATTATTAAAAATTTAATTCAAATTCATATTTGGTAGGTATTTGCAGTGTAGAATGCAAATTATTAATATTTTTCAAAGAGGAGGTATTTTAAGAATAGAATACAAATTATTTATTACTCTATTTCCATCTGATATAAATCTCCCATTTATTTTTAAATGGAAGCAATTTCCAATTCGACTGGCATTCATACTCAATGACAACTAATAAGTCACAGGGCCAAACATTCGATAAGATAATGTCTCTATCTTGCTAACCGGTTTTTAGTCATGTACAGTTATAGGTTGGGTATATAAATAAGAGCCAAAATTAAAATTTGTTTTGTTACGCTATCGCTAAATATAATTTTGATGGCAAGCTATTCAATAATAGGATTATTAACAGTTCGAACTGTGTTAGAATAAAATAGTTTAACTTAAAATAATTCCTAATGGAATTTTGTTTGATCAAAGATATCTGAAGTAATAGAGTCAAAATTGTATTAATGGTGAGTAAGACTATAGTTTTATTTTAATAAAATGATGAGATTTTCTAGTGCGTTAAAGTCAGCACAGTCATTCACTTCGTTCTTCTTCGGCACATAGAACAGGAGTAGAAGGCTTTTTCGATTATTTTCTTCTATAAATCAAAAAAAAAAAATATATATATATATATATATATATATATATATCTTTAGCATTACTATTTACATTTTCCAAGATGTTAATCTCTTATTGTACCAGTGCCCACCCTTTTGAGTTCATTTAACGGGTAACAAAGTAAAAAAATATTGTCAATGCAAAAAACAATTAGAAATTTCCTCAACTTTCTGAATTTAAATGCTTGTTACTATCATCAATAACAATCAATTCAATCCAGGTAAATAAATCTTTGGAGGAACTTTGGAAAAGGGAGCTTCGGATAAATTCCGGAAAAAGACGATATCCTCTTTTTGTATCACAGAGCCACTATGCATTAAAATAATTAAGGTAAGTATTCTGGAATTAGAACCACATTTTGAAAAGCGAGATTTTGATAAAACGATTCAAGGACTAAATTTTATTTTATAAAGAGTAAAAAATAAATAAATTCTTAACTTCGGAACAAGGCAAATATTTGAAAAAAAAAGTAAGTTTTGAAAACATAAAATAAAATAAATTTATATGCATTAGTATGCATTATATGCAATGTATTATATATTATTATATAAGGTACGAAATAAAGTATGAAATAAGTCTGTACAAAATTTAGAATTTTTGCATTTTGTAGGGCTATTAATCACCCTATACAACATTTATTAAACACCATTGAAAAGGACGTGAAAGGGCCTTACTAATGGTGTGAAAATAAATATAGGGTTTCTAAAATATGGTGATTTCTAAAAACTATGGAAAAACATTTTGAATTCTAATATCTCTGAAACGGTAACACTGATCCCTACCAAATGAGTTTCATATTAAACGCTGTAGAAATCCCTACAATTTTGTGGCAAAGAAGCTTCTCTTGTGTTGTAGAGAAAAGTAATAACATAAAAATTTTCAAAACGTCAATTTGACCTTTAGATGACCTTGTCGCCAAAAATTGTCTTCTATGAAATATTTATGACGTATTCAAGTACCGTTAACCAAAATTTTTGCTTCAAATCTTATAATTCAATTTTAATTAATGCCACTGAAAGATCATTAGTTTTTTATTGCAATCTTATACGATCTTATTTGAATATTCTATGTCAAGTAGTAGTCCTTACCGATGTATGATTTAATGATTGACATTATATTTGTTTTGTAATATTCTGAAAAGGACTCCTTCCTTATCATTTTCTATCCCCACCTGGTTACTTCATATCATCTCTTTAATTTCATTTAAATTTCAGATTTTTATTTATCTCAATACGAGTATATTTGAAAGTCTATTTGTTTAATTTTCAATAATTTTGTGTATTGTTGCTAAGTACACCAAGTGTATGTATGATACCAAGTTATTCTTATTGAACTTTAATTTTTGTTAAAAAAAAAAAGTAACCTTTAATTATCCTTGGGCTTAAAATATTTTAAATTGAGTAATTTTCTTAATAATAATTGTAAGGCACAATTTTTTTTTTTTGTTCTGATTATTTCTTCATTTTTGTGCTGATTTAGGAATTTATTTCATTGAAAAAATCTTGACCAAAAAAATTTAATTTTTGGGTAAAAATACGGTTTAATCTTTTAGAAGAAAAAAGTTTCCTTCTTTTGTTGTTTTTCATTTTCTTGTTTTCATTTTTCGAAAGGAGTTAACCTGAAAAATCAATTGAAATCAACTTGGAAGAAAATTCTGAAAAGTCTATAATTTTATATAAAAAAAAAAAAAAAAATTAAGGTTTTTTTAGGTCAATTTATTTGCTGAGTAATTATATTTTGTGTAAAACTGTAATTTTTAAAAAAATATTTGTTTCGGTTTCATTTAAGACTCCAATAGAAACGATTATTTTCCATTTAACAAAATTTTTCTCCTTGTTTTTACCAATACCATTTTTTATTAATAAATAAATTATTAAATGTCTTTACATATTCAGAGGAGTTATTACTTACTTACTTGATTACTTGATCGTCTTTTATAACTATGCAGGCTTAATTTATCTTCAAATTTTATTTTTTTACATTAAGATTTTGTTTCTAAAGGTTACTCCTACCTCTTCTACCTTCATTTTCGTTGGGATTTGAATATAAAGAGAGCTGTTATCTTTTTTATTAATCCGTTTCTGAATATTCTTCTCGTTTGTGGCTATTGCATTATTTTTGAAGATATATTTGCTGGAAACATGGTCAACAAATTTTATTTTAAATGGTCTTTTCCTCCTATTAAATGAAAATATTTCTTGGGGAACACATTGTTAATATTATGCCATTCTAGCGCTGGTACAATACTTACCATTTCGTTCATACCGGTTATCAATATAGTTTTGATATCGTCAATGGTTCTTCATTTAACAAGGGTCATTTTTACATAAACATTGTTCAAAGCATTTTTATTTCAGTTTATCTTAGACGTAGTATAAATAATTTTATATAAAATACTATCAGGTCGAAACCAAAACTTTTCTTTAAAATCCAAAATAACAAAATCTAAATGGAATAAAAACTGAAAAAAAAGTCAAAATCCCGGATACAATAATGACTCGACAAATCCGCGAAGAAGAGCAATGTGCCAACAAACTAAAGTCTTGTCGTACCAAAATTCTGAAAAAATGTTATATGACTAGATGCAAAGCTCATCAGATGTAAACAATATGTTAAAAAATAAGTTAATAAAATAAAATACAACAAATTGTATTGGCTGATTAGGCGGACGTCATCTCCGCTTTCAACCTATAACAAAGTTCTAACTTAGAATAAAATATTAAGAATAAAATATTAAGATCAGTCTGAGCATATATTATATATCCCCAATTAAGACGTTATGCTAAACAACGTTATATCAAATTTATTCAATTGTTTCAAAACAAAGTCATTGAAAATTGTCAAAGCTGTCTGTCATGATGTTTTGTTATGTTGTCAATGCTGTCTCTTATGTTATGCTAATAGGTTTTATGTTAACCCATATAAACCCAGAGTGTCGAAAACAAAAAATATTACGTTTTCCAGCATAGTGGTCACATAGCGGTGTGTATTTTAAATGAAATTAAAATTTATTATTTAATTTAAAACAAATATCTAACTTACCTTTTTTTTTTAAATGTGACAAGCATGTCTGCGATGATCTTTTAAATAAACTAATTCAAAGCCATAGTAATAATTTGATCACAATATAAAACTAATTCAACAAAATTTGTAGCTACAGGGTGACTTTTTCAAGCAGTGTATCGAAAACGAAACATCAGGTTTAAACGATATCTAAAATTTTTCATATAAAAAAAAGTTCTAGCTTATTTTTTATTTGTTTTTTCTTCTTCCAAGCAATAATTATACAAAAATACTGCCTTTTATATTACGGACCACATATTCTGCCATTAAATACCTGGAAATCAAATAACAAGTTATGCTAAATGGGCATCAATAGTTTGATGATAAGAGGCAAGAATTCAATACCTGGTTTTGAATTATTGAAAATTTAATACCAAGGCACTATAAGATCAACGTCAGTAAATTATCACAACCGATGTTCAATCATCATCAGTCGTAATATAAAAGATAATTAAAGTAAAGTGAATATAAGATAAACTATGTAAAAATGTTCAGAAAAAAGTATTTCAGTTTACGAGAAATAGAAGAATTAATAAATGAAAGTTCCGATGACGAGGACCCTGTTCGCATTTATATCTTATAGAGATAGAAAATCGAAACCAACACACCGTCACGTTCGATAATTTACTTATATCACACAAACTTATGTGCAGCCTCTCATCAATTGGTTATTTTGCAACTGGTTGTTTTCATAAAATAATTATCAATACTATGTTACATATAAAATTCATTATTGATATTTCTAAAAGGAACTGTTCCAGATGACCGTACAAATAAAGCAAAACTTTTTGATGTAAAAGAAATGAAGAGAAAAGAACGTGGAAGCAGCGAATTGTGATTTGATCCTTCAAATCAGATTCTTGCTTTGCGATGGAATGATAATTCTGCCGTAACTATTTTCTCAACTTTTTTTAAAACATGAGCCAATGAAAGATGCTAAATTTTTCGACCGCAAAAGCAAAAAATTTATAAAGATAAACATGTCAAATCCGATTTTTGAATAAAACCGCACAATGGGTGAAGTTGATCTATTTGATAATGCTATAAATATTTATCGAATACGCATTCTAAGCAAAAAATGGTATTGGTCTCTGTTTACTAATGTTGTAGATGTGCAGCAACTTGAATTCCGAGTTTTTCTTTTTGAGTGCTTGCTGAAATCAGCGAAAATACCTTTAAGAAAAGAATTAGCCGTAAGAGAGAGCGGACAAAGCTCAGGTACTTCAATTAGATATGACCGTGTGGACCATAATACCATCCATAGTGAGAAACGAACTCGATGCCGTCACTGCGAAAATCAAACTGTTTTTACATGCACCAAATCAGTGGCGAATCCGAAATGTCATAGTTATGCCCAAGATCTGATAATTTTGTAAGATTAAAATTAGTTAAAGCAATAAATTTTTTTTTTTTTATAAAATAAATTGCTATTTTTTTTTGCAAATTCATTTCACGAATTTCTTATAGTAAATTATATTGTTTGATCCTGAAGTTTCTTTTTCGAAACCTGTAATATATCTTTTCCAGGATATGATATCAAATACGTTATTTTTTTTCTTAATTAAGTTAAAATTACTTTATGTATAAATTTTTATGACTCTAGGTGAACTGGATCTAGGTCCGGGACTATACGGGTTAAAAAGAAAATGTTATGTTCATAGAAATGACAATATTCCTATTATAAAAGGCAAAATAAAAAACTGACTGTTCACCACAAAAGTCGTCTTTCTCAATAATATGTCAATATGGAAGTTTTACGTTTAGCTGATCATCAAAACTTTGATAGAGGATGTAAACGAACTGTGTTAGGCTAAATTCTTTTATTTCCCAATAATAATTCTTAATGGGATTTGGTTTGATCAAAGATAGTAGAGCCAAAATTGTATTAATTGTCAGTCTTAAAGACTAATTTTAATTTTAACAAAAGGATAGAAATTTTTAGTGGCATAGTCTTTCACTTTGTTCTTCCCCCGGAAAATGGAAATAAGATGTAAGATAATAGATATCGGATAAAAGATAAGTAACAAAAAAAATTTTTTTTACTGACGATATTTTCTAAAACATGATGTGAGAGCGACGTCGGCTTGTCTGGATTTTTATCGGATTTTTTAGTTTGAATTTTGGCGTGTCTATATTGTATTCTATATTAATTTTGACGCGTCTGAAATTTACCAGTCAAAATCTTTCTGGGTTTTGAGGATTTCGATTTTACCTGTCTGTTTTATGTCACTACCCCATACTGTAACTGTGGGATTGCACATATTGTATATCAAAAATGAAGGGCGAATTGAATCACCTTTTTTAACAAAAACAAAAAACCTCTTCAGAAAAATAGATAAGAATGGGATTTGATGATAATCTACGAGAAATAGAGGTACAAGAGGAATAATATAGAGGAGTGTATATATTATATCGCTACCTTAAGCCCCACACATAATAATACAAAGAAAAAGTGTGAATAAATCTCCTAAAGAAAGAGAAAATTCACCGAAACTTGTCCTAATTAATTAGGTAATTTTCAGCCTTCTACTTCAGATCGGTAAATTAACTATTTTTAACTAGGAAATTTTTCGAAAAATCAATTAGGTACTTTTTCTATAGCACTTTGGTAATTATTCTAATTACTTTGGTGATTTTCAGGTTCCTAATTCGGTTAGGTCAATTACCTATTTTCAAATAGATAATTTTTGAATAAGCAATTCGGTAATTTTTCTAGTACTTTGGTAATTATCCTAATACTATTAGAAAACTCAACTAATTAAAATTAGATAAACTTCAATATTATTGGAAAAACATCCTACAATAGATTAGGTGAAAATTTTAGATTAAACACATACAATCCCTAATAAATGAGTAACTATAATATTGCTAATTTTAGTAAGCTAAAGTTTACTTCTTGTAAGAAAATTTTTAAAAAAATTATACACTTTGTTTAACTATTTTTGTAAATATAATTATTAATTGCCTAATAATTGCTTTTCTTCAAAGAAATTAAATTAGTAGAAGGATATTTTATTTCATTAACACTTATATTCACTTGATTTTACTTCATTAACACTTTGGAAATATAAATTTCCGCACTTTCCTTGTATTTGATTATTTTTTCTTGTTTAATCCAGTGATCAGCGATTGAATATAATTATCTTTCACTTTTACCCTGCAAGGTTGTTCTAAGAAGATTTTTTAAGTCGTACAACAAAAATCAATTACAAAATATAATAAATTATTTAAATACTTTTTGAATTATTTTTGATTATTACACATATTTACTTAAAATTATTACACATATTTTCACAAATCACAACGAACTGATGCCATGCATATGATAAATCCACCAATTGCGGTACCATAACAAACAATATACATTATTATATCGTACTCTTTGTGTTTTAATACTTTTTGACTAAAATAATATGAAAAGAGGAAAGCATAATATCTCTTTCTTCTTTTACGATTTTGATTTTTGCAACTTAAACTTGTTTTTTTTTTCAAATTTTAGGAATAATTAACTAACTAAATATTAGAAGTTTTTTATGGCATTTAAAAAAAAACCGTAATTTAATATAAAAGTGAAAGCAGCATATTGACTCTAAATGGTAAATCAATTAAAAGGAAAGGGTGCAATATATATAAAAAATATTACCAACTGAGAATTAGGTATTTTACCGAATATTATGGGAAAATAACTAATTATTTTTTACGAATTAGGTAATTTTTTAGAAAAGTGGAAAATTTACCATATTCATATTATTACAATAGGTAATACAACTAATCACCTAATTTTGTTTAGGATTATTACATAATCGTAGGTAGAAAATTATCTAAAAACTTTGACAAAGTGTCTACAAGAATAAATAATTCACCTTATATAGAAATACCTACTTTAAATAGGTGATTTCACAATTTTCTTTTTTTTCTGTGTACCTATACAGCTTCTCGGCCTTATGGCTAAGATCAAAGTGTAGTATCTGTTCTTATCAGCTTAACATCTGATAGACTTCAAAGAAGTCACAAATGTTAATCTGATTTTTGAAAATCGTCGAATTGCGTCGTTATATATTTCGTTAATTGCATCATTACGATCAAAGTTGTTCCAACCAATGAACGAAATATGTTTGCTATCATAACTTCTATACAATTTAACTCAATTTTAGTACGAAAAACAATTTAAGGTTTTACTGTTTTAAAAGTTCAATTACAATTTTCCTTTACCTACATTTTATTTACGAAATATATAAAAAAAAAACAATAACTCAATCACGTTCATAATATTGGCTACTAGCTAGTCTCTTTTTGTTTTTAATTCTCGTAAAAATCAATTGAAAAATTATACTAAATGTGTTTTTGTTGTTGTTGATGTTGTTGTTGTTTGTGTCATTTTTTTGTCGATTTTCAATTCGTGCCTTATCACATTTTAAATTCTTTCCCAAAAACAAAAATTATTAGTTTTATATTTATGAATTGTTTTTTTTTTTATTCGTGTTTATTTATACGTACTTATATATATGTATATTTGTTTGTTATCTGATTTTATAAAATGTAAATAAAATGGAAAAATATTTTATCGGATTAATGGGTGAAATGGCAAAATATTTTTGTAACGATTTAATGTTTATGAGTTTATTACAAACAATAAAATTTATTTCCTTTTTTGGAATGATTCAAATACTTTGTTTTATAGGTTCGTTTGCAAAATTTGATGTTTTTTTCAGAAATTGTTAATGGAAAGCCTTACTTTTTTGCAAAAAAATTATGCTTTAAAATAATCGTACTATCAGAGCAATTTGTAGTGGAAATAAGAGAATTGTTGGAAATATAACTCCAACAATTTTCAATAGCATGTACTTCAACTTGGAAAACTGTCTTTGTAGAAGCTATGCTTGGGTTCTAACGCTCTTTCCATATCCCTTCGATCACAATCCATCCATTTTTTTACATCTGTCAGTATACTAATACACTTTTGTTGAAAGAGGGTGGACTGGGATTCCCACTGTAAAGATTTGTATACCTATGCCATATCTGATGTTTGTGATTGCGGTTAGCTAAGTTTATATTATGTGACTTTCGCGCTTTAACTGGAGCGCTACAAATCACGCAAAGTGATTTATATCTAATGTGTAGCACCCTACACTCAAACCGATTCTGGGTATTTCGAAAGAGATGTATAACAAAAAATATGACATAGAGGTGTGTCGCATCACTTACGTCAATGCAACTACTGATTTAATAAGCTGCGAAGAAATTGAGAGGCTTTCTATATAATGAATAAACTTACCTCTTTTGTAAATATTAATCAAAACACTTGATTAAAAATTAAAATACAAAAACAAAAATTAATTTTATAGACGACTTTGTTTTATTTATTGCAAATAGACATAATTTATTACAAAAACGAAATAACAGGAATAAATTATAAAACAAATATTTAATTTCATAAAACCAACATACATACCTACTATACTATAAATTTTCAATTATATTTAAAACAAGGCTATCTTGTATTCAATGCTTCATTTAGTAATTTTTTAACATATCCATATTTCTTGTTTTAATATTATTCATTTGCCACACCAACATCTTCTGCTAAATTTAAAAAGATAAAAAAATAAGAATAAGTCACCACATAATCATAATTTACAGTATGTAAGTGTAGAGTAATACTTAGTTTTCTTGTATAATTCAATATTTCAAATTTAGTACATACCCTTAAATTTTGTTATATAACGTCTAATCAACTAAATAATTATATTTAATCTGTAAATTGAAAAAAAATTACGGTCTAAACCATTTCACAACCGATTTTCATTATTATTCTTTTAAATGATAGATATTGAAAAGAAGACGTAGCGAAACTAAATATTTTTAAAAAAATAAATCGAATAGAAATTTCATTTTAAAATTTCAACCCTTGTATAAATCATTTTAACATGCAAAAATTTTAATTTATCGAATTGCAGCAACTCAATCATCAGAATCATAACTCATCAGAATTAAATTCAAATTTAACTTTGTTTTTATATAAGTTATTTATTATGTTTGCGGTTGTTGTCTAAGATAAATAAATAAACAAATAAGTAGATAAACATAATGAAAACGATATGGAGAATACGATACGAGAGTACGATTTGTTTATAAAAATCTGTGAATTTCGAGGAATTCGAGTTTTTAGTTGATTTAAAAATTTCAAATAATTCTAAAACCTAATAAGGCCTCATAGGAAGTATAAAAGAAAATTTAGCTGTATTTTAAACTTTAATTTCAATCATAATTAATCATGATATTAAAACATCCTGGTTAATATTTTATCCTTATGCGTAAATCAAATTACAACAGCAAAACAGAAGCAAAATATTTTCAGTAAAATATTTCTTAAGCAAACTTACTGAGTGCAGTTTAGTGAGTGCAGTTTGTTCTAGGAACTAATATCAAAAACCTGTCATATTACAAGTACACAACATTTTCTCCATTGAATCGTGGAGAGCACATTAAATCTCTTCTAATTTCATAATTAATTTCATCAGTTTTGTTCAGTTAATACAATATTTTAAATTAGATCCTAAGTTATTTGATTGCAAAATTTCTTAATGGCAATGGCAATAATGTTATAAAAAATAATACTCTAGAGACTTTTTATTTGTAAGGTAGTCGACCATCACGTATTTTATATTATTACATTTGTTTGTACCTATATTATGTATGTATTGTATTCTACAATCATTTCACTTTTAATACTTGTTTCATTCAAGTTTGTTATATTCAACATTTTGTAATGAAAGCATAAACTTTTTTAAAAGAAAATATAAACAAGAATAAAAACAAAAACAACAACAAATAATGTAGATTTTTTTTTTTTTAAATGACGCAAATAAACAGGACAGTAAACAGTATAGAAACTTTCTCTTTTTATTTTTTTTTTTTTTTATTATTTCTTAGTCCTTCCACTTTCGAGCAATAAGTCCTTTCTGTAACACAGGATGTAAAAAAACAAAAACACAGGAAATTAGCAGTAAGGATATAAAGTGTATTTCGAATAGGATACAATTGAATGAATATTTTAAGAGAGAATTATCTATTATAAAATCATCATTGAATTTGAATCGCAACATAATCATCTGAATCAACATAAAAACAAAAAAAAAAACAAAAATTGTTTTTATTGTCGTTATTTTTTTTTTTTTGTATTTATTATTTTTGTGTTTGTTTATTTTTCTGGCAAGTTTCGTAAAAAAAAAAAAAAAAAGTTTTTTTGATTGCATAAACATGCTATGAATTTGAATTTTAATTAAACTATTGATTTTTTAGCTATATTATACCATTATGATAGTCATATTTACCTTTTGTATTCTGGTCTATAAATACATATGTGTATATACTAGGCACTGTAATATTTTCATAATAACTACATATATATAAACGTGTGTCTGCTGCTTGCCAGATCAATAATTGATACTATTGCAATATACAAACAAAATATAATGTCCTTTCTGTATAGCAGGTTGTAAAAGATGTATATATTATGTATAGTATAGTTGCAGAGATCAAATAATTGTGTTCAAGTATTTGTTGTTGTTGTTGTTTTTTTCTAGTGTATATTCTGTTGTTTTTGTTTTAGGAAATAGTTGAACACAACAAAAGTGAATTGAATTTTTTTTTTGTTTCATTATAAAAAAAACTTTATTCTTGTTTTGAGTGATTACAAAATTAAAGTTACCAGATTGATTAAATTGAGTATGAGGTAGAGGTATTTTTCCAAATTTGATTCAGCAATGATATTTATTATCGTGTAGACTTACAAAACTTAATGGCTTTTAACGTTCTTCACAACATTCCTCCAATTTTGTCTTTCTCTTACAGTCACGTTCAAACTTATTATTTCCCACTTTTGATTAAACGGTATCTTCCCATCTATCTTTTAATGTACCTGTTTTCTGAATAAGATTTTGGGAAAATTTTAAAAAATTATGTGACATTTTTATTACATGCTCAGTTAACTTTTGGCTTTTAAAATTTTAATTTTGATTGTTCTATCCATATAAGCTGTGCGTCAAACGTCATATCAAGATATTATGCAGAGTTTTGATATGATTGGCTGTGTACACATTGTAGTGCAATTGCGTTCTACAAACTTGGATGCAAAGCTCAAAATTTTATTGAAAAGCTCTCTAGCGTTTACATTATGTCTCCATTGTGAGTGCATCTTTATATGTGTGCGTAAATGTTTATTATCGAAATTAATATAAAAACTGAACAAAGCAAATAAACAAACTGAAACATATTCTAACAATATGAATGAAAACTATTTAGCTCAGATAGTTTACAATTTAGTATTATATTTTATATAATAATTAATATACAATCAAATTTATTTAGCATACATTGAAAAACAATAAAATTCAAAATACTTTAAAAGAGCCTATACTAAATAAAAAGAAGAAAAAATGTTCTGACCTGCTAAAAGTTTATGCTGCTGCTTTACTTATGTTGGAAAGTTACAATTGGTGAGGCAGCTAAATTTTGGTTTCAAATTTTTTATAAGTTTGCACCAGCTTTTTCGTCGTTTTCTTTTTGTTATTTTTGATTTTAAAGCTTTTTCTTGAAAAAACGCATAAGTGCGAAAAGGAAAGAATATTTGTAGAATGCAATTGCACTACAATGTGAACACAGGGATATGACGACATTTTTTATACTTACTGGAATGGGAGATTTAATTTTTTTATTCGTAAAGTTAACATGCGTGGATTTCGCTTCATTAAATTTATTTCCACATTTTGCACCAAATGGATATTTTGTTATTAAATTGTTGCGCTTGAATTCGCTTATTGTAAGTTGTAGCTTAATTTATATTTTTAGCAACTCCTAATATAGCCATATTACTGGAATATCATTAGTGTATAGTAAATATAGTATGGAGCCCAGGATGTTTCATTGTGATTTTATTGCGTTTAAGTGACGTACCTTGTAAATAAGTCCTTCATTTTATACTTTCTCGAAGGCTGTTGCGCAACATCAGAAAACACTGAAGAGCAGATACATTTTTCTTCCAGTGTTTTTTCGATAACATCAGTTATTCTATGGACTTGTACGACAGTATATTATTTCCGTTTTCAATCAGAGGTTGCATTCGTTTAAGGTGTAGTTTTTTAAATAACTTAAGGATTAGTGATAGCAATGAAATAGGATTGTAGAGCTTGGCTTCGTTTGGGGATTCATTATTTTAGTTAGAACTATTTTGGCATTCTCTTTAAGATATCAGCTGTGATCAATTCAAAACTAAATCTATAATCCGTTACTTTTTAAGCACTAAGTTAAGCAGAATGTGCGATTGGTTTTCAGCTGGTTGCTTTCAAGAGTGAATAATTACTTTCTTTAGCAGCCGATAGGATTTGTAAATAGTTTTGCATTACTTCTTCCTTAAATTACTTTATTTCCATTTTGAAACGTGAATGTTGTGACCTTCTTCTAGCTCTTAATTTTTGGTTTATCCTTTCTACAATATTTCTAGGGATATTATACCCAAGTTTTCTAGATTTGCTGAGTGATCAGAATTCAAATCATATTTTTCTTCGACAATAATCAAATTTGCTGATATTTTAAATTTGATTTGATTTTGGGTTCGTTATGAAGAATAAAAATTAAACATTTTATTAATTAAATTTAAAATAAAAATAATTTTTTTTTATTAATTCATTTTTTTCTTTTATTTAAAAACATTCTAGTTTTTTTTATCAATATTTTTTTTTTGTTTCTTAGCACAAAAAAATCGTATTGTGGTTTTATATTTGGATTTTCCATGATCATACAATTTTTATACATAAATAGCAACGTAAAACGATATACTACAGTTAACTGTACAACCTGGAACAACGCTATTAGAATTATAAAAATAAAAAATAATATAAAAAAAAAACAAAAGCTTGATTTTTAGGTCTTTATTAATTGTTTTTCCAAATTATAATGAATTAAAATAAATTTTACATAATTTAAGTTTTGCCTGCATTACATGTGTTTTTTATTTTTTTGCAACTATTTGGTAAAAATGGAAATTTGATAAATACTCATATTTGTCCTATTTTAAGTAATGACTTTTGCAATTAGTTTTACGTATATGTGAAATAAATTAAAAAATTTAAAATGTTAACGTTAACTTTTCCCTTTCGATTTCAAATGTCAACATTTGATGTAACAGATGTTTGTGTAATTTTTTTTCCAATAAGCCGTGCTTGTCAAATGGATGGTCAAATTTTGGTTGTAAAAATTTTCCCTTTGATGTTAATGATTCGCCATTATTATTACAGTGGCATTACGAAGTTGCATGAGGTAATTGTTGTTGTTGTTGTTGAACTCATTACTATTGTAATATTATCGCTTAATTGATTTAGTAATATTACATCATTAGCTATTTACATTCTCTATATTTAAAACAGGAAGATTGTTGATAATGTCACATTTTTTCCTTTTAAAAGATTTGTAATGCAGGTAGTGCTTATTAAATTCAAAATATCTTTTTTTATTACAAATTATATATTTATAGTTTTATAACAATTATTTTAAATATAAATTTTATTTTTATTTAACAATATTTCCTTCAAGTTATTTTATACAATTGAATTATTTATTTTCATTACTGTTATTTACACATTTTCATATGATTCTACAAGATAAGTAAGTTTAATTTGCGATCTTTATTTCTGAAAAATCTGAAAATTCCCAGCACTGTTATGTATGGAAATTCACTCCTGTCTACTGTGCCAATATGCTCCAATTCTTTTCTGTTTACTGTTGTAATTAGTTATAAGCGTTTTTATATTGTAAAGAAATTGTTGATTTAAAATAAAAGTTAATCGATGGTTGACTACCGAATAAATTAAAAGAGATTTTAATTAATACACTACAATACGTTAGTAAGACTTTTTATTACTGATATTAATACATAATAAAATAGAGTTTATCGCATATTTTATATTAACCTTATATTTCCTTTCTGGATTAAGAAAACCACTTGGACCCACCAGTAGTTATTATTTGTTCCTTCTGGTTAAAAAACTCTCTTTCTACGTAGAAAAACATTTTTAAGGTTGGTGTATTGGGTAAAACGCAAATAGTAAATTATCACTTCGAATTGAAATAATAATTAGCATAAAGTATAAAATGTGAAGTATAAATTCGTCCGTCTATTTGTCGGTCTGTCACCGTTTAAGTTAATATTATTTTCCAAGATATCGAAAAAGTGAATACCTTTAAAATTACATGGAATTTTGAGCTAGAAGCGGCATAAATTTTAACCTAGATGGTGTTGTGAAATATTAAAATTTTTATACTTAAACAAAGAATTAGCGCACGTTATGCAATATCCAAAACAATTATACAATGCGTTGTAAAAAACAAAACAACCAGCATTTTACATACATTAAATAATTCTTACATTAGCATTTTGGCTGCACGTGTAAATTTAAATTTAAGTGTTAAATTACAAATAACATATAAGTTAACGTCCGTTAACCTTTACTCCAATATCAGAAAATCATAGTTCATCAATTTTATAATAATTCAAAAATTATAAATTCTTTTCACACGTGAAACAATAATTATTTTGCAAATCAAATTGTCAAATTACAACATAAAATAAACTATTGTGCAACAACAAAAGCTTACGCATCATTTTGGTCACGCGGCAACAATAAGTAAATCAGGTATTGCAAGTAGAGTAATAAAAGAAAAGTTTTAAAAAAATTAATTCTAATTGAACAGCAGAATAAAGCAGTTAACTAACAGAACAAAAAGCTTTTTTTTATTTTTATTCTTATAGCTACGGCCAATATTTTGTGTGTTATCAAAATCGTATCCAAAAATCTTAACTTATATAAATAGCTTTGCATTTTTAATCATACTATTATTAAGTTTAGATAATTTCTATTAACTTCAAAGACTATAACAACAACATCAAAATGAACAGTAAATTTTCAAAGTTTTTAAATTCAGCAGCTGTAAGAGCCATCTTCATTCTAAAAAAGCATAAATAACCTACAAATAGACTGTGAAAATATAAAATAATAAAACTAAGTTTTACAGAGACGAAGTTTGGGAAGCAGCTATTGACGACTTTAAGCCATTGTAACACTAAAAAGAGTAAACGACCGATAAATAGACTGTATTTATAAAATAAAAAAACAAAAGTTTACAGAGACGAATTTTGGGAAGCAGCTATTAGCGACCTTAACCTATCGAAGTGAAATACTTACTGCAAACCGTACTTACCACCGAAAAGGTTGGACACGATAGCCGATGAAAAGGAGCTGGCAGACCTTCAAATGCTTTCGACAGCCTTATTTATAAAGGACGGATTGAAGACCGTCAAAATATGACGATCTACGAACGTTTTGCTAACTGAACTTGAAAAATACATAGAAGCTGACATAGAAAGTTATGGGGAAACTAGTGATGCTGATGATGATAGCGTTCAGGAAACATCGATAAAGCATAACTTAAAAAGAAAAATTAAAACGAAATATAAAATTTTAAAAAATAAGAATCTAAAATTTGAAAAAATGTTTAATACTTTAAAAAATTAAAATTAAAACTTTCAAAAACTGTTTTCATTAGAGAAAGACTATAACTTTCTCTTTCGTTTATTTCAGCTAATAAAAAAGAAAAATATCCTATTTATTTTCATTTAGATAGAAATTTTTGCCTAAAATCTTGAGTTAAAATATGATTAAATTTGGACATCCTTTTACAAGTATCGCAAATAGCTGCACATTAGGCTATCGAAACCAAATGTTTTCGGTACACTTACAGAAAAGATTGGTTGACACGATAGCAGATGAAAAGGAGCTGGAGGACCTCCAAAAAGCATTCAATAGGATTATTTATAAAGGACGAATTGAAGACCGTCAAAACATGACGATTTTTATTTAAGCTGAATTATTATAAGAAGCATCTTGGTTATAATTGTGGGCACTTAAAGCAGCTTCAGCTTCTTTTGCAGCTGCATTAGGAGTAGCCTGAGGGTACGGTGATCCTCCAGGATATCCTTGTGATTGACCTGGGTATCCTGGTTGTTGACCTGGGAAACCTGGTTGTTAATCTGGGTTGCCTGGTTGCTGACCTTGATAGCCTGGTTGTTGATTTGGAAAACCAGGTTGTTGGCCTGGAAATCCGGGTTGTTGACCTGGAAAGCCGGCTTGTTACTCAGGGTATCCAGGTTTTTGACCTGGATATCCTGGCTGTTGACCTGGATATCCTGGTTGTTGACCTGGATATCCTGGATATGCAGGCTGTGGTCCATTTGCATATGGATAATCTCCTTGTTGTGGTGCATTTGGATACCCGTATGGGTCCGTGGAGCTCCGGGATATCCTTGTTGAGGTTGTACGAAACCTCCAGCAAATCCTTGAGCTGGACCTTGTCCAGGTGTTGCTAAACCTGGATACGGAGGAGGATTATCACTCATAAATACAGAATTTGGTGGCGGTCCTTGATTGAAATTTTCATTATTGGGTAACCAACCATAACAACCAGGAGGTGGTTGATATGCTGGTAAAGGTGCCTCATTACAAGCTCCTGAAGGTGGAGTGTATGGTGGAGGTGCATCATTATGCATATTGCTTTGAGGAGTTTTAGCTACACGTCTTAATGCTTGACCAAAATCGATTGCACCACCACCTTTAAAGTATCATTTAAATTTAACTTCAGCAGTCCAATTTCCATTTGGTTGAGAACGACATTTTCCTTTAATAAATTTTGCTCCAAAAACCGGTTGTTCCAATTCAACATCATTCAAAGTTACGAATGGAAAACTAAAGGATTGCATTGATTCAGTTTGATTTTTATTATTGAAAATCATTCTATGCGATGTTAAATCATATTCTTCCATCTTTTGAGCCTTTGAAAAGATAATTATCTTGACCAATGAATTCTATTGTTACTTTATCGCTAAATAACAAAATATATTCGCCGGAATGAATTAATACGCCATTTTTCTGCAATATTAATTTATAAATTTAGTTTTTGAAATATCAAAACAATAAAATTTATAAATATATTCAATTGGATATCATATATCGTCTGAATATTTTTCCCACATTATGAATTTTATGATATGCATAGATGCATACCAACACACAAATAATATTCAAATATTATGTTTCTCTTCTTGCAATTTTTTGATATTAAAATAACTTTATAATAAAATATTTGATTCATTTTTGATTAGGTCAGCAATATTCGTATCAACCTAAATATTTTAATGTAATGCTCATTTTTAAACAAAGAGAACAAAGGGTTTATACGGAATATTGCTGACCAGCTATAATTTCAATAATACAATTATAATTTCAAGAATTTAGTTTTAGTTTTTTTAGTCTAAGGATAGATATAATTTGGAAGTAGACGAATAAAGTTGAATAAATTTCAAGTAACGTAATTTGTTTTATTTTTAATTAAATTGAATACAACACCTGTAATGACGTCAGTGTAAACAACACTGTGAGGTGCAACGTAATAATTATAAATGTAAATGACCACCAATTGTGTCATATGCTAATTATTTGTCAATATTGCTAATTAAGCAATGTTGACTAATAAGCATATTTTTTTTTGACATAATTATAAATGTAAATGACCGATTTGCCAATATGCTCCAATTCTTTTCTGCTTACTGTTGTAATTAGTTATAAGCGTTTTTATATTGTAAAGAAATTGTTGATTTAAAATAAAAGTTAGTCGATGGTTGACTACCGAATAAATTAAAAGAGATTTTAATTAATACAACACACCACTGACTTGGCCATTCATTTACGCTTACCCTCAATAAAATATTCAACTTTTAACATCTGTGTTACCTACAAGGTTAAACACTAAACTAAAAACCCCAAGTAGTATAATTAAATCTTTTTTTTCGCAACGTAAGCATATTATTTTTTGGAAAGAATTTTTGGCATACGTTTTAATTTTTTATAATTTTTTTTAACATAAATAAAAGCAAATGCGCGCGCGAGTTACATAATAAAAACATTATGAACATTATATTCCAGAATTAGTACCTATCTACAAACCCAAACTTGTAAACATTTAATAATTATTGTAATATAATATATTATTGCACAATAATCAAATCATAAGTTAAATTTATTTTAAAAATGCATTAAATTGTTCTGTAATGTAATATCTTTGATTTTATAAATTAAAATAAATTGCATTGTCAATTTATAGACACCTAGCGTCATCATTTTGTTAACTGCTGTTCGTTATTCCTAGAATTAAGCCTTTATAAAATTTGGTGAAACTTAAAAAAGTAAAATAATAGAAATCAATCTATAATTTAGTTTGAAACAATAAAGTTGTTTAAAAATATTTAAATATATTTTTTTTGTAATAACGCTACCCGCGATATATATCTCGCACGAGTTACGTATATAACGTTATCATAATACGTATAACTTACATTATAATTTTATTCATTTTATTTACTTTAAATTAATTACTCAAACTTCATATTTAAAATTGTAAAAATTAAAATCATATTAAAATTTGGTAACTTCCTTTCTCACACAAATAATTGTCTAGACGCTAAGTAAGCTTTTTTGTATAAAAAAAACATAAATAAGTTGTATCAGCAATAATAATTGTAATCATAAAAATTAAAATATAAAATTGTCACTTTAAAATATTATTTCGAGCAATAAAGCACGATTAAAAATTAAAATAATTGTTTCTTTTTTTTACGTGACGAGCACGTACATTACTTATTTGGCGCAGTCGGTAGGATAGGCAAAGTTCCTTTCCTGTTCGTATAATAAAAATATAAGTGACCGTTTATCGCAAATATTATTATAAAACACCAACGGTTAATTGGAGTAAAATAAACTAGTTCATTAAATTAAAACACTTTAAATAAAATAAAATATCTATAATTATAATTGACAAGCATTTAAGGACCTGCGCAGCAGACACTTCTTCATTTTATTTCGCTTCTATTTAGTGAACTCCTAATATATAAATAAGTTGTATATAAAACAATAATGCGCACGCAGTTGAAAAATTTTTTACTCATATGAATTTATTATTCAGTAAATATATTATGCATATTATATATGTGAGTTCTTATTAAAATAAAAAAAAAAAACAAACAAATCAGTTATTATAATTACTTGCAGTGAACATTATGTACATTGTACTATATCAAATAAAAATAAAAAAACAAATTCATCTGAAATTATGTACATCTAAAAAATAAAAACAAAAAAACAAATACATACATCTAAAATAAAAAAATATAAAAACTACAAAAAAACAAATCACTTGAATTCTTCATTTTTTATCTTTTTAAGCAACTGTTTCTAAATTTTGGTTTTTTGTAGTAATAATATAGTTTTTGTTAAAATTCAGTTATATACCTCTTTAATGACAAAATTTTCTATTTTTAGTAATTTTATCCACTAAATGCCACTTACTATAGGGAATATTCGGAAACGAAACAGTATATAAGGGACGTGTATTTATATGTCCTAAATAAAACTTACTAACCACAAGACTTTTTATTAAAAACGAGTGGTGTCTGCTATATCGTGCGAAGTCTATGTCAGTACGTAAATTACTGCTTTTTTAAAAACTTTAAATTTGACTTCAACTTGAATTATAATTACTCAACAGGAGCCCCTAGTATAGCTAATAATGTTTAATATGAATTGTATGTAAACTATAAACACATGTATATCAATAAGTATATGTATAGTTATATTATTGTAAATGCTGTATGAAGTTATGAATATGTATGGCTAAAAATTTTGGATTTCAATCATTTTAATTTTTAAAGGTTTTTAATCAAAATAATTATGTTATAAAACTTCGTTTCGCTTATAATACATTCTAGAATACAAAAAGGGTTAATAGAAGTATAGAACTAACTAGCAATAGAATAAAATTTAAGTGAAATTTTTCTTTACTAAAAACTTAATTTTTATGGTATGAACTTTTTTCCTCAATTTGTGCACGGGATAAATAAAATACAAGCACATTAAAATCATTATTTTTTCATCAGATTGCTTATTTTTATAATTATATTACGGATTGGTATTTACAATAATATTGACAAGACGCATACACAATAACATTGTCTACTTATCAATTTTCTAATTTTTGGTACAGCAGTTAATTTAAATGTGGAAAATTACATCTATTGTAAAGTGAAGCCTTCATAATAGCAAAGTTCCATTTTATTTTAAATGACAACGAACATGTACTACAAATTAATTAGAGTAATTGAAAAAATTTGTATGCGCATACTTTCATGACATAAGCGGGATTCGAACTCGAAATTGTCCTTTTGCTATAACATAACATAGTGGATAACATAACAACTACACTATCTTAGTCCGTCTAAATTAATGGCTGTGTTTAATGACGAATATTTTTTGATTATGTAAAGAGCTAAATATGATGAATTAATGTTTTAAATATGCTTCACAATATATTCTACAATAAAATCCTACAACCCACTTTGATATCTTATGCGAACACACTAATTTATCGATCTACTACATTGAGAGTAATGGGATTTTAATATGTTAAGTTATATTGAAATTAGTAGATATTAATTTCGTCATAAAGTATTAGGTATTATATATATTAGGTAAAGTATATATATTCAATATTCAAACGATTCGGAAAACAACTACAATTATACCAAAAAAAATATTTTTTTTTATATAAAATTGTGTTTGAAAGAACTATTTTTGTTCAATTGCAAATCAAATAGAACATGTATCGAACTTGTCACCTATTTATGTAAGTACTTGAATAATTTTCATCATTTATGCCTAATAAAAAAAGACCTAATCCCTTTCCTATAATACAAAAAATAAAAAAACATATTAGTAAAATTAATAATAGTGAAAACAACTAACCAAATAAACGAATTTTCATAATATCCCATAATTTTAGATATAAGTAATTTTGAAAACATTTCGAACAAAAATATAGATAAATTAAATGAAAATAATGAAGAACCCTTAGACCTAAAAGAATATATAGAAGGATGAGAAATGAGAGAATATATAGAAAGGAAAACAGAAGAAATAAACTAACCCCTAGATTTAAGGAACGTAAAATTAAGAAAAATTATAAAGTTACAGTCATTACGACTAATAATCAAAAACTACAGAAAGCTAAAATAAAACGTAAATTAAAATTTCAGAATAATACAACTAACTCTCTGCCAACGGATGGAAATCCATGATCTCTATAGCATCAACGGAATCCTTCCCTTAAAACTTGGAACAGCAAAACTCATAAAAACACACGCTAGTTTCCTTTATATAGTAAAATTAGAACAGTACAACCAAACTATTATAAACCTAGAAAGCTCTATTGAATCTCCCGATAAAATAGACTCAATAACTCAATCACTCATTATAACTAAATTGAAGCTACAAACTCAAAATGCATTGGCAACCTTATTTACAATAAACCAGCAAATTGCGAACTACATAGCAGAGATACAGATTTGGAAATATATCAACCAGAACCAAATTATATGGTACTTATTAATATTCCAGAAACATTAATCAATACAACTTGCGGACCCAGTTAACAAAAAATTAAGGGTTCCGTACTTATTCATTTTAACAAATGCGAAATCAAAGTTAACGACATAACATATACAACAACCATAAACACGCATTGGGATGAAATCAACATATATCCCACAATATTCAACAAAATTAATTCAACATATTCAAATGAAAACATCATTCTAAAAAATTTAGATAACTACCAGTTCTCCAAAATAGAAACTAAAGATCAAATACAATTTCATACGGAACAGTCCAAACTTTATACTACAATTTCAACAATAATCATTATCATGTTAGCTTGCATTATTTTCACCTTTATTGGATTTTACCTTCGTCAACATAGCCGAAACACGTACCAATTAAATGGAATAACTCCAATCAATTCGATCACCGCTCCAAGCAACCTTACAAGCAGTCAATTATTCAGTTCGCCCAAGGAACAAAAACCTCAGTTCACTTGGCCGTAACTTCAAACTAAGGGGGGATTACATTATATTATATTATAATTAATTACATTATAATTAATTACTCAAATTTCATATTTAAAATTTTAAAAATTAAAATCATATTAAAATTTTGTAACTTCCTTTCTCACACAAATAATTGTCTAGACGCTAAGTAAGCTTTTTTGTATAAAAAAAGCATAAATAAGTTGTAACAGCAATAATTGTAATCATAAAAATTAAAATATAAAATTGTCATTTTAAAATATTATTTCGAGCGTAAATAAAGTACGATTAAAAATTAAAATAATTGTTTATTTTTTTTACATTACTTATTTCGCGTCAATCACCATAAGTCACCAACCTAAATATAAGCCACAATTTTTTTATACATTAATTACTTAGTAACTTCCTGTTTTCAATAAAATCAAAATTTCACACGAGAAAATAAAATTAAAATAAAAGTCTAAGATGTTAAGTCAGAATATTATTATACTAAATATTGTATTTCATATATAACTGTTAAATAAATATGATGATTTCTCTAAACTTGTAATACTTAAATAATAAGAATAATTTTTGATAAATTAATTAAGTTAGTACATTCAAACAATAAAGTACTGTTATAAAATTAAATAATTGTTTTTTTAAACGTGACGAGCACGTAGATAGTTTTTTCGCGTTCTATTTACGTATTTTCTGATTGTAAAATTTAGTTTTTTAGAATATGCTGTGTTCTTACCAGTATAATGACAATGACACAATAACGAAATACCTGTAAATAACACAAATATTCTAAGAATTGAATGCAAATAACGCCGATTTCCGCGTCATTTAATTTTTTATGAAGCACACTGTTCTTCCCTTTTAACTCCTAAATCTGAAATTTATAAAAATAATTCAAAATCGTCACATAACTTGACGTAAGCACATTATATAATTTCCTTTATCAATATTTTGTTTAACATCACATTACATTTAATAATTGCCCACACACATTATTAAAAACAACAAACAAACACTTTCTCTTCGAAAACAAACTTCCCAATGTGTTTTTGAGCAACTAAACACATTTTCGTAAAATAAAAAAAAATTAACAATATTTAAAACTTATTTTTAAAAACCCGAGTGCCTGTAATGACGTCCAAATTACAAGGGTAATTAACCAATGCAAAAGCGTCATCAAATGAACCACTCGTTGTAAAGAAAAGGCAGTTCATAAAGAGAAATTAAAAAGAAGAAATTCATTGTATACGGGAATAGAATGCTGTACGGTTGATTAAAAAAAAAGAACTAACATTGAAATCAAAACAAAAGTCAACAGCAATTAAATAAAGTGTTTTAACACAATTAAACTAATTAATTATTTTTTATTTAATTCATTTATGTGCGATAACAAATTGGTATTTAAGTACCAAATTATCAGACAGTCGTCCTCAGTCAAAAAATAATCATTCGCGGGGAAACATTCGACGTAACAACAAACTAGTCCAATCAAATAACTCGCGCATAACCAAGAATTAATAGTAAAACAAATAAATCAGGCATAATAAAATTGGACAGCGGTGCGATGTATTGGAAGGTATAGTACGACACCCAATCACCTTTAAAATAAATAAATAATATTCAAAATTCGTATATCTCCACATAAACAAGCCAAAAATCTGTTAGGGTGAGACTGATAATAAAGTGAAAAGCAAGTGCAAACAATCGGAGTACCAGAGAAGCATCGTTTAACAACAGCAAAAAAAAAAGAACTAATACTAAACAGTGGCCAAGAGGGCTATTTTGTTGCAACTCACAAAATAAATATTTTAATTATATCTTACCGAAGCATTCGAGCGAAAGCAGTTACAATTTCAATAGTTCATTTTATATAGAATCAGAGTCGTCTGAACGCCAGATAACTAACCCAATAATAAACTTTTTAAATTTCTTTGCAAAAAAAAAAAAAGTACTCCAGAAAATCAAAAAACGATTCGTGTTTCAGCCACCATAACATCTGTGGTCTGTGGACATTTTTCAATCGTTCAGAATCCCAGGCGCGATTAAAGATCTCCCTAGATTTGATGAAAATCTTTCGACTTCTTAGATAATATCGACGAAATCTTTAGTATGATCTCAATCACTACTGGTACAAATTACGCTCAGCTTCTACTTATTGTTCTAAGTCGCAATAAAATCGTCGGTTCAGCCAATGAGGGACTAAATATGTATGGCACACCCTTGGTTTGGGGCAACATTAAAGAAAATTTGATTTTACACTATGCAGATAAAAGAAATGAAACTTCTCTAATCCGAGATCTACATAAAATGAAACAAAACAACTTTAAAGGTTAAAAAATTCTATAGCGAAGTCATCGAAATATTTTCTAGTATGACTAACCACATAAAGATTCACGAAAGGAACCCAAATGTGGTTCAGGCGAAGAAAACCATATACGAGTCTAAACTCATTTTTACCAGATTTAACAGAACCACTAGGCTCTACAATCAGAGTAATGAAACCAATTTCCCTAATCGAAGCTTTTTCTTTTTGCATAAAGAAACAGAATATATTCTACTCCAAATTCGATACCAGACATCATACACAATCCCTAAATTCTAATTTTATAAATAGACCAGAAAATCCAGTCAACACTAGAGTTCAACAGAGTACTCAACCCAATAATTCTCAAAACTTCCTACAACCAGAGACCACAGGTTATTAGATATAATAACCCACAAAACTTTCCACGTTTACCTCAACAAAATCAACAAAATAATTTTTCCCGACAACCACAAAATTTTCTCAATCTTAAATAATCAATCCAGAAATAATCCTCATCAAACCACAAAACCAGAGCCCATGGAAATCCTAGATCTGGAAATCCTAGAAACCTTCATCAACAACCAATAAACAGATATCAATCAAATAATAACTTTTTCAGGTCAACACCAGGTCTCCCAAACTTTGCAAACAAGGAATTATTTAACGTAACTGAAGATTGAAATCAAACTCAAGACTACTACGTAGAGGACACAGCCCATCTCGACCCAAATCTCGAAATATCTTCCAATAAGCAAAACTTGGACCAATACTATGCCAACCCGGTAAGCCAGGAGTGTCAACAAAATACAAATCATACTAATGAATTAGATGAAATTTTCCACAACCCGCCTCGATTACCCAATCGGCTACATAGACATAAACAAAGACGGATCCATCCTTGCTTACGTTGAAATTTCTTTACCTTTAAGGCGACTCAAAAGGTGAAGAAATTTCAACGTAAGGAAATTTCTTATATACACGTGAATAATCATCTTTTACTAACCCGGAGTTCGTCCTCCCAAATGTCCTCCAAAAAACTAAATCAACTATTATCACCATAGTGGTGACTCAATAAACACATCAAATGTTAGGAAATACTAAAATATGCAATACACATTTATATTGAACGCAATATTTTTAATTATTAATAATTAAGTTAAGTATAATGTAAAAAATTGGTATAAAGAGACTTGTTTAGACTGTTTAGACATACCCACGTTTAAAAAAATAATAAACAACAACTTGTCTTTTATTTTAGTTTTGTTCAATAAAAATAACGATATTTGTTCCCGAAAAACGTTATTGGCGCAGTCGGTAGGATCTCAAAATATGAGATCATAGTGATAAACTTTCCACTATGATCTCATATTTCCCACTTTCACTTTCGTTTGGTGCAGACGTGTTTTTTATTACTTTCGCTTTAATTTCTGCTTAATTAAATTTAACTTTTGTTTTATTTTACCCTTCGTCTAAATTTAGTGCTTATCTATAATTTTAAAGTGTGATTCATCTTATTAAATAAATTTATTTTGTAATTTTTAAATTATTTGCTGACAGTTTTTTTATTGCATTCTACTGACCTATATTTATCGCGGTAGTAGTTCATTACTTAAATTACAAAAAAAAACAAAAAAAAAATAAAAAAAATAAATAAATATACTAATCACATTAAGAACATTTTTATAGTATTTAATAAGTTTTTAATTACAAAACAAAATTAATAACAAAAACTTTTTCTTTTGTTAATTAACATTGACATTAAATTTTTATTGTGATTCATAATGGTATGGGGAAAGAAAAACTGTAACGTAATTGGAAATGTATCAATTTTATGTCGTGGGAACTGCAATAAGCGTTTTCACGAAATCTGCACTGGACTAACACGATCAGCACTAAGAAATCTAAATGAATTTGCTGAGAACCTTCATTTTATATGTGGCGTTTGTCCAGACAAGATGGTAACTAAACAAATGGTTCCTTCAATTGAAGAAGCTCTCTCAACTATACTAAAATAAAAAGAGAGACTTCACACAGCTAGCTCCGACAACTATGAACTCTAAAAGCATTTCTCAATTCTTTTGTGAATTTTTCTCCGCTTCTTACTCTAAAACAGTTTTCATGGCGGATGAAACAAAGTTCTCCTACGTGGATGCTTATCCAAAAACTACTTTTAGAGATCTTATTATTGATGATAGTCTTGTGAAGAAATATTTGAATAACCTGGAGAATAATATATTTCCTGAACCTGATGGCGTTCCTGAACTAGTTCTAAAGAATTGCTCAGATGCCTTGGCTGCTCCACTTTCTATCATACTATTAATACTATTAATACTTCTATCACATGTGGCCTGTTCCCATCTATTTGGAAAAAAAGCTTTTATTAAACCTACACATAAAAAAAATGTAAAAAATGAGATAAACAATTATAGACCAATTTCCAAATTTTCCACTATTCCAAAAGTTTTTGAGTAAATGATTTTTGATTCTATTTACAATCATTGCACTAACTTCTTAACAACACATCAACACGGTTTTCTAAAAAAGAAGTCTACAGTGACCAACCTTATAGAATCGACATCAACCTTCTTAGTCAATATGGAAGCGGGATTCCAAACGGATGTAATTTACACCGATTTTAGTAAAGCATTTGATGTTTTACCCCATAGTATTATTTTACTAAAATTCAAAAAACTTAAGATTTCCTGCAAAATTTGTACAATGGGTCAACTCATATCTTACTAATAGGAGCTCTAGATAAATTTTATACTTGGTGCATTAATAACAATCTTTTACTAAACATTAGTAAATGTGCACTCATGTGTTACACACGTCGAACCCAACAATTTAGCTTTAGATATACTCTAAATAACGAAACCTTAGATTCAATTAAGGACTTAGGAGTTTATTTCGATGATAAGCTATCATTCAAACTCCACTACGATAACATCGTTAATAAAGCTAGTTCAATGTTGGGCTTCATAAGACGTTGGTCAAAGGAGTTTAACGATCCTTACATTTTTAAATCATTGTATACATGCCTCGTTAGACCCCATCTTGAATATGCATGTCAGGTCTGGTCTCCATTTTATAATTCACATATACAAAGAATAGAAGCTGTTCAAAAAAAAGGTTCGTAGTTTTTCTTGGGATGATCATACAAGACTTCCTCCATATGAGCATAGGCTAAACCTTCTTAAGTCTCTGTGCAAAAGAAGGGTGAGTAGCTGATGATTTATTTATTTTCGAAATTACGTATTATTTCCCCTTCAACTTTAAATAAAATTATCATTAACACAAATACTCGTTTACGCCACTCAAATCTCTTTACATTAACATTACACAGAACAAATTATGGTAAATATGAACCTATTAATAGAATGTGTAAATTCACGCAAATTGTGAGATTTTCTCACATTTGTGTCATAAGATTGATGACGGGGATTTCAAATCAAATAGCAGTGTAAATGAAAGCGATGAACAAAACATTGCAACCACAATAAAAAAAGAAATGGATGTAGCAACTAAAGAAATTACTAATCAACTTAAGATATCTACAAAAACAGTGGTTGATCCTGTTATAGAGAAATGAAAGAACTGTACAGCGACATGAGTAAAAATCAGAATCACTTATCATCAAGAATTGACGCTTTGTACATTTCTAAGAATGCAGCTTTGCCCTACAATCAAGATCCTTTCTCCACATCGGAATTTCGGGAAACAGTAGAAACTTTCAAAGGGTTAGAAGAAAGATGGAGTAATATAAGTTTTAAACCCTGTATACATTCTATTTCTGTTGAGTCTGAAGCTGATGCCGTCACTGCTATCAGAATTAGATGTAGCACAAAGTAGGAATATATCTATAAGTCCGGAGCTTTCATTAAGAGACTCAACCCAAATAATTCCCAAAAACAACATTCATTATTAAAATTTAAATCGAACAACCTAAAGGGTAAGGTAATGGATGCTAAAAAGGAAAAACGAGATAGCTTCACAAAAAATGGTCTTGGGAACGATTTTAAGGTATTCAAATGTTTATAAATGATAGTCTAACCCCTAGCAAAAGAAAACTATTTAATGATGCTAAAAAGCTGAAAATAGACAAAAAATACAAATTTATTTGGATAAAAAATGGTAAAATTTATTTAAGGAAAAAAGAAGAGAAAAAATTCATTATTATAAGAATTTTTGCTGATTTAGAAAAAATGTAAAATATTTAATATGAGTATTAGAAATAATAATAGTAAAATAATTAATAATAATAATAATAATGAATTAATAAATTCCTCCACTCTTAACACTACACATCATACACATATACAGTCAAATTTAAATAACACTAACACATTCATAGTACATCAAAACATTCGTAGTATGAGAAGAGATTTTGATAATTTTTTAGTTCATTTCGATTCTTTAAGCAATTTTCCATCAATAATTGTTTTAACAGAAACGTGGATTTATAGTAATGAAGAAATCCACTTCAATATACCAAATTATACTTTGTTTACCAACTGTAATGATAATTATGCCTCTGGCGGAGTTGCAGTTTATATCAAAAATACTTGTCCAAATGTTTGTACTGCTATTACTTTAAATAATGCTGATATAATAAAATTAAATTCTACATACGGTGGAAACAAGTACACTTTCATTTTCATTTCATTTTCTTTAAAAATTAAAAAATATCAATTTTAATAGTTTGTAAACAATTTTTTTTAACTGTACAAGATAATGTGATGTGGCTACGCATAAATATAATTAAGATAAATATTCCGGAAAAGGTAGATATCCCCCTAGAATGAATTTTTGAAGATTGTATTTGGTAATTCTTTACCTAATTATATGACTATTGTTATTTTGAAAATATCCAATATTAATATTAGTAATAATTAGTAATAATGATTTTGTAATGTAAAATTTATATTTGTATTAATTGATTTTTAGATATTATTTTTGTATAAATAAGAAGAAATCGGGGAAATAAAATCAATTATTAACTTGTACTAAAATACAGCGCACCGTGTTATTAATTCGACATATATATGAGAGCATATAATCTTGCATTCATATGTACCTATATAAAATAGCAAATATAATAATATCCTATGATGTATATAATCCTTCATCAATTAAATAATAATAAATACAATGGTTAGAGATCGGCACATACTGCCTTCAAAACTAACAACATATGGTCCACACATCAATGGTTATGCTATAAAATACCAACAAATATTACATGGCGAATGTAACACAATAATATGTAACAACCACACAAACTGAATGAAGATGACAAAGTTCAAAATATATTTTGTGTTCAAAGTTTCAATTCCAAAATGGAAGGGATGTGATGATATGGCCCGTCACTGTAAACAACACGCCACTGACTTAGCCATTCATTTACGCTATCCTCAATAAAATATTTCATATAAATAAATACATCTGAGTTACCTACAAGGTCGAAGACAAAAAACCCAAGTAATATAAATTATATTACTTTCTTTTTATTTTTCGCTATGCAAGCATATTATTTTTTACAAAATATGTTTGCCATGCGTTTTGTTATTTTATTTAACGTAAATAAAAACGACGCGTTCTATTTATGTATTTTCCGGTTGTAACCTTCATTTTTTAGAATATGCGGTGTAATTACCAAGATATAACGAAAATGCCGACATATCTGAAAATAACACACATATTCTAAGAATCAACGTTTTGAGCGTCATTAGATTGGTACAAATTATCAAATTGAACTATCGTTTTCAGGCAAAATTCACTCGAGCAAGAGTTAAATAGTAAAAATAAATATAAAAATTACATACTAAAGTAAAAACTAAAATTAAATACTTAATAAAAGAAAACAAAAAAAACTACATATTAAAAAAAATATAAATAAAAATTATTTATTAAAGAAAGTAAAACTAAAATTGGTTAGCGGTGGGATTTATTGCAAGGTATAGTACGACCTCCAATCCTCTTTTAATTATTAAAAAAAGTATATATATTATAACAATTCGCTTTTTTCACACAAACAAGCCATAAAATCTCTTAGCGTGAGGCTGCGCTAGGGTGTGAACAAACAAAGTGAAATAAAAAAAAAACAAAATAATAAATTGCACATCGAAATCAAAAGGACAACAAGAGAAATATCAACTATCCCTACAAAAAGGACTAACAAAACCACACCAACCAAAGTAAGTCTAAATATAAGTGGATTTTAAATCCAGTTAATTGTAATGAATGTACGATTGCACACGTGTTTAGGGTCACAAACTAGGGTACCTCAATGATAAGAACCAAGATTTAAATTCAATACAAATAACAATTAAACCCAAAATAATTATATGGCGATCCTGCATGACGAACTGAAACGCGTCATCGAGGAGAACCCAGAAGCAAGTCCAAAACCGATTTCGATTGAAGAATACAGGAAAAGGCAACAAAAACCTGTACAGCCGCAAAAAGAGCAAATAGAGCACCCCGTGAAGAAATACAACCGAGGTGGAAAAGTCAGACAACAAAGATAAGAAATCAGGGATCTGGGGGAATCAGAAATCAGGGGGAAACAATTCTTCAACAACAAAATAAAGCTAATAAAAAGTCAAATGCGGAAGAGAGACAAACGAATCTCCAAGAAAAATAAAACAAATTAAACAAACTGTATAAAAATCAAATGAAAAAATAAATTAAATTATATTAGAATCAAAATCAAAAATATAACAAAAAAAAAAATATAATATATAACTAATTTTGTAAAATTTTCTCTTAAAAATGGATAATTCTAAATCTAAGAAGCCCGAAGAGGAAATTATAATAAATAATAATGCTGGTAGTACAGCAACATTAAATAATAAATCAGAATTGATATAATTTATAATAGTAGTAATATTGTTAAACATAGCGTATTACTTTATAAAACAATTTTTGCTCAAAGGCTGTAGCTAAACAAGTAGCACAAAATGCAGTCCTAAAATTGTAAACTTATTGACGAGGATACTGTAGAATTTTCCATGGAAGTATTAATACAAATGCAATTACAATCCATGAAGCTTTAAAAGAAAATTTTTTAACACTAAAAATAAAATTAAAGAAATTATAATATTTTAACTATGTTGCATTTCTACTTATTAAATTGAATTTACTGTGACGCAACAAAGTTTTAATAATAAAACTCAAATGTAAACAAATGATAATTTTTATGTGAAAGTGTTTTGTAATCTTTGTTTATTCTATAATGTTTTACTTTGTTGTGCAATAAAACCAATAATTTTATTAGGCTAAATTTTAAGTCATCATATTTTTTTTTTAATTTTTTCTAAGAACTAATACTTTTTTTTTGTTGTTTTTTCAATTTTGTAATTTTTTTTGGACTGATTTTTGGATAAAATGAATAAAATGGAATTGCAAAAAAAATAAGTCCACTTGAAACCTTAAAATAGAGAAGTAAAAAATTTATTAAGTAAATAAATTTTCTTTTATTTTTTCCATTACAAATTCACGAACAAATAACTTTTTATATATACTTTCTAAAATAAAATTTTTTTGTGTGTGACATTTTTTTTGTTTTTGAAAAAAAAATTTTTTTTTTGTTTGCTAATTTTAATTCCATTAAACCCTTGCTCTATTTGACAGAACCTCCTCTCTTTTAAAGTGGATTCCAAAGTAAGACCCAAGACCCGAAAAACTTGAGATATATGAGAACTAAATTTAGACGCTATTTGACAAAACACTAACAAACCTGGAATCAATTTCAGACAGACTCGAATTCAGACGTTCTTCCAACCCAATTCCATTTCCCCGAGTTTTGAGCTCCACCCCAAAAGCACCTCAAATAAAGAGAACGCCAATATCAACCAAAATGGCCCAAAAACTTTCTTTCACAGACATGCTAAGCATCATTCCAAACTTCGATGGCAAATCTACCACAGATCTATCCAAGTTCCTAGACCAAGGTGATCTGGTGTCGACGATGATCGCGGACACAGATAATATCCTGTTCTAAGCAGTGATAAAATCACGAGTCTCCGGAACGGCCTACGAGGTATGCCATAGAATGAATTTAAGCACATATGGGAAACCATTAAAATCGGCTTCACTAAGGAATTCAATAATTTTAGAAATAGGAGCTCAATACTAAATGAGTTCGCCAAAATAAAACAAAATAATAGGGAATCCGTAAGGGATTACCTAAACCGATGCAGTCATTTACATCAAGAATTGGAAAAGACCATAAAAAGGGAATCAACTGTTCCCGAAGTAGTAACATATAAATTAGAACTGACCATCCAAAATACTGGGGGGAAGACTCCATAAGACCTTTACGGGCATAACACAGCACCAACAATGCACAGTGTGTCACAAACGAGGACACCTGAACACTATGTGCTACAAAAACAAAAATTTACCTAAATTCAATAGTAATATGGTCAAAAATTAACCAAATATTACATGTGGATACTGTAGTCGCCCCCACCACTATAAAAATGAATGTAGAACGCGGTTGAGAGACGAAGAGATAAGACAGATCTCTAATACACATAGAACACAAACGTCAACAAGGTTGGTAGGTCCAATTGTAGAGAATCATTTTTTGTTAATAATCACCCAACAGTTAACAGAAATACTAATAATCATACTTATACAAATAATAATAAAAGAAATATCAATACTCAAAATTCCCCCCATAGACTAGCAACGCAGCGACATTCAGCACATGTCCTGCGACAACAAAATGACAGTATAATCAATGAATCATCGAACACCCAAACATCGGGAAACTCCCCCCCGCGGGGAACGTACTCAGTTCCTCGCAACAGTATAGAGGAAGAATAGTATACCTAGAATAGTCTTCCTGTAGAAATATACCCAAAATCAGTTTTCAAAAATATGAAAGAAAAAATCAAATGTGATACAGATCAGTTCCAGAAAAAAGATTCAGGATGGAGCTTAATAAAATTATTAAATGTGTTGAAATCAATGTGAATGAATATAAACCTTTGAAAGGTTCCTAATACATTAAACTACCAAAGGAAATTGAAACGAAAAAGACATGTATTAACATAAAAAATAAGGATGTTTTAAATGGAGTATAATAGCGGCTTTGCAAAAAACTAGAATAACAAATGAATGCAATCCACATAAATATGGAATAAATGATATAACTTCATCACGAATACGTTTACCAAACGCTGAGGTTCAACGTTTAGAATTTGCGAACCTTGAGTTTCCACTTCATCATCATAGTGATATAAATGTATTCGAAGAAATAAATCCAGATATTAGTATAAATGTATTTAGTTGTGAAAAGATTAGAAAGTCCTATAAAATAGTAGGACCATATTACCACACTCGTGAAGAAAACAAACATCAAATTAGCTTATTATTAATAGAAGATCAAAATAAAAAGCTCAAAACAACCTCTCGAGATTGATAAGATCCCAACTTACACGGCATAGATCAACAAAATCCTTTTGTTCGACATGTTTATGCAGTTTTAATTTACAAAAGGATTGATTAATTCACAAAAATGAATGTGGAAAAATAATTGTTACATTATCTCAAGAAGGAAATAAAGTTGTAAGCGTTAAAAACTATAAGAAAAAAATGAAGTTACCATTTGTCGTTTATGCTGACGCTGAAAGTATACTAGATTATCGATATCAACATGTGAACCCAATCCAGAGGACTCATCAACAACAGATGTCAAAAAGCACATTCCAATAGCTTTTTCATTTTATATTAGCTGTTCATTCGATGAATATTTAAGTAAATACAGAGTTTTCACAGTTATACATCTAAATTAAACTTTATATAGAAAACTAAATTTATTCTCTATCTATTTCATTGCAGGACTTGATTGCGGAAAAGAATTTATAGTATCTTTAGAAAACGAATGCAAATTTATTTTTGAAAATTATTTAAAAAAGAATACACCAAAGAAGACACTATCCATGCAAGAGAAAATCTTACACAACATGCATCCATGTGAAGAAGCATATATGTGAAGAAAAATTTCGTACCGGAGAACTTCGTATCAGAGATCATTGTCATATAACTGGTAAGTACAGTTGACCGGCGCACAAATCATGTAATTTAGCATACCGTACCCCAAATTATTTTCCAATATTTTTTCCCAATTTTTCGAATTATGACTCACATTAACTTTTTAAAGAATTAAATTGTACTAAAGGTCACATTTCTGTTTTACCTTTAAACCACGAAAAGTGTTGTTTTGCAGTTTTGTTTTTAAGCAATTTAACTTACTTGCATTTTGCGAATTAAGTGAAACAAATTTCGCAATATCAAATTACAACTTTATTTGTGCTTTTTTATTTTTATTAACTTTGAATTAACTTTTTTGATTATAATGGCTTTCAAATGTAATTTGGATAATTGCTTTGATACTGATAATAAAAGTAAATTTGTCATATGCAAACCTTTTTATAAAAGAAAGTTAAATAGAGTATGCATGGGTTTCAGTAGAGATTGGTGTAATATATCCAGCAGACGGTATATTATTGATTCTTTATAGATTCCTTTAAAATGGAATCTAAATGACATGTGTCTAAATTTATGTAAAATAAATTTATATTTCAAAATTATATCTTTTTACACTAGTCATAAATTAGCTCTAGCTCTTAGCTATTTTAATAATCTACCGCAAAGCATCAGAACGATTTCTAATTTAAAAAAAGTTTTCACAAATGCGTAAGAGTTGGTTGCTATCAATAGATTATCATAGTTTTGAAAATATTTAGTAGTGTAATGAATATATGAATATAACTGTATAGCTATATAAATCTTTAATAAAAAACTCTATATTCATTCATAACTTTGCTCAATATATATGATAATTAGTACATATGTTAAATATTATTTTCATTTGTTAAATTATGCTGACCAACATAAATATAATGGATTTTACTATAGCATTATTCTGAGCTCAAATGCACTAAAAAAAATTGTTATTCAAATTTAATGAGTCATGTAAGGAAATGAACTTTGTTTAGTAAAATACTTATTATAAAATTAATATAATTTATTTTATACTTAATCAGCATATTTTTATTGAATTTAATATTTTTAATTGTAAATAATTAAATTAAGATTTATGTAAAATTTTAAAAGGGCAGAACAATAATCATTATTAAATCAAACCTTGAACAAAAAGAACTCTTTCTTTTATTTTAGGATTGATTTAAATTGAAAGATCTTTTTATGAAGCCATACACTTTTAAAGATCATTTCAATACAAGTGTATAATTTTTATAGAGCCATATACGCTCAAAGATTATATGCAGAACAGAACTCTAAGAATTGTTTGACAAAGCTATACGCTTTAAACATTCTTACGAGATAAAATATAGCTTTACCCAAGCAATTCGCTTGAAAGCTATATTGACTATATATAGACAAAATTACAGTAAACTCCAGTCAAAATTACAGTAGCTTCTATATGTCCATCTTTCTTCCCTATATCTTGTTAAGGAGAATGTTGTCGAGAGATTAAGTAACTGCGTTCTAATAATTAAAACGGTTTTTTCTCTCTTCGTTTTAACTTGTTACAACATTTGTTGGAATAACCATATGCGGTCAAACCACAATGTGTCAAAATTAATAAAACATTTAGCAATGATGTAGTCATTAAAACAGCAGTACCACAAGGCTCCTCACTGGCTCCATTGTTATATCTATACTATATATAATGAACATACCAAAAAATAAAATCATATAAAAATATAACATTTATGCGGATGATACTAATATGATTGAAAAAACTGAAACAATGAAAGAGTTTGAAGACATAATGACTTAAAAACTTTATGCATTTGGTTGGATTATAATGAATTTTGTTTAAACAAAAAAAAATCTAATTCCAATTTTTCAAAACGCAGAAACAAAAATACGATAATACTTAAGTTTGAGAATAGTACAATTCAAAGAGTTGATAATGTTAAATATTTAGATATGATAATTGATAAAAAGTTAAATTGGGACAAAAATATAAAAAAGATAAGTATGGCTATAAAAAGATCTGATGAATCTTCGAATCTTGCAGCAAAACTTGTTTTTAAAACCTAAAACTAGCTCTAAGTAATTATACAAAATAACGAATACACTTGTGATATAAACCAACTAATATATTTCGAAAAATGTATAAATAACAACATTAAGTTTATATTTATTTTAAATTAGAGTTAATTTTAAGTAGAGTAAAATTAGATTAAATTGAAAATATTTTAAATAACAACATTAAGTCCAATTTAATTATCAAAAATAGACAGAATATACATAATTACATCACAATAAATCGTAAACATATCAAAATAACTAAAGCTAGAACATCCAACAAACTGAAAAGTTTAAAATGTAGTGCTGTTCAATTCTCTACCCACTCGAAATTACAAAATGTAAAAATTTATAGATTTTTAAAAATAAACCAATATATTAAACAGTTTAGAAATATATAAAATCAAAATTTAATTAAAAAATAATATGAAATTAAAAGTAATATTAGGTTCATTTCAAAATTGTTTTTTATGCTACTGGCAGACAGACATGTAATATCGATATTGTAATATTGCTGATATCGTGATATTAAAAAAACTTTTATCTTCCATTTAATGGAAACTATAAGGACTTAATAATATCTTGAGTATTACAATATTGATATTATAGTATTGATATTAAATGTCTGTCGAAGGCATTTTTTACATACCCAGTTTATACTTATATTGTGAAATTATCCAAAATTAATATTTAAATATTTAAAGCAAACTATAAGTTAAAATAAAGGAAGAAACAAGTAATTAATACAAAATATATGCGATTCACTGGACTAAAATCGAAGTTATAAAATCCATTTTATTATTTAAATGAATAATCAAAAATGTTACTAGTGTATTAAATAAAAATATTTACTGATGAGTTCCATTAGTGTTTGTGTATGAAACACTCCTTTAATTTAAGTTAAAAAATAATAGACATTCTTTTCTGCACGTATACATATTTCGCTGGAATATACCATTGTATAATCGATTATCTAAAAACGAACAAAATTTTAGTAAATTAATTATACTTTTTATTTAGTAAAAAATTAGTAAAACCAATAAATTAATAACAAGTGAAAAATTACTTAGTTATTAATTAATTTCCAAAGTGTTATGCTACAAAGTTAAAAAAATATTGTCATAAAGGCTTAATAAGCCCTATATTATCATATATGCATGCTTTATCTATATGGTTTAATATAAACTTGTACAAATATAAATAGGAAAGAAATCATGATATTATGAAAAAGCAAAAATAATTAGAATAGACAGATTTATTATCCGTATCATACGTAACCACATACTGCGCAGTAGTGAACAAATATCTTACTTATTAATTTGCCATCCCTTGTTTGTAAACGATTAATATCACGTATTATTTGTAAACGATCAGCTTATGCCTGTAAGCAGGCTTTATTCCCCGGAAGGTTTCGTTTTTCTGGATAAGAATAACCGAGTTGAAAATAACAAGCATGCATCGATAATTTACCATTTTACAAGGAATGCATGCCCCAAAAACTTTATCACAAAATGTAAGTAGTATTACAATAAATAATAGTGAGCTTTGCACATTCCAAATAGTAATATAAGCTGATTAGTAAATAAAACCATATATCTGGAAAAAGTAAATTAAAATTATTATATTCCAGTTGGTTTTTTTTTTGCATTATTTTTTAATAATTCTTCTAGGTTCATAATTTGTTTTTATTAAATCACCTCTAAAATTTCATAATTATAGTTTATTAAGTATAATCTAAGCCACAATTATGAGTAAACTATATTATTAAATTAAATAGGAGAACCGTCATTTCACAACCACATACATTTTAAGCCACAGATATTAAGAAAAAAATCCATTTTGTTTTATTTAGAATTAAATTCATATAAATAAAGAAAATAAATAAATAAAACTTTAATAAAATTAATTTTTAAAAATACTTAATAGTTCTCATACTATGATTTTTCAAAAAATAATTTTTACCAACTTTAATTTTTATAACTCAAATATGGTTTTTTAAGTCTATATAGCTATTAAGTCTATATAGTATATAGTTTTTAAGTCTATATAGTTTTTTATGCTATATATATATAAAAAATTACAAAAATAAACCACCATAACATCCTACTTATAAATATCAAGATAGTACATATGACTATTTGACTTTATCTTATGAAGTTATGTTATGACTATGGTGGCTATTTTAGATCAGTATTTTTATCAATATTATTTTCCATGTATGGACAATAATATTGATGAGAGATTAAACATCAATATTACACTAATCAACTTTTTTATCTATATTTTGACATTTTACAATGACATATTATGAAAATGTACTAAATATATTGATAATTTTAGGAGTATGAATAAAAAACAAATAAAACATTTAATTTAACAACTCAGAGGAGGCCCCTAGTAACACTACAATACCAACAGATGTGTCTGTGATATTGGTAAATGAAATACTCCTTTAATTAAAATATTAGATACCTAAAGTAGATTTTCCATGTACAACAGCTTTAGTATTTTTTTATTTTTCAGAGATAAAGATGATCACAAATCGACTTTGTTTAAGTTATCATATGAAAATATAATATTTCAATTTCACAAAAATGTTTATGAATCAATTTATACGTTCTCAAATTGGTTTATATTTTTAAATATGTATATAAAATTATTAACTAAAATGTAGGAAATTATTAACCTTTCATATAGGAACTATAATTGGTCGGCCAATTTATTTGCAAGACTACTGATATAATAAATAAATAATTAAAAAAAATGTATACTTATACGATAATGATATTTACAAAATTACAAATTTAAAAAAATTATTTATTTTTCATACAAACTTATAGTATATTAAAACATACAGAAAAAAATTATACAGCTACAAGATACAAACTACGGCAGTCTCAATGAGTACAATTTAACTACACAATATAAACAAATTTCAAACAATTTTGAATATTCAAATTAAAATAATAGATTAAAAAATCCGCTCTATGCCTCACGGATGGGGTTGCAGGACATTGATTATGATGATGAATTAAAAGATATTATTGAAATATCTATACTATACTCTACTGTATTACAAGTTACAAGACATTATTTTATTTTGATTATTATAGCTATTTATAAAAATTAAAAAAATTAAAATTAAATTTCAAAGAAAAAATTTTCCAGTTGGAGCACTCAATAACAAAAAAACAAAAAAAACTGAAATCGCTACATCTGATATATGGAAAACATGTGATTTATATACATTATAACTACAAGATACAAAATTGAAAAATATTTTAATTTTGTAGTTGTATCTTGTAGCTATATCCTCATTGTATCTAAATACAAGGCTACGGTTTTTTTGTTTTTTGTAGCTGTCTAATTTTATAACTGTATCGAGTAGCACTTACTGCCAACCTATTTGTTATGCAAACTTTTCAGAATTAATTTATTAAACTTATAAAACTATAAAATTCATTTAATATACTTAATTTAATCAAAATAATTCATTTTAATATTTTATTTTAATTTATTTAAAAATTGAAATAATTTGTTAAATATTTATTAATAATAATTGGAAAAATTTAGCAACCTTGTGCAAACATGCATAAAAATTTTATAAAAGGTTTCTGATTTTAATTTTTTTTTATATTTTTTAATTAACTCGATTCTGTTTATTTCAAAATTTTCTTGTTATATTGTTTTATATAATATATTATTAACTATATAAGCTTATTCTATTTTAATTTTTCGCTTTACTATATTAGAATATACTGGGTCGGGTTCGAAATCTTGCATTTTAATATATCGTTTTTCAAAATCTTTATAAAAATTCTGGAAAAATGAGATACACCGTTTTGGTATCCAACATTGCTACACATAAAAATAATTAAGGCAAAAAAATTGCCATTAAAACGATATTTTGGAAAATTAAGATTTTGAAAGGCAAGATTTTAAAAGACGAGATTTCGTTACGCTTCCGAGAATTCTGATTACATTTTATCAAAACTAAATTTTTACTTTTCTACTTATTGATAAAAATACATTTTCTTTAGAAATAAATTTTCATTTTTGCCCTATTTTTACAAAAAGTATCGTATTTTGATATTTTAAATAATAATAATTGTTTATAATTTTACAACTTTTTATTGTTTTAAATTTTAATTTTATTATATAAAAAATTATTTTTTTTCTTCAAATAATTTTTGTGTTATGGTTTTTTTTTTGTTTTTTTTTCGTTATTAAACTTATGTTTTGTTATTCTTTTTTTTTTATAACAAAAATTATTATAATTGTACAAAACTATTTAGATTAATTTCAATAAATTAAATATTTTTATTTAAAATTTTAAATTTTTTTTCAAATCCATTTAGTTACATTTCAATTAATTGTATTTTATTTGAGCATCCCTGTTTTTCTTTGAATTCAATTTTCAACAAAATAATAATAAAAATGGCAAAAAACTTACATCCACATAATCGCTTGGAGCTTTAAGGTTATATGATGGGGTTTCATGTTAGTCTTTTGACTCAGTTACCTTCCACTTTTATTTTTATACGTTAACTCCTTTTTACTTTACTTCAATATAACTCGGGCAATATTTAAGCTTTAGCTCTCCTGCTGAATCAATTTTGTATTATCCTTCATTGTCTTACTTACTTGCTAAACTCGATATCAGGAATTCTATTAGCGTTTTCTTTTATTTCAATTTTCTTTTCGTGTTTTTTTTTTTATTAAGTTCACTGTTTTTTATAATATTTTATAACTGTTTGTTTTTTATATTTCTTATTAATATTATTAGTAAATTATTTATTGCTACTTATTAATGTTGGCACTATAAATTTCTATAATAATTTATATTCTAAAAACTTAACTGATAAAATATCTTTTTTTTATTTTAAAGTTTCAACTTATGCAAATTTTTTTCTTTCTATTTTCAGCTAAAAAAGCACTTTTCAATATTTTAAGGAACACTAAATGATCCATTATCAGGCAATATTGAATATGTATTTTTATTGTAACGTTCCTAATAAAAAAATAATAAAAATAAAAAGCTTGATTTTTATTTCTTTATTCGATGTTTTCTAAAATTATAATGAACAAAATTAAATTTTGCATAATTTAGTCATTTGTCATTGCATATATGTTATTGCAACGTGACTTCATTTTGGTGAGAACGGAAACTTGATATCCTTCTTATTATATACACTTTGCTATAAATTTTGTGTGGGTTAAATTAAAGGAGAATAAAAATTAGATAATTTTTTTCGTTTTAATTTGATGACATTTGCTATACAAATGCATGCGAGCCAATCACAAGAAAAATGTAAAATATTGAAGATCGTTCACTGGTATATGAAGCAGAAAATTATATAAAAAAAACAAAACTAGAAAATTGGTATCAAGAGAATACGAAAACAAAAATATAGGATATTGGATTTATAAATAAAATAAGTAATGAAGATTAAAAAAGATTTTATATTCAAAGTGAGGTCAATGTCACGATTATCCCATTTAATCTACTAAATATTTTGTAATTAATTTGTTTTTCATTTAATCATATTTTTACTATTGTCCATTAAATTATTCACATATTCAATACTTTTGTTCTATTACATGTAATATTTTTTTTCTTTCTTTCTTAATTTGATATTTTTTTTGCATTATATATTATTTTATATTACTTGAATTTGTATAAACTTGACTAAGCACTTTAAAACGAATTGTAAACACTGTATACGAGCTTCGTTAGCTCTTTTTGAGAAATTAAATGAATAAATAAATAAAAAACAATAAATATCACAACTACATAGTATTTTAGGTAATAAAACAAATATGGTAAATTATGACTACTATCAAATGCCTATATTTCGCTTGCCTGTATGTCATTTACCTGTATTTATAGCCAATATAACTTAACTTAATTATTGTATTTGGTTCATTGATTTATTGAAAAAATATATACACAATAAAAATACTATAGTCCAGTTTTAAAAAAGAATCATCATCAATCAACCGTTTAAGTTAAAATTAAATTAAATTTAAAATTTCACGAAATATCTCAATAACCCTGGTGAATAATACAATCCAGCAATCTCTCGGTATCTTCAGTTACCCCATATTATGTTTTTTCTTGCATTTCTGTATTTCTTCGCAAACAGGCCCCAAAAATATGCGGAATCCTAATTGGAGTCTGACCATCACAGGACATATGTAGGTACACTTCTAATCGATCCGACAAATTCAATCGCGAGTGTCCTATTCTCAGTCTTATAATTATACCATTGTTCTTTCTACTGATAGATTTTTTTCAGATTAATAATTAATTTATTCACAAAATACAATTCATAAAATATACATTTCCTAAACAAACAAAATATAATAAGAATAAATATAAGAACATTCATATATTCAGAAGAACATGACGTGATGAATGAAACTACAAAAACAATACAATACAGCATATGAAATAAAAATTATAAAATACTGTTCGGTTCATGCATTATATAGCAATAAATTAGAGGTAAATTTGTAAAAGAAATAAAACTTAAAAGTAAAATTATACCGGGTGTTCCAGAGCATGCGTATCAGCTTTTTAAGAGGGGAAGGAGCCGTTATTTTAAGATTTAGAAAAAAGTCTGTTAACTAAATCGAGGGTGCTCTATCGATTGGTAATATTTTCAACTTTCGGAAACGATCGCTAATCGGTTTTTTAAGATCAAAAATCGCCGAAATTGGCCTAAATCGAGATTTTCAAAGAGGAAGGGGTATTTTTTAATGCAAATTTAGATTCTACGACAAAAAATAAGAAAATTATGTTAAATGATTTTTTTTTGGTTTTCTCAGTATTTTTCTTCAAAATTAATAACAATAAAACAAAAATGCTCAATATTTTCCTTTGGTAAACTAAAATTAATGATAATCATTTTTATAAATTAATTTGATTTTCATGTTATCATATTTTTTATCTCAGTTTTGGGTTCCTACAAAGTTTAAACAAAAAAAAAAAAAAAAGTTTACTTTACAAAAGTTTCTTATTTTTTGATGTAGAATCTGAATTTGCATTAAAAAAAACCCCTTCCCAATTGAAAATCTCGATTTCGGCCAATTTCGGCGATTTTAGCTGATACGCATGCTCTGGAACACCCGGTATAATAAAAAATTAGAAAATTGAAACAAAAACTAAATATTATAAAGAAAATATACAGAATTTAGTACAAAAAAACCCAGAATAAAAAATGAAAAAATACAAGAAATAAATGGAAGACTGAAAGAAAATTAAAAATCATAGTTAAAAAACTAAAATATCATTAAAAAAATTAACAGATTCAATTTGAAGGTGATGCAGTTCTAATAGTCAAAGTCTAATCGTTTTGCAAAACGATACGCATGATCTGTCCGATTTTAAAGAATACGGTAAAAGTTTTTGGAGCTATATTATCATAAAATCATCAATACTTTTCCAACATTTAGCTGTGTTTTAGCTTTTGAGTCGTTAATTGTTATTTCATTATAGCTTCATATTGTAGTGTATAAATAACAATAATTTAAATTCCCTATCTTAATTTCAATTAAAAAATTTTAATTCATTCTTACGGCCATGATCAACAACAATATGCGTGTAAAATATTTCCTTTAATCAGCCCTATGTAATATTATCAACTGCTGGGATTCAGAATTCATGTTCGTAGGATTTTTTACAAGTTCATCATCTTGCTCATTGTCAATATTCTTGAGTCTTGTAACAAAAAATGGACTATTTTGCTCTCTGATGCTTGATAATTGAGCTCTTATATTTAAAATTGTTGAATGTGTTTCTAGATTAAATTCAATTTAAAATCAGTTTAGTCATTAAAAATAAATATATTAGGAAATGAAAATACACATGGAAATGGAAATAAATATTTATAGCTGATTTATAGTCCATTTGGGTAAAAAGAAAAATATGGGTTACTCTCTAAATCCTGTACTTCACTTGCCTGTATGTAATTTGTCTGTATTTATATATACAATTTATGGTTTGGTTACGAAATACAAAATATAAATTATAGAACCCCAAAATACCAAAACCCCATAATAACAAGATCCCAAAATTTAAAATCTTATTATATTTCTATTATAATTCTATTCTATTATATTAAAAGCTGAAGAACTCCATCTACACCCAAGTAGGGTGACCTGTGACCATGATCCCCAAAATTTTTCAACGGTACCCCACAGGATGACCTTCAGACAAAAATATTCAAATTTTTATGCAACTTATATAAAGGGCTAAAATAGCCTTCGGAATAGGCAAGCTCCAATCTCAGATTTTTTGGATAGTTACACAACAAACTATAACAAATAACTTTTACCGCAAGTTTTTAACACAACTAAAGGTGCTTCCTCCCTTTGACATATCTTATGTATTCCATTACGTTATATATATATATATATATATAATATATATATTATGTTTGTTTAATATCCAGAATATCCAGTCAAATAAAATCCAGTCAGGTGAAAATACAGGCAAATTGTAAGAAATACAGGTAAATAACACGCTCCTGCTAAATTGATTTAATTTGTTGGTGTTGCTCCATTTAAATTTATTGATGTAATTATATTTTAAAATAAAATCAGATCTAAATATAATAAGTTCGAAATACATATTAGATTAAATTACCTACAATTTACAAAAATATGATTTATCTATACGATTGAAATGCATAAACTTTATATTAAGAATATAAAAAAGAAATGAAACATTTTTGTTAAAAAACTTGAAAATATTTCATTGCCCCGAGTGAGGATCGAACTCACGACCTTAAGATTATGAGACTTACGCGCTACCTACTGCGCCATCGAGGCTTACTATTTTATAACATATTTCGCTCAACATTGCAAATTACTTTGATCATTGAAACCATTAAACAAAATGTATATTGATAATGATAACCTAAAAAGTCACACTTCGTGATAAGAATTTAATAACAATTTCATTCATTTTTTAATGATTTTGAGAACATAATTTTCGAATTTTAAATTTAAATTAACAAATTAGTTTTATTAACTTGATAATTAATATTCTTTTCATCCAAATAACTGGGATGATACTGTAACCCTAAAAATATGAGTAAAATAAAATATCAATTTTTCCAATTCATCCTGAATAGGTTGAAAAATTGTTAAAAAGAAAACATTCTTACAATAATATGTTTCTAGGTATAGCTATGCATAAAAATAAATAAATCTTATGAAAACACTATCATAGAATTAATAGTCAAAGTTAAGACAGACTAATTAAATTATAACTTCACGTATAGTACATTGAATTTAATAGGTAAAATATACACTTACATATGCATGTTCGGTGCTATCAGGGGTGGCATTGTGTAATTTGAAACATCGTTTTGTTTCGACTATTTTCAAAAAGTGGCATTGCATAATTTTGTTTCGACCATTTTTATTTTGTTTCAATCTTTTAAAAATTGGTACGACATATTTTGGTATTGCGTAAGGTTGAAACGCTACTTTTTTTTACATTTGATACGATCAAATTTTGGCGATTGAAAAATAGTTGACGCTTTTGGGTAAATTTAAAAAAAATAATAAATTAATATATGATTTTTATTGGAATATTTATTTTAGAAACGTACAGAAATAAAAATTCCAATAAAATTAAAAATTAAGTAAATTTATAATGATTTTCTTTCAAGAAAAAAAATGTTCAGAATAAAAAAAAAAAAAAATTTTGGTATTATTATTAGCTTCTTTTACTTGTATCTAGTTGCAATTTCTTTTAGTTCCATTTTTTTTTTTAATATTAATTTCTAGCAGTAATTGTTAAAATTTTAACGAAACAAATCAAAAATGGAATTATGTAAAGTGTTTCACTGTTTTTTCGAGCGTTCCAAAATAAATTAACGTTTCAAATTACGTAATGTCATCCAAATTTTGTTTCGACATTTTGTTTCGACCAAAATATTTGAAACAAAGTTACACAGTGCCACCCCAGTAGCGAGCATAAATAAATATTTTAATAATTATAAAAATAAAAATATTAATCCCTTGTCATTTACATTTTTGCTAAAAAATTGTGCGTTCACTGTTAATATCAACAGCTGCTGAACAAGGCAATACTGAATTTGACTTTACAAATATTTCATTTAATGATAATTTTAATTAATTATATTAGGCATGATTATATGCTCTACATACATGTAGTCTTAAACTTATTTGTTAATTTATTATTCGTTCATAAATATTCATAGGTTGTTTTTGATTTTTTGTATCTCTTTAGTTTTCTTTGTGGTGCTGGGTGGTCCTGATGTTATTGAAGTAGACATCTTTGGATTTATCTGAAATTGTGCACCATGTATTGCTACTTACGCTTAGCCAATATGAGCATTCGTAAGTATGATACCATGGTGGTCTACTTGTCAAAATTTTTGACATTTATTTTATTTTTTTCATTCGTTTGATAATTTGTTTGCGAAGGGGTTGGAAGTTTTTATTAAGTTATTTAAATTTAGTTTTAAAAATAAATAAAATTAGTTTTTAATAAATAATACCTATACTATAAAATTAATAAACTGATAAATAAACAAATTGTAGTCTTACCAGATATTTTTTTGGTTTAAATAAAATTTTTCTTTACAATAATTAAAATAAAAAATATTGACAAAAAATTCACTTTATCAAGGGTGAGTTTATAAATGAATATACCCATAGATTTATTAACTGTGATAACTTATTAATACTAGTATAATAAACTTATGGATGTATCGGTCAAAGATTAAAGAATAATAAAGCGAAAACAATCATCCATAATTTTAAAAACAAAAACAAATGTCTAAATGTCGATTTTAAAACGATTTAAATTTTAGAATGAATTATCGATGTCAAATTGTCAATTTTAAATATTTCCAATGACAACACAGTTAATTAACCCATCACAAATCAAATGCACACATTTTGGCGAAGCGTTTTTGTGCATGTTACGGGACCTGATTTTAACCATTTACACATCATCATCATTATACAAACTCACAATACTAACAACAAACTAAAACAAATCAAACGATCAACTGCGAATTGCAAAAGTATTGGTTCTATAAGCCTGCAGCAAACCGGATATATTAACCGGACTTACCTATTTCACGAACCGACCAGAAGTGTACCTATATTTTCTTCTGATGGCCAACAGGTGTTCTGGTGTTCAACAAATTTTTGAGTCTTGTTCGCGCTACAGAAATATAAGAAGAATACATATGATAACGGGGGTTTGAGTGTGCTTGGATAAGAGGAAAGCCCTGGATAACATTATATACAGCTTATAAAGTAAGTAACAGGTTATCAACATTAGATATAAATTACTTTTTTGAATTTTTATAAACGATATCTGTAAATTACCTCTTTATGGCAAATTATTGATTTTTGCAGATGATTGTAGTAATTTTTACCCATGAGGTAATAAAGTAAGACATGTTGAAAGTATTATTAAAATTGATATAATCATTATAGAAGATCTTCGACTGAATAAAATTGCTCTGTATTATTCTAAAACGAATATAATTAATTTTAAGTATTGTAAAATGAAAGTTTAAAAAATAAATATCAAAATCGGCAGTAATTTTATAGAACAAATTAATATTTTAACTAGAAATAATTGAATCTTTTCTTAAGTGTTAGTAACTATTCTATTCACATACTTTGTACACAATCTTAGAGACTTATAGTTTTATGTATATGCACAAATTAATAAAATAAATAAATTTGAGATAGCACTTCAAAAACTGATATTACATCTGAGCCAAAAATCAAATAATTCCTCAATACTAATTTGGAAACATGGTAAGAGTCATTCTATCATTTCACTTATAAGGATACTTTCTTTTCTCATTCATTATAGGAAAGCAAGGAGTGAATGGGTTAAATATTTTTTTATTAACTCTTCCTACCTCAATTATAAAAATCTAATTACGTCACTGACTACACATAATAACTTTTTATTGCAATATAATATACTACTTGTGTACAACACTACGTAAGTTTAATATACCCACGAACATATACATATACATACATATATCTATACACAGTGCATACTCGTGTTAAATCTTTTTATTTTTTCAAGATGATGTTTTGCGAAAATTTCTTAAAGCAAATATTAATTGTTTTTAAATAAAGTTTTATTTTTCAAGATTGGAAAAAAATCACAATCATATGAAATTGTATATATACAATTCAGCAGTGTGCATTTAATTAAAGTTTTCACTTTGTTATAAGGACGAATTTTTTAGATTGAATCATATTTTTAATTTAAAAAAACCCCGTTCTTTTAGTTCTACAATATTGACTTAAAATTAATTTATTCAAATAAAGTTATTTTTTATTTAAGTTTTAAATTAATAGGAATTACTATGAAACAAAAATAGAGCATAACTTAAATTATATAAGTAAACATTGATGATAAAAAATAGTAGATAATTTGACAAGCACTGAAGTTTCAAAAACTTCTATCAAAATTTGTAGTTTTAACCAGAAATAATTATTTTGTGAAAAAAATTGTAGAAATTGTGAAAATGAAAAAAAAACAAAACTTAAGACTGTCCAATATTTAAAGAGTAAAATATTGTCACTGTAGTACTTGAGTGTTATTTACACATATTTGTAATTTTTTGGCAATTTAAGTTTAAAGTTAAAATACGTAATGTAATGCCCATGATATCAATATTTTAAAAGGATTTTTTTAAACGATGTATGTTCACCAAAATTTTTTCTAACCTTATGGTGGGGCTTCCTAGTTTGTTTTTTTTTTTAAATTGAACATTTTTAAATTTATTCTCAAAAATATTTTTATTCTATACATTATTAATTCAAAACCCATCTACTTATATTTAAAAAAATGGACCTTTATTATGAGACCGTTCCTTTATTACACAACCGGTTTTGATAAATTTTTTCGGATATTTAATGCGGTTGTTCAAAAATTAATGACAAAGTGAAGGTTTCTCAAAAAATTCAAATATTGGATTGTACTTCAGTCTACCAAAAAAAAAATTTTTTTCTGTTAATTAGCGTCACCTCTTAAGATCTATTGTACTTCCCCGTTTATTATCTTAGAATTCTATTTCTATTATTGCTTTGATATCAATTTCAGAATTAGGCGATGTGTATTCCTACAAATATTTATGTCTTTTGGGAGCTCTAGTGTCGCAAACAAATAGAATATGAGAGGAGGACTCCACTTCTTCTGAGCAGAATCTGTACCTGTTTGTGTTTGATATGATAATCTTGAACAGATGTTTGATAAATAAACTTATGATAAACCATGTCAGTGCTCTGATATTGGATCTCGTTTCCTTAATTACCTGATTTTATCGGTGAATACTGAGTTTGAAATAAGATTTAGACTACATAAGTGCTTGGTAACTATCTCAAATGTTTTGGGTTTACGTAATTTCTCCCTATTCCCACTATTCTTCTAGGTAGATGTTTGATAGACCAATACTTTGGTCTGGTCTTAATAATTTACTCTTCGCGCCTGTTTTTGCAAGGACATCTGCTTGTTGGAATTACCTTGTATTTCTCAACGCCCAGAAGTCTACTTGAGTGTAACTCTCTTTACTTCCGTTATTTTGACACCTTTTTTGCTCTCTTTTACTACATTGCAATGCTGATACCTCGATGGCACAAATTTTAGCTTAAAAAACAGTGGGATATTTGCAAAATTCCAAACTAAACTCTCGACTTTTTTTCTTTTAGGTATTATCACAGTGTAGTTACTGCGGCAATCATTTGCTTTTATCATATAGTCCGACATTGCAATTGCTTTACTTCGTAGTTTAATTTTCTGCAGGATCATACTGTGTCCTAGTTTTTTGTGTTTCAGCCTGACCAGACATACTTTCAGAGCTAAGCACAGAGAAAATTTAATGTAGAAGAATGATAGGTAAAGTATGATAAATTGTCATCATTATTAAGCCCCACAACTTTATTTAATTATTGATTTTTCAAACTATTAGCCCTAGCTAACCCTATATTCTATAGATATAAATGTTTTAACTTAACACAATTCCTTATATGTATTTATATAATATTTCTTTAAATTTGTATTTTGAACTTTTTAAAGGATATTCTATGAAATAAATAATGTAAAATATTATATTTTTATCCTGCTCTATTGTACTACTAAAAAATGCTATAACAAAATTAAACAACAAAATTTTATTTTCATTAAAATTAATTCGCTTAAATTTTATTTTTCTTGTATAAAAAAAATAAAAAACAAACTAATTATTAAAATTAAAATTTTATATCATACTTAACCTTATAGCCTTATAGCCTTATAGTTTCATAAAATGCAACCTCTTAAACTGTTTTTTTTTCTATTTTTTAAATAAATACATATAACCTTAACATGCTCTTTTATATTATTAAGCATCACAAAATTATACACATTTAAGTACACCACAAAAAATATCAGTGCTGACAGTATATTAAATAAATTTTTATTTGAAAATAAAAAAATTAATAAAAAAAAAAACTTTTATGAAAAACATTAAAAAATAATAAATAACTACAATAACAACAACAAGCTAAGATAAGTAAAAGAGATGACATATTTATAACAAAGGCAATTACGAAAACTTAAAAATCTTCAATCATCGGTATCAACATAAGAATCTAAACATTGCAATCATTATCATCATCATTATCATCAAATACTAATAATTTACTAAATTTATCAACAAACTGTAAAAAGTACGCATATCCTTTCTACATACCCTATCCAACTCTCTAACTATACAAAATACAAAATAAGCTTTTTTGTATCTGATGTATACATCTATCATATTAGAATATAAGTACATCATACTATCACTAAGAGTTTCAAGTAGCGTAGATACCTAACGATATTTGAATTTTTTTCGACTGGAAATAACGAACAGTAAAAAAACTGCAAATAAGTAAAAGTGTTTCAGTTATAGTTTTTATATCATAACTTTATTCCCGTACAGTTATAATTCCCTATTATCCAGTGGTATATAGAAATATTAATAAAAAAAAATTTTTTTTACTGTAATTTTGATGAGACTCAATGAATTTGTTGAGTAAAAATGTTATACTTTATCCCAGCCTCTGATCAATCTTTTCGATAATGGTCATATAATTATCATCAAAAAAGTAGGTTCAAGGTACAATATTGTTCATTAGCTTCTATTATTCACAATACCAAAATATTTCTTTCCAGTTGCAGATCCGGAATTGTTTTATGTCGACTACTATTTATTGTACCATAACACAAGTTTGGTCAATTTCGATGTTTTGTACCTTCAAATGTGGGTTTGAATTTTGTTATGATTGCAATTTTTTTTTTACAATTTGTCCAACGTAACCAAAGTCAGAGAAGTTCTTTTGTATTAATGGTTTGTTTAATTTTACAATATTAAATTTTTTACCTTATTTAATTTGTTTAGCAGTTTTAATGAAATTAAGAATATTAAAGGTGGTGAATTTCTGTATAGAAATATACATAGCTTAATATGTACAATATGGGTGCAAGAAAATATTTAGGAGAAATTAAAGGTTGGACTAATCTGTCCAATTCACCAACAAGGAGACAAAATGGCATGCAGCAACTACGGAGGGATAACGTTACTATGCTTTGCTATACTACGTTATTTACTATGTTATTAGAGGCTATGCTTACAAAATATTATCCAATGTCATATACTCCAGATTAGCATACTTATCTTATTGAAAGAGTACCAATGCGGATTCCGAAGCCAAAGATCAACAATTAACCAGTTATTCGCCATGAAACAAAGCATAGAGAAATGTTATGAACACGGTATAGACCTTTACATGCTGTTCATAGATTTCAAGCAAACATTTGACAGCACAAACAGAGGCGTAATTTTAACAGCTGTTAGAAATTTGGGAATACCTAAGAAATTGTCAAACCTAGTCTTAATGACAATGCATGAATCAAAAGTTAAAATTGTAATACAAAACCAAATAACCCGTGAATTTAAAATAGAAACGGGAGTACGACAAGTAGATTCCTTATCCGCATTATTATTACACTTAATACGCCATAGGAAAATTAGAAAAGAAAGGTAGTATATTCAATAAGACAACACGAATAGTAGCATATGCGGATGACATGGTAAAGATGGCAAAAAATTACAGATTTATTTGTACAGCTAGAAACTGAGACAAAAAAGTAGGCTTAAAACGAAAACAAAACAAAATATCTAAAAATTTCAAGAAATGAAAAATTAAGAAGTAATCAGAATATAACAATCGGAGAGTAAAACTTTGAAGGAGTTACAAGCTTTACATGGGAGCAACAGTAAGAAGTGATAATAGTACGCAATGCTGTATTCATAACAGAATTCAGGCCGGAAATAGTTCCTCATATGCAAATAGAAAATTGCTTCAATCAAAACTAATATCAAGAAAGGCCAAAATGACGATATATAAAACCCTCATACGACCCATAGTGACGGTATGGACTGTGAACGTGGCCGAGAAGAATAGCCTGCGCATATTTGAAAGAAAAATTCTCCGAAAAATACTAGTTCCAAAAAGATTACAGAATGAAGAATATGTGATCAGAAGCAACAGCGAGCTCAACAGTATGACTGATAGTGAGGACATTGTACGGTTTGCAAGGACCCAAAAACTAAAATGGGCTGGCCAAGTAAGTCGAATGCACGAAAGTCGAAAACAAGCAGTAGTGCTGAATAGAAAGCCCGATAGTAGTCGTGGTAGAAGTAGACCAAGAAGCAGGTGAGCAGACAACGGGAAAAACGATGCCCAAACATTACAAATCCCAAATTGGAGATAAGTGGAATAGACAAATAAAAGGCTTGTCCATATAGTGGTCGCGCCCACGCAAAAAATAATATATTTTGTTTATAATTGCATGTTGTAAAAAAATTTGCGCAGTTAAAAAGCAAGCGCTAGTATTCATAGTGTTGCCGGTGTTGTATCAGTGTCGTGCAGATTAAGCATGCATTTTACTGCGCATGCATTAACCTTCATTATAGTACGCTTTTTTCGAAATAGAAAATGGCTTTAGAAAACATGTAAGAAAATTAAAGTATTAGTTTTTTTTTTAGTTTTTAATGTATTTTTAAAAATATATAATTAATATTTAAAGTAGGTATAAACATTTTTAAGAAAATAATTTTATTAAGATTAAGATAGATAGCTGGTGGGATTGGGCTGCTGTAATAAAATTCGAATACAGAATTAATTTTTGTCTTGAAATTATTTATCAAAAAATTTTTTTCACTTAAAACCGCGTGACTTCTAATTTCATAAAACTTTGAAAAGTGAATAAAAACTGGCAAAACAAATTTTACATAATATGTACTGCCTCTATGAACAAAAATTACTGCAGAACAAATTCCTACTAGTCTGCGCAAGTTTTTTATTCATAGTTGTTAGGTAAAACTATATGCACAACTCTGGCGCATTTTATTCTGTAACTATGAAAGCACGAAGAGTTTTTTTTGCTTCAGTAGATACGATTCTAATAGTCATAGTGAGTTTATATGAGTTTATACTTATTATGAAGACTTATTGGAATGAAATTAATGGAATTTTTTATCAGAATCTTTGATCCGGTTCGTATATACTAGACCGGCACGGAATTGCTTCCGTCGCGTTCGAGGTTTGTGTACTAAACAAATATATATTATTTTTTAAACTACTAATATATAAATTGTTCGTATATACACCCATAACGGATTGGATTACAGGACAATGATGATGATGAATCTTTGATCAAAATTAATAATCAAGTCTCCATATAAAAAAATATTAATCTAAGCAAATTACATGAGTGCAGAATCTGGCAATATTTTGAAACCACTTGCAATTGTATTTAAGAGTTATTTTAATAAATTAAATTAGATAGTTATAAACTTTAAAAAAAAATGTTTATACCCCATATCTATTTGTTACATAATTTGATAAATATATACCCTGACTTTGACTAAAAATGTTTCACATAAAAACAAAAAAGAGTAGTTTCAAATCCTTTCATTTTTTTTTCTATTTTTTTTTTGCAAGTTGAAAGAAGTGCAAGGATAAAACTTTTTAATTAACACTTCAAACCTGTAATACTGAGAAAATTTATAATTACCTTACTTGAATTGTTCAGTTTATGCAATTGGAATAGTGATACATAAAAAGAGCAGCAACAAAAAAAATTAATAAATTACGGTAAAAAATGAAAATGTTGACGAGTTTATATTGAAAATATTTTTTTAGAATTTTTTTGCTTTAATTCACTGTAGTAGTGTTAGTAGATTGATTATATATGATTATGATTTTTGTTGTTATTGTTTTTTAAATTATAATTACGATATTTTATGAAGGATTTGATGCAATTAATAATATTTAATATAATAAAATGATTTAAATTAAAAATTTTCTAACAAAATTTGTTAATATAGAAAATTTATCATCTTGTCCTCACAGATTGGAAAGAGTGCATAGACATTAAAAGTTAATTATTTAATTAGTATAGAAGCAATCTATATCAATTTTGGACCTCTAAATGTATTATAATTTTTAAAAACAGTACATAATTGTACCACTAAAGCAATATATAAAAATGAAGCATGCAATATCCATTTATAAGAATATATAGAATAAGTAGATTTAACCAGAAACTATATAAACAACAAATACACAATCCATATACACATATATTATTTATCCCTTTTATTTTTTATATCATAAACACAATATTGTGAAATTATACTAATATTACAGTTATCAATATACCATATATCCGATATACATAGATTGGGCACAAACAAATAATTATCGTAAGATAAAAATTATTTATAAGCAAAAATCTATCACTAGGAGCAAGATGAGAAAACTGCGCACCCATTATAAATTGTATTTTTAACAAAAAAAATAAGGAAAATATATTATATCAACTAGAGTGCTGGTAAGTGCGTAAAATTTTATGTCTGCGTCTTTCGCGCACTTGATATATGGTATATGAAATGAATGACAAAATCATGCATTCCCTTACAGAAACTGTATGCGTGAAAAAAGAGACAAAAATAAGATAATATTCGTTAGTATATATAACAAAATACTTCCAAATAAATGAGCATAAAAAATGACATTTGCCTAAGATTTTCAATTTTGTTCTTTTTTTTGTTTTCAACCAATTTGAGAGCGCTGATTTAATAAATTTGACAGAATTTTTTATTTTTAAACAAAGCTTTAGAGCATTTAATATAAATAAAAAAAAAACAAATTTAATATCAAAATAAAGTTTAAAATATGTACTTTAATTATATAAAAAAAAAATTACATAATATATATTTTAAAATTTAAAAAATTGTTGGTTAAAGGAAAATAGTAAAAAAAATTGTGGTGATTAGAAATAATTTGTTATTGTGTTTTTAAAGGCATAAATATTTTTTTTTCAAATAACAAGGTCGTTTTTAAATCAATTTTTCTAAAATAAAACATTAAAGTATGTATATAATTTTTTTTTACTATTCGATCTAAAAAATACAAAATTGTAATGTCTTTTTGAACAAAACTTGAAAAAAATTATATTTTTTCAGTTATTTAGACCTTAAAAATCTAGTCCTTATTTTTCCTATACTGTCTGTATAAATAGGGACCAAAATGAGAATCCTCTCTGCAGTATCATGACTTTAAATATATGTAGACTTAGGTATTTCTCACTTTATTATATTAATTTACATATGTAATACATATATTATAAATACAAATATGTAGCCAGCCAGGCAACAGATAGATATTTATATAAATATTATACATATATCTAATAAGGTTTATTTAAGTAATTATTATTACAAATAGATTAGAAATTATAAAATCATTTTGTTTTGTGCGTGGTGACAAAAAATAAAATATAAAACGAAAAATACAGTTATTATAATTACAGGTAAATCACATTTGCATACCTAATATAAATATATAAGTACACACTGGCTGATTTTATTAGCGTAGCGACTGAATTGCAAAGTTCAAGTCGAATCATGTCATGTGTATGACAGCGACAGCGCACTGAATAAAGATTTTTTTTATTGGCTGATTTTAAGGGGTTGGAAAATATATCTATTTTCTTAATTTTCATCCAACTTAGTTTTTTATTATACAACTAAAGTTCATATTCAGACGCAGCTGATTTTTCAATCGGTGAAATCAGTTTTTGGGTCAAAAATTGAATAAATTCTCAGCCGTTAATCGTCAGTTCTAAATTCATTCAGTTGAAAATTATTGTTTGAAACAAATTAAAGTTTTTAATTAGAAAAGGCCCGAAGCAAATAAATAATAATATTATCTTTTCCTTCACGTGCAGGTCACTAAAATTCAATCAAAATTATTATAACATATGTCTTACTAGTTGAAAGATTATAAAAATATAGTGGTTATTTTATTCCGTATCTAAATATGCAGTATTCTGTTTTTGCTCTCAAAATATTCTAGTAAAAAGTAGATATCAAAAGTATCGAAAAGCGAAAGAGCGGTAGTAACGTTACTAATATTATATTTCAATTTGTTTTGTACTTTTATACATATATATCCATATGTATATTAATAGCATTTGCGAGTAAAATTGAAGTTTTTTCGTAAAATATTCAGGATTTTTGATAAATCAATTCCGATATTTTCTAAATAAATTCAGGTATTTTTTTTAAATTCAGAAGTTTTTATTTTAATCAAGGTTAGGATATATTTTCATTAATAAAAAATTAAAGTTATTCAAAATCACAATTTTTTTTCAAATATGTATATAAGTTTTTCTCTTGCAGCAAGCAGCTGGGCCAATTTTCATTATCATATTAAAAAATCAATTGTTACAATCAGAAAAAAATATTGAAAGAACTGCCTGACTTACAGCAAATCATGTTCACATGGCCACAGATGCTTTCATTTTGGAAAAAAAAAACCATTTCGGTTGAATTTGACATTAGCAAAAATGGCTGCAACGGCAGTATAGTGCAAAGGTTTAAGTTATGATGTATTCTAGACTCTAGTCATACCTACATACATATTAATTTTTAACAAGTTAAATTTTTTTCAATTTTTTTGTTCTAATTTGTGAAAAGAAACAATTTGAAATTTTTTCACCAATAATTTTTATTTATCTGAATTTGAAATAAAAACTTCTTAATTTAAAAAAAAATATCTAAACTTCGTAAAAATCTGAATTTAAATTAAAATTATCTGAATTCTGTATTTCAAAAAAAAAAAAGCTGAATTTATTTAGCAAATATTGGCAAATAAAATTTTCAATTTTATTTTTTTATTTGTTAAAGTGAAAATTACCTTCGTCGAGCACCTTGCTAAAAATGATCCGTCAACAATCCTGCGTCATAGATGATATGAAAAAGGTTTTATTAGGGAACAATTTTCTAAAAAATAACAGGGTACCGAAAAGGTCATTCGTAATGGCAGAATTAATATTTATATACTGCTTTTTTTCAATCTTAAATTTAAAACAATAGGATAATGTTTTAATCATACATTATTTACTTAAAAATATAAATTATACATTATTAATATTATTATTGCTTTTTAATCTTTATTCTTATACATAGTTTCAATAACTTTTCATTAATCTACAAATTAACTTGTGCCAATCTAAGAAATGAAATTAATGTTTCCATTGAGTATTGAATTGGTTCAACTATTCCACGAAAACTTTATCAAAGAAAATAAAAAAGTAAACTCAATTTAAAAAACCTTCACACCAATCAAAGTTTCATAATAAATAAAATAATAATGTAAAAATAAAAATTTTTAAAATATACTTTTATCGAAACCAAACTAGCTAGTCCCCTAAAAAGTAGAAAATAAAACTAGTGGTGGATGTTGAGCATCTAGAACTACTATAAGATAAAACACAAAAGTATATAATGAATCTTGCTGGAATATTGTTAATGGGAATTTGGAAACGCTTTGTGATGTTCTTTTAATATTCGTGATTTTTTTCAAGCGGCAAATATTAAAAGTGTCCATTAACAATATTCCAGAAAGATGTTTGTACTTTTGTGTTTTATCTTATAGTAGTTCTAGATGCTCAACATCCACCACTAGTTTTATTTTCTACTTTTTAGGGGGCTAGCTAGTTTGGTTTCGATAAAAGTATATTTTAAAAATTTTTATTTTTACATTATTATTTTATTTTATACTTTTTAGTTTTAAGTGAAACCCATAGGTATTATAATTTCAGAAAGAGTATATAAGTGTAAACTTTTCTGTCTATAACACAATTGGTTTTCGAAATATGACTTAGACGTGCTAGAAGTTGTTCAGCAGTAACCCGAACCAGTCCAAATTTTTTAAATCGGTAGAAAGCGTATTCCTTTATTTGTAAAAGTGTATCTAAGTTTAAATTTTCATGCCTGTAATATAATTAGTTTTCAAATATGCCTGAGAAGTGCTAGGAGTTGTTCGGCAACAACCCGAACCAGTCCACATTTTCGAAATCGATAACACTCGTATTTTTTTATTTGTCAAAAAGTATCTAAGTGTAAATTTTCATGCCTGTATTACAATTGGTTTTCAAATATGCCTGAAACGTGCTAGGAGTTGTTCGACAGCAACCCGAACCAGTCCACATTTTCGAAATCGGTAACAGTCGAATTTCTTTATTTATGAAAAAGAGTCTAAGTGTAAATTTTCATGCTTGTAATACAAAAGGTTTTCAAAAATGCTGAGACGTGCTAACTGCTAAGAGTTGTTCGGCAGCAACCCGAACCAGTCCACATTTTCAAGTTGTTCGGCAGCAACCCGAACCAATCCACATTTTCAAAATCGGTAACAGTCGTATTTCTTTATTTGTGAAAGAGTGTCTAAGTAAAAATTCTCATGCCGTAACACAATTGGTTTTTGAAATATGCCTGAGACGTACTAGGAGTTGCACGGCAGCAACCCGAACCTGTCATTTGATAGCTTTGTAAAGTACCGTGTCCGGTTGCTTTTTTCATCATAAGTAACAGTGCAAAATTCCAGAACTCTATTTTTAAATTTTTTAAACAAAATTATTCTTTTTCTTTTTGCGTTTGGTTTTAATATTAACAAAAAAATGCCAACCTACCTACCAAACATATATATATACATATATATATACATATATACATATATACATATAAACATATAGACACTGGCAAGTTAATATAAAAGTATATAATAAATAATATTTAAACTTAACGAAATGTTTAAAAAAAATTATAATGAAGTTAGCTGCACTACACAAAATAAAACTAAATCGATTTTTAATTATCGAATATATTGATTGATTCAATTGATTGCTTTATGTAGTTGTAGTTCACCGTAATCGTATCATATTTGAGGTTAACATGCTGTAGTAGTCCAGTTGTCTTTTATTTTTAATTGTGTGTAGTGGTATACATTTTGAAAGATTTTATTTTTAAATTTTAAAATTATAATATATTATGATTTGATTATTAATTTAAAGTTTAATTTAAATTTAAGGTTTATATTTTTTAATGGTTTTAAGATTATTATTATAATTAAATGTTTTAAGTGCATTTTTTTTAAATGAATATTGTTTAAAATTTTTTTTCTTTTTGTTCTCGTTACTTTGTAAAATTAAATGTTTTTAGAATTTTAGAGTTGTGTATGGATTTTTAACAAATGAGAAATTTGTTTTTTCTTTTTAATTCAAATAATGTAAATTTAAATTGTTTCTCATAATCAATTTTTGAATAAAAACTATTAATTAGGTAAAGTACATTCAAATTAAATCAAAACAGTTTTAACAATAATGACGGTACTATAAATTATTTTAATATTGTGTTAAGCAGTATTTATTTTCATATTTATGTCTATTATCTAGTATGTATGTATGTGTATGTTTATTAAACATTTGAAGTAAATTGAAAAGTAAGTACAATTTGCAAACATTATTTTATCTATTGATATTTATTATGCAGTAAGTATTCCTTAATATAATTAATGTAACAAATATTTTAGTTTGGCTTGTTTCTTTAACGGTATTTCTAACTTTATATTTTTATTTGTGGTAAAATTATATATTCAAGTATACATATAATATGTGCCTATATTAGTGTGTAGTTTATTAATAATTTAATATTTTAATTAGTGGGTATTTAATTAGATATATATATATATTTTAATTTTATTTCATCAAATTTGATACAATATAGAAAACACTTGGCAATTTTTTATTTAACTACACCTAGCTTATTTTTACATAAATTTTTTTGATAATTTTATTTAATTCAATTCAATGTTTTTAATATTTTCTTTATACACCGAGTATAACCAAATAACAAAATTAATAATTTAAGTACTCTAATCGTTTGATATTTTTTGGTAAAGTTAAAAAACAACCAATTTAAACTAGACAAAACTTAACCTATCCTAACCTATAAAACTAAGACTACTTTCTTCGTCGTTCTTACTTACATGTAAACTATGAAAAAAACTATACTCATCTATATTTAATGGAGCTTCCTCCAACCTCTAGAAATCTACTTTATATCATTTGTCTCTTTTGTACGGGATGAACATGTGGTAGTACTACTATGATATCAATATTCTAATATTCTTTACATTATAATAATATCAAATTGTATTTTAAATTTGCCTCTTTTGTCTTATTTCTATTCAATAATTAATTTCGCTTGACAAAGTTTTTTTTTAATTAATTTTGTTTGAATTATAAAATACTTGAAATCAACTGTTTATTTTAGTCCTAGAAATTAAAAAAATTATTGCCACTAGACTGCTCTGATGAACATCGACTCATAATATTATGCCTTTGTTCATAATATCGATTCTACGTTTGAATTGCAATAATATTTATTAATACCATGCTGCGTGACACAAATCTAGCGATATCATGATATCAACAATATTACAATATCGATATTACATGTTTACGAGTACAGTATTATGATGTATACTCATACACTCATATTAATTTTTTTTTCTTCTATTAATCTATTGTGAAAAGAACAAAATTTTATAATTTTTTCGCCAATAATTTTTTCTTATCTGAATTTGAAATAAAAATTTCTGAATTAAAACAAAAAATACCTGAATTTATATCGTAAAAATCTGAATTAAAATTAAAATTATCTGAAATTGTTTAGCAAAATTATGTATTTAAAAAAAAAAAAAATTAAATTTATTTTGAAAGTATCGGAATTGGTTTAGCAAATACCTGAATATATTTAGAAAAAACCTGAATATATTTAACAAAATCCTCAATTTGCCTCGCAAACGCTATAACAAATCATCTAGTTTTTTAGGTCCCTTGTATTTAATTTCTTATTATAAAAATTAAGTTCAGTACGATAAATAATAATCACCAGAGTAGAATTTTATTTTTAATTTTTTTAATTTAAAACTATTATCTACTAGTTAATTTAAATTTACAATAAAAAATTATTTATAATAAATAAAACCATTTCCTTATTAAATTTAAAACAATTAAAAATTTATCGTTCGTATATATGAATCTTAATTTTGACTAAATTTGGAAATATATTAATATGTAACTTTGGCAATACTGTAATGTGGATTCTGAAATAATTTTGTTTCATTTCTATATGGTTCAAATCTTTGACTCTGATTTTTATATTATACACGAAATCTCAAACTGCTGAAATTGTGAAATTAATAAGAATTAGTAATAACAACAACCGAATATTTTGAAAAAGATACTTATCAAATACAACAACCAATATTTTATTAACAAGTTTGATATAAGAAATAATCTTAGGTGTAGAATTTTATTTTAATTTTTTCTCTCAATTTCCTACTGAAAACAAAGTAGATACAGTTTGAATACTTTTGGTATACCTTGTTTTGACATTTATATTGTAGGTTGAAAAATATGCATGTTGAGAAATTGTAGAACATATTAATGTAGGAGTTACCCAATCAATGCCGATTAAATTTAGTTTTAAGAAAATATATTATATTATTGAGAGTAGTATGTATTTCCAATAATTAATATGTACTTTTTGTCATATTTTTAATAATCTTAATGTATATGAATTGTACATTGTACACATATCACATGATATACCGGGTGTTCCTCAGCATGCTTATCACCTTTTTAAGAGGGGAAGGAGCCGTTATTTTAAAATTTAAAAAAAACTTTAGTGACTAAATCGAGGGTGCTCTATCGATTGATGATATTTTCAACTTCCGAGAAGGACCGGAGAAGGGTTTTTTAATCTCAAAAATCACCGAAATTGAACGAATCGAGATTTTCAAATGGGAAGAGGTATTTGTTTTTAAAAAAATTTGATTTTTCGACAAAAAATAAGAAACTTTTGTTAAACTATTTTTTTTTCTCAGTATATCTCTTTAAAATTAATAAAATGAAAACAAAAATCCATCATATTTTTCTTTGGTAAATTAAAATTAATAATAATCATTTTTATAACTGAATTAGTTAATAAATTTTTTTTTTAATTTCAAAATAACGGCTCCTTCCTTGTTAAAAACCGATACGCAAGCTCTGGAGAATCCTGTATATTTCTATATCTATTTCTATATATGTATATATATAAAAATTAAATTTTTTGTGGCTGTGTGCCTGTCTGTTATTTATTGACTCGAAAACTACTCAATCGATTCGGATGAAATTTTCAGTGTGTATTTACTAGAATAGATGGGTATGTTTATAGGCCTAACCGTTTTTTAACATTCTGACTGGTTTTGGTAGTTGCTATACAACTCCAGCACCTATCACAAATATTCTAAGAACCAAAGATGTTATACAGCTGAAAATTTGTACTCATGTATAACTGTCTCAAAAATAAACAAATACATGTTTATTACCGTTTTTCAAAATTTTAAATGATTCTGGTAGCTGCCATACAACTCCTTGCACCCCCGAATAATATTCCAAATACCAAAGGTGTTACAAACCTGAAAATTGGAATTCAGATAATCTTTCCTACTCTTTTTATTCCACGTATCCCAACAAATTCAAGTATACTGCTATTTTAGTTCAAAAGACTTTAATTTCAATTAAGCCTGGCTTTTGCTATCACAATAAATAAATCACAACGTCAATCATAGATTAAATTTGAACAATCCTTGCTGTGCACATGGGTAATTATATATTTCATTTTCGAGAGTTGGAAATCCAGATAATTTATATCCCAATAATAAAATTAAAAATGTTGTATATCAACAAACGTTACAATTAATTGAAATGTTAATGGAAAAAACATAAAAATAATTAATTAACAACATTTTTTAACAATAGTTATTAAATATAAATTTCTTTTTTTAAAACAATAATTAATTTACAAAAATGTATGCCCATTAATGTATTCAAATATTAATTTAAATTTTTAAACATAACATAAAATGAATGAATCAGATTGAATTTACGTCTTTAAAAAGTTATTTTAAATTCGGTATGTTTATTAGGTGCATATGGGCCAACAACGCGGGCCGGGTACGGATAGTATACCTTTACTGCCTATAACATAATTTTAATTGCGAAAGATAGGAAGTAATCCCTGGACCCCGATGGATATCAAGAGCTCCTTGTCTTCATCACTGACAATTTCAATGGGCAGTACAAGATGTTTGTACTCATTTTTTTGTACTCACTTATAATTTCAATTTATATTTTTTTTATTGTTTTTTATTCGTAATTGAATATAACATTTTTATAAATAGGTCTATTTTATTGCCGATCTTGGTTATATATGTTTTGTGGAGTTACTTTTCGTCCAAATGTGTACACGAACGAAAGTGTATTTAATTAAGGTTTACAAATATATTTTAAATTAAATATGGTCGCATTTTCTCTATTTAACTACAACATTTCCAAATGTTTAAAAATTTGTAGAAAACAATATCGATAAATTGAAACGATTCATCATGGTTTGTTGATTTAACTAAAAATAAAGAGAAAATAAATATTTTGCATTAAATTTACAAAATAAATAAAACAAAAAAATAAAAACAAAAAATTACATATAAACAACAAAAAAAGTTTTTATAAAGTTTTTAAATAAAAAATTAACAGAAAAAATTATGTTCAAAGTACATTTTTAGTACATTTGAATCATTCGTTACAGTTCATTTATTAACAAACCGAAAGGGAAAGTTTTCAAATCAGAAGTAATCAATCTGACAAACACAAAAAAGCAAATAAATATAAATGGAAAACTTTATATTTCACATCAGAACAGTTTACACTGTTATACTAAGGATAATAATATTAATCCTAACTAAAAAACAGAAAATAGAAAAGGACACAACATTCTATTGAAATCTAACGATTTGAAATGATTTAAATTTATTAGAAAAAAATAAAAAATAATAAAAAATAATGGTAAAAAATTGGCAAATTTAAAAATATGTAATTAATAGCTCAGGCCATATGCAGTAGATCAGAGTAAAACGATAAAAGATTCAAATTAAATTATATTTTATTGACCCATTTCCATTTCTCCTCACAAAAGCTTAAAAACTACTATTTAAGAAGATATTAACAATTATATTGATAAGTTAATTCACTTATCTTTAGTTTGAGTTCTAGCAGCAGATCTCCTATACTTTTAATACTGTCATACTTAATACTTCAGACGTCTATTAGAGACGAAAGCTTGCTACATTTTGGTGCGCTTTTCATCGATTATTATTCAATGAAGTTCTTAGACACCGTAAAATTAAATTAAATTAAAAACATACTTTTAGTAGGATAGATAAAACAGGCTTTACATAGGTAACATATAGGTGTTTTGTGAAATAGTAATCAGAGAATTATTTGAACCAATGAGAACCAACGTTTGATGAAACATAAAAGAGGATTATACCTTTACCTTTACTACCAAGCTCAAAATTTAATGAAAAGCAATTTAATGTGTAGTTGTAATAAACTAACCAAGCTGTGCTTCCACTAACAAAATAAACGACTTGGCATTTGGAAGTGTTCAATTCAAGACAGATATAAGAACACCACCAAACAAAATGGTTTATATTGTTCTGTAATTTAAGGCAATTTCATCCCCAGAATTAGTTATAAAGTTTCGAATCATTTAGAAACCTGAGAAATTTTGAAAACTATATTATATTACAAGCATCAATTGGTAAAATTATAAAGCTAAATGGACCTAAGTGACTACCTTGAGGAAAGCCAGATCAGTATGCATCAGCTTCATCAGTATGACGCTATGAGAGATTTTGTAAAACGCTTTACTTATATCAGTAAAACTGGCATCGACCTATAAATCGCATTTCATTGAGGCAGGTATGGTAAAGACAAAATTAACTATGTTAGGAGTTTTTGACCTAGCTCTTTTGAAACCGTAATGCTAGCCACAGATAAACGGTTTACAAGACTCATACAAGGGAATCATAATAAATGTATTATGCGCTCAAATAGTTTAGAAATATAATTTTTTTTTTGTACAATTAATTTTATATAATCAACATTAATATAGTTCTACTTCTGCATCACAAAACGTGTAATATGGTAACAATTAAGTTCAAGCCACACACAAAAAGAAATAAACAAGGAATCTTATATAATAAAAGGCAATGTCCTGCTGCTGCTGCTGCTGCGTTAGCGTGACATTTTATTAGTATTACAATAATAGCAAACAGAAATTATTTAGCAGAATTCATAACACAAAAATAATAACTCCCATCGTGATCACATGCATTTGGAAAAAATTGTATACATAAATTAATCTCTCTCTCTTGAAATTTCATGTTTTTTCTGTTTTTGCTTTTTTTTTTATTTTAAAATTGTTTTCAAGAGAACGGCGAACAATGTCGAAAGGAAATAACAAAAAAATATTGTTTTGAATCAAATTTTTTTTATTCTGTTTGATTTAAGAAATAGGTATTCAATTCATGGATATGTGTATATGATGATAATCATATGTAGAAAAGAAAAAAAAGAAAAACACGCGCGTAACTATACCAGAAATGTTTGGAAATAGTTTGAATGTAGATAGTTTTGTGGCCTATTCAAAAAAGTAGATACTTTGCTTTAAAAATTCTGATATCCAATACAATTAACGAACAAGTATTAAACATTTTAGAAAAACTATAAAAAGATTCAACAATTAACCCGTGGGATTTTTAAATGGCTGCTGTCCAAGTGGAATGCTTCCACATAAACTAAATTTGAAAGTTGAAGTTATAATAATATTATTTAGTAACCTAAATACCAAACGTGGTCTCTGCAATGGAAGCCGGTTAGCAGTCAAACATTTAAAATCAAACTTAATAATCGCAGAAGTTCTAATCGGTACAGGGCACAAGGTTAGACATTGGAAAAAGTAGGAGTTCAGAAAGAAAACAACTAAATAGTTTTTCTAACTATACTTTAAAAAATTTTGGTTTTTTAGTCAAATAAATTTTGTTGAATGTATTAAAAAATACGTGTATACCAACCAAATTTATAAGTATAAGATTTAGAATCATTGGATATAAAGAAATGGCAATATCGAATTACTAATCTATATGGATAAAACATTATAGTTTAACAAATATTGTTCTTTTTATAAAACACACTCTAAATAAATAAATAATAAAAATATTCAAAGAATTTTTTATTTTTTTATTTATCTTGACTTATAAAATTTACACGACAAATAATCAAAAATCAATTTTTTGTTACAATTTTCAGTACGCGGCTTTTGGGAAATGTATGGTTTTTTTTTTAATTTGTTGTAAAGTTTTGCACTACACAAAAACACTTATATAATATTTGAGTACGTTTATTAATACCAATTTTTTTTTGCATTGTTTTAAAACATTTTTTTTATTTACCACCGTCATATGACGGGCCTTTTTGCTAGTAAAAATATAAAGAATAACACAATTAAATAATCCCAAGATAATACATTTCATTTTACTTTGTGTTACACTCTTAAAATAGTTAATTTAGTTAAATTTCCATAACAGAAAGTTTTATAGCATTTCATGCTATATCAAAAATGTTTGTATGTGTAATCGAATTACATATTTTATATTTTAAATTTGGAAAAATATATTTTTCCCCCAGATCATTTTATTTACAGACGCCAAATTTATTTTCAATAATATCATAAAATAATTTCCAATAATTTAAAAATAATAATCATTATATGTATATTTGTGTATGTATATATTATACAATATACAAATAAATATTGTAAATTAATTCAAATCAAATAAAAATAAATTACTTTTCATTTTCATAGAACGCACTCGCACTCATTTATTTTTTTTATGTACATCATATTCATATTATATGAATGCTCGTTTATGTTTGTGTGTGTATTATAGAATTAGAAAAGTTATCATACATTTTTTTTTTTTTTTTGTAAATTACCGGATCGATTTGAAAAATACAATGAATATTAAAATTTAAAACAATTTAAAAAGTTTGTCAGTATATTCTGATTTCTTTTTTTGTTATATTTTTTATTTCCCTTTTGTTAAAAAAATTAATGAAAAAAGGGACTCTGGTTATATAAAACGAAAATAAATAGAGGACATCCTTTTATAATCAACATTAAATTATATTCATACCAATTTGAATTTTAAATTTCTAAATTTAACGGAAAAATAAATTTTCATTTTTTTATAAAATGAATTTAAACGATTTCCTTATGAAAATTTATTTGTTATAAATTTCACCAATTAATTCCCCCCAATAAGCAAATTGTGTCAATGAAATAATCCGATAATGTAAATTATCTGATTTAATAATTAAAAAAAAAATCAATGTTACCTGGGCAAATAAAACGAAATTTTTTTGATGATTTTCCTTATTACGAGTAACCTCAACACTAATTGAGAAGATAATATGGTTTAAAAATTCTAATTCGAAGAGATAATATAATTCCTACTCTTAAGCCAATTCATTTTAATATAAAATCATTTAACCTAAGACCATTTCATACGTATAATCGATATTAAAGAAAGCAAAGTTTAAATATAAAAGCTAATTTGATACATAATTTTACTTATAGCTGATCGCCATACTATCGGTTGATACCCAAGTTACCTTACATATTATTGAAACAATATAGTGCAGACAATCCTGAATGTACGTCTGTAAAAGAAATCACCCCTTTGATTAATCAATTAAAAATAAAAAAGAACCAGATCAAGACAACATATCTAATATTATACTTAAAAACTTGTCAAAGACAAGCTACAATATATTAAGTAAAATCATCGATAAATGCATGAAATTAAACTAATTTCCCGAAATATGGAAAATAGCCTTAGTTACTTGTATTCCAAAGCAAGGAATCCCACAAAGATTGAGAGCTATCGTCCAATTAGTTTACTCAATTCTTTGGGCAAACTAATTGAAAAGATCATCAAAAATAGTCTTGAAAAATTCTTGCTAGAGAAAAATATTCTACCGAATGAACAATTCGAATTCAGATAGAAACACTCAAGCACACATTAAGTCTGCAGAACCAAAAATATCGTTAAAGCAAATTTAAATAACAAAAAGTCTATAGGATTAATAACTCTTGATGCCGAAAAAGCATTTGACTCAGTGGCGTAAAGACTTAATCCACAAATCAATTTCTCACGAATTCCCAGTTTATCTTGTGAAGTTGATTCTGAGCGACCGATTTTTCACAGTAAAAATTGGACTAGCACAATCCAATAAAATCGCTGTTACAGCAGGTGTTCCGCAAGACTCTACGCTTTCTCCTTTATTCTATAATATCTTCACAGCAGATCTACCCAATATTCCAAACTGCTACATTTGTTTTGTACGCTGATGATACTGCGTTATTATCTGTCTCTAACTGTCTAAATAAAATGATAAATAACCTTGAAAATGGTTTCAAAATAATTAAGGACTATTATTTTAAGTGGAAAATCAAAATTAATGAGGAAAAAACTAAATCGATTTTCTTTACAAAAAAAAGAAAATATTGTTTTTTGCCGAACAGAAACCTATTATGTGGAAATTTCAAAATAGTATGGGAAATCGATAATATAAAATACCTGGGCATATACCTAGATAAAAAACTACTTTTCAAAGCACATCTAATGAAAACTGTCAATAACATAGATCTCTACATAAAAATTTTATATCCAGTTATAAATAAATAATCTAATTTAACTGTTATTAATAAGTTATTAATATTTAAATCCATTTTTCAAAGCATTTTGTAATACGGGATTCCCGTATGAATGAGTGCTGCCAAAACTAATTTGAGTTTGCGGCAGAGAAAACAAAACGCTGTTCTTAAATTAATCCTAAGCAAACCTTTTTATTTCTCCACATGCAGATTGCATTTATTAGCAAACACTAATAGTATTCTAGAAAAAAATAGTATTCCAGTTATTACAATTCCGAAAATCAGCTAAGAAGAGCGATAGTAGATTAAGAATTAGTATTAAAATCATTTTAGTTAATAGACGTTCGTTAAGATTTAGGTTAGGTTTACATTAGGTTTTATATTAGCATAAAATAATTAATTAAAGGTTTTTACTTACCATTTTGCAAATTAAATTTATTCTAAATATTTAAGTCAGGTTAGCCTAAATAATTACAAATCCAAGGTGTAAATATTCTAGTAATATAAGCTCTTGAAATATAGAATTAAAATATATGAAAATACCATATTGTACATATACATTAAGGCAATAAATAAAATAATAATTATATATATTGTTATATACCCTTTTGAGACAACAGATGGTGTAAGGCAGTCAATGGTGGCAACAGTCACCGTGTGGCGTATGTAATGCTACGGTGAACTTAATTGATCCCTTCGTACTACATCCGGTAACCATATCCGGTTACGTGTTTCCGCCCTTGATTGCTGAGCAACATTATAAAAACGGTATGTAAAGAAGTGTAGAGCTCTCTTCCATTACAACCTTACACCAAGAAGATACTTACACAGTATTGACTGTTCACCTAGAAGAATAAATTAATAATTAAAAATTAATAGAATTGTAATTACAAAATTGAATAATTGGAATTAAATATAAATATTTATAATTAAATATAACTATAAAATAAACCTTTTATCTTTTAATATAACTATATATATTAATAACATGTTTAATAAACAATTTAAAGTAAGCTAAAATAATATTTAAGTTATAGATTTTAGATAAATAAATAACCATAGTATTTATGATTTCATACATAGAGAAGCTACTTTTTATAGGATTACTTAAATCAACCACTTTTACTACTGTATCTAAGTTTAATTAGTTCGAATCAATTCAATTGGCTTTTCAAAGAAATGAATTGTGGAATATTTGTATCGTGTCATGCCACCCACTTGAGGTTAAACTATTTGATTATTATATTTACACAGCATTTTTTTTTGACAAAAGTCACAATTGTTATTAAATTTTATATTCGATTTAGAAAAAAATGGCTAGAAATTTTCATTATTATTCTCTTAAATGATAGATATTTCAAAGGAGATGTAGCGAAACTAAAAGTTTTTGAATTGGAAATTTCAATTTAAAATTTCACCCCCCATGCATAAATCATTTTAACCTACAAAAATTTTAATTTATCAAAATGCAGCAACTCAACAGAATTAAATTTAAATTTAATTTTTTTTTTTAAATAAATTATTACGTATACGGTTGTTGTCTATGATAAACCAGTAAAAAAGTAAATATTATACCAAACCAAGTATAAAATAGAACTGATAGAAAACAATTCATAATGAAATTGAGTACGATTTTTTATCAAACCAATTTCTCGAATTTCGACAGCGGAGCGAATTCTAGTATCCATAAATTCATAAATCATAAATTTCAAATTTGTGCAATTTGGGATATTTTGTCACAATGTAACATTGACATCATATTAAAATAAAAAAATTTGCTTGTTTAAAACGATATCTTTGAATTTAAAGTAAAATTACAAAATTGATTGAAATAAAAGCAATACAAAAAAAAAAAAACAAAAAAATTAAAATTAAAATCTAAATTATTGAAAGTAAATTCTTAAATGTATTCCAGTACATAAGTTTCTTCTTAATGGAGAAAGTTTTTTTCCACTTTTTTTTTTAGAAAACACAAAAAAAAACCAAAAATTGAAGGAATACAAATTTTTAAGAAAATTTATTTAAATTTAATTTTAATAATTTAGCAAAATCAACAAAAAAAAAAGAAATTTTTTTTTTCCACAAAATTGAGGGGAATAAATTGGTATATGAACAGATTTCGAATAATAAAATATAAAAAATGTCGACTAAAAAGAATATTGGTGAACACAACTTAACATATTTTAAAATTTCCAATTTTTTTTTTTTAATTATATTACTAAACTATTAATTATTAAAACACTTTCTTTGCAGCTACCCAGCATTAATTAGAGTAAGTCAGACTCCGAACTTTGAGTGAGGCTTTCCCTAGAAATATTGGAATTATTGTGGAAAGCAAAATTGGTGATCCGACCAGCTTTCTCAATCGCACAGGGTAGTTCTAGGATAGTGATAATGGGAGGTAAAATAAAGTGGTCCAACAACAGCAAATAGGTCACTCTCTGAGTCGTGGTATCAAAAAGGCACAAATAAGTTACTAATTGGTTTTTCAGAAGCCACTGGGTTGGTCATTTCTTCCTACGAACCTACCTATTAATTATTGAAGACGTTTATACAAAACAGTACAAGTCGTTTCACTCGTTTATATAATACAATATGTTCCCATCTTGTTATAGTACCAATATGTTCCCTAATATTAGATTTTGTTATTACAACGAACCCAATACGTATAGTGCTGCAATTTATAAAATGTTATTCTGAATCCCATTTAGCTTATTGATCTGAATTCATCTTATTTGAATATTTAAAGATTTTAGAAAACAAAAGATAGTCACAAAATTATTCATCTCACTTTTATAATCCTCGTGATTTATTCAAAAAAGGTAAAAAAAAATAAATAACCCCGAAGAAGCCCACAAAATATAACCATCGATCACTTTCATTTCGAAGGTGTTGGAAACTTTAAGCAATTTGGTATATGAGTAGAATAGTACATGCATTCATGCACACTGATGGGAATCAATGCCGGAAATAGAAGTTTCTATATTAGCAAAAAGTTGATATACAGTTAAGTTTACTTACAAAACAAACAAATTTTGTTAAATTATAAAACCATCACAAAAACCAATAATAACAAATGGATATATGAATGTTGGACGGACTCTGATGCTCAACGATGAAGAATGCTTGTGAGTAAAAAATTTTCGAAAAATATTTGAACCGAAAACACTGCAAAACAAACCGAATATCAAAGAAGAAATGACGAAAAACAAAAAATGAATGTAAAATTATGTAAACGTAGTTTAAATAAAATAAATTATCGATAGGGTAGTATAGAGAATCGCACTAATGACGTATGCTACCCAAAAATATGTTCTGTTGAGTTGTTGAGTTAAAAGTTGAGTTTAAAACACTGAAGCAGATCGTTTTGGTTAACGTTTTTTTTTAGTAAACAAACTTAAATAAGTATATTTTAAAAAATTTGTAAAGGCTATAACGGACATAATAAGAATGAATGAAAATCGGCATCAACGAAAAATAAAAATCCTGATGATGGAGCCTAACCGTGTAAAAAATTCAAATATATGCATAGCATATACGAATATCCGTACCACTCAACAAATACCAACGATACTTTAATATATAGTTTTGAAATGATTTTCGCATGAAATCAATGCTAATTCCACAATACAGAGTACGAAATGTTAAGATGCGAAAATAATTTGGTTAAAGTAGGAAAATACGCGGTTAGGTAGCATATATCAGACCAAGAGGCAGTGCCAATATGAAAACTATTTTCCAGATAAATTTCATTGTCTGATGACTTACCAATTTAGGGGTACCTTTTTGCAAAAATCCATAATTAAAAACTATATAAAACTTTATAATATTAGAATTATTAGAAATTTATATCCACTTTTCTACTAAAGAAATTTATATACCTTCGATGTTTCAAAATTCGAATTTAAATCGAATTTTCGAAAAAAAAATTGAATAAATGGAATAATTTAATTTAAATGTTTATTTTTATTTCTGTTTGCTTGTTTTTTTTTTTTGCTCATCTTTAAAATTTCCCAAGATAAAAGTTCAAATAATTGTCCTCCCAAATAACAAAAAAATTATAATAAATAAAAATAGAAGAAGAGAAATTAGAGAAATAAAAATTTAGAAGCAAATTGACCATTTTTTTTTGCTTTATCGTCTTTTAACAAAAGGAAAATACTTAATTTTTCTCTTTTTTTTTGTTTTTTATTTTTATTCTTTTATGTTGTCAAAATTATCCTGGAACAATTGAAAGCAATTTATCGATAAAATTCTTTTATTTTACATTAACTTTATTTTTATTATTATTATTTTTTGTTTTTTTGTTTCTTACAATTTTTTTTTTCTTTTCTTAATTTGTGTCAAACTTTTTATATTTTTTTAGTTAGTAATCAAAAATATACTTAATGGCAGACAATAAAGTCTGTCAATTTTTTCCATTTCATCCAAATGATTAAAGATTTGTTTTTAGGTAATTGGGCTTTATTGTGGTAAATGTATACGGTGAACGCGACCAGTGAATCTGTATATTCACTTCACTTCGAATTGGAACGTGTATGAATATTCTATCTTCGAAACGTTGAATAACAAATGTCAAATACATTTATTTTGAACATTGTGAATGTCAAAGTTTTCATTATTTCCAAAAGGTTGAAATACATGTGCAGAATTATGCATGCATTGCAGCAAAAATAAATTAGAATGTATGGTTTTAATTGGAACCAATTACATGTAATTCTGCAAGCAGTGCGTTTGATACAAGATATATATCTATTTCTAATTTTTGCTGCGCATTGACAGAGCCACCAACACAAAAGATTGTAAAAATTTTCATTTTACAACTTAATAAAAAAATTATAACTGACAAACGTCATAAAAGTTAATTATTTATTACTGTAGTATATTAAAAAAATTTTAAATTTATTGCAAAAGCTATTGTTTTTATACTTATAAAAATTTTGAAAATAGATAGAATGGAAAGATTTATTAGGTATAAAACTTAAGAAATATATATTTTTATTTATTTATTTTTATTTTCTTTTTCTCAAATGAGCTCAGTCGCTCGTATAGAGTGTATAATATGTATAATAATATAAGTATACATATTATGTGCAAACAAATACATATAAATATTTAATTTAACAATATAATAAAAGTAATATGTAATAAAAAGTAAGCTATATTAGTAACAAATTTTTTTTTTTTTTAATTCATTAATTAATTATTAACCTAAATTAAATCTAACTATGTTAATGACAAATTGTGTTCATTAATTTTTTTTTTAAACTCATTAAATTCATTAATATTTTTTATATACTTAGGTGGTTCAATGTAGTACTTATATGCTAAATTGTAGATGGCATCATGATTACTGAATCTGACTTTTGACGAAATAATTCTGATAATATCAACTGTTCTGATGTTGTGATTGTGATTGTCATTATTTGATTGTACTGTCATGATTGTGTTTATATTTTTTTTAATTATGCCTGGGTTGCCAGTTTGCATTTAACGAGAAGGTTAATTGGTAATAGCTTATGATTGCAGTGTATAAATTTTGTTGAAATTCTCAACTTGTAATCGTAAAGATTTTTTATTGCTTTGTTTTGTAGTTTTTGTATATAATTTATGTCTTTGAGATAGACGTTTCCCCATATCTGAATAGCGTAAGTAATTGTGCTATGGAACATACTAAAATATATCGATCGCTTATAGTTTTGAGGTACTCTTTGATTTATTAGTCTGAAAATTCCAGTAACTCTTCTTCCTTTTCTTCAGCAAGTTGCGGTTTTAGAGATATCATTTGTAATGATATTTTTAAAATGAACGATAAGAGGTAAAATTTTTGGAACATTTGATTTGTAATTTTAGTTTTACGACAAACTTTCTCTGAATAAATCTGTTTTGAAATATGTATGAAAACAAATTGAGGAAAATATGCTGACACCAACTAAATTATCATCTTTAACACCTAAAGTAAAACTTAGTGCTTTTTTGAGATTTTTTGCTCAAGGTAGTTATCAGTAGTATGTTGCAAATAAATGATAATCATATAAACATAGCTCAGCCAACCTTCTCACAAATATTGTTATCAATGCTGAATATGCTAGATGCAACATTAATTTCAACATAGATCAAATTATTTATGAATTACATTTTTCAACTCAAATGAACAAAAACATAAAAAATGGACATAAAATATATTTTACTTACATGTTGTTGTTTTAAGTTTTTAAACGCGAACTAATCTTCAAGTTTCAATAATACAAATAAAACTGTCGCCGTACGTTTCGAACAATACCAAAATTATATTCACGTCAATACCAATTCATCGCATTTTGATTGCGTTTACGTTTATCACAATAAGGTCCAATTTACTTCTTAATCTATATATAATTGTCGTTTTGGAAGTTGGAAATATTGCTCTATTGACAAGTATTTTATTCTGCAAAACTACAGCAGACAGTCAAAATTATAGTATAGTGTCAAATTTTACATTTTATTTCGCTTTCAATTTCTTCTCTACTACCATTCTGTCTGTTCCTTTTGTTCCGTACGATCCATACATTCATTGATTTCTGATTTTGGTTTAAGACAGAACAACAAGAGAGAATAGTCACTCTATCTTTCAACATCTAAGATATTTTAATTTTACATATCATATTCTCTCTATTTAGACCCAGTTTCTTGAAACTACTAACATGGTCAAAATTATGTTAATAGATTAATTTGAAAGATAAGTTTTACCAAAAAATATCTGTTTACAAAAATGGAATAAATTTTCTACAAAAATGCGTAGAAAATAATTTCGTCACATAAAGTGACCTTCGGTCAGTCAAGACAGAAGTTTTATAATATGGAGCAGAGCAGGTTCAAAAAAGGCGTACAGTTATTTCACCCTCTTCCTTATTTCTACAGGTTTAGCGAAATTCCGAGTGATTTGAGGAGAGCCAAAATCTTCTGGTATCATTGAATGATCCGTTATAACCCCTACCATTGTAATACCAGGTCTTTCTAACGCCAATAAGTTCAATTCTATGTTGTTTGGCTATATGTTGCAGTCTGATCTATTCAACCAGATGATATTCGAAGCTATAATTACTTCTCTACGAAGCAGTAGATTGTCTAGAGGTATATTCGGAATACTCTTTCTAGAAAGGATATCTAAGGTTGCACGCTCTCAGCGAATTGATTTGAATTGTAGAATTTTACTGTGTGCTTACACCCAACATGTTGAACCGATAACCCATTTGTTGAGAGAAGTACGCCAATTCAGCACTGTCCTTGAGTTGATTGTAATCGATTCTAGTGATTTTGTTGCTTCTGATCAGTACGAGTATCTAGAAGAATACAGATATATATTCATAATTAGAAAAATAATGAAAAAAGAAATTCTAAGAAATATTATGTGTGGAATTACAAAATAACTTACTCTAAAAAAATTCTCTTCCGCAACGCAACGTAGATTGTCTCTGATGGTGTCGACCTTATATGAATAATCTTACTTAAGAAGATTCTCTTCGTCAATGCAGCGCAGATTGCGCCTGGTGTCGAACTTATATGAATAATCATTGAAAATCAAAGAACAACAACAAATGGGTAAATCAAGTCGGAGCATTAAAATGTTACTATTTTTCATGCAAGTGTAATACACACTTTCATCTATCATACCTACCTACACCGACCTATTTACCATTAGCAAAATTCTATTATCTTAAAAAAACAACCATTTATTCACTATAGTTGCCTTGAATCACGAAATAATTTTGAACTTTATTCTTTCTATTTAGGATCCCATTTTAAGTAGCATCTTTCAATTTTATTTCCCAAAAGCATTTCAGTTTGAAATTAAGCAGTAAATTGTATTATTTGGAAAAGTAAATGGACATAAAAAGGATAAATAAAAAAAATTGGTTTTTATCTATCACTATACACAAACATACATATACATATGGATAAGCATATTAGAATTTTATTTATGTATATTAGTTAATAAAATAAAAATGAAGAAAATAGAAAAATTCAAAATGGAAGGAAAAATTTTTCACCACCCAATTATTATGCTTAGAAAAAAGAAAATCCATTAGGTAATTCGTTATTTTCCTAATTTAGTTTTGTTTTTTTTCTTTTTCCATTTTTTTTTTTTTGTTTTTTATTTTAAGGGTGTTTTCAATTTTGTTTGAGTTTTGAAACTAAATATATTTTTTTTTGAAGAAAATTGCAGATGTTTCTTTTTTGAGGGTTTTATTATTAAAAAATTTTGGTTTACAAATGCAAATGGTATTTCCTTAAAATATTTGTTTTGTAAATACAAGTTGAAATTGAAAAAAATTGTAAAATGCAATTTCACAATAACAAAACAAAAAGTTTAAAATTTGAACTTAAAACTAATTAGTTAAGGCCCCTATTACACATCAATCAATCAATATATTGACCGTTGATTGATGAGAAATGATTGATGGTGGTTCTATTCTCATCAATCATGCAGTCAAAATTCCCATCTATCATGCTGTCAAAATCAGCGGAATTAAAAAAAAGGGGAATGTTCAGATATTATTTTTTGGGAATGTTCAGATAAGGTTATAATATTAATTTGTTATGTAATTCTAAAAAGAATAATTTTTTTATTAATTTTAATAATTATAGCAATTATTGTAAAAAAACAATTGATATATTATTCAAATGTGCAAAAAATAATTAGTTGTTTTTAATACACAACACTTACTTTAAAAATTCAATTGAAACTGAAGTCAAAAACATTTCTCCAAAAATTATATTTTCAATATTTATATATGTTTCGAAATTATCAATATATTCTGAGCACTTCCACAGTATATCCTTGCAAAATGGATAAAAAGATTGACGAGTGCATGATTGATGTGTCATAGGTCATCATTCTTTTCATCAATATATTGTCAATATATGGACGAAAAGTTTGATCAAAAGAATGATGTGTAATAGGCACCTAACATTTTGAACCTTTGGTTTTTTCTTTTAAAGCAAAGAAAGAAGCGAGACTTCTCTTAAATAAAATTGAACAGGTTCTAGAAAACTATGAGACTATAAAAAATGTAAATAATCCGGCATGTTTCTCATTCTGCTAATTCTAGTTAACTAAAATAAAATCAATCTCACTACAATACTAATTTGATATTATCAGATTTATGCTATTAACCACCATTGTCAAATCATTAGGCCACGTGGGTTGCCGTTAGTAATCTCTTGAACTATACTATCACCGTTAACAAGTTTAAGTTAAATTTAAAATTCTTTATTTTTTATATAAGTACTAGTGAATCCCCTAATGCAATTGCATAGAAGAAGTTCTTTCAGGTACGATTTTATATAAAAAGAAATATGTTTTTTGGTATAATTTCAGTTGTTTTCTGAATCGCTTGAATCTTGAATATATGTACTTTACCTAATATATATAATACCTAATACTCTATGTCGAAATTAATGCTAATTTCAATATAACTTAACACAATAAAACCCCATTACTCTCAACGTAGTAGATCGATGTATTTTAATTCGTTTATCAAAAACGTTTGTAGTCACAATTCTGTTATAGCAATAGTCAACAATTTGTTTGAAAGAAAGTAATAAACTTCATAAGTTCATGCAATCGATGTCGTTTATAAGTAAGGATCCGCAATTTTTTCAATAAAACAAAAAAATAATTCAAAAGTGAATTATTTTATTAAAAAACTGATTTATATATTATCTTTTTCTGTTCTTTATTACAAATATGTATATTTTGTGATTACATAACAGAATTGCTATTTATGAATAAAATAAAGTTTAAAATTGTCACACAAAAGATATTTTATTGAATTTGATTTGGTTTATAAAAATGCAATTTTTTTTTACTACGCCTATAGTCACAAAACGATTATAGTTAGAAATATTACTGAAATTTAGCGAATAACTATAACCGTGTTTTACTTTATATATTTTATTTAATAATAGCAGAAGCAAATGAATTAACATTTATTATATAACTAGCGGAGTTACCCGGCGTTGCCCGAGAAAATTTAAAGTTCCTATAATTTTTTTTTCGTTTTTAGTTTGAAAAGGGAAGTATTTTGTGAAGTAAACTAACTGTTAAATGTTTTTATATGTAATTGTTTTTTGTTTTTTTTTGTGTAAAATTTGAAAAACAATACAAAAAATACACGATCGTGCTTTGTAATAGTGTGAGGTCCACCCTCACTAAAACCACTGCAAGTTTTTAAAAATTTAATAAAATGCTAATTCATGAAAATTTTAATAGGTATCTACTTAAATTAAATGCAAAAAAAATCAAAAGTAAACGAAAATTAAAATGAGTTGCAGTTTTGTACAAAAACAGTACTTACAACTTAAAATATAATGCAAACATAAGTCTTAGGCATTATTTATAAATTTCAATTGGAATTTTGGGATTTTAATTAGAAGTATTTTTTGAAAACTAAATTATGGTCAGTTTTTTATGTTAGCATAAATCTTTTTTTATGTATTAATAATAAACATTTTCATTTTTATAATATTCAAACATTAAGTACTTATTTCTATATGTTAGTATTAAACTAATGCTACATAAACTTATGCTAGATGTTAGTAGTTCACATTTCAATTCTTATCCATATAGCAGTTTTTTTCATTGTTCAAAAAAGAAAAGTACAAAATGTTATAAAGAAAACAAAACCAAATTTAGAAATCCAAAAAAGACAAAGACAATTAGGAAAAACCAAAAGAACAGAAAAAAGGAAAGACGAAAAAATACAAAATAATAAACTAATTAAATTGACTGGTGATTAAATAATTTTCTCAAGATAAAACTTGGTTATAAACAACATTTTTAGTTTCGCCTTCAGGAGCATGAATAAATTATTGGGTGAACCCACCCTTGAGCAAGAAACATAAAGTTGGCCATGGGAGAAACATGGCGATCTTAAATCCACACCATGGTACTTAATAAACTGTCCCTGTGCCTTGTTTATCGTAATGTGGTATCCTTGGGATTAAAATAACTTCACCCTGTCCCTTCCCTGTTAAAATAGTCGCTTCAATTACATTTGCCACCAATTTTCAACACAAAGTCTTGTACCGTCGCAAAGTTTTGGTGGGTCGAGGTTCCATAATAAAATAATTGGTGATCCCAGTTTCAGTAAAAGACGATGTGGCGGTAATCCAGCTGGATTAATAGAATTTAAGAACTCTGTTGGAAAATTGACTACCTCATCAGCATTTACTCCGTTATCAACGGACTTGTATTCATTTACTACGTCTGGTAATATGGAAAGTATTTGATTATTCATTTCGCTGACATCAGCATTTTTAGCACCAAGAATTGCCCTCTCTCGAAACCAGTTCAAATAATGATAGTTTTGCTGAATATCCGGATAGACTGCATCTCATAGTTCTGCGACAGACCACACCAAATTACAACAATCGGATGACAATTTTATTTTTCCAGATGGCTCAACTGCAAATCTACCTTCTCCGATCTCAAGTAGCTTGTTGGCGAAAATGTGAGGACTGTCATCCCCCAGATGTATTCTCATGTTTTGTTTCAAACTTATCTTTCGTACATGTCTCCACAAAGATGAATGTTTTAAACATTCGTAAATTTCATCGGCTGGTGTTGACTTTGGGATGACGGGCAAATTTTGACGGAAGTCTCCACACAGAAATACCAGAACTCCTCCCATAAGGTTGTTATTTCCTCTCAGATCTCTCAAGACACGTCAAGGGCTTCGAGAGCTTTCTTGCGAGTCATGGTACATTCATCCCATACGATAATTTTGCATGTCTTGAGCATTTGCGCCCGACCACTTGTTTTACTAATGTTGCAGGTAGGATTTTCCTGTCTGAAGATGTCTAGTGGCAACTTAAGTGCAGAATGGGCTGTTCTTCCTCCTTCCATTAATAGTGTTGCGATTCCTGAAAATGCAATGGCAAGAGCAACTTCTCCTCGAGCTCTGATTTCGGCTAGAATTAGGTTGGTTAAAAATGTTTTACCTGTACCCCCGAAGCATCAAGAAAAATGATACCACCTTATTGTTTCTCTACTTGATTCATGATAATTGTGTATGCTTTTTTCTGATCTTGATTTAGAAGTGGTACTTTTTCCGCGACATATGCTTTCAGCTCTTCGACGTTGTAGTTCTTTTCTTATATGTAATCTGTATTAAGTTAGTTCTGTTGGTTTCGTACTGGTGAAGTAATGTTGCAGTAATCTTTACCGATTATAGCCACACATTTATCTTTAAGAATAATTAATGCGTTGTTGAATATATCCGGACCAAACGTGATTTCGAACATCGAACGCCGGACTTTGGAAGAACATAATATACTCGACTCAAGGCGTCACTCTTGACCACATCATATCCGGGGGGGCTGTCCGACTTTTCTTCTGCAGAAAACATTCCTTGATGCATTTCATGTATAATATTGAGGTATCACAGGATACAACAAAGTCCTTGCAGCTTAAAAAATGCTGTTAAGGTCATATTTGGTGGCTGATCAATCACTCTTAATGCACTATTTGATGTGAAATAAACTCTCTGACCATTTTCTAAATGGACTCTGAGATGAACAACAGTAGGGTGTCCTTCGTGAATCGGAAATCCCAGGATTCACCAAACTGCCTCGTTACTGCTCCTGTAGCTTCCTAACTGATATCGCATCAATTCATCGTTTGTTTTCTCGTTGCGAAATTCTATGAAGTTTTGATATGATTTCATTAAAAGATTTGCTAAAAATTTCAGCTAATTTGCAAATATTTCTAAAAAAAAATTTTTCTTTATTTTATTTCATTGAAAGATAGAAATAAATAAAAATGAGAATTTTGTTTTGCTGTTTTCTTCACCCCTTTTTCTCTTCCTCTTTAAAAATAATAAAATAAAAAAAAAATTTAAGAACTGGCTTTTTGAATGGCTATCAATATTTCGTAGCAATATTAACTGCACTAAAAAGGGTAAAATAAATAAGCTAAATTCAAGCTCCATTAGAAAATTCTATATGGTCTGCATAACATCTGAAATTCAGGCATTTTAGACCCACTTCCTGTTAAGTTAGGGACTTGACATTTTAAATTCACTTTGGATCCCGATTACAGCAGTTTCTGCCAAATTTGTTGACCTGCTTTCCGCCAGAGCTCTTTTGAACGTAAATTCATATCTCGAATTTACAGGACCGATTTGGTTCCAATTTAATACACATATGTTGGGTTCCAGTGAAAACTATTTTTCTTATTAGAAAATTTGAGGGACATGGGGAGCTCGGAGTTATATGACAGTTACCTGAATCAGTCAAAATTTCGAAAAAATGTGAAAGTCATATTTGCTTATTTTTGGAAGAGTACCTGTGTGCAAATTTTCAGCTCTCTAGCACCTTTGGCTTTTGAAATATTTTTGTCAAGTGTTGGATTTATATGGCAGGTACCGGAACCAGTCAAAATTTCGAAAAAATGTAAAAGACATATTTGTTTATTTTAGAGAGAGTACCTGTGTGCAAAGTTTCAGCTCTGTAGCACCTTTAGTTGTGGAAATATTTTTGGCGGAAGCTCGGAGTTGTATTACAGCTACCCGAACCAATCAAAATTTTGAAAAACGGTAAGATCCGTATTTGTTTATTTTTGATAGAGTACCCGTGTACAAATTTTCAGCTCTGTAGCACCTTTGGTTTTTGAAATATGCTCGTTGAGTGCTAGGAGTTGTATGGCAGCTACCGGAACCAGTCAGAATTTTGGAAACAACATATCACGGGTTCGATTCCAAGTAACAAAAAACCATCCTGTAAAATTTGGTTTAAATTGCTCCATGCGTCTCGGAGGAGTTCTGACACAAACACACATACATACATACATACATACATACTACATACATACATACATACTACATACATACATACATACTACATACATACATACATACTACATACATACATACATACAAACATCCTTCTTTATATATAAGATTTTTGAAGAGTATGATCGATCTGCTCTGATTTTTGTTTTTCTGTTTTGTTTTAAATTTTTGTTTGCGTTTTTGTTTTTGTACTTTTTTCTATAAGTTTGTGCCATAGATATATAAAATATAGATTGGCAGTTAGAATAAAAAATTTCAGCCACTTTTGGTCAGCTGTTTTTGAAAAATCTGAGGTCAAATAATTTAGTTTCTACTGCAAGTAATTCCCTTGAAAATGGAAACTTCACACCAATTTAATATGAAAAGTTTTAGAGTAAGAAAAATATAAAATTACAATAATTTTAATAATTGAATTATTTTTAACGTAAAATCTCAATTAATTTAAAATAATTCTTTTTAAATTTTCTTTTAAAAACATGTATATGTATATAATATTCATACAAAATTCACAATTATATATAATTAACAAATCAAAAAGTAAAAAGATGTTTTGATACGTATATTGTCTTGATATGAAGATGTATATAATCTTGATAAGAATCATATAAACAAAATTAATTAAATTGATACGGTTTGATGTTAAACTAAATAAAATGACCAAGAGTGGGAAAAAATTCTTTTACTTTATCGTATACATTATATATTATTTTATAAAACAATTCACATAGAATCTATTATTTATACATCCCCGTGAAATTTTATGTCTACATATATGTATATTGATAATATTAAAACATATTAGATGATATGTGTACAAATTTATGATATTTATAAGTATTATTATTAATTTTATTTAATAATCAATGTATATCTAATCACTTGTATTATATGCATATACATATATAATATTAATCATTCCCATTAAATTTAAAGTTTTCCCCCCTATTTTTCTTTGAAAAGGTTTTCCAAAGTTCTAAAATTGCAATTAATAAAATGAAATAAAATGATTTTCAAATTATCGTATTAGCGTAAATAATATATTTAAAACCGAAAAACTATAAAAAATAAATAGTTAGTAAATATGTGTATATAAAAACGATAAAAAACAAAACTAACTTTAAATTCAATAAGATCAAATTGAAAAGAATCTATTCTACAAAACCATCAAAATATTAAGAAATGGCTGTTAAAATTATAAAATCAAATCAGCTGAGTTTAAATATTGAAAAACATATGCTCATTTTTGGCTGAATCTGACATTTAATAATTAATATGAAAATGTATTAGAGAGAAAAAGAAAGCAATCTATATTTTATATATCTATGGTTTGTGTGTTTATTCAAAATGACAGAATTTTTATGAAGCCAAGGCATCCTAAATATACAGGCATGACACTTTGCATTTTTTTTTTGTTAAAATGGCGCTACATAGCCCACAGGAAAATGTAATTTCTTATATGAAATGAGATTTTTCAGTTCATATAAGAATTTTGGAGTGATTCGAAGCTTTTTTTAAACTTTTAATTCAAAAATCTAATTGCAAGTTTAAAAATCTAATTGATTTACTTGAATAAACCAAATTGAAAAAAAATGTTTAATTCACAAATCTAATTGATTTATTTGAAAAAATTATTTGCAAAAAAGTGTTCAAAGTATAAAATAGTATTTTATTAAAGTAATTTATAAACTATTTAAAGTAAGTTTAAAAAGTAAATAAAAAAATATGAAATAATGCCAACATTGTGTTGTGTTCCTTGATAATATATTCTTTTTAAATATATATTTAAATTATAATTATTTTTTATTTACTGTTTTCTATTCTTCATCTACATTTTGTTTTGTGTTTTTTTTTATTTTTAAGAAGTAAATTATAAGTATGTAATCAAGGCATCCTAAATAGGACGAATTTTTGAATTTAGGATGCCTTGGCCCTTGATGCAATAGTAATAATACCAACATTGTGCTGTTTTCCTCAACAAATGAATTTAAATCTAGTAAGGAAAGAAACTTTTAATTAAACATTCATTTTTTAACTTTGAATATTTTTTATTTTTTTTCTATTAATTTCCATTATGACAAAAAATTTTGTAAATTGAAACATGAAATAGGTAAGTATGCTTAATTGTTAATTTTTTAATTCACTTACAACTATTCACTTAAAACCAGTGACTGCAAATAACCATTATCGATCAATTTTTTAATGAAAAAAATCATTCATAAGGAGTTATCGTAATATCGAATAAAGTATATGTATGTATGTGATCGGTAAGAGATCTTTTATCGATCTCACAATAGATCCATAAGTTTTCAATTTATATAAAAAAAAACTAAAATTATAATTATTCTTAATCAAAAAATTTTTATTTTTTCTATTACCGATAATACATAGCAATTTTTATTTTTTTCAATTAAAAATAGTTTTTATGAGCCATTTTTATTTTTTTTCGATTGAAATAAAAATCATTTTCTAATTCTGAAGCTACTTTAAATCATATCTTCTTGTCAATTTGCATCGAAGTAGCTCTCAATATCTATTTTAATACAAATCGAGTCCCAGAACTCTACTCTACTAAACAAGGGCTAGATGGCCACCCGAAGTTATTAAAATTAAAGTTCTCTCTCTAAAACTAAAGAACCTCAGTTCTCAAAAACTAAAGAACCTATTAACATAGGACATGATTTGTATGAAAATAGATATTTAATGCTACTTTGATGAAAATATTCAAGTGTGCAAATAGTAATTGGTGGGGATTAGTCTTCAAAATGAATATATTGTAATGGTAATAGGTTATTAGGTTTTCGAGAAATAGGTACTTTAATTTTATTAATTTCGGGTGGTTATCTAGCCATTTTTTAGTAGAGTAAAGTTGTGGGACATGATTTGTATGAAAAGAAATACTTAATGCTCCTTCGATGCAAATTTTCAAGTAGATATGCAATTAGAAAATGATTTTTATTTCAATCGAAAAAAAATAAAAATTGCTATGTAACTATTATCGGCAATAGAAAAATTAAAAATAATTTCGCAACTATTAAAAATAAGAGAAAAAGATCAAAATTGAGAATTAACTATTTTATATGAGCGCAAAATTTTTTGATTAAGAATAATTATTACAAATAATTGATATGAAAAAAAATCACAAAATAACTCTTTCAATATAATTTTTTTAATAAAACTTATAAGTTACAGTCTATGCTTAAAACTTATAATTATAATTTGCGTTTTAAGTTGATTTGTTCAAATTGTATTTATGTATAATTAAGTAGTTTACTGAACTTACCAATTGAAACTTTCTGTTAACTTTCCACAATATTTCCACAAGGACAAAATAATGTAGAAAAAGTTAATACAGAAAAAAACAATGTTGTCATAAAATTGGGGTACTTCAGATTTTACATAATTTCAATTTCACTTTAACAATAATATCAAAATGTCATCATACATTTTTTTTTGTTTTGCTTTTCAACAATTTTATAAATGATATAAAATATTATATAAAAATAAAATAAAAATAATAAATTTTATTACAATAAATATATATAATAATAAAAGTCCATCATAAAAGAAATTCAAAACCCAACAAATAAAAATTAAGAGTATCTACCCTTTGTCTCCCATATACCTTTTTATTTATTATTCTTGTTGGTTTATAAAAATCTGATCAACTTAAATATAATATAAATAACCATCATAAAAGGATATCAATTTCAATAGAAGAAAAAAAAAGGATAATAAGAAAATAAACAAAAAAATTGTTATGTTTTCCGTTACATTTACACCCGGTTCTGTTTTTTTTCTGTTACAATTTTTGTTTTTTATTTGAAATCAATCTATTTATATGACCTAACCTTTTCGGGTTAAAAATAATTTTTTACTCTTTCAACCATAAAATCAACAAAAAAAAATTGCGTACACTCTTATTGTGTAAAAATCTTTCGTTATAAAGAAAAATAAAAAAAAAAGAAGAAAATTGAACATCAACAGAAGAAAAACAATTCATTAAACAATAAAAAAAAATGTCCTTAAAAATAAAACAAAAAATTACTCCCATTCGATCTGGTCTAATGCGATAATGGGTGTTAAAACTGTGGAGTACTGTATATCACGAAAAAAAACACCCCACCACAACTCAGTCAATTTGACATGTCCTTTTATTGTTTTTTTTTTAAATTTACTTTCAAATTTTTCAAATCGCTTTGAAAAATGGAAAATATGTATTTACAATTTTCTTTTGCCTCCTATTCTCACATTATAGACTTAAAATTTAACCTTTTTATAAATTGTTTATGTTTTTTTTATCCTCTTTCAATTACCAACACAAATCTACATATAAATATATTTAGTTATTTGTTTATTTGTAGTCGCTTTTACAACACCCAAAAAAGAATAGAAAAATGTTTTTTTCGTTGCTTTCGTTTTCTAATACAAAACAAATACAATCAAATCAAAAAAGGTCCTTGTGTATTTTTTTTTTTTTTAGAAAAAGTGAAATACATTTTAAAATTTACGGACTATAAACCCGCAATATTAATGAGCAGTTTATGTAATTTGTATTCAAGATGGAAAATTTTTGTAAAAAAATAAATAAATAAAAATGAAAACAAAATGAAAATAAATAAAAATAAGTTTCAATTAAAAACAATCAAATTGATTTATTTGTTTTTATATTATTTGTGTTGTGTTTACTTTTGTGAATTATTCGAATAAACAGTAATTTTCTTTTAATTGATATTTAATTGACATTCTATAATATTAAATGATAATAATTGTAGCTTACCCAGTATCTAGACATGTAACTTATTTGTTGAAAATGTAAATTAAAATATTTTTACTAGCTCATCTCTTCCATATTTTTATTAAATCAGCGCTTTACTGGCATTAATGTTGTCAAGTCAATAAATTTACAGATAATTTCACATTTCGTATAAAAGACATTTTATATATAAATTATATTATACACATATAAATTATATTATATCATAAAATTAAGAAAATATACTGAAAATAAAAATATTGAATTAAAAAACAGAATAAATGAAAATGAAACAAAATAAAAATATTAAATTTTAAAAACTTGCTTTTTCAACGGATATTTTAAATTGGTAGTATAACAATTGAATATTGCACTAAAAAGTAGAAAATAAATGAGATAAATTCAAACTCACTTGGAATATTATATACCGTCATAATATCTAGCCTCATATAACTAATATATAGTTTAACTAAAATGTGTGTACGAAAAAAAGAAAATGAATGAATTTACTAAGCCTAATATAGCAAGAAGAATGTCAGCTCTGATTAATATTTAAAATAATAGCGTATTGATTGACGCTCCTTGTCTTGCTACGAAAAATTTAAAATGGCCCTTATGAAAGCTAATTTTTAAAAAAAAATTCTTTAGTTTTTACTTTTTAGTTTATTTTTCAATAGAGCAATTGCAATAGAGCATCCTCGATTGAGTTAATAAATTTTTATTTAAGTTTAAAATAACGGCTCCTTCGCATCCTCTGAAACACCCGCTATAAAGATCTAGGTTTTCTCGCCTTTTAAAATAATTTCAGCTTTTTGACTAAAAAATAAAATTTAAAAAAAATTTTCAAAGAGACAGATTACGTCACGTAACTGTCTGATTAGTAAAAATGTTGTAAATCGATAAAACACGTATTTTTTTATTTCTAAAAATGTATCTCAGTACAAATTTTCAAATTTGTAACAACTTTGACTTTCAAAATAATCTAAGCAAATGCCAAGAGTTGTAAGACAGGTACCCCGAACTAGTAAAAAATTTGGAAATCGATAATAAGCGTAATGTATTTATGTTTGAGAAAGTACTTGAGTGCAAATTTGCAGATTTCTAACATATTTTACTTTTAAAATATTCTTTATGGGTGCTCGTAGATGTAAGTTAGATACCAGAACCACTCAAAATTTTGTGAAGATATCCTATGATATTTGCGTTTATTTCAGCTAATAAACACGGAGTTTTCGAGTTTATAATTAATAACAGATGAACCTAAAAAATCTCTTTAAATATAATAAGTTTGAATAAATATAAAAATTTTACAACATTTTAAGGTTGTTTAAAATTCAATAGATTTAGAACAGAACCGGACAGGCTTGTTTTAGACAATGACAATTAAATATCAAACACCTTAGGATTACTTAGAACAGAAAAGTCTACTGAACACTTTTATTTATTTATTTATATAACAATACATAGTGGGATCTGCTGATATTTATAATTACAATAGACAAGCATTTAAGAACCTGCGCAGTAAACACCTTTTCATTTTATCTCTCTTCTCCTTAATGAACTCGCAATATGTAAATAAGTTGTATAGGTATAGAACAATAACTTATTTATTTATTTACAATCTTCTGGGATCACGCATTTACAGATTTTGCCAACCAATAAGTTTCTTACATACTAAAATTATTAAAAAGAAATATATATAAAGATATTAATGCGCACATAGTAGCAAAAATTTGTAATAATATGGTTTTATTATTCCCCAAATACATTATGCATATGTGAGTTCTTATTAAAATAAAAACAAAAACAAACAAATTAGTTATTATTATTAGTTACAAGTTACAATGAGCCTATGTACATATGTCAAATAAAAACAAAAAAACAAATAAATCTAAAATATTAAATACAAAAACAATCAACAAAAAAAATGACTAATTTTTTTAAGTAACAGTTTCTAAATAGGAAATATATCGGAAACGAAACAGTAAATGAGAGAGGTGTCTTTACGTGTCCTAAATAAAACTTACTAACCTCAAAACTTTTTATTAAACATTAATGGTTTCTGGTTTATCGTGCTGAGAATTCTATGTAAATTACTGTTCTTTTAAAAACTTTTTAGCTTTCTTTCTTTTAAAAACTCTAATTTTGCTTCAACTTGAATTATAATTACTCAACACGGGCCCCTAGTTATATTATAATTTAATATTTATATTATTATAATGCCTAAATGTTCATTTATCATGAATTTTAGTTAGATTGGAGGCCCAATGCTATAGTGATGGACTCTTCATAATTTTTACTCTTATTATCGAATCAATTTAGTAATTTTAATGATACTTTAGTTTTACTAATAGTTACTAGTTTATTTACTAATTCTGAAATTCGACAAATTTTAGTTGCGTGTTGTGATAAAAAACAAATTTTCCAGACACTTTTTTTCAATTTCCATACATTATTTTCCACCTAATCACAATTATTTCCAACTACCTTTTATTACTAAAACTTTTTCTTAAAATAAAAAACAACACATTTTACAAAACATAAAATACAAATAAATTAAAATTTAATTATTTTCCATTTAAAAAATTTCCACCAAAGTCTATCAAAGAAATGTTGTCGACTTTAAAAGTCTATTAATTTTCTACCCAATAGAATTTTGTGATTGACCCCATAGTTTTCCATGCTTAAGTTTATAGATAGTAATAATAAAAACTATTGTATGTCATTTGTGTATGCAAAATATCTGTGTAGAAGTAGTTAGCGCGTTCATCCCATAGATTTAGAATTATAAAAAAAAAAAAACCGCTAGAGATTAATACTGCTACTTTTTTTAAGCTACTTATTTTATTTTCTTTTATTTTAGTAATAAATTTTTCAATATATTTCTATATATTTTTTTATAATTTTCTATAATTTATTATGTAGTTCTACTTTTTTAAAGATTTTCAGTCATCAGTCTTCTTCATATGTAGTTTAGAGTATTCATTATCTGATATTCGTTAATTTTATCGTCCTCGAGATGTTTATCACATTATAATTAATTTATAGCCCCCTCTACAATTCAGTGTATTAATTGCAACTTCTTATTTAGTTGGCTTTTGAGACTACCTGGGCTGCTAATACTAAATTTCGATATGTGGATCCACATTCATTACAAAAATAAGAAATATTAACTAAAATTTTGAAGTTTTTAAAATCGCTTATAACTGCATTTATTTTCACAATTCAGTAATAGTACATTCATGCTATATATAGCTATATTTGCATGTAGCTATTAATAATATTAAGTGCGTATATTGAAAAAGATGAATGAATAATGTAAAGAAAAGGATGTGACATCTTTAATATTTTGTATTCTCTACCGAAAGAAAATTGTCGCCATACACACAAAATTAATGCGTATGTGGGTACATACAAAATAAAATCAGAATATATAAAAAAATATAAGCACAATCACATATAGGTTGTATTGATGTAGAATAATAATACAAGATGAGGATAATAAAAATTTTTCATGCATGAAATAATCTATTCACACATAATAATATTATCCTTAAACCTAATATAAAATGTAACTGTGGAAATTAGCTTTGAGAGTTCTAGATTTCATATTTTGTGTTTTTAATAATTTTTTTTTTTCTTCATTCATTCTCTTTTTAACTTTTTTTTTTGTTAACTCGTCACCCTAGTACTTGAGTGTCGTATACGCATATTTGTCATTTTTGGCAAATTAAGTTTAAAGTTAAAATCCGTAATGTAGCGTCAATAATATCAATATTTTAACGGGGCTTTTTTTAAACGGTGTGTGTCTACCAACACTTTTCGTTACATTATGATGTGGCTTCCTAGTTTGCATAGGATGATAAATTTTTGAAGTTAAATATTTTTAAATTTGTCGTATATGCAAAAATAATTAACGATCGTTAATATATGATGCATATACGACAAAAATGATCATATACGACAGACAAGCATTAAAAATTTGTATGAGTACATTACTTATCATACGTCAAAAAAACAAAAAGAATTGAAATAAAAATCGAATATTATTTTTTTGTGAAGACCAATTTTAGTTTTTAGGCATTAATAATTTTATTATAAAAGCAACTTTGATTTTTCTTAATCACATAAACAAAAACAAAACATAATTATAGCATAACAAACATTTCATTCATAGAATAAAAAAAAAGTAAAAAAAACTTAATCTTATAAATTATTCATTTCAATTTCAGTATTATAAATAGGTAAAAAATTAAATTTCAAAAACCCTTAAATTATTCTTATAATATTAATAAAAAAAATATTGCATTTATGTGCATTTTAGGCAGTAGACAGTTTTAAGCTTAAAATTTTTAATACTGTAGTTGATTTTAGATTTCTACATTTTTAATTCATGTTTTAGATATTTTTAATTTTTTGTTTCTTTTAGGTGTAATAATCATAATTTTTCTGGAGTTCAAAATAGCCTTATAATAGGTGATATCTTTTTCATCCATATATTTATACATTGATTCAATGTCTTTAATTTTTTCTTTTGAAATTTGTAATCCACTCATTTTTACGTTAGTAATTTTGGATAAAGTTTCCAGTCCAATCTTCTTTAAAACTCTACTGTTTTTAATATCAAAAGTCTGGAAAAGTGTATCATCAAAAGAAGTTTTATATTTTAACTTCAATAAATTTTCTCTCTCATACAATATACTTTTTACTTTATTGAATGGCAACCAGTTATAGTTTGTCGAGGCAATATTATAATTAAAGAAATTTGTGCTTTGCATTTGCATTATTACTAGACTGACTTTCTTATAATTCATTTTTAGCATTTGCTTTATTAAGGAAACAGGGCTATATATTGATATTCCTTTTAAATGATGTTCAATGGCGCTATGCACACTATCGACTTCTTGAATAAGTGAATGTCCTTTTTCGGAATACTTGTGTTCAATAGAGTTTATGTTCAAATTTTCTTCTAAAAATTTTAATATCATCATGGAATTCATTCTATTTTTATTTTGTGGCACACATGAATCGGACCAGAGAACAAATTTCTTGATAGTAGGATTATTTTCAAGTACTTTTTCTAAAATCTTTTTTAAGGCACTGTCTATATCGTTCCCTGATCTTCCACTTTGTGCCTCAGTCCATATACTGCAGTATGTTTTCTTATCAAGGTTGCAATGACCAGTAAGGTTGTAAACTGAAAATTTACGTTTGTAGAAGAAATTAGAGACCTGTGCTATTGGTAAAGAAAACACGTTTTCTAGATCATAACAAATAATTGCGGTTGTTTCGTCATCACTTTTCCTATCAGCATCTCTTAGCTTTTTGCCTATTTCTTTATTAATTTTATGTTTTGCAATAATAACTTTTTCTTCATTTGTTAATTCAGTTTTTTTTTCGTATTCACAACACAAGTCGCACTGATCTTTTTTGGGAATTAAAAATGACAAATTAAACTCCTCATTGAATATTTTCCTGTATACATTTTCTTTCACAGGCGACTTAATGCATATTTCCTTGTACAACTCGTACATCTTACGTATATTTAATGTAGGGTCTAAATAATGTTTCCTAGTACTTTGACGGCAATAATGAGATTCTACTTTTGGAAAACTTTCAATATGCCTTCTGATTTCATTTAAACTAACATCTGAAGTAACTTTTTTCACATGCTTACCTTTCATTGGAGATTTTGCTGTACCGGTTTTATCCACTTTATGCTTGAAAAAATAATAGACTCTGCTCTCACTAATATCTAAAGTTTTCAAAAAAAAATCCTTGCAAACTCGGATCAAGTTATCATTTTCACTTAATTGGAAAAAATACTGAAATGAAAATCTTCGACATTGTTTTTGCTCTTGCTTCACTCTTTTGGCACATAATTTTTTAATGAATTTAGCATAATAATGATTTTTGGATTTATCATCTAATTTCCAAAAACTGTTATGAATTTCTTGACGGGCATTTACATCAAAGTTTTCACAACATTTAAAAGTACAACCTGGCCTGCAAGACACTCCCTGCTTAACAAATTTAGGATTGATAACCTTTCCATTATAGGAGACATATTCTTTTCCAGTCTCTCGTAATGTTTTTGCTACATTTCGTTTCCAAGTGTGCTTCTTCACTAGTCTCTTTCTTGAAAGCGGTGTAGAACTATTAGAAAGTTGTTGAGTAGGTGTACTTGGAGCTAAACAGAAATTAGACAGATACGAAGATAAAGTAATCTGACTGGCATTTAACTTATTTGTTTTTTTTTGTACCGGAGTCATTTCATCATCTGATGAAGAAACATGATCAATTGGTACAAAATTAGGATCATTGATGGAATTGTCTGGAGAGAAGTCATCTAGATCTTCAGTATTGCTATTGAAAGAAAAAATAATAATTCTTTATATACAAACGCTTAAACCAACTATAAAATTTAACATTACAATCCATGAAAATAAAAATATTACCCTTTCTCTAAATTTTCTTTTGCGTCAGTATTATCAATTAAGTAGCTCAGAGCAGCTAACTCTTGACTTATATGCGGAGCGGGTGATGATTTTCTAAACATGAAATGGTACTTTAGAAAACTTCATATTATAATGTTTATACATATTTACCGTTCTTCATTTATATCCATATTTAATTATTTTTTATGATCACGCACGCTTCTATAATTTGTAATTATGCGTAACACTATACGTGTACAATCACAACAACTGACTAATTTATTGTAATAGCTATTTACTAGTAAATGATTCTCTTCTTACTATGTGAAATATTCTCTTTATATATATGGTATACGATAAACAAGAACTCAAAAGAGATTTTGTGTATACAACTACATATTATCTTCATGTATGGTATACGATAAACAAGAACTCAAAAAAGATTTTGCGTATACGACTACAAATTATCTTTATGTATGGTATACGATAAACAAGAAATAAAATATAATTGGATATTGACTAACATGCGAATTTGTCGTTCATGGAGCAAAAACAAAAATTGTGGCATATACGACAAATAAGGTTTCAACAAGTAGTTTAAATTTTGAATATACGACAAACTAGCAACTGATATCTTTGGAATGAAGATAGGTAGCGAAATTCTGACTAGACCATTCGAAAGATCGTATTTTGTTTAGTATGAATCAAGTCTTAAGTCAGAAAGTGCCAAAAAGCGTATACGACACTCAAGTACTAGGGCGACGAACTGTCGTATATGTAGTGTTGAACATTGTATATGTATAATAAAACAATAAAATAAAAACAGATTATTGGTATAATTTTTATTTTTGTATATTTATAAGACAGTAAGTGCGAAAACTTTAAGTTGGAATATTATTGACCGTTAATATTTAAAATGATGGGGCACATTTTCTTCAAATGAATTCAGAATTTAGAATTTAGAAAATATATATCAACATTATAATATATATAAATATATATAATCAACAATCAATTGTTTAAGGATGAATTTTATCAGACCCAATTTAGAAAATTAATTTTCAAATTCATCATCAGTCCTGCAACCGTATCAGTGGGACATATACCATAAATAACGGAAAAAATGTACAGTTCAAAATTGACAATGGTTCATAAAATCTTTCACAGCCATTTTCATATAGCACAGCAGTTTCTCTCCAATATTTTTATTTAGTGTGTTATTTGCACTTATACACATAAACCATCGCTGCACTATATGAATATAAGATATTCATGTGATATTCAAGCGATGAAATTTGAAAGGAAAAGGAAGGTGAAGAAACCTTTTAAATAGAATCTGTGTGAAAAATGTCGTTATAATTAGTTTTGAGGAAACCGCGCCGAGTGGACACCGACTATACTAGGACTGCGACCGAAAATATAAAAAGAAGCTAGCCTCAATTCTGTAAAGATATATCGTAAAATAACGGGACATTGCCTGACAACACAAAAAAGACGAAAGTAGATAACGTAGGAATGTAGGAAAGTAGATACAAAAAAGAAGGTACTACTGGCAGTATACTTAAACTTTTATCATTTAATGATGATTGCAGTAATTTCAAAATATTCAAATATTCAAATTATCAAATATAAATTAAAATTAAAATCTGTAAAATATTATTTTTATGAACAGGATACGTTTTTTTGTTATCCTTGTGCGAAAATTAAAAAAACAAAAAAAACTAAATATTAAAAAAATTATGTTATTTACTTGAGCAATTTACAAAAACAATTTTCCTTAGGTATACCCAATTTTGAGACTCACTGTGATGATATTTTCTTAAGAATATTTTGATATGTACTCATAAATCGTTCCAAATTTATGTTTTTCTATTTTTTAGTTTTTCTATTCATAAAATTTAGGTAGAGTAAAAATATTTCAACTATCCTTTCTGGAAAGTCTGTCTGTCAACTGAAACTGCAAATTCATTTATTTCCAGTTTCATTTACAAATTAGACATACTTTGTTCACACAAGATACAAAGTAATTTATTAACAAATAAAATTTAAATTAATAAACGATCTAAACGATTTAAATTAATAAATAATCGTTTATTTGCCAATATTATTATTAATAATAACAAGAACTAATATATTCCAAGTTACCAATAATTTACCACATTAATAGGCGTGCAACAGACAAAAGAATTGTCATAGACTTGAACAGTTCTAACATGTTAAAATTTAGTATGAACGTTTCACAAAAAGATAAAAATCATTAAATCAAATACATAGAGCACAATATTGGTTTTTGAATTAGCTAATAGTTTAGTTTTAGTTGTAGTTTAAGTATAGTTAAGATAGTTTCAGAGTTTTATAGTTAGTAGTTAGGATAGGTTAATTAGTACCTATTAACATTAGTGTAAGGTTTCACTCAAAAAAAAAAATAATAAGAAGATAGGTGTCTTTTAAATTTTTACACCTGAAATGTTTAATACATATTGTACTTTGAAAATGATTTACTAAATAGAAGGTCGTTAATTTAAATATAATATTAAAATTAATTCTATTTTTTAAGTTTTTTTTTTCAAGAATAGTTATGTAAATTATATAAAGAGAAAATAAAAATAAAAACAAAAAAAAAATAAATAAAATTATATTCCATATTCCAAGTCCAAAAAAACATGACGAATTTATTTTTACGTTTTTTAAGTAACTTAAAGGTAGATTATAACTTTTTGAATAGTTTGAACTAAAAGAAAATAAAAAAATGTCCTTGAATCTAAATAATGAGAAAATATGAAATTGAATAAAATTGCAAATCGTTTTTTTAAAGCTCATAATTATTAACAGTTGGTTGAACAATTTTGGTAAATGTTTTTATAAAATATTTTCAAAAATATTACTAGAACTTAGTTTGACTAAATTTTATCATCTGCTCAGCATACGTCCTGTGCTTTATCTATTGAGCCGGAAATATCAATTGCTTGATAAGTCAGTTGAAAATGTCTAATATTTAAAAATGTTCGCTATAATTAATTTTTAATCTTATTTTATTGGTTTTTTTGTTTCACATGAAATAAAAAATTATAATTCATGCACCTATTCAGCGTAAATTTGACGTTGTTCTTTATCCTATACTGCCATTTTACCCATGTTCTGGTCTATACTTAACATTACAACCATATAGAGCTAAACCACCACCATCACGTAATTCTTCAAAATGTTCACGATCATATTTTGTGAAACCCCAACGTTTGGAAATGAAAATTTTTTGTCTACCTGGAAACTTGAATTTGGCACGACGTAAAGCTTCAATAACTTGTGCCCTGAATTTATCAGTAGAACGAACTGACATAATTGGTTGTCCAATATGAACACCAGCCACTGTACCTTGAGGTTTGTCAAAAGCATCTCTCATTCCTGTTTAAAGCCTATCAGCTCCAGCACATAACAACATCTTGTTAATTCGGATAACATGGAATGGATGTAATCTCATTCGAATATGGAACTGATCTTTGCCACAATGTTTAACAAAATATTTATTGGCGCAAATACGTCCTGCTTCAAAAGCTTCAGAACTCAGCTGTTCATATTCGTCAGACACTAAATGAACGCATAGTGGGAAATCCTCAACTGATGCATTTTTCTTACCCAAATAAAAAATACGAATTTTAGGATCTGGCACACCACGACAAAATCGAAATTTTGGGTATGGTTTATTTTTGCAACATCGATAACATCTTGCTGGACGTCGACCCATCTTGACTTTCTTTGTCGACAACAAGTAAAAGGAATCTAAGAGCAAGAAGGTGCCTTTACCACTATAAACGACGTTAGATATTGCTTTACGGTATAGAATAGTTTCCAATAGTACTCAGTCATCTTAAAGATAATTTCACCACTAGAAAGTTTAATTTTGTTAGTTTCTTTTCATTAGATTGCTAGACTAATATATGGTATTGGCAATTTTCTAGATTCATAAGTTCTTACAAATATTTTATTGGCTATTTACACTGTGGTACTATAATACCCAATAATTTTTGTTTTTTATTTATTTATTTATCTATCTACTCTCTAATCCTTCGTAAAATTTATTTTTGATTAAGTCAAATGGATTATTGTAAATTTTTTATTTGCAAATTTTCAAATAAAATTAACATTATAATAGAATTAAAAAAAAATCAATCTTCTTATAACAATTTAAATTTTATGTCATACTTGAATGATAATAGAATAATGTGTATTATAAAAAATATATCCCAGTTCAATGTTTAAATATTAAAAAGGACTAAAACTTCAGTATATCATAATACAAAAAACTTATTCCAAAGTATAATGAAACTTTTTTTTTGACTCTGCTTTTAAAAAAAAAACAAATTTTAATCTCCATTTTTCCACTCCAATTTGAATTTTTTTATATTCAACTTAAATTTTAACTAGGCCGACATTTTGCTTTCAAACTTTTTATTACATACTAGCGGAGTTACCCGGCGTTGCCCGAGAAAATTTAAAGTTCCTAGATGTTAGTAGTTCACATTTTATTTTTTGTACTCTTAATTTAATTAATCAATTCTTATCCATATAGCAGTTTTTTTCATTGTTTAAAAAAGAAAAGTACAAAATGTTATAAAGAAAACAAAACCAAATTTAGAAATCCAAAAAAGACAAAGACAATTAGGAAAAACCAAAAGAACAGAAAAAAGGAAAGACGAAAAAATACGAAATAATAAACTAATTAAATTGACGGCTGATTAAATAATTTTCTCAAAATAAAACTTGATTATAAACAACGTTTTAAGTTTCGCCTTCACACTTAAATCCACACCGGTACTTAATAGGCTTGTTTATCGTAATCGAGAACGCAAGTTTAACTGGAAATTGCAACCTCTTAAAGTTAAAAGGGAGATCATTTGGAATAAGTGGTATCCTTGGGATGAAAACGACTTCACCCTGTCCCTTTCCTGTAAAAATAGTCGCTTCAATTACATTTGCCAGCAATTTTTTAACACAAAATCTTGTACCGTTGCAAAGTTTTGATGGGTCGAGGTTCCGTATTCAAATAATTGGTGATCCCAGTTTCAGTAAAAGAGGATGTGGCGGTAATCTAGCCGGGTCAAGAGAATTTAGGAACTCTGTTGGAAAATTGACTACCTCATCAGCATTTACTACGTTATCAATGGACTTGTATTCATTTACCACGCCCGGTAATATGGAAAGTATTTGATTATTCATTTCGCTGACATCAGCATTTTTAGCAGCAAGAATTGCCCTCTCTCGAAATCAGTTCAAATTATGATAGTTTTGCTGAATATCCGGATAGACTGTATCTATTGGTTCTGCGACAAACGACACCAAATTACAAAAATCGCTGGCAATTTTATTTTTCCAGATGGCTCAACTGCAAATCTACCTTTTCCGATCTCAAGTAGCTTGTTGGCGAAAATGTGAGCACTGTCACCCCAGATGTACTCTCATGTTTTGTTTCAAACTTATCTTTCGTACATGTCTCCACAAAGATGAATGTTTTAAACATGCCTAAATTTCATCGGCTGGTGTTGACTTTGGAATGACGAATAAAGTTTGATGGAAGTCTCCACATAGAAGTACCAGAACTCCTCCCATATGGTTGTTATTTCCTCTCAGATCTCTCACAGTCACGTCAAGGGCTTCGAGAGCTTTCTTGTGAGCCATGCTACATTCATCCCATATAATAATTTTGCATGTCTTGAGCACTTGAGGCCGACCACTTGTTTTACTAATGTTGCAGGTAGGATTTTCCTGTCTGAAGATGTCTAGTGGCAACTTAAGTGCATAATGGGCTGTTCTTCCTCCTTCCATTAATGTTGCCGTGATTCCTGAAGATGCAATGGCAAGAGCAACTTCTCCTCGAGCTCTGATTTCCGCTAGAATTAGGTTGGTTAAAAATGTCAGCTCTTCGACGTTGCAGTTCTTTTCTCGTATGTAATCTGTATAAAGTTCATTTTGTTGGTTTCATACTGGTGAAGATAGACCGAGTTGCAGTAATGTTTTACCGATCATAGCCACAAATAGCCAAATAGCCATAGCCAAACGTGATTGGTAACATCGGATTTTCGGACTTTGGCAGAACAGTATACACTCGACTCAAGGCGTCACTCTTGACCACAACATATCCGGGGACGGGCTGTCCGGCTTTTCTTCTGTATTGCTTTGAAAACCTTATATCAAGCTGCGATTCTAAAGTTTTTTTTGTAGTTTTAGTACGCTTAAATTCAAGGCAAATATTTCTAAAAAAAAAATTGTTTTCTTTATTTTATTTCATTGAAAGATAGAAATAAATAAAAATGAGAATTTTGTTTTGCTGTTTTCTTCATCGCTTTTTCTCTTCCTCTCTAAAAATAATAAAATAAAAAAAAATTTAAAAACTTCTTTTTTGAATGACTATTACCAATATTTCGTACCAATATTAACTGCACTAAAAAGGGTCAAATAAATAAGCTAAATTCAAGCTCCATTAGAAAATTATATATGGCCTGCATAACATATGAAATTCAGGCATTTTAGACCCACTTCCTGTTAAGTTAGGGACTTGACATTTTACCTTGGATCCCGATTACGGCAGTTTCTGCCAAATTTGTTGAACCTACTTTCCGCCAGAGCTCTTTTGAACAAAAATTCATATCTCAGAAACTGGACCGATTTGGTTCCAATTTAATACACATATGTATGTTGAGTTCCAATGAAAACTATTTTTCTTATTAGAAAATTTGAGGGATCTGCGGAGTTATACGACAGTTACCCGAAGTAGTCAAAATTTCGAAAAAATGTGAAAGTCATATTTGTTTATTTTTGGAAGAGTACCTGTGTGCAAATTTCCCGCTCTCTAGGACCTTTGGTTTTTGAAATCTTTTTGTCGGGTGCTGGCACTTGTATGACAGCTACCCGAACCAGTCAAAATTTCGAAAAAATGTGAAAGTCCAATTTGTTTATTTTTGGAAGAGTACCTGTGTGCAAATTTTCAGCTCTCTAGGACCTTTGGCTTTTGAAATATTTTTGTCGGGTACTGGGAGTTGTATGACAGCTACCCGAACCAGTCAAAACTTCGAAAAAATGTGAAGTCCAATTTGTTTATTTTTGGAAGAGTACCTGTGTGCAAATTTTCAGCTCTCTAGGACCTTTGGCTTTTGAAATATTTTTGTCGGGTACTGAGAGTTGTATGACAGCTACCCGAACCAGTCAAAACTTCGAAAAAATGTGAAAGTCCAATTTGTTTATTTTTGGAAGAGTACCTGTGTGCAAATTTTCAGCTCTCTAGGACCTTTGGCTTTTGAAATATTTTTGTCGGGTACTGAGAGTTGTATGACAGCTACCCGAACCAGTCAAAATTTCGAAAAAATGTGAAAGTCCAATTTGTTTAATTTTGGAAGAGTACCTGTGTGCAAATTTTCAACTCTCTAGCACCTTTGGTTTTTGAAATATTTTTTGCGGGTGCTGGGAGTTGTACGACAGCTACCCGAACCAGTCAAAATTTCGAAAAAATGTGAAAGTCATATTCATTTATTTTTGAGATAGTAACTGTGTGCAAATTTTCAACTCTGTAGCACCTTTGGTTTTTGAAATATTTTTGTCAGGTGCTCGGAGTTGTATGACAGGTACCCGAACCAGTCAGAATTTTGGAAAACAACATATCACGGGTTCGATTCCAAGTAGTAAAAAACCATCCTGTAAAATTTTGTTGAAATTGGTCCATGCGTCTCGGAGGAGTTCTGACACAAACATACATACATACATACATACATACATACATACAAACATCCTTCTTTATATATAAGATTATTTATTATCAATAAGAATTTTTAATCTGTAATAATAACTGCGTTTTTTTACCGCTTTATGATTACCGGTCAAGGTTTGAAAAAAAAACGATTATGGTCTTGAGAGGTTTAGAACTGTATCATATTTGATTTGTTTTTATCGATTTTACTTATATCAATTTTTAAATTTGATTGTATTAAACAAATTTCAATTAAAGTATAACAGTTTCAAATAAAATAAAACAAAATGGAGTATATTAACTAATTAAACATATAAATTTAATTAACACATTAAGTTTTAAAAAAGGACAAATAATATTAGACACTGCAGCCTAAACTTTAAGCTGAAACAATTTTAGTACTATAAGTCCAAGTATACTAAACCATAATACTAAGCCTTAATATATAATAAGTCCAAGTATTATTAAACACTGACCGTTTATCATGTACAGTCGAGATAGGATAAATGCATACGTTTTACTGTTTTAAAGTTGGTTTATTTGTCCGTTATACAATATTAAATAGGTATATGCAAAATTGTTGCATTATATAAAAATAACATTAGATTCCTAAAAATGACAATAGAAGACAAATAATGGTTAAAATGATTTGACTAAAATTTCTAACTGGTCCAAAAAGAAAAAATGGAGTTGGGATTAATTCGTCAAAAAATTAAAACTGTATTATTTCAAGCAAATTTTTAAGGATTTAAACATAACCTATCTTTCTAAATTTTTATTTTACAAAACACGGATGTCTAAAGTCTAGACATTTTAGGTATACACTTACATTATATTGTACGACATGTATAGTTCCAAAGTTATATACTTTTAAATGTATTTTAAAAGAAGCACTGGACCTAAAAGAGTTAAAATAAAGAGTCTAGTCTTAAAAGTATGGACAACTCTAACTAACTACATAATGAATTTATATATGCAGTATTGTTAATTGCTTTAAATAATAATTTTTCGTACAATATGTCAACGTATTTTTATTTTCACAGTTATTAAAATTCTACCATCACAAACTTTCATTACCAAATTAGAGGTAATTTATAATACGGTATACACACATCTATTTCTGTAATTAAATTTTCTTTTAATTTTTAAAATCTTTTTATTATAAAGTAGAATAGAAACTTGCATGACAATCATATTATCATTGTGCTTAATTTGCATAATAAAATTTTCATAAGCGAACACACATCCAGACATACTTAATTAGAACACACATCCAGACATACTAATCTTAATGGAGAAAAATTAAAACGTAAGTTTAATATTGTAATGACAAAGTTGATAGCATTTTAGCAAGGGGTTTTCTGTCTTGGTACATTTAAAGCTAAAAACAGAATACACAAAAGAAAATGGGAAATCGAGTGCAAAATACTTTGAAATTTGTCAAGGTAAATGCAGCTAACTTAAAATATCCCTAAAAAAATAATTAAATTTATTACAACCTAGGACGACAGATCTAGAAATGGTGCTTGTGTATCTGAATATTTAAAATTAATGCAGCTTATATAACTTCGGACTGTACTCGACTCGAGTCTATTTTAATTTAACTGTTAACGTATTATAATTTATATTATTATTTAAAAAATATATATGTACATATGTATATACTCATAAGTAGTTATACATGTATAAAAATCTATTATATTTTATTTTGATTGAGCATTACTTATTTATTTTTATTTTTTATTTAAATAAAAAGTATCTAACCTTAAAATTGATTTTTATAGGTTCTTACGGACAAAAATACTAAAACCGCGAAAAATTATTTAATTTAATTTTTTACAACAAAAGTATTAATATTGAAAATTATAATTCTTACACAAAATATCGGAAAATTACAAATCATTAATCAATTTTTAAAAAATAACCTAAAAATCAGTTTATTTGTAAAAATTGTTACAAATTTTACGTATGTTTCCTGTTTTTGCAAATGAAATTATTTTGAGTTAGGGTTGCCAGGTGTCCCGATTTCGGCGGGATTTTCTCGATTTTAAAACAATTTTTCGCCAGGCTTGAAAATTCAGATTTTTCTAATTATTTCATTTTTGCTCAGTACGATGCAATGATGCTCGCTTTAGAAAGGCAAAATAAATAAATAAATTAATAAATAAATACTATAATAAGCAAATCGATTTAAAGAGGCTTACAAAAATCTAGAATATCGATACAAACGATGCACCCCTACTTTTTCACATTGAATAGTTATTTTGTGTTATCCCTAGTTGTATAATTAACATGGCATGATAATATTGCTAATTGTGACAGCTTTGTTTGAATTGTTTTTGTTTAGTTAGTTATTGGTTGATTTATTATCCAATCCATTTCTGTTTTGAATTTGAACACTAGATGCGCCATTGATCATATTATATTGAAAATATATAAAGTGTAAGTATAATTGCAAAAATTTATATCAAACCTAATATAACATTGATATTAATATGTATAAAAATAAATTAAAATAAATCCAGCCTACTGCCGACTGCGTAATGACGGAAAAACCAAACAATAAAAACCAAAAACAACCTAAAAGACTTGTGAAATATAATAAAAATTGGCACGAAAAGTATTGTTGACTAAGAAACACTGATGTTGAAGACAATAAAGCAACATGTGTAATATGCCAAAATAAGTATTTTTCAACTGGACGCGGTGCCGAAAGTGATATTCAATAGCATAATACATAGTTCAAAATTTCACACTGCATGTTTAGCAACTGTTGCAAGTTCCAGTAAATTGTCTTCTTTTCTCGTTACTAAAAATTCAAAAGCTGAAAATTAAATTATTGCCGCTGAGACAGCATTTGTGTACCACTACGGAGTTATGCATTCACATAGTTTTTTATCCAACGATTGTGCTGGTAATTTGTTTCCATCGTTATTAAGGAATGAATATACATAATAAAAAAATAGAAATTGTGATTTCCAAAGTAAAAATTGGCAGAGCTATATTTATTATATCAGCAAATATGGTCCCGACTTTGTGTTCCTAAAAACTGGCAACTCTATTTTCAGTCAGACAGCACTCGAACTAAAAAACGAAAACGCCTACTGTTCTGAACAGGAACACAGAATTTTATGACGACCACAACAACGGCGGTGTCTAGACGGTCAGTTATTCAGTCAGTTAAAACTGAGAAGTGTCTACACGTTCAGGTTTGAATGAAAAAATTTACAAATGGTGAAAACTGAGAATTACCATTAATATAACAAGTGGAAGTGAGACAATAATAATAAAAAATAATTTTTAGAATTTCCAACTGACAAATTATTCAAATGTTTCTTCTCTAAAACGGTTTTTTCTGTGTTACGGTTAAGATTAGAAAAGTTGGCTATGAAATTCGAATGAAATTCTATGAAATATATCTTCTAGCGCGAAGCATTGACACACACAATCATAATAATAACAAATAAAAGAAGTAGAATGAGGGCACAAGAAAATTGTATTATCTTCTTCTTTTATTCTTAATTTTAAAAATTAAAGTTGAAGAAAAAAATTTTATTCTTTGTATTTATTTGTTGTTTACCAAAATGTATCCGTACGCTACCCATAAATTTACGTATGTACACTTACATTTTTATTTTAAAATTGAATTTATTACACGAGCACATGGATAAATGACACTGGTTTATGAGTCTAGTGGAAACACAAAAGTGGATTGATGAGTCGGTTGAATACATCCTCGTGGGATATAGACCAATGAAACTTACAACAGCTCCAAATTCTTTTAAATTTCTCAAAAATTTCTAAAAAGCAAATAAAAATACTTGGTCAAAAACACTTGAGATCTTTGAATCTGCATGTTAGAAATTTCATCTTAAATTTGTTTTCAGTAGATAAAAATCATAAATCATATCAATAATGTTGTATTGATTGTTACGTACAACCAAAATATTTGTATTGTTCTTTTGCATGATTTAGTTAAAACTGCTCAAGAATACCAAAAACTTTTCGATTTTTTTGATCAAAAGAAATTTTAACAATAATTATAACAAAATAAAATCAATTTACATATTAAACATGTAACAATATGTATATCTATGATACTTTATTAATTTATTTGTACCAGAAATTATCTAAATAAAATACGTACATCAATAACGTGAATGTTCATTCAACCAATTGCTTGTGTGACGAATCCACAAAATCATTTTAATAAACCTTAAAAGCTTGAGAAGTATTCAGTTGTAATAACCCAATATTTCTCAAACTTTAACACGTGTATTGAAATGTCATGCCCTAAATGTCAACGCAATGTTTTTATTTAAAAATAATAAACAAAGTTAAACGTGTTGATTAGTTTTTTAGGGAATTATTTTAAATTTAATTAAATTTATTAATATTATCTATATAGTGAATATTGAATATTAAAAAGCATGGATTTAATGTTAAATATTACTACCACTTCAAATCCATATGAAAAACCTGTACAGGTAATGAAATTTTAAAAATTAAATTGTTGGTTCTTAAATTAGTATATAATAATAAATTTTTATCATTGTAAATTATTAAATACATTACATAATTATTTCTTCTAGGCCAAACCGAAATTAATAAACAAAAAAAAAGAAAATTTTTCTAAAAATGAAAAACAAAATGATTCTGCTTTTAATTTTCAATTTACTGGAAATAATAAAGGAAAAGCAATTGTGGTAAGAAAACGAGTCAATGTAATTAACAACAACCAAGGAAAAGATAAACAGACAAAAAATATTAAGAATTTAGAGAAAAATAATATTCCTAAACTTAAAAATTATGTTATGAGACCTCCATCATCCTCCAGTGATGATGAAGATACAAATAAAAGTAGTTTTAACAAGAACTATGTTTTGAAACCAAAAGACGATCATGATATTGATGAAGATAATTTATTTAAAAAAGATAATGAACCCAATATTGATATATCTTTAAATATAACAAATACAAATAAATTTGAATCTTCTATTAACAATAAAGCTATCAAATTGTCTAGAACAGAAAGATTAAATAGAAAACAAGAAGAGAAATTTGCTGTTAAAAAAGAAGTTAATTCTAATAGAGTTTTAAGTAAAACTGAAATAGATGAAGGTATTAAAAAGTTTTCTAAATTTCCAGAAAGACCAAAAAAGGCAAAAAGAAAAAATATTTGCAGTACCATTGAAACAAAACTCTTAGGACAAAGACTTGTTAAACCATATGTAGAAAAAGTGTTTACTGGATGTTCTTTAGAAACTTTAGATATACATCCGCATTTAGTAAAAGATTTATCAGATCTATTAAATATAACACAATTGACAGCTATACAACAAAAAGTTATTCCGAAAGCATTAGAAGGTAATGATTTATTGGTACGTTCTCAAACCGGTTCTGGAAAAACATTGGCTTATGCTCTTCCTATTGTTCAAAAATTGCAAGAAGTTAGACCAAAATTAACAAGAAATTCTGGTATAATGGCATTAATTGTTGTTCCAACACGTGAATTAGCAATTCAAACTTATGAATTTCTTTTAAAGCTACTAAAACCATTCACCTGGATTGTTCCCGGCTATTTATGTGGTGGAGAAAACCGCAAATCAGAAAAGGCTCGCTTACGGAAAGGTATCAATATTTTAGTTGGAACAAGTGGACGTTTACTTGATCATATTCTACAAACAGAATCATGTAAACTAGATAAATTACAATTTTTAATATTAGATGAGGCTGATCGTCTTTTAGAATTAGGTTATGAAAGAGATGTTTCCAAAATTGTTCACACAATTGATGAACATAAAAAAAATGCAAAAATAGCTGATGAATTTAGACCTACACAAAATGGTATTGAAAACAAATCAGAGCATCAATTGCAAAGACTTTTACTATCAGCAACTCTAACATCAGCTGTACAAAAACTAGCTGGTTTAACATTAAAAAATCCTATTTTTATCGATAATAGTGATGAGAATCTTATTGAAAACGTCAAACCTACTAACGAATATGAAAATGCAGTAGATCAAGCGGTTAAGGAAGATAAATTAGTTTTGCCAGAAAATTTGAGTTTAAGTTATGTTGTTGTACACCCAAAATTAAGATTAACCACACTTTCGGGCGTACTTGCGAAAGAATTCCATAATCGTAAAACTAAAGTTCTTGTGTTTTTTGCTACATCAGAAATGGTAGATTTTCATCATGATTTATTGAATGAAGCTTTAACTGCAAGAACTTTAGATGATGATGATGAGTCTGATGAAAGTGATAATGAAGAAGATTGTTTACTGAAAGGTGTAAGATTTTTGAAATTGCATGGTGCAATGACACAATTAGAACGAGGTGAAGTTTTTAGAGAATTTAGGCGTTCCACTTCTGGAATATTACTAACAACGGTATGCATTTATTATGGTTTAATAAAAAAAAAAAATTAATTAAGACAACTTAAAATAATTCATTCAATATTTTTTAAAGGATGTTGCTGCACGTGGTATTGATGTACCAGAAGTTGATTTAATAATTCAATATTCTCCTCCATTAACACTGTCAGATTTTGTTCATCGCGTTGGAAGAACAGCAAGAGCTGGTAAAAGTGGCAGAGCTATTCTATTTTTAAGTGAAGCAGAAGTAGAGTTTATAAAAATTTTGGGTGATAAACGTATTAGGTAAGGAGGAAAAAGATATTTTAAATATACCTATTTTTATAATATTTGTTTCTTATTTATTTACTTTTACAGAATGTCTCAAGAAATTTTGGAAAAACTTTTAAAAAGTCTAAAAGATGCTGACTTAGAAGCTCATACGATACAAGAAGCTACTTCAAATCTTCAACACACCTTTGAAGATTTAATTGAAGAAGATAAAGAGTTGCGAGTAAAAGCTTGCAAAGGTACAGTATTACACATTCAAAGCATAAAATATTTTAATTTATGATTTTTTATTACAGCTTATTCTTCGTGGTTAAGAAATTATGCCACATTTCCAAAAGAACTTAAGCATATATTTAATATAAAAAAGGCACATATGGGTCACTATGCAAAGAGTTTTGCTTTAAAGGATCCTCCATCAAAATTTGTCTCAAAACATTTTGTTGAAAAACCTTCATTACCCTTTAACAAATTAACTTACAGTGAAAGGTAAGTCAATATAATTGTAAATAATTATATAACTATCAATAATATTTATGTTCAATTTGGACTTTTAGAGATGAAAAGAAAACTAAAAATCCTGAAGTTGTAAAAAGAAAACATAATTTTTCAACAACAGTTTCTGGTGGTCAACGTTTAGTTAATAATCCAAGGAATTCATCATTATCACAATCATCAAAGACTTTTGATAACAGAAATAGAAATTTTAATTCAGAAAATAAATTGGCAAACTTATCTAAAAAATCTATAATGATGTCTGTATCTGAATTTGATAGTGGTATACCTTCGAAGAAAATGAAATTTTAATTGTTTTTTTTTTTTTTAGTTAATGTAATAAAATTAAAATTTTTTATTAAATAAAAATTTATATATGTATGTATATTGCAATTTTTCAACAACACTATAGGTACACACAGGCTCTATACGGTGCATTAGGCAGCTAAGATAGCTTTGGTAAAACACTGATACAAAAATCGTATGGAATGGTTGAAAATAGAGGCTAGGTCTGTTTTCGTTTGTTTAAGAGTTATGTGGCTTAAATAAATTTTAAATTTCGAAATGACTATTTAGATTTACATTTAATCTGGCAACCATATGACATAGGACAAGTTTATTTAAGAGGCCATTCAATATTACAATTTCTTGAAATAATCGAATTTCCAAACTATTCTCGCAATAATTCAGTTGTTGCACTTGCTGTGTGGCACGTAGCCCCGTCTTGTTGCAACCAAATTTTGTCAAGATCAACTTCCAATTGCGGCCATAAAAAGTTGGTTATCATCGATCTATACCGCTCTCCATTGACAGTAACGGTGTTACCAGTTTCATTTCGAAAAAAGTACGGACCAATAACCAAAAACCACACCAAACTGTCAATTTAGGTGAATGTAATGGTTTTTCATGAATAATTTGTGGATTTTCTTCGCACCAGAATCGACAGTTTTGTTTATTTACCGCACCACTCAGATGAAAGTGAGCCTCATCGGTGAAGATGATTTTCTTAAAAAAATCGTTATCGTTTTCAAGTTGTTCCAAAGCAAAATCAGCAAATTCACGACATTTACGTTGGTCCAATGGCTTCAGTTCTTAAATGAGAACAATTTTATACCGATGCACACCCAAATCCTTTCTTAAAATCCGCCAGGTTTTGGTTTGAGACAGTTTCAATTTTTGAGAACGTCTTGGAATCGACAAATTGCAGTCTTTAGCAACACTTGCCTCAACGACAGCAATATTTGCATTACTTCGAACGGTTCTCTGTCTTATTGGCACTTGAACATTATGCAAAGAAAATGTACGCTCAAAATTTTCAACAATTCGACGAATAGCGAGCACACTTGGACAATTATTACGACTATAAAATGGCAAAAGCGCAACAAATGTTGCAATTAGAGAACGATTACTTTGATAATAAAACTGAATAATTTGTGAACGTTGTTCTTCCGTATATCTTTCCATGATGAAATTGTTAACATTACTGAATTCAATGAAAACAAAAAATAACAGATCATGACATATTACAAATGGCCAAAACGTCACTTCAAAATCATATCATCGCACATGGTATAAAGAATTAATTAATTGTTTGTACCATCATGATCATCCCTATTGGAAAACCCTATATTAACTTGCCAGTGTCTGTTTGTTTGGTACTTGGTACATACTTATTTGGTACTTATTATATACTTTTATATTAACTTGCCAGTGTCTATATGTATATATATATATGTTTGGTAGGTATGTTGGCATTTTTTTGTTAATATTAAAACCAAACGCAAAAAGAAAAAAAATAATATTGTTTAAAAATTTTAAGATAGAGTTCTGAAATTTTGCACAGTTACTCATGATGAAAAAATCAACCGGACACGGTGCTTTATAAAGCTATCAAATGACAGGTTCGGTTTGCTGCCGTACAACTCCTAGCACGTCTCAGGCATATTTTGAGGGCCCCCTAATAGAAAATAAAAAAATTGGTGGATGTTGAGCATCTAAAACATAAGATAAAATACAAAAGTATATAATAAATCTTGCAGCAATATTGTTAATGGACATTTTTAATATTTGCCGCTTGATAAAAATCACGAATATTAAAAGAACATCACAAAGCGTTTCCAAATTCCCATTAACAACATTCCAGCAAGATTCATTATATACTTTTGTGTTTTATCTAATAGTAGTTGTAGATGTTCAACATCCCACAATGGTTTTATTTTCTAATTTTTAGGGGGCTAGTTTGGTTTCGATAAAAATTTTAAAAATTTTAATTTTTACATTATTATTTTTTAAATGCCATAATTTTGACAAAGGGGTTAGTTGTTATACAAAAAAACAAAATATTTACCTTATCTTATAATCAATTAAATAAATTCTGAAGAAAAATTGCAATTGAATACATTTTTTACACAATTTTTATTGTAAAGCACTTGAGCCGATTTTATTGAATTTTAACCGAAATTTTTTGTTAAAAAATAAAAGCAGTTGAATAATTAGATTTTTTAATTTATGAATTCAAAAATATACAAAATAATTTATTACATTTACAGAATGTAGCAAACTAATGTAGGTCTAGGTACATATTCCTTTTCAAATACTACTGTAGTACTGTAGTAATATAATTTATATGCATGAGATTACCATTATCGATACAAAAATCTTAACTTTATTTCACCCTAAAAATCGATTTTACATGTACATTATGTAAGTATACAAAAAAAAATTTAAAATCTTATTTTTTTAGTAAGAAAATCTTATCCATAATATAATTTATATGCATGAGATTACCATTATCGATACAAAAATCTTAACTTTATTTCACCCTAAAAATCGATTTTACATGTACATTATGTAAGTATACAAAAAAAAATTTAAAATCTTATTTTTTTAGTAAGAAAATCTTATCCATTTGGTTTATTTTCTTTTTTTAAATATTAAGAGAGTAACAAAAAATTTAAAGTCATTTTGTAACAATGTTTTCAAGGATATCAGTACCCAGATGAATTTCATCTTGTGAAAGAAATTGTCGAATCAAAAAACGAAATAAAATATAAAATGTTGTATTATTTTTTTTTCTTATGGTTTTATTTTATGTTGTTGTTCTTTTGTTAGGAAATTACATTTCAACTTTTTCCAGAAATTCGATTCAAGAATATAAAAACAGAAGAAAAAAAAATTACAAACAAAAAAAGTTGAGAAAACTTTTTAAAAAATTTTAAAAGGACTAAACTGATTGTTAAAAACAATTCTTTAATGGACTCTTCAAAGACCCTTAACAAGAACACTTAAAGGCCAAAAATTTGTTCGTGTTGCAGAATTATAAAAAAAAATAATAATAATAAAAATAATACAATTGTTAAAATACGCTTTGTTTATTGTTAATTTTGTACTTGTACATAGTTTAACTGGTTTAACTAAGCAATCTCTACAGTCCCTTAATTCCCATATAGCTATGTATTTAAAAAAATATTTAACTTTTTTTTTAATTTACGCAAATTTTTTTATTTTAATGGAAAAATAATTTGAATTGAAGTTTTTCCGTTATATTAAAATTAAACGAATAATATACTTACTTATATAGAACTTCAATTAAAAAAATTTAAAACTCTAAAAAAAAAACTATATCTATATTTTTCTAACTTGAAGGAAACTATGTAAAGAAGACACATCAGATTAAGGTTATAAAAATATTCTAACAATTTGTTTTGGCATAACAATTTATTTTCCGGATAAATTAGATTATCTTCCAAATAATTAAAATGGGGTTTAGAATTAACCTAAACTACCACCCATATTCTGTTAGACCCATCGTTGACGAGAAGAAAAAATTCATCTCGTCTCGTCTCGCTGAATATGCCTTTCTGTTAGACACTGTAAGCGGCGCGATAGAAAATTTTATTTGTTGGTAGTACTGATCATTTTTTACTATCAAAAATAATTACTGGTATATAAACGAAATATGATTTATAAAATTTTTGGAAAGTGTTAACCCCACTAACTTAGTATTAGTTTTAAAATATTTTTTAAATGAAAAATAAATATAAATATATTTATATTTTAAATATATTTTGTAGTTTAGTACATAAACGTAGTAAAGCACTAATAGTAAAGATGGTTTTTTTTTTTCAAAAAACAAACACAATTTTAATAATAATGCAAAAACAATAATGAAAAACTGTTTATTAATCTTTATTTAATTATTTTATCTATTCAATTTATTTATTTAATTCAATTTTTTGATAAAAAGAACACAAAATACTTTGACGAGATACTCTATCGCTTACAATTTTGGCGAGATAAAAAATGGCTATCTCGTCTCGTCAAAGGTCTAACAGAATACAAAACTATCTCGTCAGAGATATTCTCACGCGATCTCGCGAGATGGGTCTAACAGAATATGGGTGTAGCTCTTCATTACAACTGTAAAATTCAAATATCATATATATTGCTCTTTCTTTGCTAGAATGACGAGGATGACTATTTGCAAGCATTCCTGAAAATGGCCATTTTATGTGTGTATGTATGTATTTACTAGAAATTGTTAATAGTTTATAACTATGTGCCGAAACTCTTCTTGTTTATCTTAACACATTTTCAACTATTCTAATTAAAGTGACAAAGTTACAAAGAAATACGTCATACAAACAAAGCCTGTATCCGCTCGAAAAAGTTTTTAGTGAATTTTACTATGATAACCGTATGCACAAAATTTGCCAATGATAAACGTAGTAATTTTTCCTTCGTATGTAAAACTACAATACCGCATAAGTAAAAGTTACACGTGTAGTTAGCAACCATTACCCAGGTTGAATGCAAAATTACACGTGAAGTGTGGAATAATACTCTAGTAAATTGTAAAAGTACATAGCTAATGGGCACATTTTACAGTACTGTACTGTAAAATTACAGTGCAGGAATGTAAAAATACCTACAGAAGTAATTTTGATTAAAAATAGTGGAACATTGCTTTGAACATGTGTAATGCAGTACACACCTAGAATGTAAAAAAAAAACAATATAGAATTTTTTAATCAAATTCATTTATTTATTATTTTAAACAAAAAATAACAAAATTATTATATTCATAAGGCAATACATTATTATCAATACAACGTTTTAAAATTGAACACACGAGAAGATGAAGAGGTTATCTAACAAAATCAAAATTCCGAGTAAATTGAAGTCAAAGTATTTTTGATATCATTTTTTTTTTTTGCTAGTTTTATTAAAGCCGTAATGTACGAAAATTGTCAAAAACGGTAGTACTTTTTTACTCATTACAGGCTGATTAATAAGAAACTTGTATTTTTTGTGTTATTTGTTAAAATGTGTAGATAGCTCCTTCATCCATTGAAATAAACCAAAAACAAAAACCAATATAAGTGTGAAAGAAAGGTTTATTAAATACAAAATAACGTAATATCTTAACAAAATACAATAATATTAATCAGTAATCATCATTAGTTTTTAGTAAATGGAAATTTAAGTAAATTTTATTCTTTAATATTTCAAAATTAACCGTTTTTCGTCTTACCAATCACATTTTAGTTAACGTGTGCATCTACTAGTATAATAAAAATCACATTTTTGAAATTTTAATATCAGAACTTTATTATATTTATATAAATATACCTTATTTATACCTAAATGATATTATATATATATTATTCTGCATTTATCTGGATGTTTGTAAGTTCGACGGAACGCTCCAACACACATACAAATTGCATATGTATACATATACAAATTGCTTTGGTGGTTTTTTTTAACCCCTGTCTACCATGCTGAACCTTTGCAGGAAAAATTGATTGCATGAACTATATTTTTTTAATTTAATGTTAGTCTTCTTCGCAAATAATAAGAAAAAATAAAAAATAATAATAATAATATAAATAAAACAAACAATTTTTTTTGATTTATAATAATAAGGACTAATAGAAATTTAATCAATAGTTTAATATGGTATAATAACCAAAAGGCAAACAGCATTTAACACAAAAAAAACATAATTCACTCAAAGGTTATTCTTATTACTTAAAATTATACACAATAATATACATGTGTATCAGCATATTTGTATTGTATAATATTATACATTATACTACTTTATTGCTGATACCTTTTATTTTTGTCATTATTGTGTGCGTAACTCACTTCACTCAAAAAAAATTATTTTTGTTTTTTTTTTGTTTTTTTTTTTTTTTTTTATTATTTGCTGTATCTGTATTCTGTATGTTCTGTATGCTCCATTCCAAAAATATTATTTTATTTCCAGTGTTAAGTGTTCACTGTTCAATCAATAGAACTTGATAGAAGTAGAGTAGGATAATAAACTCTACTTCTACGTCGGATAATAAAACATTGTTTTTTTTAAATTGAAAATTATTGATGAAAATGTTTTTGTATTTTTTGTAAATTTTACCAATTTAGATACAAAATTTTGAATATATAAATTATGAATATTTTTTAAAAATAACACAATACCATAATAACAGTTTATTCATATAGCAAAATAAGATCCCTATACAGTATACAAAAGACAAAATTTATATGAAAATAAGATCCCATTTTTAAATTTGCTCTCCCAGAGGCCACAATAACACTAATACGGTATAATTTATACTAAATGGAACCCAACTAACGAATTATAACTAAATAGAAGTGAATCCGAGTATACCCATACAAAAATACAAACATTTTATAGAAATTTGTTGGTATGGTACTTCTTTTTCTGTTATATAAAAAAAAAAAGATTAGTGTTAAGCCAATATAAACATAAATAAAAATAAATAAAAAGTGATATAAACATAATTACTGTAATTTCGGAATAAAGAATCTAATGAAAGAAAAAAAGAAACTAGGATTTATTTTGCTTCCGTCATTTATGACGGGTTACAAAGCTAGTATAATAATATTAGAAGTAACAAAAATATTAAATAAAATAAAATATTAATATATAATCTAAAATTTAAAATTTATTTTAAACAAAAATATTAATATATAATCTAAAATTTAAAATTTAAAATATTATTTAAGATTTATTTAAGTTTTTATAATTTATTACTCTTGTATTTTATTCTTATTTTTTATTTTTTTTTTATTGTTTTTTATATAGCTTCATTAAGACTAACGTAGTTTATTCTAAAAGCGCTTGTTGCCTTCTTTTATTGTATGTATGTTTCTACAATGCCACTTAGGCGAAGAAACTATCTAATGAATTATTGTATTATAGTTAACTTTTGAAATAAAAAAAAAAAAAAAAAAAAAATATTCAATTCAAAAATATAGCTAAATAAGTGTTAAATTTTAATACTAGATATACAAATTTTAATTTTTAAAATATTTTCATAGAAATAAAGATATTCTTTTTTTACAAAAATTAACTGTTGATCAAGATTCTTTATTTTTCGTCTGAAATAGATCCAGACTTTCCAACAAGTCTTTCGGTAAGAATATTTTCAGAGGGTTTAAGCATACTTTTATTTTTAATAATCGACTTTTTTAAATGACATATTTTTATCATATAACTCTTTATATATATATAAGAACCATTCTTCAACCCGGATCCATTTAGTACCGTTTCTAAATCTCACTCTTTCATTTAGTTCATCTTTTTTCTGTTCGTTAGATTTAAATTTTTAGCTAAATTTGCAACATCTCTAAAATGTTCAGCCATATCAATATTGCAGTATTTTTGGATGCTTTCTGAATAATTTGTCGGTACTGTTCTGGCAGATATATAGTGTCATGCTTCTGCAATACCTTCTCTATTCTTCCAAAATCTTGATCCGAATCTAGGTAGGAATGGCCAAGCTCCGGAAATTGATGATCGATGCTACGAAAGTAATCACTTAAAATCAAATATTGGTACAGAGAGATCATTGCAAAATTTTTATTTTGTCTTTCATTAATTTTTTCATCCGTTTCAATGTATTTTAGCAAGGAACTATATATTTCTGAGCTTCCTGTCCAGAAGCAAAAGCAAGCTTATTAGAATTTTTTTGTAATATTGTGAATTCTAAAATTATAAAACTACATTTGCCTTAAATAAAACGCTTTTGATGTGGATATTTTTGGAAGAGGCATTGTCTGCTGTAAATCTATTGTTATGAAAACAGTATCGTTTGTTCTACTTTTATCGTGTTGCATTGCTTTAAAAGCATGAGGAATATTTTCATAAGTGTTCCTCGTTATATTGGCCAGCATCACCGGTACTGCATGTGCCAATTTTGGATATCCAAACGACAAATCGAATTAAAAATGTTTGAATAATATGTTTAAATTTTTCCGCCAATTTTTTTTTAACACATTCATCAAGGTAATAGTTATGCATTTTGCTTTTATTTAGTAAAGGGGAGAGATACATTTAATGCGGATTTTTATTACGCGAATAATGTATCTCCTCCACAGGAAATTGTTTAATATGGTCAATAACAAATTTTCTAATTGCTTCATCGATTTTATGAGGTGTGATAGAATGTCTTCTTCTTCTTTTATCGGGAGGTGGTGCAGTTGCATAATTATCTATTCTTCTTTTTAAAATGTCAACGTTTTTGTTATTGATTTAGTATAATACAGCGAAAGCTTTTTTGCACACCTCTTCAATTACACCATTTTTTTGTTACACTGTATTTAAAAGTTGCATTTTTGCGATTTTTTACATTAGTCGTTCTCCTAGCTATGGATTTCTTCTTTATACATTGAAATATTTAAGAATTTTTGGCATTTACATAATTTTTTTATTATTATAATATATATTATTCAAAAAAAGCACTTGTCCAGCTACACTACACTGAACACTGAATTGAATGTCAATTATTATTAAAATTAACTGCGAAGCATGTAAACCTAAATAAAAAAAAACATATTTCAAATACATTTCAAGTCAAGGTTTGATTGATATGATTTGTGGAAGAAGGTTTTATGTACCGTACATAGCGCCTTCATTCCTTCAACTACTTTGCAAACATTTGCAATACGTCTGGATGAAGGGGTGAAGTAATGTTAATACCTTCTTCCTTTTGAATACTCATAAAGTTTAGTACATAACCCCTTCATACATCGATTATCTCAGAATCTATTGGCGATTTAGCTATTCTGGTGATTGCATTTAATAGAGGAGGTCATATAGCCTAGAATTATGTAAAAAAACCCAATTTCAAAAAAATATCAGATACCCCCTTCCTCCACTCGTGTCTTCAATTATTACGTTTACAAGGATATTAAAGCAGGACCATAAACAAAAACGAAAAAATCAAAGTTATTTAAAGTTCTAAATCAAAAAAATTAAAGTTTACTATCAGTTAGAATAAAAATTTACTATCAAATATTTTTGAAAAGTGGAAAAAATTTTTGTACTGATGATCTTGATTTAATATTAGGTCTGTATGTTTACTTTTATTTGCAAAAATTTGCAAATGAGAGGAAAAACCACGTGATCATAAAATTCTGCGAGAATAGTTAAAATGTTCTCTAAGTAGACATACGAAAAATTTGCATAAATTTATCCAAATTTTTTTATGTCAAAAATTAAGTGATTTTTAAGTTATGAGATTTTTTTAAATTTGAATTAATTTAGTAATTTTCTGAAATTTTTTGTAAAATTATTGAATGTTTTTGTTGAAAAAAATTAAATTAAATAATTTTTCGTGGTTTTGGTCTTTCTGACGGTAAAAAGTTATATAAATAAGTTTTCAGGTTAGGTATACTACTTTTTATATGAAAAATATTTTATTGATATTTAAAACAACAACAAAAAATGTAGCTAGCATCACAAAAAAATACGAAAATTTTCAAATTTTCAATTTCTCCAAAATGGTTTTATTTTGTTATTATCTTTTATAAGTTTCAGAATTTCCAACCCTGTTATAGCAAAGGACAAGTTTCAAGAATATGGTGTATTGTGATTGTGGAATGGTGGATCCTGTGGAACAACTAAGTGTAAGTTGGCTTTATTTGTGGACCATGAAAGAGGTAACTTAATTTTTGTTGGTTTCTCCATTTGAATACATTCGTTTTGCAAGTCTTAAGCTTATTTGCAGAAGGTTTATTTTGTCATATTAAAGTGCATTTTTCCCATATAATTTTGTTGCACAAGTATTTGCAATCCTAATAATATAATTTGTGTTCAGTATTAAGTGGTTCCATTGCAGCTTATTTCGCCAATACGTATGCCTCTTCATTTCCGGCAATATTCGCAAGTTAGCCAAAGGAAGTCTACTATATTTTGATTTTGATGTAGTAGTTCCTGGATTAATATTATTGTGGGATATTTTGAAGTAAGGGATGAGAGGGCCTTTAAGCTACTTAGTGAGTCAGTACATAAGATGAACTTCCTCCCTTTGTAGTTCCAGTGCACATAATCAACTGTTGAGTATACTGTTGTTTGGTCATTTAGTTTATACTTGAATATTTCTTGTGCACATTTAAATGCACATCCTATATTGACTTATTTATTTTTGATCAGTCCGTAAAGATTGGTGCGTGGTTTTTGTATGTTGTTTTGTTTGTTGTAATATAGATTAGATGTTTTAAGCTGCAACCAATGAATTGAAACATTTGAAGCTCAAAATAATGCTCCAAAATGCATGCCTGATTTGCATTCGGATTATGAAGGGTATTACGCGAATAACTGACCATAGTCTTAGCAGCGATTAAGAAAATCGTAATACACAAAAATTTATTTTATTTTCAAGTTGATTTGTTCTTAAAAATTTAAAAAAGTTATGGACTCTTAAGGATTTGTTCATAGTTTAAATTTTTTGGTTTTGTTTTCTATCTAAATTACTATTCTATCTATTTTGATATTTTTTCCGACATAATTGGTTATAATTACTTAAACCTGATGGAAGTTCAATATTCAAAGTATTATAAGATCATTTTGATTGCGAGTAATGATGAGTTATTACGTTCTGAATTCTAAATATGATTAAATTTTTAACAACAAATTTTATTTGGTGACCGTCATTATAAAAATTTAAAAAATTAACGGTGTTGTTAGCAATGACTTTTTGTCTTAATTTTTTTTCGATTTTTTTTACTACATTTTAAAGACCATCAGCATTACATTTCTAGTAAAAATAACAAAAATCAAAATGTAGGCCATGCTCTAGAGAAAAATAATTCAAAATGTATTTGTACCATAACATATAGCTTCTATAGTCTTTGATGAATAGATAATTTGGGGCAGAAGTCTAGGAAAAATATATTACTAGAATAAAGTGTAGGTTAATAACGTTATTTTTTATTTACTCCATCAGATACCCTCGACGCTGTCGATGGCTTTAAATATCAAACAAAACTTAAATAAATTGTTTTCTTATAAAATTTGACTTCCAGAAAGGCTAATTCAGTGAATTTTGAAAATTATTTCTAAAATATTTCATATCTCATATGATTGCTATACTTTATAGAATACCGCATTATCATCACTTTCCTACAGATTAATGAGAAAAGCTCTATACCAGAGGTTTCAATAGAGTCGTTCGCGATAGAATCCAGTTTGAATTTCAGACATCGTAGGTAGAATAAGTTTAGTATTAAATTAGAAAAAGTGAACATTCAGCTCAGAAAATGGATGTTCAACTTAAGTTTGGGATAGCGTGCTTCATTTTGAACCGCCTTCTTAGGTACTTTAATAAATAAATAATTATCAAAGGCTTTCTTGTTTCGGGAAATTCGGGTATTAAATGGTAATAAAAGTTTGCAATCTGCATCTCTGAAACTTATTATATTTCAATATGTACTTTACTCTAACTAAACTAAAATTAATAATAAGTTACGTTATTCTATTTAGATTATATTTTATACTATCTGAGTTTTGGTTTAGAGGAAATCAGACGTCTATTATATAGACGAAAGCTTGCATCATTTGCTAAGAGATGAAATTAGCATCCAATGGGTTAGTTACTAAAGTATCTGCATTATTTGTATTTAGTTTTTGTTAGGCTCGTTTAGTTTTGATCAATAATCTACACAGTAAAAAAACAAAGTGATTTTACATAAATTTAGTGCTGCAATTGTTTAATAAAAACCACTATTCTTTACTATTATTACAAAAATCTTCGAAATAAATGTGTATTATTCTTAATTGGAAGTAAACCTAATAAGTATGTAAAATTCGGTTAAAAAATAATATCAATGTTACTATACTTATACATTGCTAAATATACATTAGTAAAACAAAATCTTTACAAAAAACGTATTAATATTACACCAGATGTTTCTCCTTTACTATTTTCTGTATGCAAACCTACACAGAATTTAATTGTGTCAGCATGCAGAATTAGGTATTCACACACTTTACATGAATGTAGTATGTTTTAATAAATTCCTTTTTGTACCGACCATAATTATTAGTATGCTACGCGCGTTATTGTGAAATGCAAAACATATGTGCAGTGAACATTTTTAAGATATAATTTTCATTTAATTAATTTTGATAATAAAGTAGTTAATAAATAATATAAAATAAAATGAATACATGTTTAGTATAGTCTTTTAAAACAATTGAAAAACATTTAAAAATTCATCGCTTTTTGTGATGCTAGCTATTCAAAAATTTCGCAAAATTATAAAACAAAAAATTGCTCTAAAATCCTCATTTGTCGACCGGCGTCCAAGTTTCTTCAACTGTTTTACTTGTTTTGATGAATTCTCTAAAAGTTAGTAAAAAAAAAAAAAAATTTTGAAAAAATTGAAAATCTGAAAATTTTCGCATTTTTTTGTGATGCAGCTATTCAAAAATTTCGCAAAATTATAAAAACAAAAAAATGCTCTAAAATCCTCATTTGTCGACGGGCGTCCAAGTTTCTTCAACTGTTTTACTTGTTTTGATGAATTCTCTAAAAGTTAGGAAAGAAAAAAAAAAATTTTGAAAAAATCTGAAAATTTTCGCATTTTTTTGTGATGCTAGCTATTTAAAAATTTCGCAAAATTATAAAAACAAAAAAATGCTCTAAAATCCTCATTTGTCGACGGGCGTCCAAGTTTCTTCAACTGTTTTACTTGTTTTGATGAATTCTCTAAAAGTTAGCAAAAAAAAAAAAAAATTTTGAAAAAATCTGAAAATTTTCGCATTTTTTTGTGATGCTAGCTATTTAAAAATTTCGCAAAATTATAAAAACAAAAAAATGCTCTAAAATCCTCATTTTTGGACGGACGTCCAAGTTTCTTCAACTGTTTTACTTGTTTTGATGAATTCTCTAAAAGTTAGTAAAAAAAAAAAAAAATTTTGAAAAAATCTGAAAATTTTCGCATTTTTTTGTGATGCTAGCTATTTAAAAATTTCGCAAAATTATAAAAACAAAAAAATGCTCTAAAATCCTCATTTGTCGACGGGCGTCCAAGTTTCTTCAACTGTTTTACTTGTTTTGATGAATTCTCTAAAAGTTAGGAAAGAAAAAAAAAAATTTTGAAAAAATCTGAAAATTTTCGCATTTTTTTGTGATGCTAGCTATTTAAAAATTTCGCAAAATTATAAAAACAAAAAAATGCTCTAAAATCCTCATTTGTCGACGGGCGTCCAAGTTTCTTCAACTGTTTTACTTGTTTTGATGAATTCTCTAAAAGTTAGTAAAAAAAAAAAAATTTTGAAAAAATTGAAAATCTGAAAATTTTCGTATTTTTTTGTGATGCTAGCTATTCAAAAATTTCGCAAAATTATCAAACCAAAAAAATGCTCTAAAATCCTCATTTGTCGACGGACGTCCAAGTTTCTTCAACTGTTTTACTTGTTTTGATGAATTCTCTAAAAGTTAGTAAAAAAAAAAAAAATTTTGAAAAAATTGAAAATCTGAAAATTTTCGCATTTTTTTGTGATGCAGCTATTCAAAAATTTCGCAAAATTATAAAAACAAAAAAATGCTCTAAAATCCTCATTTGTCGACGGACGGCCAAGTTTCTTCAACTGTTTTACTTGTTTTGATGAATTCTCTAAAAGTTAGTAAAAAAAAAAAAAATTTTGAAAAAATTGAAAATCTGAAAATTTTCGCATTTTTTTGTGATGCTAGCTATTCAAAAATTTCGCAAAATTATAAAAACAAAAAAATGCTCTAAAATCCTCATTTGTCGACGGACGGCCAAGTTTCTTCAACTGTTTTACTTGTTTTGATGAATTCTCTAAAAGTTAGTAAAAAAAAAAAAAAATTTTGAAAAAATCTGAAAATTTTCGCATTTTTTTGTGATGCTAGCTATTTAAAAATTTCGCAAAATTATAAAAACAAAAAAATGCTCTAAAATCCTCATTTTTGGACGGACGTCCAAGTTTCTTCAACTGTTTTACTTGTTTTGATGAATTCTCTAAAAGTTAGTAAAAAAAAAAAAAAATTTTGAAAAAATCTGAAAATTTTCGCATTTTTTTGTGATGCTAGCTATTTAAAAATTTCGCAAAATTATAAAAACAAAAAAATGCTCTAAAATCCTCATTTGTCGACGGGCGTCCAAGTTTCTTCAACTGTTTTACTTGTTTTGATGAATTCTCTAAAAGTTAGTAAAAAAAAAAAAAAATTTTGAAAAAATCTGAAAATTTTCGCATTTTTTTGTGATGCTAGCTATTTAAAAATTTCGCAAAATTATAAAAACAAAAAAATGCTCTAAAATCCTCATTTGTCGACGGGCGTCCAAGTTTCTTCAACTGTTTTACTTGTTTTGATGAATTCTCTAAAAGTTAGTAAAAAAAAAAAAAAATTTTGAAAAAATCTGAAAATTTTCGCATTTTTTTGTGATGCTAGCTATTTAAAAATTTCGCAAAATTATAAAAACAAAAAAATGCTCTAAAATCCTCATTTGTCGACGGGCGTCCAAGTTTCTTCAACTGTTTTACTTGTTTTGATGAATTCTCTAAAAGTTAGTAAAAAAAAAAAAAAATTTTGAAAAAATCTGAAAATTTTCGCATTTTTTTGTGATGCTAGCTATTTAAAAATTTCGCAAAATTATAAAAACAAAAAAATGCTCTAAAATCCTCATTTTTGGACGGACGTCCAAGTTTCTTCAACTGTTTTACTTGTTTTGATGAATTCTCTAAAAGTTAGTAAAAAAAAAAAAAAATTTTGAAAAAATCTGAAAATTTTCGCATTTTTTTGTGATGCTAGCTATTTAAAAATTTCGCAAAATTATAAAAACAAAAAAATGCTCTAAAATCCTCATTTTTGGACGGACGTCCAAGTTTCTTCAACTGTTTTACTTGTTTTGATGAATTCTCTAAAAGTTAGGAAAGAAAAAAAAAAATTTTGAAAAAATCTGAAAATTTTCGCATTTTTTTGTGATGCTAGCTATTTAAAAATTTCGCAAAATTATAAAAACAAAAAAATGCTCTAAAATCCTCATTTTTGGACGGACGTCCAAGTTTCTTCAACTGTTTTACTTGTTTTGATGAATTCTCTAAAAGTTAGTAAAAAAAAAAAAAATTTTGAAAAAATCTGAAAATTTTCGCATTTTTTTGTGATGCTAGCTATTTAAAAATTTCGCAAAATTATAAAAACAAAAAAATGCTCTAAAATCCTCATTTGTCGACGGGCGTCCAAGTTTCTTCAACTGTTTTACTTGTTTTGATGAATTCTCTAAAAGTTAGTAAAAAAAAAAAAAAATTTTGAAAAAATCTGAAAATTTTCGCATTTTTTTGTGATGCTAGCTATTTAAAAATTTCGCAAAATTATAAAAACAAAAAAATGCTCTAAAATCCTCATTTGTCGACGGGCGTCCAAGTTTCTTCAACTGTTTTACTTGTTTTGATGAATTCTCTAAAAGTTAGTAAAAAAAAAAAAAAATTTTGAAAAAATCTGAAAATTTTCGCATTTTTTTGTGATGCTAGCTATTTAAAAATTTCGCAAAATTATAAAAACAAAAAAATGCTCTAAAATCCTCATTTTTGGACGGACGTCCAAGTTTCTTCAACTGTTTTACTTGTTTTGATGAATTCTCTAAAAGTTAGTAAAAAAAAAAAAAAATTTTGAAAAAATCTGAAAATTTTCGCATTTTTTTGTGATGCTAGCTATTTAAAAATTTCGCAAAATTATAAAAACAAAAAAATGCTCTAAAATCCTCATTTTTGGACGGACGTCCAAGTTTCTTCAACTGTTTTACTTGTTTTGATGAATTCTCTAAAAGTTAGGAAAGAAAAAAAAAAATTTTGAAAAAATCTGAAAATTTTCGCATTTTTTTGTGATGCTAGCTATTTAAAAATTTCGCAAAATTATAAAAACAAAAAAATGCTCTAAAATCCTCATTTTTGGACGGACGTCCAAGTTTCTTCAACTGTTTTACTTGTTTTGATGAATTCTCTAAAAGTTAGTAAAAAAAAAAAAAAATTTTGAAAAAATCTGAAAATTTTCGCATTTTTTTGTGATGCTAGCTATTTAAAAATTTCGCAAAATTATAAAAACAAAAAAATGCTCTAAAATCCTCATTTGTCGACGGGCGTCCAAGTTTCTTCAACTGTTTTACTTGTTTTGATGAATTCTCTAAAAGTTAGGAAAGAAAAAAAAAAATTTTGAAAAAATCTGAAAATTTTCGCATTTTTTTGTGATGCTAGCTATTTAAAAATTTCGCAAAATTATAAAAACAAAAAAATGCTCTAAAATCCTCATTTTTGGACGGACGTCCAAGTTTCTTCAACTGTTTTACTTGTTTTGATGAATTCTCTAAAAGTTAGTAAAAAAAAAAAAAAATTTTGAAAAAATCTGAAAATTTTCGCATTTTTTTGTGATGCTAGCTATTTAAAAATTTCGCAAAATTATAAAAACAAAAAAATGCTCTAAAATCCTCATTTTTGGACGGACGTCCAAGTTTCTTCAACTGTTTTACTTGTTTTGATGAATTCTCTAAAAGTTAGTAAAAAAAAAAAAAATTTTGAAAAAATCTGAAAATTTTCGCATTTTTTTGTGATGCTAGCTATTTAAAAATTTCGCAAAATTATAAAAACAAAAAAATGCTCTAAAATCCTCATTTGTCGACGGGCGTCCAAGTTTCTTCAACTGTTTTACTTGTTTTGATGAATTCTCTAAAAGTTAGTAAAAAAAAAAAAAAATTTTGAAAAAATCTGAAAATTTTCGCATTTTTTTGTGATGCTAGCTATTTAAAAATTTCGCAAAATTATAAAAACAAAAAAATGCTCTAAAATCCTCATTTTTGGACGGACGTCCAAGTTTCTTCAACTGTTTTACTTGTTTTGATGAATTCTCTAAAAGTTAGTAAAAAAAAAAAAAAATTTTGAAAAAATCTGAAAATTTTCGCATTTTTTTGTGATGCTAGCTATTTAAAAATTTCGCAAAATTATAAAAACAAAAAAATGCTCTAAAATCCTCATTTGTCGACGGGCGTCCAAGTTTCTTCAACTGTTTTACTTGTTTTGATGAATTCTCTAAAAGTTAGTAAAAAAAAAAAAAATTTTGAAAAAATCTGAAAATTTTCGCATTTTTTTGTGATGCTAGCTATTTAAAAATTTCGCAAAATTATAAAAACAAAAAAATGCTCTAAAATCCTCATTTTTGGACGGACGTCCAAGTTTCTTCAACTGTTTTACTTGTTTTGATGAATTCTCTAAAAGTTAGTAAAAAAAAAAAAAATTTTGAAAAAATCTGAAAATTTTCGCATTTTTTTGTGATGCTAGCTATTTAAAAATTTCGCAAAATTATAAAAACAAAAAAATGCTCTAAAATCCTCATTTGTCGACGGGCGTCCAAGTTTCTTCAACTGTTTTACTTGTTTTGATGAATTCTCTAAAAGTTAGGAAAGAAAAAAAAAAATTTTGAAAAATCTGAAAATTTTCGCATTTTTTTGTGATGCTAGCTATTTAAAATTTCGCAAAATTATAAAACAAAAAAATGCTCTAAAATCCTCATTTGTCGACGGGCGTCCAAGTTTCTTCAACTGTTTTACTTGTTTTGATGAATTCTCTAAAAGTTAGAAAGAAAAAAAAAAATTTTGAAAAAATCTGAAAATTTTCGCATTTTTTTGTGATGCTAGCTATTTAAAAATTTCGCAAAATTATAAAAACAAAAAAATGCTCTAAAATCCTCATTTTTGGACGGACGTCCGAAGTTTCTTCAACTGTTTTACTTGTTTTGATGAATTCTCTAAAAGTTAGTAAAAAAAAAAAAAAATTTTGAAAAAATCTGAAAATTTTCGCATTTTTTTGTGATGCTAGCTATTTAAAAATTTCGCAAAATTATAAAAACAAAAAAATGCTCTAAAATCCTCATTTTTCGGACGGACGTCCAAGTTTCTTCAACTGTTTTACTTGTTTTGATGAATTCTCTAAAAGTTAGTAAAAAAAAAAAAAAATTTGAAAAAATCTGAAAATTTTCGCATTTTTTTGTGATGCTAGCTATTTAAAAATTTCGCAAAATTATAAAAACAAAAAATGCTCTAAAATCCTCATTTGTCGACGGGCGTCCAAGTTTCTTCAACTGTTTTACTTGTTTTGATGAATTCTCTAAAAGTTAGTAAAAAAAAAAAAATTTTGAAAAAATCTGAAAATTTTCGCATTTTTTTGTGATGCTAGCTATTTAAAAATTTCGCAAAATTATAAAAACAAAAAAATGCTCTAAAATCCTCATTTGTCGACGGGCGTCCAAGTTTCTTCAACTGTTTTACTTGTTTTGATGAATTCTCTAAAAGTTAGTAAAAAAAAAAAAAATTTGAAAAAATCTGAAAATTTTCGCATTTTTTTGTGATGCTAGCTATTTAAAAATTTCGCAAAATTATAAAAACAAAAAAATGCTCTAAAATCCTCATTTGTCGACGGGCGTCCAAGTTTCTTCAACTGTTTTACTTGTTTTTGATGAATTACTCTAAAAAGTTAGGAAAGAAAAAAAAAATTTTGAAAAAATCTGAAAATTTTCGCATTTTTTTGTGATGCTAGCTATTTAAAAATTTCGCAAAATTATAAAAACAAAAAATGCTCTAAAATCCTCATTTGTCGACGGGCGTCCAAGTTTCTTCAACTGTTTTACTTGTTTTGATGAATCTCTAAAAGTTAGTAAAAAAAAAAAAAATTTTGAAAAAATCTGAAAATTTTCGCATTTTTTTGTGATGCTAGCTATTTAAAAATTTCGCAAAATTATAAAAACAAAAAAATGCTCTAAAATCCTCATTTGTCGACGGGCGTCCAAGTTTCTTCAACTGTTTTACTTGTTTTGATGAATTCTCTAAAAGTTAGGAAAGAAAAAAAAAAATTTTGAAAAAATCTGAAAATTTTCGCATTTTTTTGTGATGCTAGCTATTTAAAAATTTCGCAAAATTATAAAAACAAAAAAATGCTCTAAAATCCTCATTTTTGGACGGACGTCCAAGTTTCTTCAACTGTTTTACTTGTTTTGATGAATTCTCTAAAAGTTAGTAAAAAAAAAAAAAAATTTTGAAAAAATCTGAAAATTTTTCGCATTTTTTTGTGATGCTAGCTATTTAAAAATTTCGCAAAATTATAAAAACAAAAAAATGCTCTAAAATCCTCATTTGTCGACGGGCGTCCAAGTTTCTTCAACTGTTTTACTTGTTTTGATGAATTCTCTAAAAGTTAGTAAAAAAAAAAAAAATTTGAAAAAATCTGAAAATTTTCGCATTTTTTTGTGATGCTAGCTATTTAAAAATTTCGCAAAATTATAAAAACAAAAAAATGCTCTAAAATCCTCATTTGTCGACGGCGTCCAAGTTTCTTCAACTGTTTTACTTGTTTTGATGAATTCTCTAAAAGTTAGTAAAAAAAAAAAAAAATTTTGAAAAAATCTGAAAATTTTCGCATTTTTTTGTGATGCTAGCTATTTAAAAATTTCGCAAAATTATAAAAACAAAAAAATGCTCTAAAATCCTCATTTGTCGACGGGCGTCCAAGTTTCTTCAACTGTTTTACTTGTTTTGATGAATTCTCTAAAAGTTAGGAAAGAAAAAAAAAAATTTTGAAAAAATCTGAAAATTTTCGCATTTTTTTGTGATGCTAGCTATTTAAAATTTCGCAAAATTATAAAAACAAAAAAATGCTCTAAAATCCTCATTTGTCGACGGGCGTCCAAGTTTCTTCAACTGTTTTACTTGTTTTGATGAATTCTCTAAAAGTTAGTAAAAAAAAAAAAAATTTTGAAAAAATCTGAAAATTTTCGCATTTTTTTGTGATGCTAGCTATTTAAAAATTTCGCAAATTATAAAAACAAAAAAATGCTCTAAAATCCTCATTTTGGCGACGGAGCGTCCAAGTTTCTTCAACTGTTTTACTTGTTTTGATGAATTCTCTAAAAGTTAGTAAAAAAAAAAAAAATTTTGAAAAAATCTGAAAATTTTCGCATTTTTTTGTGATGCTAGCTATTTAAAAATTTCGCAAAATTATAAAAACAAAAAAATGCTCTAAAATCCTCATTTGTCGACGGGCGTCCAAGTTTCTTCAACTGTTTTACTTGTTTTGATGAATTCTCTAAAAGTTAGGAAAGAAAAAAAAAATTTTGAAAAATCTGAAAATTTTCGCATTTTTTTGTGATGCTAGCTATTTAAAATTTCGCAAAATTATAAAAACAAAAAATGCTCTAAAAATCCTCATTTGTCGACGGGCGTCCAAGTTTCTTCAACTGTTTTACTTGTTTTGATGAATTCTCTAAAAGTTAGGAAAGAAAAAAAAAAATTTGAAAAAATCTGAAAATTTTCGCATTTTTTGTGATGCTAGCTATTTAAAAATTTCGCAAAATTATAAAAACAAAAAAATGCTCTAAAATCCTCATTTGTCGACGGGCGTCCAAGTTTCTTCAACTGTTTTACTTGTTTTGATGAATTCTCTAAAAGTTAGTAAAAAAAAAAAAAATTTTGAAAAAATCTGAAAATTTTCGCATTTTTTTGTGATGCTAGCTATTTAAAAATTTCGCAAAATTATAAAACAAAAAAATGCTCTAAAATCCTCATTTGTCGACGGGCGTCCAAGTTTCTTCAACTGTTTTACTTGTTTTGATGAATTCTCTAAAAGTTAGGAAAGAAAAAAAAAATTTTGAAAAAATCTGAAAATTTTCGCATTTTTTTGTGATGCTAGCTATTTAAAAATTTCGCAAAATTATAAAAACAAAAAAATGCTCTAAAATCCTCATTTGTCGACGGGCGTCCAAGTTTCTTCAACTGTTTTACTTGTTTTGATGAATTCTCTAAAAGTTAGTAAAAAAAAAAAAAATTTTGAAAAAATCTGAAAATTTTCGCATTTTTTTGTGATGCTAGCTATTTAAAAATTTCGCAAAATTATAAAACAAAAAAATGCTCTAAAATCCTCATTTGTCGACGGGCGTCCAAGTTTCTTCAACTGTTTTACTTGTTTTGATGAATTCTCTAAAAGTTAGTAAAAAAAAAAAAAATTTTGAAAAAATCTGAAAATTTTCGCATTTTTTTGTGATGCTAGCTATTTAAAAATTTCGCAAAATTATAAAAACAAAAAAATGCTCTAAAATCCTCATTTGTCGACGGGCGTCCAAGTTTCTTCAACTGTTTTACTTGTTTTGATGAATTCTCTAAAAGTTAGGAAAGAAAAAAAAAAATTTTGAAAAAATCTGAAAATTTCGCATTTTTTTGTGATGCTAGCTATTTAAAAATTTCGCAAAATTATAAAAACAAAAAATGCTCTAAAATCCTCATTTGTCGACGGCGTCCAAGTTTCTTCAACTGTTTTACTTGTTTTGATGAATTCTCTAAAAGTTAGTAAAAAAAAAAAAAAATTTTGAAAAAATCTGAAAATTTTCGCATTTTTTTGTGATGCTAGCTATTTAAAAATTTCGCAAATTATAAAAACAAAAAAATGCTCTAAAATCCTCATTTGTCGACGGGCGTCCAAGTTTCTTCAACTGTTTTACTTGTTTTGATGAATTCTCTAAAAGTTAGGAAAGAAAAAAAAAAATTTTGAAAAAATCTGAAAATTTTCGCATTTTTTTGTGATGCTAGCTATTTAAAAATTTCGCAAAATTATAAAAACAAAAAAATGCTCTAAAATCCTCATTTGTCGACGGGCGTCCAAGTTTCTTCAACTGTTTTACTTGTTTTGATGAATTCTCTAAAAGTTAGGAAAGAAAAAAAAAATTTTGAAAAAATCTGAAAATTTTCGCATTTTTTTGTGATGCTAGCTATTTAAAATTTCGCAAAATTATAAAAACAAAAAAATGCTCTAAAATCCTCATTTGTCGACGGGCGTCCAAGTTTCTTCAACTGTTTTACTTGTTTTGATGAATTCTCTAAAAGTTAGTAAAAAAAAAAAAAATTTTGAAAAAATCTGAAAATTTTCGCATTTTTTTGTGATGCTAGCTATTTAAAAATTTCGCAAAATTATAAAAACAAAAAAATGCTCTAAAATCCTCATTTGTCGACGGGCGTCCAAGTTTCTTCAACTGTTTTACTTGTTTTGATGAATTCTCTAAAGTTAGTAAAAAAAAAAAAAAATTTTGAAAAAATCTGAAAATTTTCGCATTTTTTTGTGATGCTAGCTATTTAAAAATTTCGCAAAATTATAAAAACCAAAAAATGCTCTAAAATCCTCATTTGTCGACGGGCGTCCAAGTTTCTTCACTGTTTTACTTGTTTTGATGAATTCTCTAAAAGTTAGGAAAGAAAAAAAAAATTTTGAAAAAATCTGAAAATTTTCGCATTTTTTTGTGATGCTAGCTATTTAAAAATTTCGCAAAATTATAAAAACAAAAAAATGCTCTAAAATCCTCATTTGTCGACGGGCGTCCAAGTTTCTTCAACTGTTTTACTTGTTTTGATGAATTCTCTAAAAGTTAGTAAAAAAAAAAAAAAATTTTGAAAAAATCTGAAAATTTTCGCATTTTTTGTGATGCTGTAGCTATTTAAAAATTTCGCAAAATTATAAAAACAAAAAAATGCTCTAAAATCCTCATTTGTCGACGGGCGTCCAAGTTTCTTCAACTGTTTTACTTGTTTTGATGAATTCTCTAAAGTTAGGAAAGAAAAAAAAAAATTTTGAAAAAATCTGAAATTTTCGCATTTTTTTGTGATGCTAGCTATTTAAAAATTTCGCAAAATTATAAAAACAAAAAAATGCTCTAAAATCCTCATTTTTGGACGGACGTCCAAGTTTCTTCAACTGTTTTACTTGTTTTGATGAATTCTCTAAAAGTTAGTAAAAAAAAAAAAATTTGAAAAATTGAAAATCTGAAAATTTTCGCATTTTTTTGTGATGCAGCTATTCAAAAATTTCGCAAATTATAAAAACAAAAAAATGCTTAAAATCCTCATTTGTCGACGGGCGTCCAAGTTTCTGCAACTGTTTTACTTGTTTTGATGAATTCTCTAAAAGTTAGTAAAAAAAAAAAAAATTTTGAAAAATTGAAAATCTGAAAATTTTCGTATTTTTTTGTGATGCAGCTATTCAAAAATTTCGCAAATTATAAAAACAAAAAAATGCTCTAAAATCCTCATTTGTCGACGGGCGTCAAGTTTCTTCAACTGTTTTACTTGTTTTGATGAATTCTCTAAAAAGTTAGTAAAAAAAAAAAAATTTTGAAAAAATTGAAAATCTGAAAATTTTCGCATTTTTTTGTGATGCAGCTATTCAAAAATTTCGCAAATTATAAAACAAAAAAATGCTTTAAAATCCTCATTTGTCGACGGGCGTCCAAGTTTCTTCAACTGTTTTACTTGTTTTGATGAATTCTCTAAAAGTTAGTAAAAAAAAAAAAAATTTTGAAAAAATGAAAATCTGAAAATTTTCGTATTTTTTTGTGATGCAGCTATTCAAAATTTCGCAAATTATAAAAACAAAAAAATGCTCTAAAATCCTCATTTGTCGACGGGCGTCCAAGTTTCTTCAACTGTTTTACTTGTTTTGATGAATTCTCTAAAAGTTAGTAAAAAAAAAAAAATTTTGAAAAAATTGAAAATCTGAAAATTTTCGCATTTTTTTGTGATGCAGCTATTCAAAAATTTCGCAAATTATAAAACAAAAAAATGCTTTAAAATCCTCATTTGTCGACGGGCGTCCAAGTTTCTTCAACTGTTTTACTTGTTTTGATGAATTCTCTAAAAGTTAGTAAAAAAAAAAAAATTTTGAAAAATTGAAAATCTGAAAATTTTCGTATTTTTTTGTGATGCAGCTATTCAAAAATTTCGCAAATTATAAAAACAAAAAAATGCTCTAAAATCCTCAT